>CM036763.1:51242092-52449592 GCA_020796225.1 Arion vulgaris | reverse complement strand
ACTATTAAAGTTATATTTAATTGAATATAATTGTATCTCAAATATTGTTATCTTACATTTCATCATACAGTTCAGGAAGAGAATAGTATACTTACAGTATAGATATCTAACATTTCATCATACAGTTCAGGAAGAGAATAGGATACTTACAGTATAGATATCTAACATTTCATCATACAGTTCAGGAAGAGAATAGTATACTTACAGTATAGATATCTTACATTTCATCATACAGTTCAGGAAGAGAATAGTATACTTACAGTATAGATATCTAACATTTCATCATACAGTTCAGGAAGAGAATAGGATACTTACAGTATAGATATCTAACATTTCATCATACAGTTCAGGAAGAGAATAGTATACTTACAGTATAGATATCTAACATTTCATCATACAGTTCAGGAAGAGAATAGTATACTTACAGTATAGATATCTAACATTTCATCATACAGTTCAGGAAGAGAATAGTATACTTACAGTATAGATATCTAACATTTCATCATACAGTTCAGGAAGAGAATAGTATATTTACAGTATAGATATCTTACATTTCATCATACAGTTCAGGAAGAGAATAGTATATTTACAGTATAGATATCTTACACTTCATCATACAGTTCAGGAAGAGAATAGTATACTTACAGTATAGATATCTAACATTTCATCATACAGTTCAGGAAGAGAATAGTATACTTACAGTATAGATATCTAACATTTCATCATACAGTTCAGGAAGAGAATAGTATACTTACAGTATAGATATCTAACATTTCATCATACAGTTCAGGAAGAGAATAGGATACTTACAGTATAGATATCTAACATTTCATCATACAGTTCAGGAAGAGAATAGGATACTTACAGTATAGATATCTAACATTTCATTATACAGTTCAGGAAGAGAATAGGATACTTACAGTATAGATATCTTACATTTCATCATACAGTTCAGGAAGAGAATAGTATATTTACAGTATAGATATCTTACATTTCATCATACAGTTCAGGAAGAGAATAGTATACTTACAGTATAGATATCTTACATTTCATCATACAGTTCAGGAAGAGAATAGTATACTTACAGTATAGATATCTAACATTTCATCATACAGTTCAGGAAGAGAATAGTATATTTACAGTATAGATATCTTACATTTCATTATACAGTTCAGGAAGAGAATAGTATATTTACAGTACAGTACAGATATCTTACATTTAATAACACGATTTATGTACTAATATTGTATGAGTTATGTAATCCAGGCTAGGGTGTTCAAGATACAAGTAGCCTCGTCAAGGGAGCCAATCTTGCATATGTTTAGGAAAATGAGAAGGTTAAACTATGACGTAGTATAGGTCAGGTACGACAGTCTGTTTATGATGATGTGTAATTATGGTGCGGGAAGGGGCGATGAACAAATGTGACGTAGGACGAGCTAGTCAGAACTGGTTTAAATAGTAAATAGACAAAACGCAATGCGTAACTGGCAAGTTTTGATGTGTCAATGGGTCTGCTTTTATCCTGAATGCCATGCACAATTCTACTAGAATAATGTGGGGGAACATTTCTATATTAATGTTGTATGTTATCAAATAGAATTCTACTAGAATAATGTGGGAGACATTTCTATATTAATGTTGTATGTTATCAAATAGAATTCTACTAGAATAATGTAGAACATTTCTATATTAATGTTGTATGTTATCAAATAGAATTCTACTAGAATAATCTGGGAGACATTTCTATATTAATGTTGTATGTTATCAAATAGAATTCTACTAGAATAATGTAGGGGACATTAGTAAGCTGAACTTGACGTGCGTATACAATTGAAATAAGAGAAAAATTATTAATAATGATATTGCTTCTACTATTCCAAGAAAGTTTTCATTCTTTTATCTGTGCCAGACAAGTTAATTTAGTACGCTTGTCTTCATATAAAAGTGATATTTATGACAAGTTAATTTAGCGGAAGAAGTTTTCTAGTACTTTTTTCAAAGTCTCTGTGGCGTAGACGTTAATTGCTCGTCTCGTGTCAAATGTACCAGGTTCGCTTCCTTGTGCAGCCATCTAGATATTTGTCCAAAGATCCCTGATCTCAGTGTAGGTGAGATCGAATTCCAAGTCCTATCGGAGACGGACGATAAAACGTAGGTTCCGTGCTCAATTTGAGCACGTAAAAGAACTCTAGATAGTTCAAAATCGAGAAGAACAGGCTGGAAAGCCGCTGCTCGGGCAAAATTCATTACAAAAGATTAAACATAAAATTCCTACAAAAATATCTTCACCATCTTCAAAATTACATCGGGACCTTCGCCGGTGCTACGGAGTTCGTGCACTGCAGCTGACATCTACCTGTGTAAGAAAGAGATCCGAGCACAAATGTTTACTTAATGAAGTGCAATGATGATGGTCCTATCAAACAATCAATCAATCAATCAATTCTTCAAAGCCTGATTGACTGAATGGGACTGTCTGTCTGTGCTACATCGATGAGCCAAGCAGTCTTCTGCTCAAGAGGTGGATGTAGCGTAGTTACCTTCAAGATACTTTGACGAATTTCTTTCTAGCAGCCAGGCGTAGGTGCTTAGCCGGCTTCACAAAGTGAACATCATGTTGCTCTTTAGTTCCGATTTTGTGTGTTTCGGCAATATTCTGTGTGAAAGTGGAGATATTCTGTGTGAAAGTGGAGATAGTATGTGTAGAAGTGGAGATATTCTGTGTGAAAGTGGAGATATTCTGTGTGAAAGTGGAGATATTCTGTGTGAAAGTGGAGATATTCTGTGTGAAAGTGGAGATAGTATGTGTAGAAGTGGAGATATTCTGTGTGGAAGTGGAGATAGTATGTGTGGTAGTGGAGATATTCTGTGTGAAAGTGGAGATATTATGTGTGGTAGTGGAGATATTCTTTGTGGAAGCGGAGATATTCTGTCTGGAAGTGGAGATAGTATGTGTGCTAGTGGAGATATGCCCCGAACTGTAACCAATGAGTGTGTAGTGAAGCCATGTGTGACATCAGTAACCCCTTGACTTTGATCGCACTTTATCATCTATTGCATGTAAGGAACATTGTGTAAGTGGTTGCATGTAAGGAACATTGTGTAAGTGGTTGCATGTAAGGAACATTGTGTAAGTGGTTGTATGTAAGGAACATTGTGTAAGTGGTTGCATGTAAGAACATTTGTACGTGATTGCATGTAAGGAACATTGTGTAGGTGGTTGCATGTAAGGAACATTGTGTAAGTTGTTGCATGTAAGGAACATTGTGTAAGTGGTTGCATGTAAGGAACATTGTGTAAGTGGTTGCATGTAAGGAACGTTGTGTAAGTGGTTGCATGTAAGGAACATTGTGTAAGTGGTTGCATGTAAGGAACGGTGTGTAAGTGGTTGCATGTAAGGAACATTGGGTACGTGATTGCATGTAAGGAACGTTGTGTAAGTGGTTGCATGTAAGGAACATTGTGTAAGTTGTTGCATGTAAGGAACATTGTGTAAGTGGTTGTATGTAAGGAACATTGTGTAAGTGGTTGCATGTAAGGAACATTGTGTACGTGATTGCATGTAAGGAACATTGTGTACGTGATTGCATGTAAGGAACGTTGTGTAAGTGATTGCATGTAAGGAACGTTGTGTAAGTGGTTGCATGTAAGGAACATTGTGTAAGTGATTGTATGTAAGGAACGTTGTGTAAGTGGTTGCATGTAAGGAACGTTGTGTAAGTGATTGTATGTAGGGAACGTTGTGTAAGTGGTTGAATGTAGGAACATTGTGTAAGTGGTTGCATGTAAGGAACGTTGTGTAAGTGGTTGCATGTAAGGAACATTGTGTACGTGATTGCATGTAAGGAACGTTGTGTAAGTGGTTGCATGTAAGGAACATTGTGTAAGTTGTTGCATGTAAGGAACATTGTGTAAGTGGTTGCATGTAAGGAACGTTGTGTAAGTGGTTGCATGTAAGGCACATTGTGTAAGTGGTTGCATGTAAGGAACGTTGTGTAAGTGGTTGCATATAAGGAACATTGTGTAAGTGGTTGCATGTAAGGAACGTTGTGTAAGTGGTTGCATGTAAGAACATTGTTTACGTGATTGCATGTAAGAACGTTGTGTAAGTGATGGCATGTAAGGAACATTGTGTAAGTGATTGCATGTAAGGACCATTGTGTAAGTGGTTGCATGTAAGGAACATTGTATAAGTTGTTGCATGTAAGGAACGTTGTGTACGTGATTGCATGTAAGCAACATTGTGTAAGTGATTGCATGTAAGGAACGTTGTGTAAGTGGTTGCATGTAAGGAACGTTGTGTAAGTGAGTTGCATGTAAAGAACATTGTGTAAGTGATTGCATGTAAGGAACATTGTGTAAGTGGTTGCATGTAAGGAACGTTGTGTAAGTGATTGCATGTAAGGAACATTGTGTAAGTGATTGCATGTAAGGAACATTGTGTAAGTGATTGCATGTAAGGAACATTGTGTAAGTGATTGCATGTAAGGAACATTGTGTAAGTAATTGCATGTAAGGAACATTGTGTACATGATTGCATGTAAGGAACATTGTGCAAGTGATTGCATGTAAGGAACATTGTGCAAGTGATTGCATGTAAGGAACATTGTGCAAATGATTGCATGTAAGGAACATTGTGTACGTGATTGCAAAATCTTAAATATCAAACGAGTTGCAACTCTACATACTTCAAATATTTCTTCATGCTCAAGATATGAGACTGTGTAAATATGTAATAGTAACGGAAATATTGTTTCGTTATTCTGATTATATAGTTACCAGACGAAGGACAAAGATAGAGGCCATAGAAGAAGAATGACTGTTATTTCTAAATGTTATCATATTTCACTAGTATTTCATTAAAGTGCAAAAATTGTCTGGGACGAAAGTTATTGCCAATTGTCTTAAATTTAAGGTTGTAACGTCATTGAAATAAAAGTTCATTTATAAAATCAATAAGATGTCAAGGACATAATATTTCACCTCTGACTTCACTGTTTTGATAGTAACTAGTGATGTACATTTTAGTTACTTTTAAGTATTTGTTACTTTGGCATCAAATACTCGTTTTTAGTACTCGTTACTTAAAAACTGTTGGCTACTATTGACATGTAGATAACGAGTATTAGGTTAATCCGAGTAGCAACGAGTATTAGGTTAATCCGAGTAGCAACGAGTATTAGGTTAATCCAAGTAGCAACGAGTATTAGGTTAGTCACGACCTACTTTATAGAATAGGTTGTGGGTTAACCCTAGTAGCTCTACAGTTTAATAAGTAGACTTAGAACTGCTACCCTCAAGCAGTCCAGGGTAAAGATAATATTCAACAAGATATTGCTAAAATAATTACAGAAAAATTATAATAAGAATTAAGAGAAGATTTAACTTTTGATGTTAGCATCAGACAGACGCCATAGAAACATTCTATAAATAGACAAGTAGTGATGAGATATAAATACATTGCTCGAAATGTTCAAGGGGGAAATAACAGTGGTTTTTTCTATTGATGTTTCCATGGTGACACACCTACAATCTTAACGTGTTCCGGGTCATATTCTTCTTATTAATATTAACCCATTCATCCTTTCGAGCCGATGTAGTGGCTGTTCTATTATCACAAACAGCAATTTATCGGTGTTTAATGACATTTTCAGATAAATAAGATAACAAACACACAAAAATTAATTATACTCGAAGAATGCAGGTTTGTTGTAATCATTCGCATCAGCAAATTGTTTCATCGTTTCTGTCAAACAACATATACTGGTTGAGCAGTGAAATACCACAAAATGTTCTGATTTATAACGGTTGTTGTTGAGTTCTGGAACTCTGTCCTATTACTAGTGTCGGTTGAGTTTAGCAACGCTGTCCTATTACTAGTGTCGGTTGAGTTTAGCAACGCTGTCCTATTACTAGTGTCGGTTGAGTTTAGCAACGCTGTCCTATTACTAGTGTCGGTTGAGTTTAGCAACGCTGTCCTATTACTAGTGTCGGTTGAGTTTAGCAACGCTGTCCTATTACTAGTGTCGGTTGAGTTTAGCAACGCTGTCCTATTACTAGTGTCGGTTGAGTTTAGCAACGCTGTCCTATTACTAGTGTCGGTTGAGTTTAGCAACGCTGTCCTATTACTAGTGTCGGTTGAGTTTAGCAACGCTGTCCTATTACTAGTGTCGGTTGAGTTTAGCAAGCATGTTGCTAATAGAAAGTTCTGCTACTTAATGATAACCAAAATCTGGGAACATAAATCTGCAAACTTATCGAAGGACGATGTTATTGCATCTGCAATTTCTGATATATTATTCACAGTTGTTATATTTCTTGTAGATGTCTGCCCATTTTTCAAAATGTGAATTCTAGTTTGAAGACAATTATTATGAAGATTTTCTTTGTTTGTCGCAAACAGTTGCACAATCTCTCATTACCTGTGTTGCAAACAGTTGCTTAATCTCACATTACCTGTGTCACAAACACACATAAAAATGTAAACTTTTATTGTCCAACATAAACTTTTTTAAAAAATCTTACATATTAATTAAACAATTGTATGTTGTACTTTGGTTGGACAATAAATACACAAATCGACAAATCTCTGAGTTCCACATAGATGTGGTTTTACAGAAGAATGATGAGAATCCATGGACTGCTAAAATGACTAATGTTGAGGTGTTGAATGAGATCAAGACACAGAGAAAGCTTATCATCAATATAACAAAGAGGCAGTCATCATTTTTCGGACATGTGATGAGGAGGAGAGGTTTAGAACACATTGTGACAACCTGTAAAATCGAGGTGACGAGACAGAGGAAGACAGAGAAAAATGTAGATATCCTGACTTCATGGCACGGTAGATCGTCAACATCTGAGTTGATACCAAACACCAAAGATAGAGATTTGTGAAGATCTATGATCGCCTACGCCAGCCGGCACGGCACCTGATGATGACTTTGATTGGACAAATTTAATATTGGAGAAATAAACTTTTAGCTGTTGATAATGCTTTAAAATATTCAACATGACTTTCTATTCTTGTAAAGGTCATCAAACGAATTATCATTGCTTCAAGGGAAAGATGAAAAACATTTTCAGTTTATTTCAATTTCATCAATATCTTCATCATTTATCCATATCTTATCACTTTCATCAATATCTTCATCACTTTCATCAATATCTTCATCACTTTCATCAATATCTTCATCACTTTCATCCATATCTTCATCACTTTCATCCATATCTTCATCACTTTCATCCATATCTTCATCACTTTCATCAATATCTTCATCACTTTCATCCATATCTTCATCACTTTCATCAATATCTTCATCACTTTCATCATATCTTCATCACTTTCATCAATATCTTCATCACTTTCATCAATATCTTCATCACTTTCATCATATCTTCATCACTTTCATCAATATCTTCATCACTTTCATCAATATCTTCATCACTTTCATCAATATCTTCATCACTTTCATCAATATCTTCATCACTTTCATCAATATCTTCATCACTTTCATCAATATCTTCATCACTTTCATCCATATCTTCATCACTTTCATCAATATCTTCATCACTTTCATCCATATCTTCATCACTTTCATCAATATCTTCATCACTTTCATCCATATCTTCATCACTTTCATCAATATCTTCATCACTTTCATCAATATCTTCATCACTTTCATCAATATCTTCATCACTTTCATCAATATCTTCATCACTTTCATCAATATCTTCATCACTTTCATCCATATCTTCATCACTTTCATCATATCTTCATCACTTTCATCATATCTTCATCACTTTCATCAATATCTTCATCACTTTCATCAATATCTTCATCACTTTCATCAATATCTTCATCACTTTCATCAATATCTTCATCACTTTCAACCATATCTTCATCACTTTCATCAATATCTTCATCACTTTCATCAATATCTTCATCACTTTCATTCATATCTTCATCACGTTCATCAATATCTTCATCACTTTCATCAATATCTTCATCACTTTCATCAATATCTTCATCACTTTCATCAATATCTTCATCACTTTCATCAATATCTTCATCACTTTCATCAATATCTTCATCACTTTCATCAATATCTTCATCACTTTCATCAATATCTTCATCACTTTCATCAATATCTTCATCACTTTCATCAATATCTTCATCACTTTCATCAATATCTTCATCACTTTCATCAATATCTTCATCACTTTCATCAATATCTTCATCACTTTCATCCATATCTTCATCACTTTCATCAATATCTTCATCACTTTCATCAATATCTTCATCACTTTCATCAATATCTTCACCACTTTCATCAATATCTTCTTCACTTTCATCCATATCTTCATCACTTTCATCAATATCTTCATCACTTTCATCCATATCTTCATCACTTTCATCAATATCTTCATCACTTTCATCAATATCTTATCACTTTCATTCATATCTTCATCACGTTCATCAATATCTTCATCACTTTCATCAATATCTTCATCACTTTCATCAATATCTTCATCACTTTCATCAATATCTTCATCACTTTCATCAATATCTTCATCACTTTCATCAATATCTTCATCACTTTCATCAATATCTTCATCACTTTCATCAATATCTTCATCACTTTCATCAATATCTTCATCACTTTCATCAATATCTTCATCACTTTCATCCATATCTTCATCACTTTCATCAATATCTTCATCACTTTCATCAATATCTTCATCACTTTCATCAATATCTTCACCACTTTCATCAATATCTTCATCACTTTCATCCATATCTTCATCACTTTCATCAATATCTTCATCACTTTCATCCATATCTTCATCACTTTCATCAATATCTTCATCACTTTCATCAATATCTTATCACTTTCATTCATATCTTCATCACGTTCATCAATATCTTCATCACTTTCATCAATATCTTCATCACTTTCATCAATATCTTCATCACTTTCATCAATATCTTCATCACTTTCATCAATATCTTCATCACTTTCATCAATATCTTCATCACTTTCATCAATATCTTCATCACTTTCATCAATATCTTCATCACTTTCATCAATATCTTCATCACTTTCATCAATATCTTCATCACTTTCATCAATATCTTCATCACTTTCATCCATATCTTCATCACTTTCATCAATATCTTCATCACTTTCATCAATATCTTCATCACTTTCATCAATATCTTCACCACTTTCATCAATATCTTCATCACTTTCATCCATATCTTCATCACTTTCATCAATATCTTCATCACTTTCATCCATATCTTCATCACTTTCATCAATATCTTCATCACTTTCATCAATATCTTCATCACTTTCATTCATATCTTCATCACGTTCATCAATATCTTCATCACTTTCATCAATATCTTCATCACTTTCATCAATATCTTCATCACTTTCATCAATATCTTCATCACTTTCATCAATATCTTCATCACTTTCATCAATATCTTCATCACTTTCATCAATATCTTCATCACTTTCATCAATATCTTCATCACTTTCATCAATATCTTCATCACTTTCATCAATATCTTCATCACTTTCATCAATATCTTCATCACTTTCATCCATATCTTCATCACTTTCATCAATATCTTCATCACTTTCATCAATATCTTCATCACTTTCATCAATATCTTCATCACTTTCATCAATATCTTCATCACTTTCATCAATATCTTCATCACTTTCATCAATATCTTCATCACTTTCATCAATATCTTCATCACTTTCATCCGTATCTTCATCACTTTCATCAATATCTTCATCACTTTCATCAATATCTTCATCACTTTCATCAATATCTTCATCACTTTCATCAATATCTTCATCACTTTCATCCATATCTTCATCACTTTCATCCATATCTTCATCACTTTCATCCATATCTTCATCACTTTCATCAATATCTTCATCACTTTCATTCATATCTTCATCACGTTCATCAATATCTTCATCACTTTCATCAATATCTTCATCACTTTCATCAATATCTTCATCACTTTCATCAATATCTTCATCACTTTCATCAATATCTTCATCACTTTCATCAATATCTTCATCACTTTCATCAATATCTTCATCACTTTCATCAATATCTTCATCACTTTCATCAATATCTTCATCACTTTCATCAATATCTTCATCACTTTCATCCATATCTTCATCACTTTCATCAATATCTTCATCACTTTCATCAATATCTTCATCACTTTCATCAATATCTTCATCACTTTCATCAATATCTTCATCACTTTCATCAATATCTTCATCACTTTCATCAATATCTTCATCACTTTCATCAATATCTTCATCACTTTCATCAATATCTTCATCACTTTCATCCATATCTTCATCACTTTCATCAATATCTTCATCACTTTCATCAATATCTTCATCACTTTCATCAATATCTTCATCACTTTCATCAATATCTTCATCACTTTCATCAATATCTTCATCACTTTCATCAATATCTTCATCACTTTCATCAATATCTTCATCACTTTCATCCATATCTTCATCACTTTCATCAATATCTTCATCACTTTCATCAATATCTTCATCACTTTCATCAATATCTTCATCACTTTCATCAATATCTTCATCACTTTCATCCATATCTTCATCACTTTCATCCATATCTTCATCACTTTCATCAATATCTTCATCACTTTCATCAATATCTTCATCACTTTCATCAATATCTTCATCACTTTCATCCATATTTTCATCACTTTCATCAATATCTTCATCACTTTCATCCATATCTTCATCACTTTCATCCATATCTTCATCACTTTCATCAATATCTTCATCACTTTCATCAATATCTTCATCACTTGTAGATAATTCTTTGTTGATTTCTGGTGTTTAGTCCCTAGCTCTTTCCACGCTTTAAGCCGCACACTGCGCCACGGCGGAAGTCCGTTGCACGCTTTAAGCCGCACACTGCGTCATAGAATTGCTTCCTTATAGAAGTCTTTCTAGTTTACTTCTACTGTTTTACTTATACTACTTTTCAACCTTGCTATTCTATTGGATTGTCCAGTTTTCTTCAATTTAGTATATAATAATATATATATATGTTTATTTATTGACGAGTAGTTGGGATCGAAATTTTTAAAAAAAAATTTTTTTACTTCCTAGAATTAACGGCTTAAAATTGAGGAAATAAATGGGCGTGGAAAAAGCTAGAGAGAAGCTATGTAGATATTTCTGATGTTTAGTCCCTAGATAGAAGCTATGTAGATATTTCTGATATTTAGTCCTTAGAGAGAAACCATGTAGATATTTCTGATCTTTAGTCCCTAGAGAGAAGCTTTGTAGATATTTCTGATATTTAGTCCTTAGATAGAAGCTATGTAGATATTTCTGATGTTTAGTCCCTAGAGAGAAGCTATGTAGATATTTCTTATATTAAGTCCTTAGAGAGAAACCATGTAGATATTTCTGATCTTTAGTCCTTAGAGAGAAGCCATGTAATATTTCTGAAAGCGAACCTCCGTCTAATTGTTATTCTGAAGGTCAAACTATTTTTGTAGAGGAGAGTGATGTGTTGCTGTTTTCTCCCCAAAACAAATATACAAAAGCCAGGAACAAGTCAGACATATTTTCTGACGTCAACTAAATTGGAAAAGTCAAATGTCGGAAACTTGGTTTCAAAAACGCCAATATGGCAACCTCCTATTAGACATTCGTTTATTACAGCACTGCTAAATAATACCCTACACCCCAAATCTCCTCCATCGTAGCAACTATAATTTTATTAAACTCAACTTTATTGCTATATTTATTTATTACCTTAATACGTTACATTGGGCCGGAATGTGATTTCTCCATACCGCTCTATCATGTGTTCAATCTCTTCTATAGGATTGAGCCCAATATTTTTCTCTTCTCTCAGTAACATTTGTTTCAGTTTCCATAGAGTGTCCTTACTTTCTTGAACCCTTTGTCTCCCGGTTCATTGCCTGCTTTGTGATTCTTTGATCATTTCTTCCCAGAGTATGTCCAACATATCTCCATCTTCTCTTTGTTATAGCAGTTGTTACTAGTGGTTGACCAGTCATTTCTCTGATTTAATTACTTCTCTCGTACTCGTTCCATTTTATGTTCATTATTTTTAATTGAACGTTTAGTCGGCATTTCTTTTCAATTGTTATTACTTCTGTTAATATTGCTACTAATATTGCTGTATTACTCTTATATATTGCTACTAATATTGATGTATTACTTTTATATATTGCTACTAATATTGATGTATTACTCTTATATATTGCTACTAATATTGATGTATTACTCTTATATATTGCTACTAATATTGATGTATTACTCTTATATATTGCTACTAATATTGATGTATTACTTTTATATATTGCTACTAATATTGATGTATTACTTTTATATATTGCTACTAATATTGATGTATTACTCTTATATATTGCTACTAATATTGCTGTATTACTTTTATATATTACTACTAATATTGCTGTATTACTCTTATATATTGCTACTAATATTGCTGTATTACTTTTATATATTGCTACTAATATTGATGTATTACTTTTATATATTACTACTAATATTGATGTATTACTCTTATATATTGCTACTAATATTGATGTATTACTTTTATATATTACTACTAATATTGATGTATTACTTTTATATATTACTACTAATATTGCTGTATTACTCTTATATATTACTACTAATATTGCTGTATTACTCTTATATATTACTACTAATATTGATGTATTACTTTTATATATTACTACTAATATTGATGTATTACTCTTATATATTGCTACTATTTTCAATGCAAATGGCGCCCGCGCCTCTACAACCATCGGTCAGGACACCCCCCACACACCCCACTCCCCAGTATCTACATATAAACTAGACAAACTGGTCTTACTATCCTTTTAGTGACATTGTCCCCGGAAGTTGAGTTGATCAACAAACCCATCCCACTAGCAGGGTTGCCAACCAAAATTTTGACTTTAAGCCAAACTTTTCGTAGAAATAAGCCAAAAATAAGCCAAATTCGTAGAAATAAGCCAAAAATAAGCCAAACCACATTTAAAATTTTAAAAATTCATATTCACATACTCACATCAATAAAGCTCCAGATCCATGTCATTATCCTCCCCACTGGAAGTAGCTGAATCGGCAGCATAAACTTTGTCCGTGTGAAGTTTTTTTACCATTTCTGGAGATGCTGTAAAGTCTTTGCAGTATTTGTTTAAAAGTATCAGTTCTGTCCTGATTCTGACAACAGCATCAAGAAGTTTAATCTGCATTCTGTTTCTCGCTTTTGTTTTTACAGAGGATACCAGAGAAATATTCTCTCAACCACAGCATTGCTGACAGGGGTAGTCAGGCACGTTAGAGCAAAGGTTGCAAGCTGTTTAAAAGACGAATGCTGAAGCACACCAACCCAAAACTGCTCAGTATCTGTAGGGAGTCCATCTTTTTTAAATGGAGCCTCCTCTTTCCAGTCCATAAAAAGCATTTTTCTGTATTGTTCCTCAATTATGCTAATGCTTTCTCCAGCGTGGTGTAAAAAAGGTAAATCGGAAAACATGGGCCTCGAAATTTGATTTAAGATCACAGTAGGGCTCAATTTTGCTAAACGTTGAAATGTATCTCTGGCCTGTGGGACTCTAATTGTAATTTGGCTGAGAGCTTCTTCTAGCATAGACATACATCTTTCCTTGACAAATTGTATTTCCTGATGAGCCTCAGTACTGTTGTTCTGCTGCAAGAACTTATTACATGCTGTTATGAATTTGGTACCAAAATCAACTTGATGAAGATCTCTTTTCTGTCTCCTTCCATCATACAGCCTGTTCTGTAGACTGGTCTGGTGTAGAAATAGCTGTTGGTACAGTTCATGAGGATCTGCTTTTATCTGTTGAAACAGGCTGTTCAGTCTTTCAAATTCTTGCACAACTGGTATTGCAAACTCAAAGAAAAGGTGGTTTTTGAAATCTGACAACATTTCTTTTAATAGTGTTGCTTTGAATTTTGTGTCAAGTTTTGATTGGTCTAGTTCAGCAGAAGCAAAATAAGCTTTCAACTCTTGCCAGTTCATCAGAATGTTATACATAACCTTCCCCCGTACAAGCCACCGAGTAAACGATGGTTTATCAAAAGGAAGTGGGGCAGTTCGGGTTGGCTGAAACTCTGTACTGCTGTTCATAGCTTTAAATAAATCTTTGTAAGCTTCTCGTCGTAAGTCACTATGGCGAAACCAATTAGGTATCTCTGAGAGTAGGAACCCAATATTTGATGGTAATTTGGATACTGCATATTGAATGCACAATGCTAGCGAATGGCAGATACATTTAAGCTGCACGCAGTTTGGAGAGACTTCTTTTAGTCTAGACCACACTGAGTTGTTGCAGCCAATCATATTTGATGCACCATCTGAAGAAAAACCAACACAGTTTACCAGGTTTTGACCACTTCTTGTTATTTCTTCGTCAATTAAGTTGAAGATGTTTTCTCCTGTAGCCTCTTGCACAGGAATTAAACCTATAAATCCAGTTGCAATGTTCTTTGTTCTGTCACTAAGAAATCGCACTAAAATACACAGGTGCTTATGTACTGAAGTGTCCGTTGATTTGTCAATAATAATGGCATATTTCTTATTCTGGAGGTCGCAAAGAAGTTCAGCTTTCATAGCTGGCGAAATGACGTTCTTAATTAGGCAAGCACATTTCGTTCTGTGTAATTGTATGTGCTCCAGTGTACTTCCATGTCCATGTGCTACCATAATCTCACTGAGGTGGTCAACTGCACGTATCGCACAATGACAGAGAATACCTACAGCAATTTGCAGCTCTACCGCCTTCACCTTATCGTTAGACTGTCTATGAGTTTTTGTCACATTAAGTAGCGCCTGACCTTGCACTGGTATACTCCGTTTATGTTTCTCCGATTTCTCATGCTGAGAGAGGTTGCTAATTCTTGGTAGAATGTTGCAACGACAAAGTTTACAATAGGCATCACCAGACCCATCGGCCGCCTGTTTAATCCATACAAATGTTTCTTCCCATTTGGAACAGTACTTTCTATTACTATTGTACGTAGCTTTCTACTTCTTTGTTGACATGGTTATCTGGGTGATAAGTAAAACACAATTCTATGGAAATTCTAAATCTAGCACATCTATCTTCTAGCATTTCTCTCACTAAGACTTGTTTATTTGGTTCTGTGAATGTCTATATATCTATCTACTTGCTTACTACACTCCATGACCATTCCTAGCCCATTCTAAAAATGACTCGCAGTGAAACAATTTATATCTCTCCAGCATCACATTGTTATTATGGTTACCCTTAAAAATTGACTCATCTGAGAAATGTCTCCGACCTATAAATTGCTCTTGGCACTAACCTACACCCTTAGGCAAACTGTTAATATTCCAGATAGTCTCTGTTTGTCAAGTCAGCCGCGTCCCCCCATAATGAACTCGTCCCGCCCTGCGTAAACATGTCTCTTTCAGCCCATCGCTGGATGGACATATTCCCTGAATAGTAACTGTCTCCATAATAGCATTCAATAATTAACAAGTATGTAGGTTACAATATCATTCTGGTTGCCGGTACCCACACACATTCATTGTTCTCTCCCCTGTCCAATTTGCAAGTTGTATTTCGAGGTCAAAAACAGTGTTGCCAACAGAAAATTTGACTTTAAACCAGACAATTCGTTGAAAAAAGCCAAAAATAATCCAGATTTTAGCCAAACAGCCAGACAAAATTCTTTAAGCCAAACAACATGAAAAACAGCCAAATTTAAGCCAGTAAGCCAAACCAAATTTTCCAGCCAACCAACTGAAAAAAGCCAGATTTCTCAAATCTGGCTTAAAATAAGCCAAATTGGCAACCCTGCCCACTAGTACTGCTTCCTTCCTGTGTCGTCATAGATACAGAAAAAACACAAACAAGGATCCACCAAGTCTATAGTAAACAATTCATATTTGTGTGTTTATATTGACTTGCTATATCACACGTTTATCATTTCAACGATGAAATATTCTTATTTATTTTTAGAAAATATTTTGTATAAACATTTGTTGTGAAATATTGGTTCAGGTTAGATTACGATTTTCTTGTATGATATTCTCCTCCCACCTACCCTAACCAGCACTGTTGAAGCATTGACCAAAGACATGCATAGGACTAGGTTTGAGGTAGACAGAAAGGCACAAGATTGTACTGAGTGGAAATGTTTACTCTCTGTTTTATGTAACTTTGTGCGCGACGACGGCTGATGACGATGATTGTAATTGTTTTATTTGGAAAAATAAATAAAATAAAATTGCAGGTTAAAGTTCTTCTTACATTCTTAGAAACCCATAACATCTTTGGAGTTCATTAGAATTAGCACATGGGTGGGATAGACAACACACAGAGAATTAGGGCACAACACACAGAGAACTAGGGCACAACACAGAGAATAGGCAACACACAGAGAACTAGGGCACAACACACAGAGAACTAGGGCACAACACACAGAGAAATAGGGCACAACACACAGAGAACTAGTACACAACACACAGGACTAGTACACAACACACAGAGAACTGTACACAACACACAGAGAACTAGTACACACCAGAGAACTGTACACAACACACAGAGAACTGTACACAACACACAGAGAACTGGTACACAACACACAGAGAACTGGTACACAACACACAGAGAACTGGTACACAACACACAGAGAACTGGTACACAACACACAGAGAATGGTACACACACAAGAACTGGTACAAACACACAGAGAACTGGTACACAACACACAGAGACTGGTACACAACACACAGAGAACTAGTACACAACACACAGAGAACTAGGTACAAACACACAGAGAACTGGTACACACACACAGAGAACTAGTACACAACACACAGAGAACTAGTACACAACACACAGAGAACTAGTACACAACACACAGAGAACTGGTACACAACACACAGAGAACTGGTACACAACACACAGAGAACTAGTACACAACACACAGAGAACTGGTACACAACACACAGAGAATGGCACAACACACAGAGAACTAGCACAACACACAGAGAACTAGGCACAACACACAGAGAACTAGTACACAACATACAGAGAACTAAGAACGACAACACACAGAACTAGAACAACAGAGAACTAAGACAACACACAGAGAACTAGGGCACAACACGAGAACTAGGACAGGACTAGTACACAACACACAGAGAACTAGTACACAACACACAGAGAACTGGTACACAACACATAAAGAACTGGTACACAACACACAGAGAACTGGAACACAACACACAGACATATATATGAAAATTTCATACATATATATGAAACATAACATGTTGAAATGTATTGCACAACAGATCATATCGTACGTCATTGAGAACCGTGCTATTGGTCAGAATTTGTTTGACTGACAGTGGTTACTAATGATTGACGTGTTACATTTTTGTAAAAGAAATTTTATAAATTTACAATCACTGGCCTCTGTCTCAGGAGACAATAGGTTTTGTGTAACATAGTTTGTTCTTAGCTGAATTACAACGTCTGTTGTGGCTGTAATGTCCTATTCTGGAGTGGCAATCCTTGTCACATTTGATGTCGGTGAAACGGGAGACTGGAGCTGATACATAGGATGGTCTATCTGCATTCTGCGCTCTCTTTTGTCTCCATATGTGATGGTGTTTTGTTTGTCTTCTTTTCTTTTTGAGATATCCCTCACTGCCGCTCGCCATTTTTGTCTGTCGTTGGTCAATCGTTCCCAATTGTCTTTGTCATTACCTCCGAGTGGTTGTGGGAGTAAAGGTCCAAATGCGAAAGACTTACTTCATTAAACCGGGTTTCCCCATATGGCTCCGTCCCTGTCGGCAGAGATGGCATACCATATGCCGAGAGCATTGCACAAAGCACTTTTCCGTAGCTCCGGCAACAATCATAGGGATCTCATGAAAAAATTGCATATGTGTTTTGGATTCAAATCTACAACCATCAGTACGACAGACAAACAATTTAACCACTTCACCATTGAGAGCACTTCACCATTGAGAGCACTTCACCATTGAGAGCCCTGTGGGGAGTTAAGAACTTTACAATACTAGTTTTAGAATGGGTTGTTCCAATGCTTCCAAATGCAATAACGTTGTTTATTCCACAGGTCTCCACCTTCATATTCTTCGTTCTTCCCATGTCAGTGATTAGCCTACTGTATCTCTTCATTGCTCTGGCAATACGTAGGTCCACCCTCAACAGGGTGGGCTCAGACTCATCCAATGATGGATCGAATCCACTCACTGGAAGCGAACTCAGACAGAGTAGCTGTAACAATCATCAGGCTAGAATACGCCTGTCCGTGTTAAAAATGTTAGGTAAGTAAAGTCATCGGCAATTTTTAATCTGTATGTTTCATCTGTATGTTTAATCTGTATGTTTCATCTGTATGTTTAATATGTATGTTTAATCTGTATGTTTAATCTGTATGTTTAATCTGTATATATAATCTGTATATTTAATCTGTATGTTTAATCTGTATGTTTAATCTGTATGTTTCATCTGTATGTTTAATCTGTATGTTTCATCTGTATGTTTAATCTGTATGTTTCATCTGTATGTTTAATATGTATGTTTAATCTGTATGTTTAATCTGTATGACATGGAGCACTTAGTTAAAGCTAGATATATCTTCGTGGACAACAGATGAGAGCTTACAGTATCCCGTGGGGCGTCTAGTATTATAAATACTTAATAGTAATGACTCAGAGACGTCATGGAATTCTTGTCAAGTGAACAAACAACTTAATGTTCCTCTTTTAAAAAGTGAATGACTAGTGAAGAAGTGAATGAAGTGCGTTTAATAAGAATGCATCCAAACTCCACAGTATACAGAGTCTTCTACAACAGAACATCATGAAAGAAGGCGAAAAGAAGACCACGAAAAAGATGTTTAAATGGCATAGCGGAATCCTGTCAAAGAGCAAAAATAACAATCACCAAGCCACCAGAACAGCGCAAGACAAAACAGAAAACACAACGCTGGGCAACAACCCAGTAACAGTGTGACGACAAAAGAAGAAGAATGACTGGTTTCATTTGTAGTCTTCTTATGTCAAACCTAATATCTTCACTTGGTGTTTTCCATAAGTTGTATCATCCTCCGCTTTGTTGTCCAAACAACAAAGATTTAAGGTCCCGATCCTATCCCATTCGTTCTGTATTATTTTGACCTCTGGACGCATTTATTTTGCGATTTAAATTTAACATTCAATGTCAATTAGTTTAAACCTTTATAACTCTAGTACTGTTTTCTAAAGTATGACATATTTTATATATTAAATTGTTGCTAATTGGATGTGAAATACATTAATATAATCATATTTTACATCAGGTAATATACGTTTGAGAAAATTAGATTATTGTAGCATGACTATTTTGAAAAAACAAAAATCATAAAAAATATTTTTACTCTCGGTTTGTATTACATCTTAATATTCATAGATGTTTCCAAACGTAGCAGTTAAATGAAGATAATCTATGTGCGAACATATTCTATAAGGTTCATCTAACTAGGTTCAGTAGTTTTTATAATATTCACTTTTAGTGCGGACACGTCAATAAATGGAATGTGGAACGCCCATTCTTTAGATGCAATTATTACATTAGACTTACAACTATCGATACTGCATTTCATAAACATTCAAATATCATTATTACCATCAATTAAATTTTGTTCATTACTATCACAAGTTATAATTTAATCTAACAGTATTCAAGATTACACTGTAAACATTGTCGGAAACATTAACGTTTTAAAAAAAAGTCTTGACTTGAACACAATAATACACTGCTTTCCCTCTTTCAAATCTTTATTAAATGGAGATAGTAATGTACCTAAATATATGTACTTTCCGTTTCTGAAGATTATTTTAACTTCAGTAAAGGAGTTGTGAAGATACATTCGTTTCCGTGAACAGACATCCAATAGCCAATATATCAGTTTTGCGACATCATGAACATTACTCTGAACCGATATATCGGCTCTGCTGCAGTCTCCTGGGCAACAACCCAGTAACAGTGTGACGACAAAAGAAGAAGAATGACTGGTTTCATTTATAGTCTTCTTATGTCAAACCTAATATCTTCACTTGGTGTTTTCCATAAGTTATATCATCCCCTCCGCTTTGTTGTCCAAACAACACAGATTTAAGGTCCCTATCATATTCTTGTTTTGATTGATGAGTATACTATAGTACGTTTCAAAACGTTCGGTCAACGATTGACCTCAAATATCTCCATATTCATTGCATGGATGAACGTGATTTTTGCATGTGGTGTTGTATTTCCGATGTCCCAACGATTGTCTAAAATTCAATGTTGCAGGTAGTGTACTATAGTAGATGTATTATAGTGCGTTTCAAATTGATTTTCCATGGGAAAATTTAATATCTCTGCAACCGTTTGACCGTAATTGTTGTAACTTTGCATATGATCTAATGATCGTAATGTCCCGAGGTTTATATTTTTTTTACTCAATAACAAACGTATGGTTTAAATTTTCTTTATGTAAAGTATATAAAAGTGACCATCTCCTTGGCCAACCATATAATGAGAGTTTTACCCTTCATATTTGTGAGATGTTGCAAGTTCACGACTTACACGTTTTTCACGTGGTTTTCCGATTTTAATCCTTTATCGCACTTTAAAAAATGTATAATGATCCTTCCGGTGTGTTTAGTTACAATTTACCGTTTGTGTTTTCATAGCATAGGTGTATTACAAAATGTTAGGCTCATCAAAGTGAGTAAACACTTTATATGATTTATGTGATATGAGTTATGTCACCCTCCAAAATTCGAATGGTACATACGCCTATGCCGAAAATATGTGATTTTTTAATTTACGGTAAATTATTTTCTTCCAGCAGCAGATAATTACTAGGTTTGAAAAGATCAAAGGAATTCGCCGTTGCAAGAAAAGTACACTACCTGCAACATTGAATTTTAGACAATCGATGGGACATCGGAAATAGAACACCACATGCAAAAAATCACGTTCATCCATGCAATGAATATGGAGATATTTGAGGTCAATCGTTGACCGAACGTTTTGAAACGCACTATAATTCCTTCTGTAGTTTTCGGTACTTTGTCATTAGCCGCCGCAAATGACAAAGTACCAAAGAGTCAAAACAAAATGAACTTTACGATAGAAGATTGTCTAACACGTGTCATGTTCACACGCATACACGAACACACACACATATACGCACACATACACGCACATACACGCACACACACACACACAAACAATCACACTAAGTTGAGCAGTTCTGTGGTGGTATGAATGTTCGGCAAATCTATCCTATTCAAAATGAGTTTCAAGAGCACAATACTTCTTCTTGTATTTGTCCAACTGTTTGCGTCTATACGTGTTGTTAAGAGAAAACCTATGTAGTTTTCTGATAAATAAATAATAAGATATATCCATCCTTTTATTTTTTTATTTTTTTATTGATATATTTATTGATCTATTGATCTATTAATCGATAAATAGAATGCTTGAGTTATTGGTCAACATTGTGTCAATATCTGACAATGTTACTCTTTCAGTTGCAGTAGTTGTTGCATTCTTCCTGTGCTGGGCACCCTTCCACACACAGCGCCTTCTGGTGGTCTACGTCCAGAGTTGGTCTCCCTTAGTGATTACAGCACACAATGTATTGTTCTATGTCAGTGGAGTCACATACTACCTTAGTGCTACCATCAACCCTATTCTCTACAGGTGAGCAATACTATCAACACCAATTTCTACAGGTGAGAAGTAACATAAACTCAATTTTTCTACAGGTGTAGTACAATAAGCCCAATTTCTACAGGTGAGCTGTACTACCAACCAATTTTCTACAGATGAGCAATGCTATCAACCCAATTTTCTATAGGTAAAAAGTACCTGTTTCTTATAAACCCAATTCTCGACAGGTGAGAAGTACCATAAATACAATTTTGGTTCAAGGTGTCAATACGTTGTTGCAGTTCTTGTTCGGTTTTGGATGTATCATGCACTGATTATCTACAAAAAACTGTTCATTTATTTGGGGTTGACGACACTTGTGATCGGATCGTTTGATGTTTTTCTTTCGATGGTATCTTCAATGTTGTGGATAAGAAAAGCAACTAAAGAATTCAGACAAGAGACAACATAACTTGCTAGATATAAATATACCAGAATTGTGTTATTATCAGTTATTTAGTTCAGATTGCTTTATATATATAAAGCAATATTATTCAAACCTTCAACCTTCACCCTTAACCACTAGGGAGGCATAGGTCCAAGTTTTTCCAAGCCCTCCTATCTAAGGTCATATTTTCCAGACCTCGCCACTCTCTCTCTATTTACTTGCATTCAGTTTACAACTCCTGTCTCCATATGTTTTAGAAATTACTTATTACATATTACTTTTTATCTATTCATTACTTCTTATCTATTCATTACTTTTTATCTATTCATTACTTTTTATCTATTCATTACTTTTTATCTATTCATTACTTTTTATCTATTCATTACTTTTTATCTATTCATTACTTTTTATCTATTCATTACTTTTTATCTATTCATTACTTTTTATCTATTCATTACTTTTTATCTATTCATTACTTTTTATCTATTCATTACTTTTTATCTATTCATTACTTTTTATCTATTCATTACTTTTTATCTATTCATTACTTTTTATCTATTCATTACTTTTTATCTATTCATTACTTTTTATCTATTCATTACTTTTTATCTATTCATTACTTTTTATCTATTCATTACTTTTTATCTATTCATTACTTTTTATCTATTCATTACTTTTTATCTATTCATTACTTTTTATCTATTCATTACTTTTTATCTATTCATTACTTTTTATCTATTCATTACTTTTTATCTATTCATTACTTTTTATCTATTCATTACTTTTTATCTATTCATTACTTTTTATCTATTCATTACTTTTTATCTATTCATTACTTTTTATCTATTCATTACTTTTTATCTATTCATTACTTTTTATCTATTCATTACTTTTTATCTATTCATTACTTTTTATATATTCATTACTTTTTATCTATTCATTACTTTTTATCTATTCATTACTTTTTATATATTCATTACTTTGTATCTATTCATTACTTTTTATCTATTCATTACTTTTTATCTATTCATTACTTTTTATCTATTCATTACTTTTTATCTATTCATTACTTTTTATCTATTCATTACTTTTTATCTATTCATTACTTCTTATCTATTCATTACTTTTTATCTATTCATTACTTCTTATCTGTGCTTCCAAACGGATCATATCTATGGAAAGTTAATTTTTTTCCGATCCAGAAGCACTTGAGCTTTCAGCTCTTCGGCTCGGTGTCATGAACATCGCATCCCTTCGGTTTCGTGCCATGAACACCGTTAATCTGGAGAACTTGTGACTTTTCTGCCAGCCCACGGAATTGAACCCGCACTCACAGAGGGTTTATCGCCCGCTACGAACACGCAGAACATTAAACATTCACGAGATATGACACACAAGTTAAGAAACATTCACGAGATATGACACACAAGTTTAGAAACATTCACGAGATATGACACACAAGTTAAGCAACATTCACGAGATATGACACACAAGTTTAGAAACATTCACGAGATATGACACACAAGTTTAGAAACATTCACGAGATATGACACACAAGTTTAGAAACATTCACGAGATATGACACACAAGTTTAGAAACATTCACGAGATATGACACACAAGTTTAGAAACATTCACGAGATATGACACACAAGTTTAGCAACATTCACGAGATATGACACACAAGTTTAGAAACATTCACGAGATATGACACACAAGTTTAGCAACATTCACGAGATATGACACACAAGTTTAGAAAAAGAAAGAAACTCAAACAATAGTTTCTAATAAAGCCAGGTGGTTCCAGCACTTGTCAGACACGTGGAAAACTCATGTGACGTTTTCATCATCAAACAGCTTGTGCTGAGCAGAACTTTGCCACCCCAACAGTCCTGTTGAATATCTTTCTCTCATAGGTCAGATGTCCCGGCTTTGCAGCCGTCATGCTCAAACCATCATAACAGCAGCTAATGAGCGGAAAATCATAACGACAGAGATGAGGTGTCTTAGAAGAGTTGCAGGTGTGACTATAAGAGACAAAATTAGAAATGAAGAAATCAGAAGTAGACTGAATGTGAAACCAGTCATGCAATTCAAAAAAGAACAACAAGATTAAATGGTTTGGACATCTGACAAGAATGCCCTGGTATTGCCTACCACAGAGAGCCGCACAGAAAAATTATAACGAGTAAAGAACAAGAGGAAGACCACGCAAAAGATGGAGTGACGGCATCAAAAACAGCCTTAAGAAATGAATCACAGCTACAAGCACAGTAGAATAAGACCACGACACCCTCACCCCCCCACCCTTTCTCTCCAACACTTCTATAAAGAAGTAAATGATGAACGAGAAGAAAGAGATGCTGAAACTATCAGTTACATCCTGAATCTACCTCTCCTTGGTCTTTTCTTTGTCGGGATGTCTCCTTCCATGATTGTCTTCCATCCCTTCGTGTTCTTTATATCTCCAAAATACTTCAATTTTCTTTCTTATTTGTAGCATCAGCCAGTTTAGTAGTGTGATATCATGACATTCAAACATACGCCCCCGCCCCCATTTTTGAAAAATGACATCATGTTTATAAATCTTATAATGGAGACATAGATACCCACTTGTAAACGTTATGTATTTCTTCCTTTCACAGTATTATGTCGCCTGTTTCGTCAGGCGTTCCGCTCAACTTTCTGTCTGCTGTTGTTGTTGGACTCGTGATCGTAGAAGACGTCGCGCCCAAAAAAACCCTCGTACACCTTAAGTTCACCTCGTAATCACTCCATACCCCTGCTCATTTGTTGACAGCAGCAGTAAAAAAATAAAACAATACCAACAACAAAACAACTTCACGAACCCAACAAACAATTTCACGAACCCAACATACAACTTCACGAACCAACATACAACTTCACGAACCCAACAAACAACTCACAAACCCCAACAAACAAACCCGAACTTAAAACCAATCCACGCCAGTGATGTGCAACGTAAATGGAAATGAAGCTATTTTGTCACATCTGAAGAACACCCAAATGTCAAGATGTTTGAGTGACACTCAAATTGATCAGAACTATGCTAGCAATTGTATTTAACAGCTAAACTTAATCAAGAAATTGTACAGCATGGGCAAAGCACAATGAATAGCTCAACGCACCAGATTCACATCACTGACTTGTCCAGAACTGTAAAGTTTAAAGTTATTAAGACTTGATTACCAGAAATTAATTAAAGGCAGTTATAATATCTTTATTGACATTTTAATATTTATGATGCCATGTGTTTATATTGATGATGTGATATGTGTCACGTGGGAAATACGAGCACATCTCTTAGTAACATGACCTCTTTTCAGGTACTGTGTTATGTGATTGTAAAATAGATTTGAAAAAATATTATCTATATTTTTATTTCGTCTGCCCACTTTGAATTCCAGCGTAGTAATTACTCCTTTTAATGTTTTTTTGTGTGAATGATTTTTTTCCCTACTAGTATCTCTTGCCAGTCAGGAGCCGTGCTCCGATTTCAGATGTACCTGTAATGTAGATGTCTAAATAGAGAATCAGGGTCTCCTATAGCCCAACCGAGCAGAGTTCAAAATATAACATTGCCCAAGCTGACCTCGAAATCCGGAATGTCCACGGAACGTGATCACTGGCACAGCGTATTACCAGCGACCGAGAAAATATTACATATAATGTCTGTGATCGCGAAAATATTCATATAATGCGTGGACGAGAAAAATATTACTATAATGTCATGACCGAGAAAATATTACATATAATGTCATGGACGAGAAAATATTACATATAAATGTCATGCACTCGAGAATATTACATATAATGTCATGACGAGAAAATATTACATATAATGTCATCGAGAAAATATTACTATAATGTCATGTATGAGAAAATATTGCATATAATATCATGACCGAGAAAATATTACATATACATGTCAGTGGATCGCGAAAATATTACATATAATGTCATGGATGAGAAAATATTCATATAATGTCATGACATAGAAAATATTACATATATGTCATGGACGAGAAATATTACATATAATGTCATGGCCGAGAAATATTACATATAATGTCATGACTGAGAAAATATTACATATAATGTCATGGACGAAAAATATTACATATAATGTCAACTGAGAAAATAATACATATAATGTCATGGACGAGAAAATATTACATATAATGTCATGTACGAGAAAATATTACATATAATGTCATGTACGAGAAAATATGACATATAATATCATGGACGAGAAAATATTACATATAATGTCGCGACCGAGAAAATATTACATATAATGTCATGACGAGAAAATATTACATATAATGTCATGGACGAGAAAATATTACATATAATGTCATGTACGAGAAAATATTACATATAATGTCATGTACGAGAAAATATGACATATAATATCATGGACGAGAAAATATTACATATAATGTCATGACCGAGAAAATATGACATATAATGTCATGTACGAGAAAATATGAGCATATATATATCATGCGAGAAAATATTACATATAATGTCATGACCGAGAAAATATGACATATGTCATGTACGAGAAAATATGACATATAATGTAATGATGGAAAATATGACATATAATATCATGAGGAGAAAATATGACATATAATGTCATGTTTTGAAAAATATGACATATAATGTCATGGAGGAGAAAATATGACATATAATATCATGGAGGAGAAAATATTACATATAATGTCATGGAGGAGAAAATATTACATATAATGTCATGTACGAAAAAATATTACATATAATGTCATGGAGGAGAAAATATGACATATAAATGTAGGACAAGAACAACAAGTATATCAAATCTGTCTGTAAATCATATTCAATGAATAAGAAACTATTCTAGAAAGAAAATTATTTGACTGGGAAGTAAACAAATATGAGTGGACAACGAACCTATGTTATCTCGAGTTTTTGTTAGATCAGGAAACAGAGAATGTTCTTCTGAAAGAGTTTACTATTAAGTCAGAAAATAGAAGATGTTCTTCTAAAAAAGTTTATTATTATGTCAGAAAATAGAAGATGTTCTTCTAAAAGAGTTTACTATTATGTCAGAAAATAGAAGATGTTCTTCTAAAAGAGTTTACTATTATGTCAGAAAATAGAAGATGTTCTTCTGAAAGAGTTTACTATTATGTCAGAAAATAGAAGATGTTCTTCTGAAAGAGTTTACTATTATGTCAGAAAATAGAAGATGTTCTTCTAAAAGAGTTTACTATTATGTCAGAAACTAGAAGATGTTCTTCTGAAAGAGTTTACTATTATGTCAGGAAATAGAAGATGTTCTTCTGAAAGAGTTTACTATTATGTCAGAAACGAGAATGTTCTTCTGAAAGAGTTTACTATTATGTCAGGAAATAGAAGATGTTCTTCTGAAAGAGTTTACTATTATGTCAGGAAATAGAAGATGTTCTTCTGAAAGAGTTTACTATTATGTCAGGAAACAGAGAAGGGAGAATTAAACTCTAATATTGAACCGCACACTTTCAACCATAGTTCTACATATTTTGGAGATAAATCTGGCACAATTAGTGCACACACAAAAATATCGAGTATTGTCAGCTCAGTCCCACACTCGACGTTCCACGAGTGAGGAAATGAATTGTGCCTCATACCTCCTGATACTGTTCCTAGAAATTTGAAATGGCAGTCCTAGGATATGTACACGATTCCAGACATTTTTAGATACATAAATATACTCAATTATGTGAAGCACATAATAATGTATGTATGAGCTACGGATAGCATGATCTATATTCCAAATGGACATTACACATCTGCAGAAATGAACTGACAATTGAAGATCCAGTTCTGAATGAAGACACATTAATTCCTCCGATCTCTAATATGTCTAATAGTTGTTACACAAAACGTATCCTTCATAGTTCATAAGTACGGTTCACTGCACTGCAACGGGTCACCCCATAATTGCTCCGTTCCTGTGCCAATGAAAATCACACGAAATGCTAACAACTGTGAAATGTTTCCTGTGTGAACTAATTCCAGAATGAAACAGCCGGTACCGCCACAAAAGCAACCTGCACCGCTTAAATGCATATGGTCGTCACTAATGTAGCAACACAAGACTGTTCATCACTTGAATTGCAATTCTTGTCGAAGGAACATCAATCACGACAAAATCCAGCTTTCTGCACCGCAATATAACTGCATACGGCAGATTTAGCTTGTTCGTCATAACCGCTGTCCGCCATTTTCTGAATACACACAACAAACGCACGGTTAACACAGCAATAGGCATTCCATGTAACATTCATAGTTCACAGCGTTGCTCAAGTACTAACTCAGTAGCTCGACAAACGAAACCGGAAAATACCCGACCAAACATGGTGGAAATTCGCTAGCAAAGTCGTGTCCAGAATCAAACAGTCCTGACTAAGAATGGCCCTCCCGCATTCCGGCATTGCTGGCCAGATTTTTCTCCTTATACTTTCTGTAACTTCATCTCATGTCTATTCATGTTGGATGTACACTCTCGCTCACACATGAAAGTCGGAAATATGCTCAAAGCATGCAATGATCAACAGAAAACGATTAGTGTATGTTAGTAAGTGCCTATATTCGTGTATCCATGACGACCACGTGTTATATGTTACCAAAATCTGGAAGAATTGTGTAGCATATGTTCCTGCAGTATCGTATGTGTTTTTTTTATCTTCTACGAATCGTTTCTTGCATACAGATATGTCTGCCAACAAAAAGATGAGGTGCCTATGAGATGCCTCCATGAATGATACTCCTCTAGTTAATGATAGTCTAATATGATGAACTGAATAAATGGATCGGTTTCTCATCTCAGAAATGGCACGTCACTTGTCTATAATATTGTACAAAGCACGAACTCCGTAGCTCTGGTAACAATTCAAAGGATATATGGGGAAAAATGAATTAGTGAATAGAACAATGCGGTCCGGACTCGAACCCACGACCATCATGACGCAAGTGAACTGCTTAATCACTTAGCCACAGAGAACCCTATCCAGGATAATCTAAGTGAAGTCAACTGCTTAATCACTTAGCCACAGAGAACCCTATCCAGGGATAATCTACAGTGAAGTCAACTGCTTAATCACTTAGCCACAGAGAGCCCTATCAGGATAATCACTAGCCACGAGAACCCTATCCAGGATAATCTACAGTGGTAGCCCCATTTGTGCAAGACATCTAATCATAATCACTAACTGTATGATACGCACATGTTTCATTTCCATCTTAGGCATCCGTGTATGTTAGAACTGGCATCCATGTCTGTTAGAACTGGCATTAATGTCTGTTAGAACTGGCATTAATGTCTGTTAGAACTGGCATCCATGTATGTTAGAACTGGCATTAATGTTGTAGAACTGACATCAAGTCTGTTAGAACTGGCATCCATGTATGTTGAACTGACATCAATGTCTGTTATAACTGGCATCCATGTATGTTAGAACTGGCATCCATGTCTGTTAGAACTGGCATCCATGTATGTTAGAACTGGCATCCATGTTGTTAGAACTGGATCCTTGTATGTAGAACTGGCATCCATGTATGTTAGAACTGGCATCCCGTATGTTAGAACTGGCATTAATGTCGTTAGAACTGGCATCCATGTATGTTAGAACTGACATCAATGTCTGTTATAACTGGCATCCATGAGTTAGAACTGGCATCATGTAAATAGAACTGGCATCCATGTCTGTTAGAACTGGCATCCATGATGTTAGAATGGCATCCATGTATGTTAGAATGGCATCCATCGTTAGAACTGGCATAATGTCTGTTAGAACTGACATCAATGTCTTGTTAGAACTGGCATGTTCTGTTTTCTGTCGGGGAAAGTTATGAATTCATCCTGTCTATATTCTTACAAGTTACCTGGAATAGGTTTGGCTGGAGTTACAGACATTTATACATGCATGTTTTCTCAGTGACTCAATTAGTATGCTCAGGAAGATTGAAACAGGCTGGACTCAGAGACAATGTATTAGACTTATAAAAATCAGTTTTATTTTTGTAACAGGGCAGACAGGTGTAAGGTGAAATGAAGGAGCCGATAGATTTGCAGGTATGGCTTTGTAAAACGGGCGAACAATGGACCAGGATGATTTTATAAATTCGATAAGGAAGAGAGGATGTGTACATATCTCAAGTAACAGTAGTGAATCTACAACACTAACCAGACTGCAATAATTCCAAGTCAAGTGTTGTGTAGCTAGACAAGAGCATTATGCTGGTAGCCAAAGAAAAATAGTAAACTCAACAAAGAACTGGTGTTGTTAGTCGTCACACGCTGAGAATACTTAAAGAAGATCGAAGCACATATGGACTAATTGGTTCGATGTGTAGTGATGATGTTCCGACGACTAAACTAAAAAAAAGCTATCACTCGTCCACATCACATTAGTGATATATGAGTAAGCATATCTTAATATTGTGAACATATTTACAACAAGAGTCATTGACTGTATTAAAGTGTACTATAGGATAATATATATTTTGTAAGATACTTTTGTCAAATTAAGCTGTAGATAGATGTGCTGTTTATTTGTGCTTTCCATATTTGTGTGATAATTATCAGATGATGTATGATAAGTGATGGCTCAATCGTAATAGTATGTTTTATTTTGTGTACTGTAATAATAAAATATCAATGTTGTTTACTCAAGTGTGTGAACTTGTTACTTGACAATTGTTGCGTTGTTATAAAGTTGGGTGTTGTCGAAATGTTTTGATGCCGTATTAAAGTCGGATGTTGTTGTACAAGTTTATATTGTAATGTGTAATATTTCAAATGAGCTCCAGCGGTTGCTGCGACGTTCGTGCACTGTCGTCTCGTCCTCCAGCAGAGCAAGCAAGGAAATATGATTATAGAAGAAAAGGTAGAGAGGTCAAGTAGATGTAAGAGGTGGACAGTTCAGAGATAGTTTAGAAGAAAGCTAAGAGGTGGACAGTTCAGAGATAGTTTAGAAGAAAGCTAAGAGGTGGACAGTTCAGAGACGGTTTAGAAGAAAGCTAAGAGGTGGACAGTTCAGAGATAGTTTAGAAGAAAGCTAAGAGGTGGACAGTTCAGAGACAGTTTAGAAAAAGCTAAGAGGTGGACAGTTCAGAGATAGTTTAGAAGAAAGGTAAGAGGTGGACAGTTCAGAGATAGTTTAGAAGAAAGCTAAGAGGTGGACAGTTCAGAGATAGTTTAGAAGAAAGCTAAGAGGTGGGCAGTTCAGAGACGGTTTAGAAGAAAGCTAAGAGGTGGACAGTTCAGAGATCGTTTAGAAGAAAGCTAAGAGGTGGACAGTTCAGAGATAGTTTAGAAGAAAGCTAAGAGGTGGACAGTTCAGAGATAGTTTAGAAGAAAGCTAAGAGGTGGACAGTTCAGAGATAGTTTAGAAGAAAGCTAAGAGGTGGACAGTTCAGAGATAGTTTAGAAGAAAGCTAAGAGGTGGACAGTTCAGAGATAATTTAGAAGAAAGCTAAGAGGTGGACAGTTCAGAGATAGTTTAGAAGAAAGCTAAGAGGTGGACAGTTCAGAGATAGTTTAGAAAAGCTAAGAGTGGACAGTTCAGAGATAGTTTAGAAGAAAGCTAAGAGGTGGACAGTTCAGAGATAGTTTAGAAGAAAGCTAAGAGGTGGACAGTTCAGAGATAGTTTAGAAGAAAGCTAAGAGGTGGACAGTTCAGAGACTGTTTAGAAGAAAGCTAAGAGGTGGACAGTTCAGAGATAGTTTAGAAGAAAGGTAAGAGGTGGACAGTTCAGAGACGGTTTAGAAGAAAGCTAAGAGGTGGACAGTTCAGAGACTGTTTAGAAGAAAGCTAAGAGGTGGACAGTTCAGAGATAGTTTAGAAGAAAGCTAAGAGGTGGACAGTTCAGAGATAGTTTAGAAGAAAGCTAAGAGGTGGACAGTTCAGAGACGGGTTTAAGAAAGCTAAGAGGTGGACAGTTCAGAGACGGTTTAGAAGAAAGAAAGATCGACTTGCCCTCATGTATCTATCATTGACTATTGGAATTATCGGAATGCAAAACAATGAGCACTAATTCTACAGAAGCGGGTTTATGATTAATGGTGATAAGCAGTGGCGGCTAGTCATTAAGGGCCAGTGGGGTCAGGCCCCATAAAAAATAATGCGTAACGTGCATTTATTATTTAATATAACCTAATCCAAAACCAGGATTTTCCCGAACATTTGTGCCTGGCCCCACCAACAAAATGGATCACGAGCCGCCACTGGCGATAAGGATACGAGAATCAAGTGTGGAATGTCGTGGATGTCCAATGATGAGTGAACAATCAACGGTGACCCCATTTGCGGCTTTATCGAAAGCGGAAGAATGGATCCCAATAGATGGTAGCATTGCCAACGTCAACAATGTTATCATTACTCTTGGACGGAAATGTAGAGATGAGAACAACCTGAAGGCTAAACTGGCAATTAAACAGCTGATATAAGATAATTCAAGCACTGATGATGAGTCTGTGTATCGTGGTGAGAAGTTAGGCTGGGGTTTCTAGCTAGCACGCATGATAGGGTTGTTACAGAGCGAAGTGGAGCATACATGACAACAACTCACAATATAAGGATGGAGGTTGTGGCCGTTACTGCGGCCCTCTAGAGACTCTTTGGGACTTCGGATACCGGGGCCGTTGTTGTGTATGATTCGCAGTCGATGCTTCAGAAGAACCAGAAAGGCAGGTTGCGGTATGAGTGGATGTCGTTTGTAGAGGTTTCCAACCTGCAGAGGCTCACGTGGATCTATTGTCCAGGGCATGTATATATATATATATGTGTGTGTGTGTTTATGTGTGTGTGTGAGTGTGTTTGTGTTTGTGTGTGCAGACGCGTGTGTGTGTGGGTGTGTATGTGAGTTTGCGTGGGTGTGTGTGCGTGTAATTTTAAAGAACAAAATAAAACCAAGACATAAGTTAGGGAACAAGAAAAAAAAGCAATTATACAAATGACTGAAAGTTATCGTTGCGGAGAAATCCGTTTAAAAAGTTGGCGAAAATTACAATTTTCAAACATGTGTGTTGTTGGGGTTTTTTTGTTTGGTTTTTGTTGTTGCTGAGAGAACAGCTTCAAGTAAACTGACATTAACTGTAAAAAGTAGGCGGAACATGGACAGCTCGTCATTAAGGGCCAGTGGGGCCAGGCTCCACCAAAATATTGAGTAACGTGTACCTATTATTTCAGACATTATTTGTTTATAATTATTACTTTCAACAGGATACTGATTAGCTTTGAAAGTTGATATATAACCCTAAAATATCACACACATTCTAAATCTAAAATTCAACATATTTTCCTCCAATTAGTATACACCCATGGTCATTAGGGGCCAGTAAGAACAGGCCTACCAAACCAAAAATAATTCACGTGTACTTATTATTTTTAAAGAAGATGGAGATATGTTGGGCACACCTTGAGGAGAAATAATCAACGAATATCAAAGCAGGCATTGAAGTGAGATGCAAAGGGTTCAAGAAAGAGTCGACCTAGGAGACCCTGAAACAAACTTTGCTGAGAGGCAGAAATATGGTCTCAGTTCCATGGAGGAGATTGAGCGAGTTGCCCAAGATAGAGCGGTATGGAGAAATTACTTGCAGGCCCTATGTAACGTATAACGGTACGAGAGGAATTATTATTATTATTATTTTTAAAAATTGTGTTTGTAATTATTATTGTTAACTTGACACTGATTAGCTTTGAAAGTTTAATATTTAACACTAAAATAGAAATATTATATCATAATAATATAACAATCATAATAATATATAAATATTATTATTTAAAAACTATTATATACGAGTCCAAATTCAGCTTCTCTCTATAACGCTTGACGTATATATCAGCGCACTATGTTTTGTCGGGTCGTTTTAAAATTATCTACTGATGATGTAACATTGCGACCTGTGACCTTTGACCGCTACCTTTAATAATAATTGGCAAAACAATTTATGTCATTTTATTCACCGGAAGCTAAGTTCCTACGCGATCAACCAATTAACAGCTAAACGACGACTCTTGATTAAATAGTACTTTGTATAATTATCGATTGAATCACAAATTATATAAAAATAGTAGAAAAGGATATGTATTAATAGAAATATGCAACTAACTATTATTATAATCGTTAACGGTAATCGTCCGTTTTGTATTCAATATACATAAGTCTTCTACAACACACACACGTTTGCGATTGACAAGCTGTGACCTACTTTTGAAGTTGTGGCTTACTCGAAATTCAAAATGAATCAAGTGGATTATTTATTACGAAATTCGTTTCTTTCGTTAAAGATAGAAGAAAAGCTTGAGATTAAACGGCTAGGTGCACATCAGCCAAATAGCTATGTGCAACAAGATGGCAAGAAAAAGATTTTCAATAATATGTGGTTTAGTAAAAAAACCGTGGTTAACTGTCAGTGAAGAAAAGCAAGTTTTTTGTTTTTATTGTTCTATTTCATGGTGAAGGACTGTGGTCAACGGTAGGTTGTAGGGATCTCTTTTGTACCTTAGTTATATGGTATATATTTTAGTTGTTGTTGAACCCCAGGAATTATGAGTTTTCACCATTTGCCTATAGTGCGTGGGGGAGAGTGCCGGCTCTTGCAACAGAGCTGGCAAGTATAGTTGACCATTGATTCAGGATGAGAGTATACGCTTACACGCGACTCGTACGTTGTTACTTCTTATATTTGCTTTGCATTTATGCAACTTTTTCATTAGACATCAGCAGAAGATGCGTGCATTCACTAGTATTTAGGACCCAGAGGGGTGTCTGCGTTAGCTTTATTACCTATACCAGAGTAGCTCTCTCTCGATCCTTACCCACTAAGCCAGACATGATCTTTTGTCTATTTCCAGGGTCATCACGAGGAGGTAGAGTAGGGTCTTGAGCAGTGCCAGCTCACTTACCCTGGCGCAACGTTGTCCCGTTTGTTATTTGCGCATGCGGCGCCAAACCATTATAGTAAAGGGGAATAACTTCGGAATAGACAAATAATAGTAAATATTAAAATATAAACCGAGCCTAAAAACCATGATTTCCCTAAATTTGTGTCTGGCCCCAACACCAAAAATGACCACGAGCCGCCACTGAGGCGGAATGTCCCTTTTCTCGCTATAATATATAAAAGAGCTTTAAAACCGGGTTTTACTCCATATGGCTGGGTCCCTCTCCGCAGAAATGGTACGCCACCTGCCGAGAGTATTGCACAAAGCACATACTCCGTATCTCCAGCAACAATCCTAGGTGTCTCTAGAAAAAACTGCCGAACAGAACGGCGCGGTCCGGATTCAAACCACGACCTTCGACTCACAAGGCAAGGGCTTAATCACTTAATCATAGAGACCCCTCACAATATATATATATGCAGTGCCGGATTAAGCCAGCGCGTTGGGCCTGTAACAAATTTTAGCAGTGGGGTCCTAGGTTTTATATGATAATAAATAATAAAACACAACTTTTACTTACTAACAAATTTGTCTCAATTTAATGTGAGCAAATTTAGAGATAACATTAGACAAATCAATTTCTCAAGTAAATTACATTCAATGTTCATTAAGGTGAGGTTATTTAGACAATCTTGTCCCATCATGTTCCTTAACTCATATTTTATACGTCTTTAATGTTGAAAAGAACTTTCTCCGCTTCAGTTAGTAACCATTAAAGACAAGTAAATTTGTAAGACTACTTCTACATTTGGGAAACACGACTCTAATGAATTTTCCATTATAAGTTTATAAAATTTCAGTTCAAGAGCCTCATGCTTTTCGTTGCTAATAGCAGCAGATACATTAGTTTTTAAGAAGTTCAGGAACTGCCCAAGTTTGTCGCCTAGGCTTTCTTCAAATCCTCTTGGTAAGAGCTGACAATATTTGGAGTTCTTTTCAAGATCTCTTCTGCTGTATGAGATTTTAACCGCCGAAGTATTCCAAATACGCCAGTCACTCTATGGTACGCTCCATGCGTTTAGCTAAGGCAGAGAGTACATTATCAATTATGATAATAAACACCTGACTTTCAAATTTTTGTTTGGGTTTGATTTTCTACAACTTCATTGAGCATAGTAGAGCCACTGAAATCGTCGTACTTAGTATTTCGCTTGCGTCGTCTTGAAGTTTGTTGCTGATATTCTTGTCAGTCAGGCTTTTGGCTTTGGCCTCAATATCTGAAAATGTAGGCCGCATTGCTTGAACGTACCCGTGTAACGATTCATAAAGAGCATATCCCTGTTAAGGTCTTGATCAGTGAATGTAATGAAGCGCTAGACGCTTGCAAGCGTTCAAGAATTCCGTTCCATAAAATGGTCATTATTCATGTTTCCAACTTAATCATCTCCAAAACTAGTCCATACGCTTGATTACGACACTCAACCTTTTGATCCATGTTTTTTTAGATGTCATCCAAAACTTGTTTGATAGTGGTAAAACCACAGAAAAGTGCCTTTGTCGCATCAGCTCGGGCAGACCACCTGGTGTCCGACAGTCTCTTGAAAGTCGGGAGTTTTGAACCTGTATCTTCCAGTGCTTTTGTAAGAATGACCCATCGATAGGTAGAAGCGGAAAAGAACCTATAGAGGCTTTCAACAAAATCGAAAAAATTGATGCTTCTATACAACATTCTGCAGCACACTTAGAAACCAAAGTGAATGTGAAAGCAGGAATGTATTCTGCGTACTTATTTATCTCCTTAATGGTGCTTGTAAACCGTGGTATTTCCACTCATACTGCTGGCATTGTTATAGCTTTGGCCACGACAGTCTTTGATATCAATGCCATTTTTCTTTTAAAAATCAAGTAAACTTAGGGCGAGTTGTTCAGCAGTATGACCTTCCATATACAAGTACTTCACAAACCTTTCCACTGGTCCAGATGGTAACACATAGCGCACTATTAGATTGAGTTGGTCCACATGCGAAATGTCTGGAGTAGAGTCCAGTGATACTGAATAGTAATTGCATTTCTTAATTTCGCAAATAATATGATCCAGTAAGCCTGATGCAATTAGATGGATAAATTCCTCGCATGTTATTTTTGATTCTCTAATGAGAATGGAACCACATTTACTACCATCACGTGCATACAATAATCGACCCTCAGTGTGCATAGCACGAGGCAGGCCAAGAACACGATGGATAGATAACATCTCAGAGTCCCTACGAAAGCATGGACTGACAACGTCAAGCGCAACACGCCTGGCACAAGATAAAAACTAACTATCCCACGATGCTTCGCGGCAAATGCAGTTAAGATAAGATAAGATGATATATGTACCTTTCCTTTATTTGCATAAGTATTTATATGCTGAGCCAGAAAATGTCAAATTTGGCTATTAATTCCAACAAACCTAAATAATTTTCGTTAGAAGGTGAACCAATAGTTTCATCACTACCCCGAAATGCAAGACCTCGTTCTGCTAAAATTGGATAACTGAAGTAATTCGCTCTAAAAGTGTCCGCCAATATTTTTTTCAGGCTCAATTTGGCTTACAAGTTAGAATCGATATAACTTCTTTCTGCAAACTAACAGCAGGAACTATTTGTCTATGGAGGTGCTTTCTTCATGTCATTTTCAACAAATTATTTCGTTTCTCAGTCGTCAATCCTTTTCGTAAACCTTGACGAAAGCCTGAACCAGTAACTTGTAAACAAACAGAAAAGTTGTCCTTAGTTTCTGAATAACACAATCAATCTCTCACACGAGTTTTGTTAGTTGGTTTATGTATATATTGAAATGACTTTCTGACAAAATCAGTGGAGTGTTTTCTTTATTGTCTTTTGAGGAGGAGGTGGTATTATTACCACTCCCAACAGTATTCCTTGTTTCAGTTATCAGTTATCGTTTATGAGGACTATCATCACAGCACTCCGGACATGTCCATAGGTGCTCCGATCTCCGCCTCAGCAATCCAGCAGCTCCAGCGATCTCCACACGCCAGTTTCGATGTTGATTAATCAATCTCTTTGCATATTTAGTATGTCGTTCCTTTCGAGGCGCATCAATATTGACACCATCTCTTTCAATCTGGTGGTTCCTTGTTTATGATTAGTGACAGCTTAGCTCTGTCACATAGGCGCGGGGCCCCAGAAGCGAGGGGCCCGTAGCATTTGCTATTCTCTACTAGGCTAATCCGGCGCTGGGCTTGGGTGATTGTTATTTTTGCTGTATAACAGGATTCTGCTATGCCATCTAACCATTTTTTGTGGTCTTCCTCTCACCTTCTTTCCTGATGTTCTGTTGTAGAAGACTCTGTATACTGTGGAGTTTGGATGCATTCTTATTAAGGGACTAAACCACTTCACTCTATGTTTCTCAATGTAATTCAAGCAAGGTTCTGTGCAAACTTTCTTTCTTATGCTGATGACGTTGTCTTTTCTGGTGTTGTTGGTAACTTTCGCAGGCAGCGCATTTCATACGTAGTTATGTTTTGGGACTGCGCTTTGCTCATTGTCCATGTTTGGCTCTGGTAACACAAAGTAGGTATGAAAATGCTGTTGATCATCTGTTCCTTAGCTGTCCGTGAAATTTGTGGCTGCCTTAACAATGGGGCTAGCTGGTAGATTACAGCATTTACTATTTGCACTCTAGCCTCTATCTCTCTAGGTAATTTCAAATTCCTTAAATCGCTTTATAGCTTAAATATCAATGTTATTTTCATTCAACATGTGGACACAGAAAAGTTGAAGGATGACCATACTATCCATCTTTTGAAGTGAGGGTCAAGCACTTTATCTCCACCATCGAGACCATACTAAGATGGATTGGACGTATACGTCGCTTGCCAGTAGGGGCTAAGACAGGTCTGCAATGAACAGTAGATGTGAAAAGAAGGGCGCACAAATGAAACATGAAAAAGAACTGTGGAAAGAGATGAAAGAGTGTGACATAACGTTAGAAACAATTATTAGAAAGATGACAGTAGAAATTTGTGAACGTCTTATTTGTCAACCGGGACACGAAGATGGTATGAAAGATTTATGATTACCTGGTAAATAGGTGAAGTATTTTGATCTTCACAAAATGAAGAGTGAAATTGACCAAAACATCAGACCCTGTACCCTACAGTTTTATGATGTCGTCTGGTTATACCCGTCAAACCGATAATATGATTGAAGAATTTGGGAAATGAAGTTCTTGTTGCAGTTATAGCTTGTGTGGAGGTCTTTTTGGGAAATTTTTGTATTTGCTTACTCGTAGGTATGTACATGCTCATTTCTTTTGATCGCTCAATATTCTTCGTTCTACATGAACTTGATGATGCACCAACAAACTGAAACTGAAGCAGTGATGATGATTGTGAATTGAGTAAACAGAACAGTTGTTTTGTTTGAGTTGTGTTGCCATTGTTTAACAATGTACACTACGAGTTCTCACGATGAGCTAACTCTATTGTTGTTTGATACTTTTAGTTTTCTCGTCGTTTCCATAGTTTTGTATGTAACAATGAGAGTAGGAGGTTGCAATCAGATTCTATAATAATATTACTAGGTATTTAAATATATTTTGAATACTGATAGTGTCGTTGTCGTCTAAAGATGAAGAATTGACTTCATTTTACTGGGTTTTATCCCATATGATATTGCTTGGCCCCAGAGCCGATTAGACCAGCTGGGCCCGTGTAAATTACAGCGCTGGGCCTAAGTTTTGTATGATAATAAATAATAAAACATAAATTTTACAAACAAACTTGTCTCGATTTAATGTGAGCAAATTTAGAGATAATACTAGACAAATCAATTTCTCTGGGTAAATTACATTCAATGTTCATTAATTATCATTAAGGTGAGGTTATTTAGACGATCTTGTCCCATCATGTTTCTTAACTCATTTTTTATACGCTTTAATGTTGAAAAAGAACGTTCTCCGCTGCAGTTAGTAATCATTTTAAAGACAAGTAAATTCGTAAGACTATTTCTACATTTGGAAACACGACTCTAATGAATTTTCCATTATAAGTTTATAAAATTGCAGTTCAAGGGCCTCATTCTTTTCATTGCTAATAGCAGCAGCTACATTAGTTTTAAGAAGTTCAGCGAACTGCAAAAGTTCGTCGCCTAGGCTTTCTCCCAAATCCTCTTGGTAAGAGCTGACAATATTTGGAGTTCTTTCAAGATCTCTTCTGCTGTAAGAGATTTTAACTGCCGAATGTTCCAAATACATCAGTCACTCTTGAACGCTTCCATCGTTTAGCTAAGGCAAGTACATTATCAATTATGACAATAAACACCTGACTTTCAAATTTTTGTTTGGGTGTTTGATTTTCTACAACTTCATCGAGCTTAGTAGAGCCACTAAAATCGTCGTACTTAGTATTTACCTTGCTCGTCGTGAAGTTTGTTGCTGATATTCTTGACAGTGAGTCAGGATTTTGGCTTTGGCCTCAATATCTGAAAATGTGGGCCCGCATTACTTGACGTACCGTGTAACGATTCATAAAGAGCATATCCGTGTTAAGGTCTTGATCAGGTGACTGTAATGAAGCGCTAGGCGCTCAAGCGTTCAAATTCCTCCATAAAATGCTAACTATTCCCGTTTCCAACACTCATCCCCAAAACTAGCCCATACGGCATTCGACCTCTACCTTTTGATCCATTGTTATTTGAGATGTCATCCAAACTTGTTTGATAATGGTAAAACCACATAAAAGTGCTTTTGTCGCATCAGCTCGGGAAGACCACCTGGTGTCCGACAGTCTCTTCAATTCAAAAGTCGGAGTTTTAACCTGTATTTTCCCAGTGCTTTTGTAAGAATGCCCATCGATGGAAAGAAGGAAAAGAATGTATAGAGACTTTCAACAAAATCGAAAAAAATGGATGCTTCTATACAACATTCTGCAGCACTTGCAAGCAAATTCAGTGAATGTGCAAAGCAGGAATGTATTCTCGTACTTATTTATCTCTTAATGCGTGCTTGTAAGCCGTTGTATTTCCCACTCATGTTGCTGGCATTGTCATGCTTTGAGCGACAGTCTTTGATATCAATGCCATTTTCCTTTAAAAATCAAGTAAACTTTGGGCGAGTTGTTCAGCAGTATGACCTTCCATATCCAAGAACTCACAAACCTTTCCACTGGCCCAGATGGTAACACATAGCGCACTATTAGAGTGAGTTGGTCCACATGCGAAATGTCTGGGTAGAGTCCAGTGATACGGAATAGTACTTGCATTTCTTAATTTAGCAAATAATATGATCCAGTAAGCTTGATGCAATTAGATGGATAAATTCCTCACATGTTGTTTTTGATAAGTATGATGTATGTCCTTTCCTTTATTTGCATAAGTATTAAATGCTGAGCCAGAAAAATGTCAAATTTGGCTATTAATTCCAACAAACCTAAATAATTTCCATTATTAGGTGAACCAATAATTTCATCCCTACCCGAAATGCAAGACCTCGTTCTGCTAAAAATTGGATTACTGAAGTAATTCGCTCCAAAAGTGTCCGCCAATATGTTTGTTCGGTCTCAATTTGGCTTACAAGTTGAGAATCGAAACGAGCATCTTTCTTTTTGCAAACTAACAGAGAAATTATCGCTTGTCTATGGAGGGGCTTTCTTCATGTCTTTTCAACAAATTATTTGCTTTTCCAATCTCAAAACCTTCTTCAGTAAACCGTGACGAACAGTCTGAATCAGTAACTTTGCAAACAAAACAGAAAAGTTGTCCTTTAGTTTCTGAATACCACAACCAATCTCTCACATGAGTTTTGTTTGTTGGTTTATTTTATATGTGAAAAACGATTTCGACAAATTAGTGGATTGTTTTCTTTATCGTATGTTTTTTTTTGGGAAAACAAGAAATCACTGTTCATATGTTGCACTTTGCTGCTTCCTTTCGCAATCCAATAATCTCGATTGAAGTTGATTGGCCATTCCCAATATCGTTGGGGTACATTTATTTTCGTTGTGCTTTGGCTTGTAGAAGATGTTGCTACATTGGAAGCATGTGCTGGGCTTTCTGCCTCTCTTTGGCTTGAAAATGATATGGCTAAATTGGAAGGACTTGCTGTACATTCGACTTCAGTTTGTCTTGTGGCTAAATCGTGAAGAGTTGCTGATCTTAATATTGGTAATGATGATTGTTCTATATCACTATCTTCATCTACTATACTGTGAGACGCGACTTCATATTTCTGCCCTCGATTTCTTTGGATTCAGCACCATTACACCGACATTAAAAATTCAGACAGCTTGCGTGTTTTGATACAAGAACTTGTTATATTTTTCCTTTCATCTTGTGCTTTACGCTTTGCACTTCCAGAAGCGTAATGTCGACCCGTATCTCTGACTCTGCTGCTCATGATGTCTATCTCAATCTGGGAAGAGAAATGAATTTACAAATAAAATGTCATTCTTCTACTTTCTACTAATATAACATATAAATGTGAAAGTTTGGACAGCGTTTATGATATAACAATTTACTCATGATGATATATTATATACAGGGTGCTTCGTAATTTAACCACTTAACATGACTATAACTCTGATTTAAAACATTTGAATTCATTGAAAACGAAAAATGATAGAAACTATTTTAAAAAATTAATTTCTCATTGAAACATAAAATTAGCTGTGTAAAATAAAATAATAATAAAATAACAAGATGGGAGGATTTAAATACATTCAAAGTTAGCAGAACAAATAAAAATTACTCTCTGTGTCCGTTTGTGTGCTTCTCTGTAAAATTATGCAGCTCTGTGTTGCGGCTTCTTTGCAGCTCCTTCAAGTGTGTCCAAGTTTTCTGTTTAATCATTTGGCCTCCCTCGCATTATTTTCTGGGACATCTAGTGGAGTGCAAAACAGTTTCTCACAAAAAACGTGAATGACATGAAATTTATTTAGAAGTGCCCAGATCTGCTCATGTCTTAGAACAATATTTCATCCCACTTGCATTTATTTTAAACTAAGTTTCCAGCAAAAACTACTGAGCGAACAGAGACTTGAACTGGTTATGAGTCAAATTTAATTGTTCTTTTATTCAAGCTTTCAAGTTTCGTTTATTAGAAACGTGTCACACAAGAGACACTCCTATACAAAAAAGTAAAAAAAACTGTTACGTTGTTAATGAGCTCAGTGTGACCGCCCAATTAAGTCGGAAATTGAGTAAACATGACCTTGGCCCTAACCTCAATAAAAAAAATGAAAGGGAAATTATTCCACCTCCCAAACTTAGGGTTTCCCTTGTTTATGACTAAATGACAACTTAGCTCCAGAGGCGCGGCCCTCTAAGCGGGCCCGTAGCATTTGCTACTTCTGCTACTATGCTAATCCGGCTCTGCTTTGGTCCCTCCACAGAACTGACAGGCCAACTGCAGAGAGTATTGACACAGTCTGAACTCCGTGGCTGGGAACGATTCTACTGATCTCCCATAAAAAAATGCACACCTGAATAGAACTGCTCAGTCCCGATTCAAACCCTGACCTTCAGAACACAAGGCAACCGCTATACCACTTAGCAACAGAGCCCCCAGTGTCACTTGAACTGTAATATAATGTTTCATAATTAACCAATGCAACAATATACTTTTAGTGTCATGTTTTTAATTACTATTATGTACAATTACTATTATGGTTTTAGATCAAGATAGTTTATTCTTGTTTATTCATCTATTATGTCTATTCTCTCCTTCTTAGGTTTAAAATTTAGAAGGAGAAAACTATATTTTTTATGCTATAAATTGTTTCCAGTAGTCAAGTGTAATCGGAAAATTACTAACAATACATGAAAATGGGATGAATAAAATTAAACTAACATACAAACATGTCCTTACAAAAAATTAAAACTGTATGGAATGGATCTAATAGGAAAACAAAGATCATAAGACTAAGTGCGTGTATATTCCAAGTGCCATGTATGGATGTGAAGCATGAACATTTTACAATTCAATGGAAAAACATATAATGTTCTTTTGAATATAAGTGTTACAGAAGATTCCTCCGTATATCTTGAGACGAGAAGAGAACAAATAGATCTATCTAGAAATAACTCAAAATCAAAGAGAACTGGCTGATGCTACAATACGAAAGAAAATTGGATATTTTGGACATATAAAAAAGACATGAAAGGCTGAGAAGATCATCATGGAAAGGCGGCATCGGCAAAGAGAAGAAGAGGAAGACCATGGAGAAGATAGATTCAGGATGTAACTGATGGTTTTGAGCATGATGGCTGCAGAGGCAGAACATCTGGCCTATGAGAGATAAATTCGAGTTACTGTTGGGGTGGCAAGTTCTGCTCAGAATAGTTATTTGATGATGATATTAATATAATGTTGTATCTGATGACAAACAAATTAATGTTGTTTATACAATCATTTTCTCAGCCGAAGACAAGGAATTCACCCAGACAGTATTGCTAATGTGGCATCAACAAGAGATGTATTACAGAATGAATCTGAGGGCACTCGAGTACAGCCGTCAAAGAGCAACACAGGCAAATAATGGTGAAGTCACATGCCCAATTTGCCTGGGATCTACAGTATTTGCTGTGGAGACCAACTGCGGACATTTATTTTGTGGTAAATTATTGTTAAAGTACATTTCTTGTTGTTTTTTGTTAAATCTGTGTTGTCACATCTTTGGAGTTTTGTTAGTTGTATATCCAGCTCTAAACTTTACTTCTTTCATGTCAAAGGTGAAAGAATATAACAAAGAGTGAGATAGTGTTCAAGTGTACATCAACATTCTAACTCAACAGTTAGACCAAGAGCTTTATCAAATACACAGAACACAAGAAACATCAGATTTACAGAAGTCTTTATAAAACTCTTATAAAAATCTTCACAGAATTAGTCATGACCGATGAGGATATGCGATATCACCAGACAGTCGTTACTTTCACTTGGATGGAAACATAAGATTAGATATGGAGAATAATATAGCCAAATTGTGGGGACCATATTTTCTGACCGTTGATTCATCTACTAATTTTTCATATGTCCTGTACTTGCTTTAGCAGTTTTTGTATAAATTAAAATTTTGTCTGTTGTACTTTCTACCACTGTCTTCTTCTCTTCCACCATTTATTTCTTTATAGAAGTGTGGGGAATGTAGTAATCGTGTGTGTGCTTGTTCTAGTGCACTATGTAAGCTGTTATTAATTTTCTTACGGCTGTTCTTGATGCTGTTGCTCCATCTTTTTTGTGCTCTTGCTCTGTACCCGTTATACTTTTTTCTGTTTGGCTCTCTGTGGTAGACAATACCAGGGTATTCTTGTCAGGTGTCCAAACCATTTAATCTGTTGTTTTATGAATTGCATGACTGGTTTCACATCTAATCTTCTTCTGATTTCTTCATTTCTAATTTTATCTCTTATTGTCACCTGCAACTCTTCTAAGGCACCTTATCTCCATCATTATGATTTTCCGCGGATTAGCTGCTGTTATTGTGCATGTTTGCCAATACTTTCTTACTTCTTATTTTAATCTTTTATCTTGAGTACATCATTTTACTGATATGTAGACAGGTACCAGATCTCTTAGCTGTTCTCTAGTTTGGTATAAGGAAATTTACCAGAGAGATTGCATGATACAGGTGTGAAAGTTCATTCCTGGAAGCAGGAGGCTAAGATACTAGGGCATGAATGAAAAAGATATAGAATGAAAGTAGAAGAAAGGACAGCTGATATATAATAAAGATAATTTCAAGTTCTATACAGGGCAAGCTACTGGATGATGATGGTGAGAGTTAGCTTAGACTATCTATTTCTTACTTTTATTTTATAATCTATCATTTGGTTTAATGTTCTTGCTTGGTCTTCTCAGGACATTGTATAATTACCTATTGGCAACATCAGACTTGGATGGGAGCAGTCAGATGTCCTTCATGTCGTACACAAGTAAGTCCTGGTGTAGCGATAGTGACACATATGTTATGTTTTACACAATCAAACACTTGTTGAAATACATGTCCGTCAGTTAAAACAGCAGTTTCACCTTTAACCCCATAGAAAATAATTTAACACTCTTAGACTTGTTCAGAATTGTACATGAGATTTTACAAACATAAAAACCCCACTTTGTAGTACCAGATCTATTGAGTTATACTGTAGTGGGGTGTCAGATCTGATTAGTCATAGGAAAGGCTATCAGAGTTGACTCATGTCCATTTCAGCATCCCTGAGAGCATTTATTATTTGTGCTTTACTGTAGTTGCTTCCTTCCAAAGTTGCTGTTAGTACAGAACACACTCTCTTATTGAGACAGATAAAGTAGAATTCATAATAATAGTCAAGTTTATCATTTAATAGTCAAGTTTATCATATAATAGTCAAGTCTATCATATAATAGTCAAGTTTATCATATAATAGTCAAGTCTATCATATAATAGTCAAGTTTATCATATAATAAAGTTTATCACATAATACTCCAGTTTATCATATAATACTCAAGTTTATCATATAATAGTCAAGTTTATCATATAATAGTCAAGTCTATCATATAATAGTCAAGTTTATCATATAATACTCAAGTTTATCATATAATAGTCAATTTTATCATATAATAGTCAAATTTATCATATAATAGTCAAGTTTACTCTACACTTTTACTTCACCAGGTTTCCTTGCTTTTATTAAACTTTACATTACAGAGCACATAGATAGAGTGATGAGCGACGGAAGTTATAGACAAAGTTTATCAGTACAACCGTAGATTTTCAGGTGAACCTCGAACTGTAAAATATCTTCCATAATTTTTCAAAGTAGAAAGATCACATCATTTGAGATACATTTTGAAAAAGCTATAATGTTTGTCTTGTAGTGACATATCTTGTGCTTTTTCATTCAGTTTAAGTTTCGGTTTGGAATATCTTCATTGCACTCCAGATATGTCCATGTCAGGTTGTTGGAGATATTGTAAAGGAGATGAGAACACCTATGGACATGTCCTGAGTGCAATACAGATATTCCAAGCTGAAACTGAAAACAGTTTAACATCCTCAGTTATATAAACTTCATATATTTAACTTATTTTTATTTGTTTCATTCGTGAACATCTGCAAGATCTTCCAACTTTACTACGTCATGCCTTTCATGAATTCTTCAGTGTTAATGGACTTATGTGGATGTTCAGGTTACGGATCGCCATCTTAGTTCTGGCAGTTCTCTTGTACTTGATCTCCCCACTAGACATCTTACCTGAGGGTGCTATAGGAATTGTTGGCTTCCTTGATGATATATTTATTATTCTTCTAGCAGCTATTTATATCAGTATGCTGTATAGGCAGGTTGTAGCTATGAGAGCAACATAGATAGACAAATATTATTAAGTACATTTTTCAAATAATTAGTGCAGCTGTATAAAGGTAATTCTTATAATACTAAAATAATTCTTTCCTTCACAATGATTGTGTTGTTTAAAACTGATACATCTCATTTATTGCTGAATTTAAAATGTCACGGCCTTCTGGAGCAATTACAAATTGGTGTCTGTGTATCTGTTTGATATTTTTATTATGATATTGATCGTGAATAATCTCAAGAATTGCAATCCTCAGCTTTTATTTTTGACAAAATTCTGCTTGTCTTGTTTCACAGCTGCTTGCTGCTGCTAATGTTTATTAGTTCTTTGTTCAGTGTCTGTTTGTGGTATCTTATCACACAGTAATTTGTGTGTAATAACAATTTAGGGATTATTTGATCTTGGTATTAAGCAATAAAAAACAAAGATCAGAATACTAAAAGTATGTATATTCCTAGTGGCAACGTTTGGATGGGAAACATGAATATTTAACCCCTTGTTTACCAAAGGTTATAGGTCGAACCGCACAGAGCATCCCAAGCATTTTTCTGCATTTCTACCAATTTATTTGAAAATGTAATAACTCTGTTATTTTTGGAATATTTGTTTGAAATATCGTATTTTTAAATTAAATATGTATGTGTATGTTTTGATAATAAAAATGTGTCTTTGTACTGCTCTATGTACTAGTAGTACTTGATATTTGTTCAGTACTAGTACTTGCGACAGGGTCAGTTCTAGAACGCTTGCTTGGACGTAAATCACATTCTCGTCAGTATCACTATTTTCGTCATCAGTGTCTCTCACCTGTACAGAATTTTCAGAATCTGAGTGAACAGATTCACTTAATGAGAATATATCATCATCTCCGCTATCTTCATCGTTAAATATGTCGTCAGCACCATATGACAACAACGCCAAAGCTTTTTCTGTTGGTGTAATCGTTCTGGAAGATTTTCTACACGCCATTTTGCTTGAACTACTTTTGACAAAGAGAAACACTCTTTCAAAGTTATAAATAACCTTCGTATGGCGCGAAAAATTGACCAATGACAATGTTTTATATAAGGAAGATATCCCCAATGCTATAGATAGTCTATTGTTGCAGTAGTTCCCAGTTTACTACACATATTTTGCCGATGAGTTTACTACGTGACCCTCACGTAGTGGGATATGGCCGACACCCATTTACTACGTTACCCTCACGTAGTGGTAAACAAGCGGTTAATAAGGCAGTGGAAAAACATGTATGTGATTTTGATTATGTGTTACAGAAGAGTCCTCTGTATATCATGGACAGAGAAGAGAACAAATAGATCTATCCAGGAGATATTCAAAGAAAACTGGCTGATGCTATAAATAAGAATTAGAAAATTAAAGTATTTTGGACATATAAAAAAAGACATGACGGGTTGAAGAAGACAATTATGGAAGGAGGCATTCCAGCAAAGAGGAGAAAAGGAAGACCACAGAGAATATAGATTCAGGATGTAACTGATGGTTTGAGCATGAGGTCAGCAGAGGTGAGACATTTGGCCTATGAGAGAGAAAAAATTATGTAGGACTGTAAGGGTGGCAAAGTTCTGCTCAGGATAAGCTATTGGATTAATTAGGTAATAGGTGAGTGTATGTAAAGTCATAAGTTGATAGAAAATAAATGGTATGTACATGAAAAGTAAAGGAACCCTTTCATACCTTGTGGTATATAGGGCAATACAGTGTTAGGCCTGTATTTTTCATTGACCGTCGGCACACGTTGGGTGATGTGGTCAGCATCACGCGACCGCCTTTACTTTCCCAGAGCATGTCTGGTACCCAGATGAGGCTGGGTCGACCTGAGAGCCGCTGCGGTCGGGAAAAATTCCACGCGCACTGCGGGAGTTTAACCCGGACCACCAGCCTTGAGAAGCGAGTTCACTAACAACTATGCTACCGCGGGTCTTGGTATGTACATGTGTGCGTGTAAAAGATTGACATTTTTCAAATAGATTAGGAATAGTATATTGTTTATACTCATCATCATCATCAAATAGCTTGTCCTGAGCAGAACGTTGCCACCCCAACAGTATTATTGTTGGGGTTTTCTAGGCATTGTCTTGGAAGGTAATCTGCCATTGTTTATACTAGCTCTCGATAAGATATATGACCATCACTCTTGCCAGATAAACGATAAAAGTAGCTTGTGACTGGGTGATACAATGTAGTTCAGGAAGCCCTAAGCGGATAAAGGCAACTTTTGGCTTCTTTACATATGGTGGCCTCACCACTTAAATGTCATTGAAGTTTCAAGTGTGTGAATGCAATGATTGATTCTATAAATATAATATAGACATGGAATGTAGTGTACACTTCCGGGTACAGCGGAAAAAAAGGGAAGCTTTGGGCCATATGGAAGCGAACTTTGCAGTCATGCATACGACTAGCGGTAGAAAGTGATAGAAATACAGACACAAGATGGAGTTCAGAAGACATTTTGTTTGTCTCTGCGTTATGTGCCGTTGAGCACTATGATGACTGATGATGATAATGATGATGATAATGATAACTTATTCTTTCATCTTGTGTATAGACAGTCAACAAGATGTTTTGACAATTTGTCATCTAGGTAGTCTGAATTATTGATCAGTCCTTCTTGACTTCAGTCGGAGCATAGTGTCACAACCACAACTGGTGGTGTCTTTACAGGAGTCTGTGTAGAATGCCAGGAGTAGGTCATCTTCACTTGTACTGATATTGTCTTCATTATCTCACCAAACTCTTTGAGTGCCCTATGTACCATGCTTGATAGGGTGCAGTGCCATATGTACCATGCTTGGTAGGGTGCAGTGCCATATGTACCATGCTTGATAGGGTGCAGTGCCATATGTACCATGTTTGATAGGGCGCAGTGCCATATGTACCATTCTTGGTAGGGTGCAGTGCCATATGTACCATGCTTGATAGGGTGCAGTGCCATATGTACCATGTTTGATAGGGTGCAGTGCCATATGTACCATGTTTGATAGGGTGCAGTGCCATATGTACCATGTTTGATAGGGTGCAGTGCCCTATGTACCATGCTTGGTAGGGTGCAGTGCCATATGTACCATGCTTGGTAGGGTGAAGTGCTACTATTCTTTGCTATCGAACACCAGCTTGCAGCACCTACATCAGCTCATGGCACCTACATCAGCTGATGGCATCATCATCAGCTAGTAGTACCAACATCAGCTTGAGACACCTACATCAGCTGATGGCATCATCATCAGCTAGTAGTACCAACATCAGCTTGACATCTGCTCTGCTTTTATCTGTGTTCTCATTTGTTAACATACTCCCCATACATTCAGATGTTAAGGAACATATCTAATGACTAATTGATGTCCACATATTTATGTGTGTGTGATAGAGAAAGTGAGAGATAAAAAAACCTAGTATAGACAAGTGTGAGTGTGTTGAGATCAATAAGATTATAATTGAGGAGGAGGAGTGTATAGATTGTGAATGTGTGTGTGTGTGTGATGATGTAAGTAAATATATTAGCTATATTTCTTGAGAGTGCAGGTTTAGATATATGTGTTATATAACTGTGTAGACTGTTAAATAGTATAGCAAGATAGGCCTTGCTCTTAGCCCCATTTTTTTGCCGTTTCTGTAGTGCTTATTTGGTCTGGGCGAAGAGCGGGTAGGTTATGTTGCTAGTTTACAGGGTCATCCAAATAACTGCAATATTTACACCGTTTGGTCCAGCACATCCGAGTTTTGACATGACAGAGTTACAAATATCTTTACACCGTTTGAGCCAGCACATCCGAGTTTTGACATGACAGAGTTACAAATATCTTTACACCGTTCGGCCCAACACATCCGAGTCTTGACATGACAGAGTTACAAATATTAGAATCAGAGAGAAAGCAGTAACAAGATCCTGCTTGATTTATATAGGAAAACAGAGAATGAAATAGTTTGGCCACCTAGTAAGAATGCAGCCAGACCACGCTATCTGTAAAGTGTTCTACAGCAGAACATCGAGGCAAAAGGCAAGAGAAATACCAAAGAATAGATAGAGTGTCAGAATCATACCAAATATGCAGTAATTCATCGCATGAGAAGTGCAAGACAAACACAGAAGATCATGTCATTGAGCTACAGTTCAATAGTAGTGTAATGACAAAAGAAAAATTGCAAGACTTGGAAAGGAAGGCATAAAGGATTAATGAATGTTTGTTGAGGACCTGGGCTTCAGAGGAAGCTGAAAGAATTATTATTTATTTATTAACCCTTTGAACCCTGGCCACATGTACCATAAACACTTGTTCCTCTGAGCTCCTGAACAAAGACAGAACATTTCAGAATGATATTAAAAACAAGATAATTTGGCATAATTAAGTGCTCTATAATTTATTATTGACTTACCCTATCATCTCCAATATTTCTATTTATTATATATTTGCAGGAGACTAAACTGTATCAAATTTACTTCATATATTACAAGTGTCATGGCCCCATACACTTCCATGTAATGTATTCTGATCTCCAGATGGAACAGACCTAACTCGAACATAAATATATTCAAACAATTCATCTCTAAATTATCTTCTGATTCACTTTTGATTTCCTTATCAGGATAATCACAGTCTAAATCTAACTCATCTTTGTAATCATTCAACACAAGTTCAACAGCTTGCTCTGTTGTTATACTTTTAGAGTGGTAATTTCCACAATTTTTACTACATCTATTCGTCATGAAAACACTTGAAACAACTATTTTAACAACAAATTTTCACAGCCATGGGTCCGCCATCTTGCTTAACACAATAGTAACACATGGGTTGTGTTTAACATCACATTTATACACAATTTATCTGCAATTTTCCAACAATTAACTGAGTCTTGTGAGAACTACAAAGCAGTATGTCAGGATAGGAGATGTCAGGGTCTCAAGTTCTACGGGTTAAATGTGTGTGTGCATGATCCAGGTAAGTGGGAGTGTGTATGCATGAGTGAACTGAGTGGTGAAAGATATATGTGAAGATATTATGATTGTTTATTTATCATTCACCATTGTTTAACAATGAGTGTAGATGTACATGAAGCCATACTGCTATTGCCTTCAGTTGTTATATGTGCTTAATATGAGCTTAGATCTATCTAGCTATCATTTTGTCAATTCATGTGTACAGCTTGTTTAAAATTATGCCTTTATATGTTCTGTATGCACTTCTGCATGTTCCAAACAGTGCCTCTGTATGTTCTATATAACTATGTTATTTGTAACTATGTTCTATACAACTCTGCATTATGATGTATGGTGAACTTGAAGGGTGGCGATCAGTTGGTGGACAGAAAAATCCTTTAAAGTGCTTTGATATAGACACCACATACTGCGAATCCTTGCGCAAGATCATCAGATGTTGCGCTGTAACAACACAAGAGGAACTTGCAGTGTAGAATCGTCGTTAAGTTGAGACGCAGAGAAAACGAGCAGAGTGAAAAACAGAAAACACAACACCTCCTTGTCTAACCTTGATCATGTATGCCCCACCTGTGGTAGGGGATTGTGTTTCAGAATTGGACTCTACAGTCACCTCCACACACACCAGAGAGGTGCAGCAACACACATCTGAGACTGCTGTCATCATCACTTGCAAGGCGGCTATTATTATAATCCATGTAACTATATATTCTGTACAAACTTTATATAGATTTATTTCATCCAAATGTTCTTTAATTTTTCTATCAGTTCACCTGCATGTTTCTACCGTATCTCATCCGACAGCTTGTCCTCAGCAGAGCTATGTCTCCTTCCATTAACGTCTTCTCCAACCCTTCATGTATTCTTATTTGTCCAAAATATCTCCATTTTCTCATCCTATTCTGTAGCATCAACCAGTTTTCTTTGATTTTTTTAGTTCTTACGGAATAGAATATTTGTTCTCTTCCTTGTCCAGTCTCCAGGGGACTTTTCTGTAGTACTTATATTCAAAATCATATATCTGCTTTTCCACTGCCTTGTTAAATGTCCATGTTTCACACCCATATGTTGCCACTGGGAATATGCATGATCTTAGTATTCTGATCTTTGCATTCCTATCAGTTCCATTCCGTACCATTCTTAAGTTGTTTAAGTTTTTGAAAGGTCAAATTTGTTTTTTTAATTTCCTTCATCCCATGTCCATCTCTTGTTAGCAGTGAACCAAGATATTCAAAACTGTTCACATTTTGTCTATTCCTTAACCCTTTCGCTGCTACATACTTTCTGAAGGCTGAGCTAAAAATAGCTACTCTTTGTTTCTAGGTCACAAACGTGAATGTACGCCTATAGCAGCGACAGTAGCAATGTATAACGTGTTAACACGTCTTTAGCATAATGGAGAAAAACGGATAAATGAACGTCCCTTAGCAGCTAAAGGGTTAATATAAATATCTTTTGTCATGTTTGTTTTGGGGTCGAAAATAGCAAAGTTTGTAACACACTGCGTTAGTGATAATATGCCACGAAAATTCTGTGAATTGAGACCAGCTAGGCCAAAAACTCTCTGTGGGCATACAGTAGCGATTGGACAAGGAAACCATGATCCTTTACTTGGGGGTCTAAATTACAAGTACGTCTGCAGTCAGTAAGGCTCGCTGGAATGGTGCTGGCAGTAGTGATATGGAAAGAATGCCTTCACACAAAAATCAGAGGCATCATATTAGGCGCCAGGACTACACCTGAATTCATAATGTGCGAGCGGAGAACAAATGCTTGTTTTATGTTGCTAACAGATCTTCTATATAACTGTTCCATACGTATCCCTGTACGCTCTTTATAACTGTCTATATCTGTATGTTTGTTATCTCTTGATGTATGTATATGGTCTTTTTTTGTCTTTACAGACGGTCAAGTGTTTTATTGTAACAACTTCTGAGTTTTTAACTTTTCTCTTTCATGTCAAATATCTCTATATTCTATATAACTGAATGTTTTATGTGATCTTTATAGCTGTATATAATATCTGTTCTCTAGAACAATGTGTTCTATCTATGCTCGTGTGTTCTTTAAATCTTGATGTTCTATCTAGCCTTTTACTTTTATTATAAATTGTATTTTGTTATGTATGTCCTCTCGTACACTCTGTCTGTGCCTCTAGATGTCTGTTCTGTATGCAACTTGTTTCATAAATGATATTGTCACACAGTCTGGTATGAATAAACAATAAACTTAACTTCAGTACAACATTTATGTTCTACATCCGTCCTATCTCACCTTTTGTGTGTAATATCGTCATACAATTTCAACGTTATTATTTGTTTCAATACATTAAGTATTTGTTGTTATATTATACGTATTTATGTTATGTTATATATGTTGTTGTGTTAAGTTCTATCTTTCTATTTGGTATATATTGTCTGCTGTGTTCTATGTGTCTATTAAGTATGTTTTCAGTTATGTTCTATCTTTTCATTAAGTGTATGTTTTGTATTATGTTCTATATATCTGATGCTTGAATATTCATCATCATCAGGTGCCATCTCCGCGTCAAAGGTTGGTTACAATGGATCGCCGCACATCCCCTGCCTTTGTGTTATTATTGTTGTCTCTCTATCTTTTAAATGTTCATATCCTCATTCTATGACTGTATGTGTGTATTCTCATATCTATATGAATTAATGTGTTCACATGTAGTACGTATTAATTGTGTATTCTCATATATGTATGTATATCTGTAGTATTAATTGTGTATTCATTGATAACTGAAATAATACTTGTATGAGCCCTGCTTTTATTCTTGCCTTCGTGAGTTTATATGTTGTATGCAAGTTTGTCTATCATGTAGTGGTCAAGTGAGACGCTAATGTCTAGTTGATGATGTTTATATGTTGTATGCAAGTTTGTCTATGATGTAGTGGTCAAGTGAGACGCTACTGTCTAGCTCATAGATTCCCAAACTTTTTCGGCACACCGCCCACTTTGAACAACATAAACTTTGTAACGCCCCCCTCCACATTATAACAGTTTTCCAGCGCCCCTCCCACATATATGCATGCCCTATTTTCTCTTTGACATAAAAATTGATATATATTTCTGTCATACATGGTCAATTTTCAAATGATTATATACATGAAATAGAAAATTGATGAAAAATGGATAGTGTAAGACGGGCATAAGATGAATTAAAATGCAGAATTCAAATTTTAAATGATTATTCAATCGCAAAATCATGAAAATAATTTATTTTAAAATATTTATTATTAATTTCTTCTTTAAGGAGCCACCGACCCTAATCACCTGAAACCCCCAAATTCTTCTAAACCACCATCACCCTAGACGCTTCAACCCCACTGGGGCTACCACTTGGGAAACGCTGGTCTAGCTGATTATGATGAAGTTTATATGTTGTATGTAAGTTTGTCCGTGATGTGTGGTCAAGTAGAAGCTAATGTCTAGCTGATGATGATGTTTATATGTTGTATGTAAGTTTGTCCGTGATGTAGTGGTCAGTAAAGCAATGTCTAGCTTGAGTTATAGTTGATGAGGGGTGTCTGTATATATGTTGTGATGTAAGATTTGTCCGTGATGTACTGGTCAAGTAAGAAGCTAATGTCTAGCTGATGATGATGATGTTTATATGTTGTATGTAAGTTTGTCCGTGATGTACTGTCGTGAGCTAGTCAGCTGATAGAGTGATATTTGTATGTAAGTTGTCGGTACGTCTGAAAGTAATGTCTATGATAATGTGATGTTTATATGTTGTATGTAAGTTTGTCCGTGATGTACTGGTCAAGTGAAAAGCTAATGTCTAGCTGATGATGATGATGTTTATATGTTGTATGTACGTTTGTCCGTGATGTACTGGTCAAGTGAAAAGCTAATGTCTAGCTGATAATGATATTTGAAAGAATATTATTACCAGAAGACACATTCTTGTACATTACATCAGTGCCGTACTGACCAATGTTTTTACATATTGGTATCATTGTACATTACATCAGTGCCGTACTGACCAATGTTCTTACATATTGGTATCATTGTACATTACATCAGTGCCGTACTGACCAATGTGCTTACAAATTGGTATCATTGTACATTACATCAGTGCCGTACTGACCAATGTTCTTACATATTGGTATCATTGTACATTACATCAGTGCCGTACTGACCAATGTGCTTACATATTGGTATCATTGTACATTACATCAGTGCCGTACTGACCAATGTGCTTACATATTGGTATCATTGTACACTACATCAGTGCCGATCTGATCAATGTTCTTACATATTGGTATCATTGTACACTACATCAGTGCCGTACTGACCAATGTGCTTACATATTGGTATCATTGTACACTACATCAGTGCCGTACTGACCAATGTGCTTACATATTGGTATCATTGTACACTACATCAGTGCCGTACTGACCAATGTTCTTACATATTGGTATCATTGTACATTACATCAGTGCCGTACTGACCAATGTGCTTACATATTGGTATCATTGTACATTACATCAGTGCCGTACTGACCAATGTGCTTACATATTGGTATCATTGTACACTACATCAGTGCCGTACTGACCAATGTTCTTACATATTGGGTGGGTATCATTAATGTGTCCATATTTTGATCATAGATAGAAAGCAGATAAGCGATAGACAGTTTATGTATAGTTAAATAACAATGAGTGATCTCCCTTTCAAGTGGAGCAGACGTACTGTAATCAATGATAGTCAACTTGGTTCTATCAACAATGTATAATCTTACCATCATCATCATCATGTTCCAAATATAGAATTATGCTGATCTAGTACTGGGGAAGAGGGTTCTCTGTACAGCAAAATTATAGAGGGTTATGTGTGCTCATTCCCCGCCACCAGATTGTCTTTTTGAGTTTAGACTAGAAGAAGATCATATTCTCCTGAGTTATTGCACCTCTACGATTACTGTACATTGACCACATTTGTAAAATAGCTAACACCAGCGAAGGAAACAACCACGGAGAACTCTTAAATGAATTTCTTTTGCAGACGATCAGGCAATCATATCAACAACAGAAGAACAGCTACAACAACACATCAACAGACTCCAGTTAGCATGTAACGAATACAACATGAGAATTAACATCGACAAAACAGAAGTAATGACATTCGCCAGAGAGGAAAACACTACCAACATCTCCATCGATAATCACCTACTAAATCAAGTAAAAGATTTCACATACCTGGGGAGCATTTTTTTTCAGCAAATGGAAGAATAACTAATGAAATTCAACACAGATGCAACAAAGCAAATCAAATGATAGGGCATCTGGGTTGTGCGTCTGCAAACTGTGCCTCCCCGTTTTGAAAATAACCGGACGGGCGAGCCAGTCAGCGAACGCGGTTCCCAATGTCGATAACCAATTGCGTGCATAGTCTCTAACGGCTGCGCGTGCCTCCTCGCTTTTCACGCGAACGGGGCTCCCAGCGAATAAGGGACAAGGTAGCGTTCGCTATTAAGACTCGCTGCTCGCCGCGCGCGTCTTATTGGTGTGTGTGTGTCCGTATATCGGAGTTTCTCGGTCGCGGTGTGATGCAGTCAGTCTAAAATTTTAAACGCTCGACGGTGGTCTCGTTAAAAGGCCCGGCTCTCGCAACGAGCTTGTGGGTCCGCAGGTAGTAACATGGTGTCGTTTTTGCTTGGCGAGGCGCGAGTCTTGCCGGCAAAACTGTGGGAAGCGAGCGCTCGGTCGTTTCGCTTCAATTTCGCATTTTCGCCGGGGACGTCGGGATCCGCTCTGCACAGAGCGCTGTCTCCTACCCCGAGCATTGTCGGTCCGGTCTCGTCCATGACAGCTATCTGGTTGATCCTGCCAGTAGTCATATGCTTGTCTCAAAGATTAAGCCATGCATGTCTAAGTTCACACTGTCTCACGGTGAAACCGCGAATGGCTCATTAAATCAGTCGAGGTTCAATAGATGACACGATCCCATCAAGAGAAAATAAACTCAGGAAAGAAGCCTGATCAAATATCAACAGAGGAGAAAAGGAGGTCTTGGTGGTAACATGAGCCAGGGTTAGCGAGGGGCGCGCTAACCAAGACCCTGCCCCTAACCTCCACGCGGTGACCCTGAAAACAGACTCTGGTTCTGGTCTGGCTAAGAGGGGCAGGGATCGGGAGAGGAAACTACTGGTAGTGGTAGCAGTGCAATTACGGAAAGACGATAAAGATACATACAAATAAAATGCACAATTCTCCTGACCGATGTCCAACAAGATATTGCCCAAGTCCCTGAACGCAAAGAAACAGCAACGAAACGACTCAGACATGGATGAGAGGTGCATCCAGTGACCAAACGTATGCCCACGTAGGGCGAAGCTCGAAGCCCTGAGGAGGGGCAAACATTGCCAGCCCGTCGGCAAGAATAAATAAGACAGGACCGTAACGAATGAAAGTCTACCCTCGTGTTGGTGCGAGAGAAGATTGCAGCTGACCCGCATTGGTAGCCTGGTGCAGATACATGTACTGGGCAAGGTTTGCCGAGCGCAAAAGAACAAGTTGCGTTTAGTGCATAACGAAACTACCCGCCCTGGGAAAACCGTGCAAGGTACTGTGCGATTAAAATTAACATCCCCGGAAGAACTGAGGTTGGTGATGCCTAAAGGAACTGCCAGCCTTGGGGCAACTGGGCAAGGTTCGATTGCAGTCGTAACTAACATCCCCGGAATAACTGGGGCGGGTGATGGCGGCGAGCGCAAAATCCTCAGTTACGCTTATAGTGCCCACTGAAACGACCCTCTACTTTGTTTGTACTCGGTCCCATGCCAGTGCTTTCGAGGTAAATTGCAAATTGCCACGTACCGATACGCGTCTAGAAAAGGCAGAGAATGTTCCTTCCCCGGATCAAACTCAAAATGTACGGTAAAGCAAGGCCGACAATGTACGGATCAAACAGGAAGCCCGGGTCCTGAACATTGGCGAAGGCCGATACTTTACACGGTGTTTTATACGAGTAAGACGCCGTCCGAGGACAAGCTGACAAGCCCGAGAAATATTTCTCAGTCAGAACGGGTAAAGCAGCGTAACTCACTGTCTTGGCGTAGATCACAAAGCCCAAATATACGGCAAAGTTGATCGAAAAGGCGTAGATCCGAAAGGATCGTTCTAGGGAAAGTTCACCCTAGTAAATCAAAAGCTGGCAGAAAACGGACGGGCGGGCCTAGTCACCATGGGCGCACAATCGTCCCGACGTAGATCACTCCGTTCTTGCCAGTGGACCAATTATACATCACAATAAGAATGATCAAATTGGCCGTGAAGAATGTTAGCAGAAGAAGAAGAAGAAATGATAGGGCAAATGGCGCCAATTTTAAGATGCAAACACGTCACCATGAACACAAAAAGAGCAATGTTCAACACAATCTTTCTCCCACATTATGTTACCAGTGCCAAACCTGGATGCTGACAACAAACGATAGAAGAAAACTAGTCACAACAGAGATGAAGTGTCTACGCAGAATGCTGGGTGTAACAAGAAGAAACCGGTTGAGAAATGAAGACATCAGGGAAAAGTGGGTACAACATCAGTACTAGACTTCATCAAGAAACAACAAATTAAATGGTTCGGTCACGTAAGCAGATTACCATCAGACAGTGCACCCAAAGAGCAATGCTGCTCCGATACAATGGGTACAAAGCAAAGGCCGGCCACGCAAAAGATGGACCTCAGAGATAACAGAGGCGACGAAAGAGACTATCTACGAAGCGCATACTAGGCCCGTTTTAGAAATCTCTTCCTGACCTGACGCTGTGAGGCATACAGGATTCGAGAAAGAAAGAAAGATGACTGTATTGAGAAATAATGGAGTGGTTCGGCCACTTAATAAAATTACAACCAAACTTCACTGTATACAGAGTCTTCTACAACAGAGCATCGGGAGAAAGGCGAGATGTAAACCACGAAAAAGATGGCATTGCAGAATCCTGTCACAAAAGCAAAAATAACTGTCACTAAAGCAACGAAAGACAAACAAACCATTACGCTGGGCAACATCCGGGTAACAGTCTGATGACCCAAAAAAATAGAATATAACATCGTAAAGTTTCGGGCATACACTTGCCAGATAAACAATTCCCATTAGTAGTTCAGTCCACATTATATCTTCAGTTTAAATCTTATCTGGCATGTGTCGTAAATGTGTGCAGACAATCTAGAAATCTATAGGCCTATGTCAAATGAATTCCCGCCTTTTTAAATCGCCTTTCTATAACCCCGACGTTCTGAGCTCGAATCACGCTGCGGACAGTTTGCTTGCAAATTGTTTCCGTTGATTTTAACAAAGGACGATGGCGCCACCCGTTCAGAAAGCAATGGCAAACTACTGAACGTATAAGTGGTGCCTAGAAAATCAACGACTTGTTTACTGTGGTTGATGGCTACGTCCTTTGGGATATGCCACGATTTTCATTTTCTCATATTGAATATTTAATCTGAAATTTATGTTCGTCTACTCAATATGTACAAATGTATCGTTCTGATAATAGCCGTCCATTGAAAGCAATGATGACACAATCTCAGACGTGTGCTGCTGCACCCTCTGGTGTGTGCGGAGGTGACTGTAGAGTCCAATCCTAGAACAGAATCCCTACCACAGGTGGGACATACATGATCAAGGTTAGACATGTGTGTGTTCTATAAACAACACGATGATTCTCAACTATACGGGTTCCTCTTTTATTGTTACAGCGCCACATATGGCGATCTTGCGCCAGGGATTCCCAGCACGTGGTGTCTATATCGAAGCATTTCAGAGACACTTAAAGAGTGTCTTTAAAATGTTTTTTTCTGTCCACCAGCTGAACGTCTGCCCCTTCAAGCTCGTCATACATCAACTGTTTTGGGATACGTTTATCAGCCCATTCGAGCAATGTGACCAGTCCATCTTACTTGGGCCTTCTGCAACAGGGTGTTGACCGCTTGGGATCTTTGCTCTTGTGAGGTTGGTGTTAATGGTAAGGCCAAACTTATCACAGGCCATTGAGAACGTATCCATGTAAGTCTGCATGTCTTCCTCAGAGTTGGTAGTGAGGGCGTAGTCATCAGCAAACAACCGGTTTGAGATAGTTGATTCTTTTACCTTGGTGGAGGATATTAACCTCTGAAGATTGAATAGATTACCGTTTGTCCTGTATCCAATCTTTACCCCATGTTCGTCGCCTTCCCGAAAGACATCCATGAACATGGCAGCAAACATGCTGAAGAGTGTTGGGGCCAGTATCGTTCTAGAGAGAAGTTGTGTTACAATAGTAGGAAACATTATCAAATTTGGCGGGAATCTATACCATGTTTCCACTTGTAACAAACGTACACTACAAACAGGAAGTTGATATTAGATAAGATACATTTGAGGTTCGTCAAACTACTGGCATGGTTTTGAAAGTAGTTTTAGCAGTAAAAAACGAGATACTACCAGTACAATAATACTATAGTATATTTCGCAAACAGTGAAGACTGATGATTGAAAGCGTGCGTCACAGAAGAAGAAGAAGAAGAAGAAGAAGAAACGAAGAGAACTGAATGAGAAACGGAAAGATTTTATAAGTAATTCTAAAACCTCTTGCTTGAGAAACTTCTTATTTCTCTAATCCTGTATTACCTACAACACAGTGTCAATATATGAAGAGATTTCTAGAACGTGCTCTTATGCACGCTTTGCACATGGTGTCTTTCGCTGCCTATGTTATTTCTGTGATTCACCTTTTGCGTGGATGACCGTTTGCCTTGTATCCACTGTCTCTCTCTCTCGCGATCGTTCTTTTTGACCATTTTGATCATTCTTATTGTGATATATAAACAGTCTTTGTCAAGAACATATTTTTACGTCACATCTTCAGCACCATTTGGTGCTCTGGTGCTTATCCTTCGGCGATGTGTCCGGTTTTAGCCAGCGTTTACTCTGTTCGCTCTCCGTTCTGTAGCCATCTAGTGTTTTTTACGGTGTGGGGTAGCTAGCCCCACACCCAACCTCCTTAATCGCCTCTTATGACATGCGTGGTAGGTAACAGTGGTTCTATTCTTTACACCTAATTTGGACCCCGGTAACCACTCGGTGGTATCCTGTGTCTTATCATTGTTGACTGTCTTGGTAATTCTTGTTGGAATCATTCATTTGTTGTGTTTTATAGTTCAGTTGAACTACTTTACTAGTCCAACAGGATGAGTGTCTGCGATGCTGGTGTAATGAAGAGACTGGTTAAATGAAGCATCAGGAAAGTGGGTAACATCAGTACTGCTTCATCAGAAACGATTTGGTTCGGGTAAGCGTTACAGGCAATGTTCGATACAATGGAAGCAAGGATAAGATGGATCAGATCAGGGCGAAGATTCTCAAGTACTAGCCGTTTAATTCTTCTACGACTGTGGCATCTTCGAAAAGTACTTTTTTGATGTTTCATTCTAACCGGTCTCTTCTTGTTACTCCCAGCATTCTGCGTAGACACTTCATCTCTGTCGTGACTAGTTTTCTTCTATCGTTTGATGTCAGCGTCCAGGTTTGACACTGATAGCATAATGTTGGAGACAGATCATGTTGTACAAAGTTCTTTTAAAACAAGAAAAATAAATCTACAACATCATACAAAAACATATTACACAACCATACTATACTATTCAGATAAACAAACACATAACTAAAACTAGTAACATATATAATAACATATATATTATAATAATAATTCATCTCCTACCGTTATACGTTACATACGGCCTGCAAGTAATTTCTCCATACCGCTCTATCCTGGGAAACTCGCTCAATCTCCTCCATGGAACTGAGACCGATATTTCCTGCCTCTCTAGCAAAGTTCGTTTCAGGTCTCCTTAGGTCGACCTCTCTTTCTTGAACCCTTTGCATCCCACTTCAATGCCTGCTTTGATATTCTTTGATCATTTCTCCTCAAAGTGTGCCCAACATATCTCCATCTTCTCTTTCTTATAACAGTTGTCACTAGTGGTTGACCAGACATGTCTCTGATTTCATCACTTCTCCTGAATTCGTTCCATTTTATATTCGTTATTTTTCGCAGACATCTATTTTCAAATGCGTTCAACTTGCTTTCTATATCTTTAGTCATTTTCAATCTCTTGGCATATGTTAGAATTGATACAACTCTCGCTGGCATATGTTAGGATTGATACAACAACTCTCGCTGGCATATGTTAGGATTGATACAACAACTCTCGCTGGCATTTTGGAGATATATATATTATACACACAGTCAAAATGCACACACATCTTTACAAATATAAACATACAAATCTCACATATATAAATGTACACACAGTCACATCATACAAAATGTTTGATATGTAAATACGCAGAAACATACAGACATAAATTATGAGAGACACACATACATACATATGTGTACATAGATAACCAGATGGTACATTTCACGAACGATGGCTGGCAATATACAATAACTACTCGTAGAAGCAGAATTGTTTGAAATCAATACATCTTTCTACGCATCGCTTCATGTCATCATTTTAGCAAGGTTGTATGGTTGCATGATAACCAACATTGCTGACAGATGTTCGTTATGAAAATGAATGCTTCATAACCACCACCACCCCGTCTATATCGTCCGTCCACATTGTCTAAAATATGTGACATTGTTATATTGCTTGTGTATTCTTCTCCGTATTTTAACTCCGCGCGTTATCTCCACCTGCATGTGCACCGAAGTGCATTTTTGGACACGGAACATGACTTAACCCTTAACCATTGGGATATTGGGATTTCAATCATTTATGATCGATGCAACATGCATATTTAAGTGGCAATAATTTTGTATCCATTTTGCATTTAAGTTGGTAAAATTTATGTTATCTAAAGCAGAACATTTGATAAACTAATAAAATTATAAAAAATTAATTATATATTATTTAGATGTATAATCTCGTTGACTGGAGCACACCTCATTTCTCACTTGCCATTTTGTAGAAACGCCCAAATTGCTCCAGCCAAAAATCCCCAAATATGTGATAAAATGGATTCTAATAACTCAGATTACTGTCCTGATGAAGACACCAGTGATTCTTGAAATATCGATGCTTGTGTCAGATTAACATTCTATGCCTGTGTCACTTTGACTCTGTTTGCAAGACGCTTGATAACTTCTTTCCTGATTATTTTGTCTATCAAATATCATTGGGTAATCATATTTTGTTCAATAAATATTTTACTTGCAATGTTTAGAAATTATATACCTATTTAATGTTTATTTTATGCTATATAAGTGCTAGTTCTTTATAGGCTGTACTAGACAATTGCAGCATCATTTTTCTTGAAGGCGATATTTATTACTCTTTCTTACAATTAAAAATATTGAATATTATAAATTTCATGATTAGCTCTTTCAATATTTCCCAAACTTGTTTAAATTCTATATGTTTTGCAAATATTAAGACTTTACAGATTGTAATAAAATATTCCATTATATTGATCATATTATTTTTTCCTTCTTTATGACTGTAAAAAATTGTCATTTATAGAATAATCTATTTTAGACTTTCCATATAGTAGGTCACGGATATCATAAATTACATCACACTATTTAAAACCGCATATCCTGATAGCCCATCCAATTAGCTTCAACCATATAACATTCCTATTTTCAAGCAAAGAATTTATGGTTGCTAAATATAGACAGGGCATCAAAATATAGAAAAACCTTAAAACTGCAAAGGTTAAGAGTTAGTTTAGTTAACTGGTAAGAACACATTATAGGCACTCTAATTTGAAGAACATGAGTTGTAAGAAAATGAAATAGTAAATAATCATGAAATAAAGGACAGATTGAAATCTTTAGTATAAATTTAGAATGGTGTCAGAGTGAGAACTGTTTCCAATGGATCGAATTACATTGTTAATGCATTGAGTCTTTCCAACAGATGAGTTTCAGGGTTGTGATCCCAGTGCTGACAGATTGAAGGATATTTTCGATGTTGGTACTTCAAAATAACGAAACTCCAAATATGCAAAAAGATGATTAACATTTATCCCCTCGACTAAACAATTATGACATTCTACTTATATTATACACGACTAAAACTACATTTATAGGCATTCTGTTTATTATACACGACTAAAACCACATTATAGGCGTTCTGTTTCATTTCCAGGCTAAAACCACATTACGCACTCTAATTTAGAATACAATTTTTCATCAGTTTGTGCTGTAGCTTGTGCTGTAACAAATTGTGTGCTGACAATTGTGTTTATCAATTGTGCTGTATCAATTGTGCTGTATCATTTTTGATCTTGTCATTAGTCAAATGCTGTAAGCAACTTGTCTGGAATGGGTAGTCTTGTGCTGTAGCTGTCTGTAGCAAGTTGCATGCTGCACGAATTATTGGAACATCAGCATTGTACTTGGGAATATGCATTATGAACAGAATCTAGCACGTCTGATTGAACTAACAATTGTGCGACAACCAGATGCATACACAATTGTACACGGCGTCTGTGCTGTAGCAATGTCGAAATTATGCTGTAGCAATTGATAGCTGTGCAATTTGCTTGAACTTGTCTATGCTAATTGTGCTAGCAATTGTACTGTAGCAATTGTGCTGTAGCTCTGTCATGTAGCAGCAATTGTGCTGTAGCAATTGATGCTGAGCAAAATTCTTTGTACATATCTATTGTTAAGCAATAAATCACTGAAATGGAACTTGGAAATCATTTTGTTTACAACTGATGTTTTGGTTCGTCAGGTGGAATGTCCCAAATTTGATACTGCCATTACGGTTTGTTAGATGACTTGTCGTCTAATATGTGTTAATCAACATCGAACTAGCGTGTTGAGCTACTGGACGCTGCTGGATTTGTTGAGGCTGAGATCGTTGCACCTATGGACATGTCGGAAGTGTTAAGATGAAGGTCTTCATATAACTGATAACTGTTTCCTTCATTGAAAAAGTTGTATAACCATTTTCACTGGACTAACTGTGGAGTCGATCGTAACATGCTGACTACAAGCGTATATAAGTTAACGACTAGATAATCAGACTTCATAGTGCCACACCTTCCTCGTTATATTGTCAGACTTCATGTCCACTTCTCGTTATGTTGTCGTTTGGGCAGGTCTGATTGGTTAAAGAGAAAGTCGTTACGTCTGACTTATACCCGTACAAGTTCAGTTGTAGTTCGATGCTGCGGCGAAGCTGATAAGCTCTAACAAAATAATAGTTTGATGCCTACAAGACGAACTAGTTTGATTTTCAAAACATCAGATGCGTGCACGTTTGAAATCTTGGCTGTTATGAAGCCATCGGTATTTTGAATTCTCTCTTGTCATTTTATTGTTAAATAGCTTGTGTAAACAACTTGTCTGGAAGTGGGTTAGTTTTCTTGCGTGTCTGCTAAGCAATGTCTGTCTCATTCGCGTGCACGAACTCATTAGCTTCGGCAACACTCACACTCCTAGGTATCTCTGGGAAATATGCATTCATGAACAGAACAGCACGGTCTGGATTCGAACTAACGAATTTCAGAACACAACGCAACTGCATAACAAATTAGACACGGCGTCTGTATCTTGATAAAGACATATGATCGAAACGTCGATTGTGATTTTTTCAATTTGATTATTTGTTCTCCCCCTTCTTCCCGTTCCTTTTGCTTAGGAAACCCTGCTATCTACTTGCTTTTGATCACATCGTTCGAACCTTACCTCTGTCCTATTTCTCTGTCTGATAACAGCAACATTCCTGACCTCAATTGCGAGTTATCGATTAATCTGAACTGTCAAGTATTTGTCCTTTTATCTCGCTGGCATTGAAAGTCATAAGGGGACCTAACTGTATCAAACAATGTTGTCCTGGTTGCTATGGTAAAGTTACTGACAACAGAAGAAGTATTGTGTAATAAGTAGCTTTGTGTTTCACTTTACGACATGTCAAGACGTAACCAGCTCCTGCAACATATCGTAACAAAATTATAAAGTAACAAATAAGATATGTAAACTGACAAACATAATAAATGTTTATGTATTTCAATCAGAGAAGAATTGAGGAAAACAAAATCAAATGGTCGCTCAAATGATTTGATGAACTGGACGTAATCGAGTTTCATGTAGTGAATGTGTCATTCAAAATTATCTGCTATAAGTCTGCCTGGAGTGCTGTGACGTCTGTTCATTAACCAATTACCTATTATTCAAAATAAACACAATGGCCGGCTAAGATTAAAATGTAGTACCCACTTGATGGCGGTCAAAGGTGGATACTTCATGAGCAGGCTCAAAACATTCACATTGAGCAGTAAAGGACTATTATCGTCCGTCTCCATGATGGAGGTCTACCCACTGGATGGCTAAGCTGATCTCACTTAAATGGCGGTCAATCACCCACTGATGGCTGGTCAATACCACACTGATGGCGGTCAATCACCACTGATGGCGGTCATACCCACTGATGGCGGTAAATATCCACTTGATGGCGGTCAGTACCCACTTGATGGCGGTCAAAGTACCACTTGATGGCGGTCAAAGTACCCACTTGATGGCGGTCAAAGTACCCACTTGATGGCGGTCAAAGTACCCACTTGATGGCGGTCAAAGTACCCACTGATGGCGGTAAAGTACCCACTTGATGGCGGTCAAGTACCCACTTGATGGCGGTCAAAGTACCCACTTGATGGCGGTCAAAGTACCCACTTGATGGCGGTCAAAGTACCCACTTGATGGCGGTCAAAGTACCCACTTGATGGCGGTCAAAGTACCACTTGATGGCGGTCAAAGTACCCACTTGATGGCGGTCAAAGTACCCACTTGATGGCGGTCAAAGTACCACTTGATGGCGGTCAAAGTACCCACTTGATGGCGGTCAAAGTACCCACTTGATGGCGGTCAAAGTACCCACTTGATGGCGGTCAAAGTCCCATTGATGGCGGTCAAGACCACTTGATGGCGGTCAAAGTACCCACTTGATGGCGGTCAAAGTACCCACTTGATGGCGGTCAAAGTACCCACTTGATGGCGGTCAAAGTACCACTTGATGGCGGTCAAAGGATGGGATACTTCATAGAACCAATAGGCACACAAACATTGAAACACATTCCAAGCCCAATGTGAACAAGGACATATTTTTTATCGTCCGTCTCCGATAGGACTAGGAGCTCGATCTCACCTACACTGAAATCAGGGAACTTTGGTAAAATATTCCGATGGCTTCACGATGAAGCGAACCGATTACCTTTAGAACAAGAGACGAGTACGTAACCTCTATGCCACAGAGAATCCACACATGAAATGATGCTTTGAACATGACATCAAAGGGAACAGGATATAAACTTGAACTATCAAAGAGAGAAGTTCTCAAGAAATGCAGTTGTGATAAAGTTATATTCAGGACAAGCGGCTAGATGATGATGATGGTAAGGATCAAAATGACCTCCATTGTGATGAAGCATATTGAAGATGCATGTTTTTGCTGCCACTGATATAAGAATGTCTGCAAAGCCTCAAAGAATAACTTTTCTATCGATCCCAGCAAATGGGAAAAACTAGTTGATGATCAAGTTATGTGGAAAACAACATTACACAAAAGTGCAGAATCTTTTGAAAAGAGACTTAGGGATGAGCTGAAAGGCAAGAGAGACAAGTGTAAACTCAGAAGTTGTCACAGTAAAACACTTCCAATTGACCGTCTGTAAAGAGGAAAAAGCCAAAAAAAGTGTAGACCAACAAACTGGCCAAAAAAAAAGAATTAACCCTTTCGGAGAATCCAAGATAATTATAAACTTAGTGTGTGTTTTGGGATTACATCTCTCCCTTTTACCCAACCTTTGCTCCTGTCTAACCAGGCGAGGAACGTGGTCTTATTGACCTTGACATCTATAGAACTTCACTCTTCTTTCCCTACTACTAAATGTAATCTCATTGGATGAAATCTTTCAAGGTCTTGTCAGTAAGGTCACCTTGCACATTTTAATAGAAGACATGTTGCAATCAGTGCAAACATTAAATGTACGACATTGTGAATGTCTCACAAGCTACCCTCTATTGTTCACATTTGACAGCTTAGTATAACAATGAAATTGATCTTTGTTCTAATATTCTAAACTCTGAAAAGGAAAATGGCAAACGATCGTAGAAACGAGGCTGATATGTTTGTTGATTAATTTAATTATAACAGGAGATTTAGGGACATACTTTTATGTCTATCTTTTTTTCTAATTTTGTATATACACGTGTGTTTTAATCTAGTTCATGTTTGAGGAAACACTAACAGTATGTTTGAGTTTGTGTTTGTTTATTTGTTAGTACCCTAGTAACATATTTGTTAGTACTATAAATATTTGTTAGCCCTAGTACAATGTCCTCTTGTACAGGTAGGTCTAGTTATTAATTCCAACACATGTCATGGTCATCATCATCAGGTGCCGTCTCCACATCGAAGGTTGGCTGCAATGAATCTCCAGCATCCTCTGTCTTTTGCCTTGGTGTTGCACACTGCCAGACTGTAACCTGTCCATTTCTTAAAGTTTCCCTCCCACTTATCTCTCGGTCTTCCTCTTGCTCTTCCCCCTCAACTTTCCCTCTAGTAAAGATTTTATCATGGTGTCATGTCTTTTTATGTGCCAAAATACTTTACTTGTCTGAATTTTATTTCTCTTAATAATTGTTTCTTCATGCCTAGTTTTCCTAAAACTTGTTTGGTAAAACATGTCCTGGTACAACTGTAAATTATATTCCGGATGTGATCTACACGCCTAACGACATTCTGTCAACCAATCATGTGAATTATAGCGGAATAAATACTAGTAAGTTTTGACCTCCTTAGCAACATCTACTTCGCGAGGGTTATGTTTATCGTTGTCATGGTAGCGAGATAAGAGCTAGCGGTATAAAATGCGGGAACGGTCTGAGTAACGTTATTCAGACCTCACGCCGACGTCATCGAGTCATTGTGAGCTGCCCCGTCTGCTTGTTTTGTTTGTTCGCTTAACCTTCTGTTTATAAGTCAGAATGGTGAGTCAGTTACCACTATTATATATGAGTCAGACTAATGTGTTTGTTTACATTGAAATATGTGCATGATATGTCGATGTGATGTGTACATTGTGTCCACCATATATCAAGTCAATATTTCTCTTCTTCGATAGCCCTGAACATGTCGTTTGTAACGTTGTGTTGCGGTTTTACCTAAGCTTGTTGACTGGGCACATCATATTTCAGCAATTTTCTGGAGATTGGTCATCATTCTTCTTCGATCACTACACGCTTAGCCGTACAGCAGTGATGCAGATGTTACAAGGTCCACCACTTTGAGGTGGATTATAGTCTTGGTAAACAGAGATTTATTGATTCCGACAAATCGTTCATCTACATCTTTCATCATCTCCTAATAGCTTGTCCTGAGCAGAACTTTGCCACCCCAACAGTCCTCCGAATTTCTCTCTCTCATAGGCCAGATGTCCTGTCTCTGCAGCCGTCGTATTCAACACATCAGTTACATCCTGAATCCATCTTCTCCGTGGTCTTCTCTTCTTCTCTTTGCCGGTATGCCTCCTTCCATGATGATCTTCTCCAGCCCTTCATGTCTTTTTATATGTCCAAAATATCTCAATTTTCTTTTTTATTTGTAGCATCAGCCAGTTTTCTTTGATTTTGAGTTCTTTCTGATAGATCTATTTGTTCTCTTCTCTGTCCAAGATATACGAAGGACTCTTCTGTAACACTTATATTCAAAAGCACCGGGAACGCAGATATATATATATTCAAAAGCACAAGTATGTTTTTCAACGGCCTTATTAAATGTCCATGCTTCACACCAATATGTTGCCGCTGGGAATATGCATTCTCTTAGTATTCTGATCTTTGTTTTCTTATCAGTTCCGTTCCATACTGTTTTTAGTTGTTTAATTTTTTGTAAAAGCAATGTTTGTTCTTCTTTTAATTTCCTTCATCCAATTTCCATCCGTTGTTAGCAGTGAACCAAGATATTCAAAACTGTTCCCATTTCCTTTATTCTTGTTTGTTTAGGGCACATTGTAAAACCAAGATATTCAAAACTTTCCCATTTCAATCTGTTGTTAGCAGAACCAAGATTTTCAAAATGTTACATTTTAGTACTTTCATTGTATAAAAATATAGTTTTGCTTCTTGTTTGTTTATCTGTTGTAATCTTGTACTTAACATTTAATCGTAACATTGATTTCGTATTTGTTAAACGATGTACTGTAGTTAGTATTTTCAAGTATTTGTTAATCTGGTGTTACATGTAGTTAGTATTTTCAAGTATTTGTTAATCTGATGTTACGTGTAGTTAGTACTTTCAAGTATTTGTTAATCTGGTGTTACGTGTAGTTCAGTAACTTTACAGTAGTTAGTAATCTGTTTGTTAAACTGTGTAGTTAGTATTTGAAGTAACGAATGTAGTACAGAAAAATAAAACGATTTAGTAACATTGCAAAGATTATCTAAACTGAGATACTGACAGCTGGCGGAGACACTGATAATAAGGACAGCATCCCTTCACGTAAAAATCAGTCAGAAGCTCTGACTACGCCTGAATTCTTGGTGGGCGAGAGCAGAAGAAGAAGAAGAAGAAGAAATTGACAGTGCTAGACCAATCAATGTTTTCTCGATAACATTGTTCACACTGACATGTGAAAATGTACACAGAAAAATTGTGAACAAAGAGAGAAGTATGTACACATGAACTGAGAAAATTGCAAGATTGAAAGATAGGACAGTATGTACACATAACAATTGTTAACAAAGAGACATGCGTGTACAGAAGAGTTGTGAACAAATAGAGCATGCTCAGTGTTGTGTGAAATATAATGACCTTCGCCTTGCTGCTGATATCTCGCTGTTGAATAATGTTCTAAATTCAGACTGCTGTAATATTCAGTTGATTATCCCCTCCCCCTCCCGTCCGCAATTTTTGTGCATGTTCTCACTTCCATGTGCAATATTTATTTTGTCAAATGCTTGTTATGTTTTGAAGTGTAAAGAAAACGTGCTGCACGAAAGGATAGACGGATCACCATTCCTGCTGTTTGCTTTATATTAGCCTAAGGCGTGCAGTTGTAGTAGATGAAAATGTCCTTTTCCAAACCCAGACCCCTCTAGCGCTGTCATGGCCTACTTAAAACATCATATTCATCTTGAACTGAATAAATGACAAACATGGCGCGGGTCTTCACCACTCTTGTGATCTCAGAGACTAGCCGACTTCAGAAACAAATGTATCACCTCAGAATGTCACTATCAAAGGTGGCGACTCATGTCCATTTTGTCAGCAGCTAATGAACTTCATGTAGTTCACAAAGTATTTGTGTAGTTTGTTGTGCACGGTCAAGTCGTAATCTCGAACTGAACTGTTCGTAGTCTATTTTCAGAGTTTATAGACGTTTCATCATCTAGCACAGCACTGTCCAACGCAGCGGGCGTCATGGCGTCATGGCGCCCGTGTTATATATTTATGACCCACTATTTGGCTCCACCGACTTTAGCGCTAATAAGATTTCAAGAAAACAAGTTTGTTTTTTAGTTTATCCTTAGTACTTCCATGAACACGATTTTCCAGCTTTCGCATTCTTGTTTTATTTTGTAACCATTATACTACCACTAACCCTACCCTTTCCATTTCCACATGAGAAAGCGTCGACATCTTAACTATACTAATATTACTATTGTTATTATTAGTAGTAGCATTGCAATAGTCACATGGCGTCCGATGGCGTCCTTCACAACTTGGCGTCCGTGTCTTCACAACTCCTAATGGCGTCCGTGGGTCCTGTTCACAACTATCAGTCAAATACTTCCTGATAAATTAAAAATGTTAGATAATACTGCTCTAGCATGTCCTTTACAGAATGTTGCTCTTATCACAGCTAACCCGATAGATTTTCCAATCTCTAGCTAGTTCTCCCGCCTCTACCAACATCACATTCAATGTTTATTTAATGTCATGTAGCTACAGTTGTCTTGGGCGTTCACTATCTCATCTTCCATGAATAGAAGTTCAGAAAAACAGAAATTTCGTGATGCACACCACTAATGGATATTAATAATCTTGAAAACTACATGCTACAGACTTGGACGATTTCGTATTCTGGCATGTTGATTATGAACGTGTATTTGGTGACATTGGTGAGGACATTGACCGATAGACGCGTAGAATGATCTGTTTCACATGCTATAGAAGTTTGTGTGATAGACGTATCACATGAAGCTTATTGTGAATTTGTTACAGCTCTTTAGTGAAGTTGTTTGGCTTGCCTTGGACGACTGTTGCTATTATTAGTATTAGTATTATAACTGGTTATTTGTATTGTTAAACAGTCGCCATCTGTTGTTATTAATTAGTCTCAGATATACAAACCGATCAGCAGTTGTACCTGCTACTCCTAACGGCAAAAAAAGGGGATAGGGACAAAAGAAGAAAGAAATAACCCTTCTTGTTCCCTATGGAGCATAATACTTCAACTGTCGCTCTGAATTATACTGCGTGCTCTCATCTTCTCTTCACGAGGATCCGACGCTTGGGTGTCCACAAAAGTTTTTCCAGGGAGGAAAACAATTTTTTTAAAATATAGTTGGTAGTTTACTTCGTGGAAATAGAGAATACAAAATTTGTATAAAATTGATTTATCAATAATACATTTTCCATGGGCGGCACTCCACCCTCCTTGCATTAACGTATGGGCGTCCATGATCCGGCGCTTCTAATGTTTTCTACTATTCCCCTTCATTATATACATCATCACTTTGTTCTTCTCATGTGGGTTCCATTCAAATACTTGCTTAGCAAGCTTGTAGATTGACCGCTCGTTATAAGTTAAAGTGCGTGTACAGGAATACAAATATCAGGTTGATAATGGTCAAGACAATCGACTTCACTTCATCGACTTCACTTCATCGACTTCACGGTATGCAAGCAAACCTTTAGGTGCTCAATAGCTTAAAGCAGATAGCAAAAGCTGTGTATACAAGTAAAAATGGCTTCTCACGCGCGTAAAGATTTCAGCGCACGTGGCGTGTACTTTTAGCAAAAATCTATTGTTAAAACTAGACCATAGAACAGATACCGGACGTATAAAAAGCATACAAATTGTGGCCTTGTGAGATCTTTAAATCTCTCTAACAGTCTCTGGTGGAAGGAGAGGGATGTAAAAAATCCATAAATTCTGCCAGATGGCGTGTTTGAAGAGCTCTGGATAAACCGTACGCAATACTTCAAACTACATCGTTCCCTCTCCCCCTTGTGTCACAAAAACCTTATGTTGCCATTTCAATGAAACCATATCCCTCTCTAAACAAACCAAACATTCAACATCAGTTGCATGAGTCATCAATCCATTTGAGTCCGTGCCAGGTGACTAGGCACACAGTAGGCCTACTCGTTTGGCCATTTTCTATTTCAAACTACGCCTACAGTTGGATGTTCTAGAAATTAGTTACAAATTGGGGGGTTATCGTGTCAGCCTATGACGTAAATTAATTCACATTGTCGTTACCAGGTTGTCATTTCTTGCTCATCAGTGTATGATGTATACATGGGCGTACGCGTGTATTTCTTGCTCATCAGTGCATGATATATACATGGGCGTACGCGTGAATTTCTTGCTCATCAGTGCATGATATATACATGGGCGTACGCGTGAATTTCTTGCTCATCAGTGCATGATGTATACATAGTGCGCGTGAATTTCTTCTCATCAGTGCATGATGTATAATGATGGTAGGCGTGAATTTTGCCAAGGGGTGCAAAATGAATCAAACAAATTTTAGTTGGAAGTTTTTTAAAAATAAAATTTCCTGTAGTCTTTTCATATCTTAGAGTATGAAGTGGCTATCACTTCACATTTCTATGCCCTAGTGTGCAGGAGACAGCAGGGCTAAGTTGGTAGTTTACTACACGGAAATGGAGAAGATAAGATTCGGATCAGATTTTGATTGCGGGCTCCATGTACAGAAAGATCAGACTTCTTATGTTTAAATCATAGCAAGGTAGCGTCACTCAATCACATACCTCCAACTATCATGTCAAATGTTCACATACCTCCAACTATCATGTCAAATGTTCACATACCTTCAACTATCATGTCAAATGTTGGTGCCAATAAGAAGACAAATAATTTACTATTTACAAGAAAACTTAACAAATATCCGGGTGGGTGGGGGTGACAACTTTCAACCTAAGGACGAGCTGTGCTGGGTGTTTCCCAACAAATAGGGAAAAAAAAAAAAAACTCCTTGCGGAGAATCCAAGAGTATTAATTAATGAAATACAACCAACCACCAATAACAACATACAATAAAAAGAGTTCAGTTATAAAGAAAATGATGGATAGACAATATCAGAACCACACTAAATAAACACGGATATAACACAACAATGGCGACTCATCTGACCCTGGAACGTAAATTAAAACTCCCACTCCTACGCTTAACGGCAAGAGTAGACAATCAATTCAATCATCCACCTAGGGAAAGACAATCGACAATTAATGACTTCCTTTTATACCATACCTTCTATTCAATCACTGCAAGACGACATTGACCTTGCTCTGCTTGCGCACAGTTCAGACAGTAGGTTCTATAGACCCTGGCAGTTTTTTTTTTTTAAACTAGAGTGCTGATTTTGCATGTTAAAACTACAACAGGTTGTGTATTTAATTTGGTGTTCAACAATTCCATGGTTGCCACACCTGAATTGCCTGGATGTCTGCGTCAGAGTTATGACCGAATCCCCACATTGGTACTTTTAATCTCTAACGTTGTTTTGGGTATTCTATGTACACCCTTACTTCTCCCCGATATTTACGCTGATAAAACAGAATTGATGGCTAATAAATGTCAACGGCCACAAAATAGAAAGAGTCGACAACTTTGAATACATTGAGGCACTGCTGACAAATGACGGGAATGCTATAAAAGAAATTCAAAGAAGACTGAGCATTGCTTGCAAAACTAAAAGAACTAACCTTTTTCGATCCAGAAGTACTTGAGCTTTCAGCTCTTTGGCTCGGTTCTATGGACATTGTAACCCTTCGGTTCGGTGCCATGAACACTTTAGTATCTGGAGAACCTGTGGCTTTTCTGCCAGCCCGCAGAATTGAACCGCAATCACAGAGAGCTTGTCACCCGTCGTCCAACGCGCTACGAACACGTTGGGTAGGCGGGCCAACTAACTAACCTATTGAAGGGAACTGGCATAAGAACAAAAATCCCGTGTTTAAGAGCCTGCGTTTTTCCTTGGCAACATATGGTTGTGAGACATGGAACATTAACAAAGCGGCAGAGAAGATCATTAATGTCTTTGAATGCAAATGCTACAGAAGAGTACTTAGAATATCATAGACAGAAATAAGAACAGTTGCTTCTGTTCTGCAACAGCTTGATATTAAAGAGAGTTGACTATTAAAGAACACACAATCAAGGAAAATTAAATATTTCGAACACATTAAACGACATGAGTGTCTAGAGAAGATAATTTTGGAAGGAATGCTGCCTGGAAGAATAATGAGAGAAAGACCTAGAAGACAATGGGTGCAAGATGTCATTGACGATCTGAGAATGACTGCTGCTGACGTCGGTCAACTTGCACAGAACAGATAGTTTTTCAGGACTGCTGTCATAGGAGCCAAGTTCCGGAAGGGACAAGCTACTTGATGATGATGGTGATGACTCATCCATTCTTTGATGCGTTTTCTGCTGACACATCTGATGTCTAGCCGGACCCAGAGATCTGGCGATACCCTAATTTCATCTTCCTTATTTAATCTTGAATCTTTATTACTTCACTTTCATACATTCATTTTCATAAATTCACCTTCATTTTCACACCTTCACCTTCACTTTCATGCATTCACCTTCACCTCCATACATTCACTTTCATACATTCACCACTTTTTACATTCACCTCACTCTCACCACTTCACTTTCATATCACTTCACTTCATACATTCACTCTTCATACACTCACCTTCACTTTCATACATTCACCTTCACTTTCATACATTCACCTTCACTTTCATACATTCACCTTCACTTTCATACATTCACCTTCACTTTCATACATTCACCTTCACTTTCATACATTCACCTTCACTTTCATACATCACCTTCACTTCATACATTCACCTTCACTTCATACACTCACCTCACTTTCATACATTCACCTTCACTTTCATACATTCACCCTTCACTTTCATACATTCACCTTCACTTTTATACATTCACCTTCACTTTTATACATTCACCTCACTTATACATTCACCTTCACTTTATACATTCACCTTCACTTTCATACATTCACCTTCACTTTCATACATTCACCTTCACTTTCATACATTCACCTTCACTTTCATACATTCACCTTCACTTTCATACATTCACTTTCACTTTCATACATTCACCTTCACTTTCATACATTTACCTCCACTTTCATACATTCACCTTCACTTTCATACATTCACCTTCACTTTCATACATTCACCTTCACTTTCATCATTCACTTCACTTCAACACTCACCTCCACTTTCATACATTCACCTTCACTTTCATACATTCACCCTTCACTTTCATGCATCACCTTCACTTTACAAATGTACCTTAACCTTCATACATTCACCTTCACTTTCACAAATGTACCTTAACCTTCATACATTCACCTTCACTTTCACAAATGTACCTTAACCTTCATACATTCACCTTCACTTTCATACATTCACCCTTCACTTTCATACATTCACCTTCACTTTCACAAATGTACCTTAACCTTCATACATTCACCTTCACAGTTTTTGTATTCACCTTCATAACTTGTATTTGAACTTGTATAACCTTACCTTGATCTCCAACAGCGTGAATGTATCTCCATTCATGTCGGCTAGCCGAGTCCAGATTGGCAATGCATGCTGGGAGCTGTACTGCTTAGAACATGGTATCCAGCCTGATGGTCAAATGCCCTCGGACAAGACTATTGGTGGGGGTGATGATTCTTTCAACACTTTCTTCAGCGAGACTGGAGCAGGCAAACATGTACCCAGAGCTGTTTTTGTTGATCTTGAGCCGACTGTTGTGGGTAAGTGCCACATGCAAGCATTGACAAATCTGATTAGATACAGGGGACACATTTATACTGCTCCATCACTCCATCAACTGATCATTTATTCCATCCAAATTTATAAATCTAAATTTTGTTGTTTAGTAAAGATAGCCTCGAAGAATGCCCTAGGAAAACACTGAAATGAACTTTACTGAAAAAAGTGAGAATATCATACTCAGTTCCACAAAAGAGATTTAATGAGTTGACCAGGAAAGAGCGGTATGAAAAAATTGCTTACATGCACTACGTAAGGTATAGCGGTACGAGAGAAATATATATAAATTAAGATAACCTCTGATAATGAATTAGACAATAGGTTCTGAATTATTTTCTGGGTCTATGAAGCTCAATCCCAGTCTGGGGATTCTCAGATGTCGTCTTAAGTCAGTGTTGGTGGAAGATATAATGTCTCAAGCTGGGAGATACACTTCTCCTGGGGGATTTTTTAAATAACTCTCTTAAAACCTCGAGACATTCTGAAGATGAGTTTCACTAGAGCAGAGATCATGTTGGTCCAGACTTTGTTAGATCAGATGAGACGAGTATCTTTCTAAGATGTCCATGAGAAGAATAAGCAGGGTCTTCATCAGTTTCAGTTTGGAATATCTTCATTACACTCTGAACATGTCCACAGGTGCTACAATCTCTTACGCAATATCTTAACAGCATCCAGCGACTGACTGTACAAGTTTGATGTTGATTGATGATCCAACTCATATACCTGTTGTGCTGTTCTTTTCTGGCCAGTCCAATCTTCAATCCCAACTCTTGCAATCTAGCAGTTAACGTGGATTGGTTTAAATGAAAATCCTCTTTGTTCCATTGGCTAGCCTCTGATATGCTGGCAGAGCCAGCAAAACTTGTCTGCTCTGTCCTTGTCAACGATTCCTATTGCCTCGGAATGAGGATAAGCGTAATTCTGCAAATTGCTGATGCTTTTAGTAATTCAGTCCATGTCATGCACACCAAACTTTGTAAATGTTTATCTTAGTTGTGATTTTGTGATAAATTATTCACTATATCACTCTTCAGATGAGGTTCGAACTGGCACTTATCGTCAACTGTTCCATCCTGAACAGCTGATCACCGGCAAGGAAGATGCTGCTAATAACTATGCCCGTGGTCACTACACTATTGGTAAAGAAATTGTTGACCTGGTCCTGGATCGTATCCGTAAACTGGCTGACCAATGTACTGGTCTACAAGGTTTCCTCATTTTCCACTCCTTTGGTGGGGGAACTGGTTCTGGTTTCACATCGCTGCTTATGGAGCGTCTCTCAGTGGACTACGGCAAGAAGTCCAAACTAGAATTCTCCATTTACCCTGCTCCACAGGTAAAAATATTGTGGTAAGAACTAATTAGAACTCATTCTTCTCTGCTAATCTATTTTCTGTCTGCCTCCATCTTTCACTTTTCATTTTATTGTTCATTTGAGGATCATCTTTATCGCACATCAGACATGTCCATAATTGTTCTGATCTCTTCCTTCCAAGCTTGTATTTCAGTTTGTTTAGACTAACAACTCCCGTTCTGTGCTGCTTGATGTATCTATTGGGGTTTCTCTCATATTTTGTTTGTCTTATCGCAACTATTGGTATGCATAATTTTGCACAACTGCGATAGAGAAAACCCTTTATTCAACTGTTCATGATATTGTCAAGCTGTTCTTATGCCCTAATTCAAATTACTTTGACGTGAGAAATGTTAGGAATGCTTAAAGCATGAAGGAAAGACTGATTTAGAAATCTAGAAATCAGGGAATAAGTGTGTACAACATCAGTACTGAACTTCATTTTTTTTTAAAATGGTATGTTTCGGCTACATAAGCAGATTACCAACAGACAGTGTACCTCAACAGACACAGTGGATACAAGACAAAAGGTTGCCCACAGAAATAACAGAGGCAATAAAAGAAACTATGTACAAAGAGCACACAAGAGCCTATTTTATAAATATTTTTTTTATTCTGACTCTGTGATTGTGACTTTTTGCTCTTGTGGTGACCCCCAATCTTAGCCAGTCTGTCTGCTTTATCATTTTCTGATGTATTGAAATGTTCAGGATACATTGGATAATTATTTTACATGTCATGGGATATCTCCTCCTCTAGAAGAAACCAGCATCTGCTAAAGTTCATAGAAAACATTCAGAAACAATGGATAACTCACATTTCATTTCAAATAAAGACAATTTGTAAAACAATGCTAACTTGTTAATATAAATTGTGTTTACAAGTTCTTTATTACTTTCCAGTTTAGTCATTTTTTTTTCTTTTAACTTTGACTAATTTATTTGTATAAATTTGATTTTGAACTATCTGTGCATTTATCTACTAATGAGCAGTAAGTTTGTCCGAAAGAACACTTGCTTCGCTATCAAAAAAAGACTATGATTGTTTCATGATTTAAGCACCCTGCATTCGATCTAGTTGTTTTGAGTACTCTGCCTTCTAAGTTAGGAAAAGTTGGGAAGGATTGGAATTGACCATCTGAGTTATGGAAAAGAAAAGTTAACAAGGAAGAGAATTGATCACATGTGTTAGGAAGAATTGTTAACTAGGAAGAGAATTGATCACATGTGTTAGGAAGAATTGTTAACTAGGAAGAGAATTGATCAATTGTTAGGAAGAATTGTTAACTAGGAAGAGAATTGATCACATGTGTTAGGAAGAATTGTTAACTAGGAAGAGAATTGATCACATGTGTTAGGAAGAATTGTTAACTAGGAAGAGAATTGATCACATGTGTTAGGAAGAATTGTTAACTAGGAAGAGAATTGATCACATGTGTTAGGAAGAATTGTTAACTAGGAAGAGAATTGATCACATGTGTTAGGAAGAATTGTTAACTAGGAAGAGAATTGATCACATGTGTTAGGAAGAATTGTTAACTAGGAAGAGAATTGATCACATGTGTTAGGAAGAATTGTTAACTAGGAAGAGAATTGATCACATGTGTTAGGAAGAATTGTTAACTAGGAAGAGAATTGATCACATGTGTTAGGAAGAATTGTTAACTAGGAAGAGAATTGATCACATGTGTTAGGAAGAATTGTTAACTAGGAAGAGAATTGATCACATGTGTTAGGAAGAATTGTTAACTAGGAAGAGAATTGATCACATGTGTTAGGAAGAATTGTTAACTAGGAAGAGAATTGATCACATGTGTTAGGAAGAATTGTTAACTAGGAAGAGAATTGATCACATGTGTTAGGAAGAATAGTTAATTAGGAAGAGAATGATCCTGAGTTGAAAGAGAAATCATTGAATTAGGAAGAATGATCTCTGAGTTGGAAAGCAGAAATATTGAATAGGAAGAGAACTGATTCCTGAGTTGGAAAGCAGAAATATTAATTAGGAAGAGAATGATCTCTGAGTTGGAAAGCAGAAATATTAATTAGGAAGAGAATGATCCTGAGTTGGAAAGCAGAAATATTAATTAGGAAGAGAACTGATCTCCTGAGTTGGAAAGCAGAAATATTAATTAGGAAGAGAACTGATCTCTGAGTTGGAAAGAATATTAATTAGGAAGAGAACTGATCTCCTGGTTGGAAAGAGAATTTAATTAGGAAGAGAACTGATCTCTGGTTGGAAAGCTAGAAATATTAATTAGGAAGAGAACTGACTCCTGAGTTGGAAAGCAGAAATATTAATTAGGAAGAGAACTGATCTCCTGAGTTGGAAAGCAGAAATATTAATTAGGAAGAGAACTGATCTCCTGAGTTGGAAAGCAGAAATATTAATTAGGAAGAGAACTGATCTCCTGAGTTGGAAAGCAGAAATATTAATTAGGAAGAGAACTGATCTCCTGAGTTGGAAAGCAGAAATATTAATTAGGAAGAGAACTGATCTCCTGAGTTGGAAAGCAGAAATATTAATTAGGAAGAGAACTGATCTCCTTGAGTTGAAGGATATTAAAGGAAGAACTGACACTTGATTTCAAGTATGAGGGTAACACTTTAATTGCTATGTCTACTATCAGTATACTAACATAATTATATGCTAATGTATTACCTTGACATTATTATTTCAGGTATCAACTGCAGTGGTTGAGCCGTACAACTCCATCCTGACTACACATACCACACTTGAGCACTCAGACTGTGCTTTCATGGTGGACAATGAGGCAATTTATGACATCTGTCGCCGTAACTTGGACATTGAACGACCAACTTACACCAACTTGAACCGATTGATCGGCCAGATTGTATCTTCCATTACTGCTTCCTTAAGATTTGATGGTGCTCTAAATGTTGACTTGACTGAGTTTCAGACAAACCTAGTGCCTTACCCACGCATCCACTTTCCTTTGGCCACCTATGCTCCAGTGATCTCTGCAGAGAAGGTACCTATTTAAGTTTTATGCCATCATCAGTGCCTGTTGACTGGTTAACATTCCACTGAACAATCAATCAATCAATCAACAAGCATTGATAAGTAAATTGCATTTCTATTAAATCTTTCATTTACAATGATCTCTCTCGTGATCGTTATTTACAATGATCTAAATCGCAAGAACAAAATTTTGAAACTATTAAACAATGAAACATTTGTATTTTTTTTTTGTGAGCCGATCCACCTTATTCCAAATTATTAGTATTACTCTCCACTTATTTTGTATGTTTTTTCTCCATATTTCTCTAAATCTTCCTTTATTCTTTTTTTCCGAAGCATTAAATTACAAAATTGAGTCATCATATTTGTTTTAATCAAGTTTTGTTAGATTTGTTCTAAACTGTAGCAGATATGTATCTTAGTTGTCATTCTTGAACTAAATATTATATGTGATCTGCAGGCTTACCATGAGCAACTGTCTGTTGCTGAAATCACAAATGCCTGCTTTGAGCCTGCAAACCAGTTGGTCAAGTGTGATCCTCGTCATGGCAAGTACATGGCTTGTTGCATGCTGTATCGAGGTGATGTTGTCCCCAAGGATGTCAACGCTGCTATTGCTACTATCAAGACAAAACGTACCATCCAGTTCGTGGATTGGTGTCCTACTGGTTTCAAAGTAAGCATTCTAGCATTAAGGTTAAAAATATATGTTGTCTACATGCGAAGGATTGATTTCATTGCACTGAATCTCCACAAATGGTTCCATCACTCTTCACGGAAATAGCACACCACCTGCAATTGTAGCCAAAATTCACCCAGCCGGTTGGGTAGGACATTGACTTTTGCAGATGACATCTTAATACATACAACTGGATCAGATAAATAAGAAATTAATGTTATGGTGCCTTTTTCAATTATTCCATAGTCAGGACAGAGCTACCAGGAGTAATCTCGATGGGCAGTCTATTAAGCATTGTGATAGGCTGTACTATCTTGGGTTAACCTTTGATCACAATGGGGTCTCTGTAACTAAGAGGTTAAGCCCTTGCCATATGAACCGAAGCTCGTTGGTTCAAATCTGGATAGTGCCGCTCTGTTCACAAGTTCAATTTGTCCAGAGACCTTTAGGATTGTTGCAGCAGCTACAGAGTTTGTACAGAGTTTGGCAGGGGGTGTGCCATTTCTGTGAAGAGAGAACAAGCCATATGGGATAAAACCTGGTGCAATAAAGTCCATCCTTCAGCTTTAAAACCCCATTTTAAAACTTCAAAAGAATCGTTGATCGTTTCCTTGGAGTTGGGTTCTCTGACTTTACGGAATCTTTGTTCCCAGATTCACATCATTACATATCAGAGGCGATCTCATTTGTTCCTCTGATTCACATCATTACATATCACAGGGGATCTTATTTAGATAGAAGTCCTTGATGGTTCGCTACATGAATTATATACAATGAACATACATTGATAAATATATATTTTACAAGACTTGCTTACCTTATCACCAGTGTCCCTCGCCATTCAATCGAGCTTTACTTCGACTTCGGAGTTAATAAATCATATAATTAGGTTTAACAAAATCTAATAGTTGTTTTTAGCTGATCAAAACTGACCACACTGTTCTATAGGCAGACCCATAGATGTGTAGTGCAGTATATTGACACAGACTGCAAATCGTACACATGCTTATGATTCTTGTAAAAAATTGTTTAATGAGGTACCTCCCCATTCCCTCCACCCCCAACATTGTTTTTCATTTATTAATTTAGACTTATGTTATTTTATATTATGTTATTTTTATATTATGTTATTTATATATTATGTTATTTTATATTATGTTATTTTATATTATGTTATTTTATATTATGTTATTTTATATTATGTTATTTTATATTATGTTATTTTATATTATGTTATTTTATATTATGTTAGGTTATGTTAAGCTAGAAATGTAGATATATTTTCATACTTTAAAAAAAATAAAACATTGTTTTGTCGTCATTGTTGACAATGTGGATCATCTTTTAAAAAAAACATATGTAACTAAAACTTCAACAAGTTTTTTAACAAACATTTGTATGGATAAATACATGATTGATACAAGTGCTTGACGTATATTTCCAGGTAATGGGCAATTTATTTTCTGAAATATCTCAAGCAATATATTTTTTTAAATATACTTCTAGCCGTTATATAAGTTCAGGTTTCGAAATTTTAGATACATAAAAATGGGGGATAATTATTTTGAGAAAATTCAATTTTAAACTTTGAAAGGGACATAAGAGTGTTAAAATAAAAGTTGTTTATTACTCATGTTTTGAAGTGCTCATATGCTTAAAACATAACTTTATTTTATAAATACAATATTTTCTCTGACTTTAGAACTATATTTGAATAAGCTTTTCCAAAAATTGATATTTTTGACTTAATTTAATATTTTGGTGAGAGCCTGGTGCCCCCTTAACATCATAGCAAACAGAATACAATTTTTTTATTTGAAATTCCAACAAAAACTTATTTTTCTATTAAATTTGCAGGTTGGCATCAACTACCAGCCACCAACTGTTGTACCTGGCGGTGACTTGGCCAAGGTTCAACGAGCCGTCTGCATGTTGAGCAATACAACCGCCATTGCAGAGGCATGGGCACGGCTTGATCATAAGTTTGATCTGATGTATGCCAAGCGAGCCTTTGTTCACTGGTGAGTTTATTGTAGTGTTCTTTGTTTGTAATGACACACAAAAACACACATACATACATACACACACATAGTAGTTCCATTTAGGGTTTGCAACGTTACCATATTACATTTTTCCCACAAAAGTTGATGTTATAAAAGTGCATTCTAAAAGTGCATTATAAAAGTGTATAAAAGTTTATTTGATGCAGATGTTTTTCTTCTTCTTCTTCTTCTTCAAACATTTCAGATTGACCACTTGTTAACCACTCTTTGTGATCTGTATGTGATCTCAGCCTAAGAGCAATTGTACGTTGAGCCAGTTATGCACCTACAAGCACATCTGATTTCTGATACACTTTTTATTTACTAGGGTAGCTTCCATAGGCCTCTACCACAGTCGCCTCCTACGACATGCCTTGTAGGTTACAGAGTTTCTATTCTTTGCTCCCTTGCTTGCCCCAAAAACACACAGATGGTTAGTGTATTAAATATGTAGCTGACTATTATCAGAATATCACCTGAATTATACATACACATATTTGTTGTCATCACCAGGTATGTGGGGGAAGGAATGGAGGAAGGTGAGTTCTCTGAGGCTCGTGAGGACTTGGCTGCCTTGGAGAAAGATTATGAGGAAGTCGGAATTGATTCTGTCGAGGGTGAAGGTGAAGGAGAGGGGGAAGAGTACTAGGATCAGATTTCCTGACTTGTTTCTTCTGCAGCAAAAACTCAACTTCACTTGCTGGTCTGTTTTTCAAACTCTTGTTTCAAATATTGTCATTGAGATCTGAAATAAACTGGATATAGTAAAGTGATTGTTTTGTTTGTTGTTGATCTGTGTTTTGTTTGTGTTTGATTGTTTGGAATGATGTAATTCATTGATTTGTTTGCTCCAAGTTGTCAATTAGATGTTGAATCAATCCAGAGATTTGTTTGCTCCAAGTTGTCAATTAGACGTTGAATCAATCCAGAGATTTTTCCAAGTTGAAGATTCAATCAAGTAGTTTGAAATTACATGTTGTATAAGTAGTGCTGATTCTGAAGGGCAGAGAGAGAGTGTATTTAACCAGCGAGCCACAGGAACCATCAGTATGTATACCCTTTGACCTATGCTTGAGTAGACTATAACATCAGTTCAATAATCAATAATCAATTAAAATGAGATCAATCAACAATCAGATCAATGCTTTCAAATTAATTTTCAACCATCGTCACTGATTATGTTTTCAAATAGAAAATGTTGGATTCCTCTAGAAATGTTGATACTGTGTTCTATGTGAATTAGACAAAATAATGAGCATAAAATAGTACATGTTCAGGAGAAGTGATAAAACCAGAGAAATGTCTAGTCAACCACTAGTAACATCTGTTATAAGAAAGAGATGGAAATATGTTGGGTATACGATCGTGTATTACTATTCTTTGCTCCCGTTGCTAGCTCCGACACCATACAGGCGGTTCTAGAAAATTAATCTTTTCTCCTAAAATGTATATTTCATCTTGGATTATCTCTCCTTCAATGATGTTGTGTTGCGTGAGTTATAGCCCTTTGTCCCAATGTCCGCTACTCTAATATTAGTTTCTATAATGTGTTGTTTGTATGGTGTGTTGAATTTAATGTGTCGTTTGTAAGGTGTGTTGAATTTAATGTGTCGTTTTAAGGTGTGTGAATTTAATGTTACCAGAATCATGAATATTTTAATAGATATAATTATTGTAACATTATCTCATTGACTTCAATACTGTATTCCGTTACACAGATTCTGGACAAGGTCAAGGCAATCAAATGGCACATAATGGCCTAATGTTGTTAAATATTAATAATGATGAGGATGGGGATGAAAGTTATGATGTCATCTAGTTAGTATCGAGAGATAATGAATGTAGTACCCATGATAGGTTTGTGTTCTGCTTACTCATGGCACGTTTTATGTCGGCAAGTTGTCTTAGTATGTCTTCACCAGTTCTCAGACCCGTTTTGAGGACCTGTCTCCAGCTAGTTTTGTCTCTGGCGGGCGCCTCCCACTCTTGTCTATTAAAATGAAGCGCCTTCAAGCCACACTTGCGTACAACTTTGTAACAAAGGAAGGATCGCCCCACCATTATTTTGTCAGAAGCCAGATCCCCGTATAGAATATCATTGGAGTTCCAACCATCATCCACACAGGTCTGGTAAGCCAGCCATCCCACAGTCACGTCTTATCCAGCCATTTTATGTGGCATTGACATATAACTATGCTAGGAATTCCAACATATTCCAACATCCAGTTATTTGTTTATTACTTCAAGAGATCTGAGTATACGCCCCAAGCAACGCATGCGTAATGCATTCGCTCTTTTTTTCCTGCAATGCTGATAACTGTTGCTTCATGTGTTGTGTGGAAACCTCGAGGGGAAGCTGGAGTGGCTTCTCGACGGTTGACAATCGTTGCGGGCAGAACTAAGCTGACACATGTCCGTGTAGAGATCCCCCGTACTTCATTTATTTCATCGTAATGAAATTAAGGTCATATACTTTTCTGAACATATCTCGTGTGTGTGTGTGTGTATATATACGTCTGAGATTGTTGTCATCATCGTTTGCGATGGACGGCTATTATTATTTCTATTATATATATATATATGGATTAAGATTATATAGAAGGCTGAGAGTCTCCAAGACAGACCACTGCTCAGATATAATGATGTCTGCAAGGCCTCAATAAAGAACTTTCCTATCAGTCCCAACAACTGGAAAAAACTAGCTGATGATCGAGTTATGTGGAATATACCATTACGCAAATGTGCAGAATCGTTCGATAAGAGACTTAGGTGAGTTGAAGACAAGAGAGAAAGTGCAAACTCAGAAGTTGTTACAGTAAAACACTTGTCAATTGATCTGTAACAAGAAAATGTAACTCAGAGTTACAGTAAAACATTCAATTTCCGTAAGAAATCCATAAATATATTTTATGAAAATTGTTTACAGGGCGTCACCATCAACCACAGTAAACGTGTCGTTGTTTCTAGGCACCACTTATACGTTCAGTAGTTTGTCATTGTGAGTGTCTGTAGCTCAAGCTGTAGTGAGATCGATCACAAACCCAAGCGTACCTGGTTCAAACCCCACAGTGGGCAAGTTTGGAAGCAAATTCCTTTCCATGGATTTTACAAAGGTAAAATAGACCCACCGTTCAGAAAGCAATGGCATACTACTGAACGTATAAGTGGTGCCTAGAAAATGAACGACTCGTTTGCTATGGTTGATGGCTACGTCCTGTAAAGGATATGCCACGATTTTCATTTCAGTTTGTCATTGCTTTCTTAACAGTAAGGTCTCTTTTCACTGTTCGTAAAAATCCACGGGGAAAAATTTGCATTGAAATTGCCCACCGCGGACTTTGTACCAGGTACTCTTTGGTTGTGAATAGACGTCCACATATATTGAATAGAACCATAAAGACATATAAACTTATAACTGTGAAACTTGTATAGTTGGAATAAATATCTTTATTAATATTCATTCAATTGTATACAACACATATATTTCTGTGCAGTTTCTTAGCACATAGTTGTTAGTTAGTAGAAGATAATATGTTTCTGAATATCAAGCTTTTAACTCAATTTTTCAATGCATAAATTCTCACAAGTCCAGGAAAATATGTTTCAAGAAAGCGCAATCTGAGACTGTATTTGCAGAGAGCTTGCTTCAGAATGGTATAGTCACATCACATTTTCTTTGTTTCTCATATCTGGGGAACTTTTCAACAGCTGATCTGTAGTCATTTTCCACTCACCAGAAGTTCCTATCTGTGGTGTGCCGCCCGCCTGCCCAGCGTGTTTGTAGCGCGTTGCACGGCAGGTGATAAGCCCTCTGTGAGTGCGGGTTCAATTCAGAGGGCTGGCAGAAAAGCCACAGGTTCTCCAGATTTACGGTGTTTGTGGCACCGAACCGAAGGGTTACGATGTACATGGCACTGAGCCGAAGCAGATGGTACCTCAGTTTGTTGTGACTTGTGAAAAGTTTAAAGATTTTGACTTGTTCTGTTCTAGTGAACTTATAATATTTATCATCTTTTTAGTCACCTGGATGTTCTATGTTCTACTTGATCCTGTATCTTCTCTTGACATGATGTTCTATGTTCTACTTGTTCCTGTATCTTCTCTTGACATGATGTTCAATGTTCAACTTGTTCCTATATTTTCCCTTGACATGATGTTCTATGTTCTACTTGTTCCTGTATATTTTCTTGACATCATGTTCTATGTTCTATTTGTTCCTATATCTTCCCTTGACATGATGTTCAATGTTCTACTTGATCCTGTATCTTCCCTTGACATGATGTTCAATGTTCAACTTGTTCCTATATTTTCTCTTGACATGATGTTCTATGTTCTACTTGTTCCTATATCTTCTCTTGACATGATGTTCTATGTTCTATTTGTTCCTATATCTTCCCTTGACATGATGTTCAATGTTCTACTTGATCCTGTATCTTCCCTTGACATGATGTTCAATGTTCTACTTGTTCCTATATCTTCCCTTGACATGATGTTCTATGTTCTACTTGTTCCTGTATCTTCCCTTGACATGATGTTCTATGTTCTACTTGATCCTGTATCTTCCCTTGACATGATGTTCTATGCTCTACTTGTTCCTGTATATTTTCTTGACATGATGTTCTATGTTCTACTTGTTCCTGTATCTTCCCTCGACACGATGTTCTATGTTCTACTTGATCGTGTATCTTCTCTTGACATGATGTTCTACTTGTTCCTATATCTTCTCTTGACATGATGTTCTATGTTCTACTTGTTCCTGTATCTTCCTGACAGATGTTCTATGTTCTACTTGATCGTGTATCTTCTCTTGACATCATGTTCTACTTGTTCCTATATCTTCTCTTGACATGATGTTCTATGTTCTACTTGTTCCTATATCTTCTCTTGACATGATGGTCTATGTTCTACTTGTTCCTATATCTTCTCTTGACATGATGTTCTATGTTCTACTTGTTCCTAATTTCTCTTGACTGATGTTCTATGTTCTACTTGTTCCTATATTCTTGACATGATGTTCTATGTTCTACTTGTTCCTATATCTTCTCTTGACATGATGTTCTATGTTCTACTTGATCGTGTATCTTCTCTTGACATGATGTTCTATGTTCTACTTGTTCCTGTATCTTCTCTTGACATGATGTTCTATGTTCTACTTGTTCCTATATCTTCTCTTGACATGATGCTCTATGTTCTACTTGATCGTGTATCTTCTCTTGACATGATGTTCTATGTTCTACTTGTTCCTGTATCTTCTCTTGACATCATGTTCTATGTTCTACTTGTTCCTGTATCTTCTCTTGACTGGATTAGTTTTAACTTGTCAATACTAACGTGAGATCAATCCTAATTTATATCAGCGAGAGTTGGAAAATGATTATAGAGATTGATTGATTGATTGAACCATCATCATTGCACTTCGGTGAGTAACCATGTGTGCCCCAATCTCTTTCTTACAAAGGAAAATCTCAGCTGCAGTGCACGAACTCCGTAGCACCGGCGAGGGTTCCCGATTTGAAGATGGTGAAGATATTTTGTAGGGATTTTATTTTTAATCTATTTTTCTAATGGAATTGTGTCCGGGCAGCGGCTGTCCAGCCTGCTCTCCTCGATTTGTACCTGCCAAGGGTTCTTTTACGTGCTCAAATTAAACACGAGACCTCCGTTTTATCGTCCATCTCCGATAGGACTAGGAACTCCATCTCACCTACACTGAGATCAGGGATCTCTGGAAAAATATCTGATGACTCTACGAGGGAGTGAACCTGGTATATTTGGCACTAGAGATGAGCACCAAGCTTCTACGCCACAGATACTCGCAGAAACGTTTGTGGGGCGGCGGGGTATCGATCCCCGTACCTCTCACATGCTAAGTGAACTCTCTACCATTTGAGCTACAGCCCCTGACTAGAGATATAGAATGTAAGTTGAATGCATTTGAAAATAGATGTCTGTGAAAAATAATAGTAATAAAATGGGGCACATTTAGAAGTAATGAAATCAGATAAATATCTGTCAACCAAAGTAACATCTATTATAATAATGAGAAGATAGAGACATGTTGAGCATACTCTGAGAAGAAATCATCAAAGAATCACAAGGCAGACATTGAAGTGGGAGGCACATAGAGTTTTAGAAAGAAAGGATTGATAAGAACTTTGCTGAGATTGGCCAGAAATATTAGAATCAATTACTTAGAAGATATTGAACGATTTTCCCATGATAATGCGGGATGGAGAAATTGCTTGCAGGTTCTATGTAACGTAACGGAATGAGGACAATCAAAAATGCGATGGGGAAATTGTGCAGGTTCATGACGTAACGGAATAGAACAATCAACATCAAATATATTTTAAAAGTCAAAGTCACATGATATCCTTAAACAAACTTGGGTCCGTGGTTGCAATCTCACAAACAATGTTCACAAACAATGTTCACAAACAATTTCACAAATAATTCTACAAACAATCTTCACAACAGACTTCACAAAATTTCACAAACAATGTTCACAAACAATCTTCTAAACAATTTCACAAACAATCTTCACAAACAATGTTCACAAACAATGTTCAAAGACAATCTTCACAAACTTCACAAACAATTTCACAAACAATCTCACAAACAATTTCACAAACAATGTTCACAAACAATGTTCACAACAATCTTCACAAACAATCTTCACAAACAATGTTCACAAACAATCTTCACAAACAATCTTCACAACAATTTCACAACAATCTTCACAAACAATCTTCAAACTTTCAAAACAATGTTCACAAACAATTTCACAACAATGTTCACAAACAATCTTCAAACAATTTCACAAACAATCTTCACAAACAATCTTCACAAACAATTTCACAACAATTTCACAAACAATTTACAAACAATCTTCACAAACAATCTTCACAAGCAATCTTCACAAACAATCTTCACAAGAAAACAAGTGAATAGACTTACAATAACTTGATACATTTAATGAAAAGTTGAAATATAATATGTAAGTAAACGTAACAAATAGCAAACTACACAATTCGATCAGTTTTCGGATCATTAAATCCTTCGTTATGATACAAGAAACATATATTATAGAGATGTGCGGGAGATATATCTTTACGTGTGTTAATTACATTTTGGAAATCAATATCATAACAAGTTTTGTTGTGGTTGCGAAAGTTACAACTATCATCTGTATCATCTGTTGTTGGACATTCTTTTCATTGTTACATGAAGATAAATGTCAATCATGTGTTAGGGTGAGGTCATGAGAAGTTTCGAGTCAACGATGTCTAAGACATTGATGATAGAGGTTGAGATATCCAATGTGGATTTGATCGATAGACTGATTGATTGCGACATCATTGATGTGTACAACGATCAAGCAAACAGAAGTGGTACAGTAACCTGATGTACAAGGAAGCCATAAAGATATGCAAGTGTTGTCGGAAACTATTGTGATACAGATGTCAACAAAGAAACCATAAAGACACCCAAGTATTGTCGGAAACTATTGTGATACAGATGTCAACAAAGAAACCATAAAGATATGCAAATGTTGTCGGAAACTATTGTGATACAGATGTCAACAAAGAAACCATAAAGACACCCAAGTATTGTAGGAAACTATTGTGACACAAATGCTGACAAGGATGATATGGTTGCCGACTTGACTATTCAACTTGATATAGACATTGTGACATAGATACTGACAAGGATGATATGGTTGCCGACTTGACTATTCAACTTGATATAGACATTGTGACATAGATACTGACAAGGATGATATGGTTGCCGACTTGACTATTCAACTTGATATAGACATTGTGACATAGATACTGACAAGGATGATATGGTTGCCGACTTGACTATTCAACTTGATATAGAATTGACATAATCTGACAAGGATGATATGGTTGCCGACTTGACTATTCAACTTGATATAGACATTCGGACACGATATGACAAGAGATAGGTGCCGATACTATTCAACTGATATAACATTGGAATAGATACGAAAGAAGATATGGTTGCTGATTAATCAACTTGATATAGACATTGTGACATAGATACTGACAAGGATGATATGGTTGCCGACTTGACTATTCAACTTGATATAGACATTGTGACATAGATACTGACAAGGATGATATGGTTGCCGACTTGACTAAAGTTCAACTTGATATAGACATTGTGACATAGATACTGACAAGGATGATATGGTTGCCGACTTGACTATTCAACTTGATATAGACATTGTGACACAAATGCTGACAAGGATGATATGGTTGCCGACTTGACTATTCAACTTGATATAGACATTGTGACACAAATACTGACAAGGATGATATGGTTGCCGACTTGACTAAAGTTCAACTTGATATAGACATTGTGACACAAATGCTGACAAGGATGATATGGTTGCCGACTTGACTAAAGTTCAACTTGATATAGACATTGTGACACAAATACTGACAAGGATGATATGGTTGCCGACTTGACTAAAGTTCAACTTGATATAGACATTGTGACACAAATGCTGACAAGGATGATATGGTTGCCGACTTGACTAAAGTTCAACTTGATATAGACATTGTGACACAAATACTGACAAGGATGATATGGTTCCCTGACTTGACTAAAGTTCAACTTGATATAGACATTGTGACACAAATGCTGACAAGGATGATATGGTTGCCGACTTGACTAAAGTTCAACTTGATATAGACATTGTGACACAAATGCTGACAAGGATGATATGGTTGCCGACTTGACTAAAGTTCAACTTGATATAGAGATACGGACGACGATAGTTCATCAAGAAAAGTGATACTGAAACTATCTATGGAAAGAGAAGAGGAATTTTGCAAGTGGATTAAATCATGGTTCGAGAAAAGTTAGGCGATGAGATGTACAGATGTACCGATGTACAGTGGCAACAGGCGTCTAGGAGGCTGAGGCTGTAAGTGTAGTCAGGGAAGATGTCGTTAGATGGGAATTTGGAGAGAAAGTGGTTTGTGTATTAAGATAAGAAAAGAGACCCTTGAACATGGCCTGGAATACCTTCACCACAGAAGTCGGATATGTACGTCTTCGAGACGGGAGTGTGCAGAGACAGTAGATCGGCCAGGATTATTAGGTTCTAGAATTTCCTGGAGTAAACAGAAAAAGACGATTTCAGCAAACGAGTGTCAAAGATGCCGATAGTAATCAGCATTAGGATGTTGACAGTGATTGATTGTTGTTCATCTGATGGACAGATTTGCGGACATGATCACTGAAGAAGACAAGGGCGTCACCAGACGAGAGCTATAGAAGGTAGATTCAGATAGTTGACTAAGAAGACAAGGGCGTCACCGGACGAGAGCTATAGAAGGTAGATTCAGATAGCTGACTAAGAAAATAAGGGCGTCACCGGACGAGAGCTATAGAAGGTAGATTCAGATAGTTGACTAAGAAGACAAGGGCGTCACCGGACGAGAGCTATAGAAGGTAGATTAAGATAGTTGACTAAGAAGACAAGGGCGTCACCGGACGAGAGCTATAGAAGGTAGATTCAGATAGTTAACTAAGAAGACAAGGGCGTCACCGGACGAGAGCTATAGAAGGTAGATTCAGATAGCTGACTAAGAAACAAGGGCGTCACCGGACGAGAGCTTTAGAAGGTAGATTCAGATAGCTGACTAAGACCATCTCGAGTGCATAGATGTTGATGTCAACCCCAACAGAGGCACCCTTGTCAGAAGATTGAATGACAATATCGTCACGACTTATGGGGTTGGATTCGGTTTGAGATTCGCTGAAGTCAAATTTCACGAAGAAACAGAATATTTGACATGCTATTTTGAATTAGAATATAGAGTTTGGTCTAGTTGGAATAAGCTGCAGTCTTGTGGACGCTTGCAAGTGAAAAATAGATAAATTTTGGGTTTAAGTAGGCATGGGAGTGATTGACATGAGATAGTTTACGTATGCCTGGGAGTGAGTGATGGCTTTGAAAGTGAAATTAAAGATGTAGTCGTCGATGTAACTGGTAAACATCACAGACAAGCATGTATCGGACACAACTAAGACAGACAAGCATGTATCGGACACAACTAAGACAGAGAAGTATGTATCGGACACAACTAAGACAGAGAAGTATGTATCGGACAGACACAACTAAGACAGAGAAGCATGTATCGGACGGACACAGCTAAGACAGAGAAGCATGTATCGGACACAATTAAGACAGAGAAGCATGTATCGGACGGACAGCAAGACAAGCATGTATCGGACACATTGACAGAAAGCATGTATCGACGGACACAGCTAAGACAGACAAGCATGTATCGGACACAGCTAAGACAGAGAAGCATGTATCGGACAGACACAACTAAGACACAGAAGCATGTATCGGACACTGCTAGACGAGACGTGATCGGACGGCCTAAGACAGAGAAGTATGTATCGGACACAGCTAAGACAGAGAAGCATGTATCGGACACAGCTAAGACTGGACGGAGAAAAATTAAGTGAAGCCCCTTGTTATGGACATACATTTTACTATCGAAAGCAGAAAGGGGACGCATTGTAGAAAGCGAATGAAATTGGTAGGGAAAAATGATTAAGATGGAAGAGAAAGTTGAGGAGGATAGCAGTCGGAGAAGAAATAGGATATCTTCCTTCACGTAAGATATCTTTGTTGTTTACATTTGATGTTTATATTTAGAGATGAGATAAGTTAAGTTTGACTAAAAACCATTTAAAAATTGTGTGTGTTCCTCTCCCGTGTCACAATAAAAATGTGTGTTCCTCTCCGTGTCACAATAAAAATGTGTGTGTTCCTCTCCGTGTCACAATAAAGTATGTACAATTAACAACCGTACAATTTAAAAAAAAAAAAAAAGGTGCAGCTTTGAAGAGATAAAGAAAGAATAAATAGAAATATTAAATCAACAAAAACATGACATTATATATCTGAATAATCTTATAATATATATTGTGACGGCTGGTATAAGCAATCACGTGACGGCTGACATAACCAATCATAACTGTATAACGTCTTGTACGTTGTGATGTTTGTTATAGACGGCTTTGTCTTGTTTAGTTTTTCAAACAATTGTGTCTGTCCTTACGTACACTGTATTATAAAGTTTGTATTTGGGCATATTTAATGTTACTAATACTTTTCCATAACTGTACTTTGTTGTTGATATGTTTTATCCGTGATCTTTCGTCTTGCTAATCCAACTTTTGCACTGAACCGTTCACTAGTTGGTCTAGTTCCAGACTGACGGAGATCATTCTCATGAGTAGCGTTATTTTCGTAGGAAACATCTGTCTTTGCGATCATAAAACTAGACTCGTACTCTTCTTCCAAGGGTGGAGCTGACGGTTTGATAGCTGGATTCTTATCTTCTATTAGTGTTGAAGGCAGAACTCCACCTGGTGAATTCCACGACAGTCTTCTGAATTCTGAGGCAGGGGAGATAATGCTAATGCTTGGTAACGCAATCTGGCGGGATTGTTTGTGTTGTTTAGCAACTTCAATCACGCTTTGGCGGGAGTTTGTCATCTGTTTCTGAATGTCCGACTTGGGACGACTCTTGCTAAAAGTACCGAGTAGAGGATCATCATTTGGTTTTTGGATTCTCTGAAAAGCTTTGTTAAGCATTTCTTTTTCATGCTGAACAGTCTTGGCTTCATTCCAGTCCGATGGAGTTTTCGGACGATTAAAATAATTTGAAGATGAGGATGTGTAGGGTTTTTTGTTTATTTTGTGTTACATCAGACCAATATCGTTCCCTGGATGTAGATCTTTGCTGTCCTCTTGGCCATGTTTTCGATAGATTTTCTTCCTCCACGTGAAGAGATGCTACATGCTTAGGTGCTGACGGATCGTGACTTTGTGAATGTGCTAACATTTCATGTCTTGGTGTTCCCCAACCCTCTTCCAACAACCTTTCATGGATTTGATCATCAGTTTTATCATGTATTTGATCCTCAGTTTTATGGATCTCAACTCGGACTTCATGATGACAAGGGAAGGTTTCATGATTATCACATTTTACATCCTGACCTTTGTTAAGTTCTTTACTTCTTCTTCTAGCGTTTCGTTTATCATTTCTGCGAGCTCGTTCTTCCTCGTCTTTCTTGATCGGTGCATAGATGTCACGAATTTCCTGTGCATACTGACGAACTGTTCCTAAGAGTTCAGATAATCCTTCCATGCTGATATCATCATCATCTTCCCCACTAGACATATGTTGTACATTCAAACTATGCCGGCCATGATTCTTAGATCTTGGTCTCGTTAACCCTTCAGAAGCTGAAAACGATGATAAGGATCTTTCTCTGAAAGGAATATTCTTAGATACAGATGCTGGTCGAGATCTTGGGATACGAACTGAGGTCGCAGATTGTGACACAAGTGTAGACAATCGTCCAGAGTCAATATCTACTTGCTTGTAATGTGTCCTGTTTCTAAGGTTGTTGTCATAACTCCTATTTAGCGGAGTATTACTCCTTGTTTGTGAATTGCTTTTTAGTAGTACGTCTTCAGATCGCTTACCGTGCCCCAGATTTTCAACTTCCGCCAAATTGTTCATGTCTGCTAGCTCAAATTGTTCTACTTCCGGAGTCAATGAAGGGTAAAGGTTAGACCCAAATGCATTTCTATAAGTGGTATGATGATCTGTTAATTCTGCATTTTGTTCCCTTGAAGATTTGCGTTTGTTATAATTACTAATATCTGCTTCCTTGGCATTGTTAACTACTTCACGTCCATTCATTTCAATGCTGGCGCTAAAATCTGTCACCGTCAAAGTGCTGATGTTTGATCAATAGTTGCAAGTGCATTATATGTAGAAGAATGGTATTATTTCCATTTTCTGTGAATGAATAAAAGGAAAAAACAGAAAAGTTACAACAACAGAATCACAATTCAACAATAAACCACATTATCTGAATATATTTATCACCATCATTATTTATGGTTTCACTTCTCTTAGAGCAGGGTATCATTATTTCAATTGTAACATGAAATGATTACTTTAACTGTTACCCGCTGCCATTAAATCACTGTTACAAATGTAACATGAAATCTTGTAGTCATGTAGCATGGTGCCATTATTTCACATGTACTTTCAAGTCATTTCTTCAGTTGTTACTTCATGTCATTATTTCACATGTAGTATAATGTTGCTACTTCAATTCAAAGAAAGCGCTATCACTGAAACCATAACGATGAAATTACTACAACTGAACTTCTCCCGGGGTCGTCTCTGTGACGAAGCGTGCTTTCAAGTTCGCTACCAGTGCTCCAACAAAAGAAGAATAGACAACTCTAAATGTGAAAATGTCAAAGTAATCTTCAATGAAAGAGAACAAAAATGGCTAGAATTGTTAGACCTTTTTAATTTAAAAAATCACATCAAATGGCATGAGGGCACAGAGAAGATAATTTTGGAGGGAATGATGCCTGGAAGAAGAATGAGAGGAAGACCTAGAAGACGATGGATGCAAGATGTCATTGATGATCTAAGAATGACTGCTGCTGACGCCGGTCAACTTTCACAGAATAAAGAGTTTTTTTAGGACTGCTCTCATGGGAGCCAAGTTCCGAAAGGGACAAGCTACTTGATGATTAAATAGAAAAAACAAATATGTTGAATCCTTCAGTGCCCAAGATCATACATCTATGGAGATACTTGATGCCACTACTTATCCACTTTTGTTATCGCCAACCATTTGGGTATCAAGTTACCCTCAAACTAACCAGTTCAAATATGAATGTTTAAGCGACAGTTAATATTTCAAGCGACTGATGTTTTAGCGATCTTGTAGGTACGTGATGTACGTGATGAAGTAGACCATCATGTCTCTTCCCAGTTCTATTTTTCTCTCTTTGGTGCAGCCAATCAGTTTTGATGAAGATTTCTCGTCGAACCACAAGATCAAACCAGAATCTTCTCTCTCTGACTTCCTCGATCTCTTCTACCGTGTATTTTACCCGTTGTCACCAGATGTTACAAAGCTACTTTCTTGCATAATGTGTCCGAAGAATATTGATTGTCTAGTTCATATTAGTTATGTTTCTTGTGTGTGTGCAAGTTCCTTTAAAAATCTCATGACTTGTTGATTGTCTAGTTCATATTAGTCATGTTTCTTGTGTGTGTGCAAGTTCCTTTAAAAATCTCATGACTTGTTGATTGTCTAGTTCATATTAGTCATGTTTCTTGCTGTGTGCAAGTTCCTTTAAAAATCTCATGACTTGTTGATTGTCTAGTTCATATTAGTCATGTTTCTTGCTGTGTGCAAGTTCCTTTAAAAATCTCATGACTTGTTGATTGTCTAGTTCATATTAGTCATGTTTCTTGTGTGTGTGCAAGTTTCTTTTAAAACTTCATGACTTGTCTTCCTTGCTGTTCATGGGATTTTCAATATTCTTCTGTAAAATCATATCTCTGTGACTTCCAGCAATGTTATTGATTGCTTTTTCATTGTCCATGATTCTCTGCACTACATAAGTAATAGATCAATATTGCAGTGGATTACTCTTCTCCGCAGTATCATGTGTAGTGAATTCACTAACAGTATGTTTGTAATTTTCATAAATTATATGCTTTCGTTTAAGCTATTCTACTCCTTATCTCCATTGTACATCGTCCATCTGATGTTAGAAATGTTCCCAGATACTTGAATCGTTGAACTTGTGTCACTGCTGTATTATTTATTTTGATATTGCATTGTGGTATTTACTATTTCTTAGATATGACCATTATCTCTCATTTTTCTCTAATTAATTCTCATTTTCTTTTTCTTTTATTTTCTCTCATTCTCTTTGTCGTGTCTTTTGCACATTATTATAAACATTCTAATAGAGAATGTAACAGACAAGGCACTGCATCACTACTATCATGAGTTCTCTCATTCTGTCTGGTCTCTTGCATATTATTATAAACATTCTAATAGAGAATGTAACAGACAAGGCACTGCATCACTACTATCATGAGTTCTCTCATTCTGTCTGGTCTCTTGCACATTATTATAAACGTTCTAATAGAGAATGTAACAGACAAGGCACTGCATCACTACTATCATGAGTTCTCTCATTCTGTCTGGTCTCTTGCACATTATTATAAACGTTCTAATAGAGAATATAAAAGACAAGGCACTGCATCACTATCATCATGGGAGACAACAATTCATTATTCTATGTACTCTGTCCCGTCTCTACAACATGTATACCAATAACTTAAAGGTTCACGTTCTAAATGTCAGATTACGTACATTATTTTGTGTTCTTTGTGGTATTAACATTATTAATATTATTGTTATATTTCTCTCGTATCGTTATATGTTACATAGATCCTGTTAGCAATTTCTCTATACCACTCAATCCTGGGTAATTCGTTTAGTCTCTTATATAGAATTGAGTCAGATATTCGCCCGTGTGTTGCCGGAACCCGCGGGGGGAGCAAAGAATAGTAACACTACGACCTACAAGGCATGTCGTAAGAGGCGACTGAGATAGTGACCTAGGGAAGCTACACTAATAAATAAAAAGCATCGCAAAAATAGGATGTGCTGGTCTACATGTAGGCGCATAACTGGCACAACGTAAAATCGCTCTTAGGCTCAGATCACATACAAATCACACACAGTGATTAACAAGTGGTCGATATGGAGCGTTCGAAGAAGAAGAAGAATAGAAAGTTATTTCTTGTCTCTCTCAGTGAAGTTAGTTTCCATGATTTTCCTTAGTACGTCCTCTCTTTCTTCAATCATGTACATCCCACTTCAATGCCTGTTTTGATATTCGTTGATCATTTCTCCTCAAGGTGTGTCCAACATATCTCCATCTTCTCTTTCGTATAACAGTTGTCACTAGTGGTTGACCAGACATTTCTCTGATTTCATCACTTCTCCTGAATTCGTTCCATTTTATATTCATTATTTTCGCAGACATCTAATTTCAAATGCATTCAACTTGCTTTCTATATCTTTAGTCATTTTCCAACTCTCGCTAGCATATGTTAGGATTGATACAACATTTGAATTGAAAATTCGTAATTTAGTTTTAATACTATATAACTTGCAGTTCCATATTTTAAGTTCATACTTTCTCTTATGCTAGACAGTGGTCTACACTTTCTCTTGTGTTAGACAGTGAAGTCCACACTTTCTCTTGTGCTAGACAGTAAAGTCTACACTTTCGCTTGTGCTAGACAGTAAAGTCTACACTTTCTCTTGTGCTAGACAGAGATCGCGTTTATCCTTTATTAACGTCTTGTTGAAAGCTTCTCCCGGAGACACACTTACGTGCGGCGGCCATTGACTACAACAATGTCCTTCTGTACTTACATACTTATACATGTATACAAGTAGCAAGAGACATATGAACTGCCCCATGTATACAAGTAGCAAGAGACATATGAACTGACCCAGCAAAAGACATATGAACCGCCCCATGTATACAAGTAGCAAGAGACATATGAACGGACCCAGCAAAAGACATATGAACCGCCCCATGTATACAAGTAGCAAGAGACATATGAACTGCCCCAGCAAGAGACATATGAACCGCCCCATGTATACAAGTAGCAAGAGACATATGAACCGCCCCATGTATACAAATAGCAAGAGACATATGAACTGCCCCATGTATACAAGTAGCAAGAGACATATGAACTGCCCCATGTATACAAGTAGCAAGAGACATATGAACTGCCCCATGTATACAAGTAGCAAGAGACATATGAACTGCCCCATGTATACAAGTAGCAAGAGACATATGAACTGCCCCATGTATACAAGTAGCAAGAGACATATGAACTGCCCCATGTATACAAGTAGCAAGAGACATATGAACTGCCCCATGTATACAAATAGCAAGAGACATATGAACTGCCCCATGTATACAAGTAGCAAGAGACATATGAACTGCCCCATGTATACAAGTAGCAAGAGACATATGAACTGCCCCATGTATACAAGTAGCAAGAGACATATGAACTGCCCCAGCAAGAGACATATGAACTGCCCCATGTATACAAGTAGCAAGAGACATATGAACTGCCCCATGTATACAAGTAGCAAGAGACATATGAACTGCCCCATGTATACAAATAGCAAGAGACATATGAACCGAACCATGTATACAAATAGCAAGAGACATATGAACTGCCCCATGTATACAAATAGCAAGAGACATATGAACCGAACCATGTATACAAGTAGCAAGAGACATATGAACTGCCCCATGTATACAAGTAGCAAGAGACATATGAACTGCCCCATGTATACAAGTAGCAAGAGACATATGAACTGCCCCATGTATACAAGTAGCAAGAGACATATGAACTGCCCCATGTATACAAGTAGCAAGAGACATATGAACTGCCCCAGCAAGAGACATATGAACTGCCCCATGTATACATATGTGTTATTTAATTCAGTACAGTTGTATTATGTACGACTATGCTTAGATAATTTACTATTACCAGCAATTATGTATTAGTTAAAAACACCACCAAAAAAAAAAGGACAAAACAAACATACAACAAACTCACCAAATCGAAGTCATTTCAGTACGGAAACTGAATAATTTATCCTAAATTGCTGTAAAGTTGACTTAATAGAGTTCAAAATGGAAGATTTCAAATAGTTTGTGAGCATCGTCGAAATATATTTCAAGTTGAAAATGATTAGTTCTACCAGAACCGCTATACCAGACTTGCGACTTGACGATTGAACAACACAGCAAGCAAATCACATTCAAGAAGCTTATTGCAGCGGCATCAGATCAATGGATCTATTATTGATTAATGTCATTGATTGAGCTTGTTCAGATGGCCGTCTCCCTGGTCAACTTGTTACCGGGTTACAGAAGGCGTCATAATCATAGTATGTTTGCATTTGGAGAACATTCCGCGCATTTTGTTCTGTTCTGTTAACGTCACAGATTGACATAATAAGCAGACGTCACATACAATGTCTAAAATAAACAAACATGGCTGTTGTTGTGATGTACCGTATTAATACATTCATTAGCAGCTCACAGGGTGCACTTAAACTAGTTAACAAACGGACAAACATAGTAACTGTTTAAATCTAACTTTCTAATAGTAGACCATGGTATCCTCTTCTTCTCCTCCATTGGCTCTGATCGTTACATTGTGTCGTAGTATACAGAGAGACTGATACACATGTGCCTTCCAGAACAAAATATATATTCGGTCAGGGTTGCCATTATTTTAAAATATATATTTCTATAGCTAACTGCAAAGATGCAGCCTGCTACCTGTGTCCCCACTTGGAGATGGGGTAATTGGTTATTGGTTACTAAACTGACGTCATTGCACTCCGGGCAGACCCATAGGTTCTCAGTCTCCCCAACAGATATCGAAGAGTATGCATACTGGTGGTTCCTGTGGCTTGCTGATTAAACACACCTCTCACTCTGCCTCTCAGGCATCCAGTTCGAATTGAACAATGGGTAACTCCAAACTGCTTAAATCACTTGATCGATTCAACATCGATTTTAGTGTCCTCATCCAACAGAGAGTCTCGAAGAGACCGAAGAATATCCCCTTATCCATCTTCAATTCCCCAACAATCGATGCTGTTGATGCAAGCCTATCCGCTCTCTCATTACCGTAAACACCCGCATGCCCAGGACAGTATATCCACGTAAGCCGCTGGAGGTTAGAAACTTCTATAGACGACATCCACTCATACCGAAACCTGCCCTTCTGGATCTTGTGAAGCATCGCCTGAGAGTCAGATACAACAACTGCCCCAGAAAATGAGGTCCCAGAAATCCAATGAAGGGCAGCAGTAACAGCCTCAACCTCCATCCTCATACTAGAAGTAGTTGTCCTGTATGCCCCACTTCGCTCTGCAACAACCCTACCATGTGCATTAGCCAAGAAACCCCAGCCGGATTTCTCACCACGTTGAACCGACCCATCGGTATATACAACAACATCATCATCCCTTGCATTATCTTCTATCAGCTGCTTAACTGCGAGATCAGCCTTCATGTTGCCCCAATCTCGACATTCTCTTCCAAGAGTAATGATAACGTTGAGATAGTTCATCATGCTACCATCTGTTGGGATCCATTCTTCCCCTTTTGGTAGAGTCGCAACCGTAGTCACCTGGCCAATTGTTCTCTCAGCCTGGGCCATCCACGACATGCCACGCTTGATTCTCGTGCCCTTAACATCATTAGTGTTCTTGTGAAGTGGATGTCTCTTATCCGAAGTAACCCGCATATATGCCTTGGTTTGGGCGATTGCATGACGGGAGCGTAGTGACAGAAGGCCAAGCATATATCTCATCTTCACAATGGCGGTATCTCTAGTGCAGCCCAGAACTATACGCATACCTTCATTCTGAACCCGTTCGAGTCGTTCACATTGTGATCTTGATATCGTAAGAATTCCGAGTCCGTAATCTACCACTGACATTACCAGTCGATCGAACAAAATGGCAAGTAGTCTCTGCTCAAGGTGTGCGACCACCATAACTTTGAGAGCCGCAAGACCACGCTTGCACCGTTGTATCGTCTGTTCAATATGGTATGTCAGCTCTGGTGTGTTGATGATACCGCGAATTCTGTCAGCTTAATCAGTCCCTTAATAAGTTCAAAATGATCGTATTCCCTGCCGTTTTCAGTTTAAACTGATATTTTTCCCTCGTTTTCAGTTTAAAATGATCTTATTCCATGCCGTTTTCAGTTTAAAATGATCTTATTCCCTGCCGTTTTCAGTTTAAAATGATCTTATTTCCTGCCGTTTTCAGTTTAAAATGATCTTATTCCCTGCCGTTTTCAGTTTAAAATGATCTTATTTCCTGCCGTTTTCAGTTTAAAATGATCTTATTTCCTGCCGTTTTCAGTTTAAAATGATCTTATTTCCTGCCGTTTTCAGTTTAAAATGATCTTATTCCATGCCGTTTTCAGTTTAAAATGATCTTATTTCCTGCCGTTTTCAGTTTAAAATGATCTTATTCCATGCCGTTTTCAGTTTAAAATGATCTTATTTCCTGCCGTTTTCAGTTTAAAATTATCTTTTTCCCCTGTTGTTTTCAGTTTAAAATGATCTTATTTCCTGCTGTTTTCAGTTTAAAATGATCTTGTTCCCTGCCGTTTTCAGTTTAAAATGATCTTATTTCCTGCCGTTTTCAGTTTAAAATGATCTTATTTCCTGCCGTTTTCAGTTTAAAATGATCTTGTTCCCTGTCGTCGGGTGCCTCGGTGGCGTAAAGTTTAGGTGCTCGTCTCCCGTTCCAACGGTTCTCGATTCGTTCCCTCGTGGAACCATCAGGATATTTTCAAGAGATCCCTGATCTCAGGTAGGTGAGATCGAGTTACTAGTCCTATCAGAGACAATAAAACATAGCTCCTGTGTTAATGTTGAGTATGTCAAAGAGTAATTGGCAGTTCTAAATCGAGAAGAGCAGGCTTCAAAGTCGATGTCCAGGCAAAATTCATAACAAAGAATAGAAAAATACAAAATTCGTAACAAAGAATAGAAAAATACAAAATTCGTAACAAAGAATAGAAAAAAACAAAATTCATAACAAAAAGAATATAAAAAAACAAAATGTCTACAAAATATTTTCACCATCTTCTAATTTACATCAAGCACTCTCGCCGGTGCTACTGAATGTGTGCACTGCCGCTGAAATCTTCCTGTGTAAGAAAGAGATCGGAGCACACATGGTCCTATCAATCAATCAATCAATTTCATTCAGTGCTTTCTCATTTCTAAAATTGATATTATTGACGTTTTAAACTGGAACCATCATCATCATGTGACGTGCAGACTGTATTAAGCTATTTATAGATTGTCAGCAACATTTGTCCTACATACTGATTATCAATTAGCATGCTGGGATAGACTCGAGTAAGACTATTTTACGAAAGAGAAAATATTAAAATACAAGAAAATATACTCGTTGTTTTACAATGTACAACACAAGAAATCAATGTTGTTTTACAATGTACAACACAAGAAATCAATGTTGTTTTACAATGTACAACACAAGAAATCAATGTTGTTTTACAATGTACAACACAAGAAATCAATGTTGTTTTACAATGTACAACACAAGAAATCAATGTTGTTTTACAATGTACAACACAAGAAATCAATGTTGTTTTACAATGTACAACACAAGAAATCAATGTTGTTTTACAATGTACAACACAAGAAATCAATGCTGTTTTACAATGTACAACACAAGAAATCAATGCTGTTTTACAATGTACAACACAAGAAATCAATGCTGTTTTACAATGTACAACACAAGAAATCAATGCTGTTTTACAATGTACAACACAAGAAATCAATGCTGTTTTACAATGTACAACACAAGAAATCAATGTTGTTTTACAATGTACAACACAAGAAATCAATGTTGTTTTACAATGTACAACACAAGAAATCAATGTTGTTTTACAATGTACAACACAAGAAATCAATGTTGTTTTACAATGTACAACACAAGAAATCAATGTTGTTTTACAATGTACAACACAAGAAATCAATGTTGTTTTACAATGTACAACACAAGAAATCAATGTTGTTTTACAATGTACAACACAAGAAATCAATGTTGTTTTACAATGTACAACACAAGAAATCAATGTTGTTTTACAATGTACAACACAAGAAATCAATGTTGTTTTACAATGTACAACACAAGAAATCAATGTTGTTTTACAATGTACAACACAAGAAATCAATGTTGTTTTACAATGTACAACACAAGAAATCAATGTTGTTTTACAATGTACAACACAAGAAATCAATGTTGTTTTACAATGTACAACACAAGAAATCAATGCTGTTTTACAATGTACAACACAAGAAATCAATGTTGTTTTACAATGTACAACACAAGAAATCAATGTTGTTTTACAATGTACAACACAAGAAATCAATGTTGTTTTACAATGTACAACACAAGAAATCAATGTTTAGATTAAAAATATCTTTATTCAACAAATTATAAACAATACAAGTATTACGAAACACATTGGTAAAAGTGTGAATACTACGGACGAGAACATTAATGAGAAGCCTATCCCTTTTGAAGAAAACGTCAACTTAATCTGTAGTTTTTCTTTCAATAATGTATGATACAAATAAATGCAGTATCAACACCAAGAAGCTACAAAATTTTATTGAAACATTTGTGATCTAGATCAACACTATAGAAGAATTTTGTTAATGGGAAGTAGTAACAACAGGAAGCCGTCTTGGGCTCCATCTTTCCTTTCATTAACTTGAAATATTGTCTATATATTCAACGTTGCCTCTTGTTTATTTGGTATGTACGAACATGTGATTTACATGTGAATCAGATTGGTTTGACCACAGCCAACTCTAGATAACTTTACAGTATGCTCTGGTTTGACATAAGGTAGGAAGTCAGACAAGGCTGCATTTTGTCGCCTTGTCTGTTTAACACATGTGCAGAAAATATCATGAGGAATGTTACAGAAGATAGTGGAAAAGAACAATACGATCCTTTTATAATCGGAGGAAGAGAAATACCTGAACTAAGATATGTTGACGATACAGTGTTACTGTTAACATCACAAAAAGGAATTGAGAAATTATTAGGGAAGTGAAAAAGGAAATCTATATCTCAATGTGGCAAAAACACAAATAATGACAACAGATAAAACGAACATGACAAAAGATATTTTTATCAACGGAAAGTAGAAAATGTGAACAGTTTTGAATATCTTGGTTCACTGCTAACAACAGATGGGAATGGGATGAAGGAAATTAAAAGAAGAACAAACATGGCTTTACAAAAAATTTAGAACTAAGGAATCAATCCCAGGCATAATGTGCAAAAGGGACCAAACGAACCTCGACAGAAAAACTGCAGCAGAAGAGTACATAGAATCAGAGTACCCTGAAAATGAGTGGACGCACGTCTACACGGACGGATCGGCAAATAACGCAATAAGCGATGGCGGAGGAGGAATAGTGCTTAAAATCTCCAAGAAAGTCACGGTCAAGAAAGCGATTGCAACTGGCAAATACTCGAATAACTACCGAGCTGAGGCAGAGGCAATCAAAAAAGCGGCCGAAATGATCTTGGAGAGAAGAAACACTACACGCAACAAGGTCGTGATATTCACCGATGCTCTATCGGTCATCACGGCACTCAAATGCGTTGGCAAAACTGAGATGAATGAGCTCAAAACGTCCCTCGCTGAACTAACGAGTTCACTCAAACGCACTGTCATCCAGTGGATACCGTCACACTGCAACATTAGGGAAAACGAAGCGGCCGACAAGCTAGCCAAAGAGGGCGGGCGACTACCCCAGACTGATCTCGAGATCAGCTATGAGAAAGTCAAAACAACCATCGGTTCGCACTATCGAAGCAAGTGGGCAAAAGAACACCCGCAGTACACAGACAGTGACGGTTACTATGGTCTCTCGCGCAGTGAACAAGTTACCATATTTCGCCTCCGTACCGGCCACAACAAGCTCAGAGCGCACATGTTCCATAAATTTAAAATTGGCACAACTAGCCTGTGCCCATGCAATATGGCAGACATGACGGCAGAACACGTCTTGCAAGACTGTCCACGTTTAGCAGGTATACGAGAAGAGTACTGGCCAAAACACACAGAGCTTCGCGAAAAGCTGTACGGAGGAACGGAGTCCCAAAAACAACAGTTAAATTCATGATAGAAGTTGGTCCATCAGGCTAGGCCGGGAACGCAAAGGAAAAGGAAAGAACTGATAAGAAAACAAAGATCAGAATACTAAGAGCATGCATATTCCCAGTGGCAACGTATGGGTGTGAAGCATGGACATTTAATAAAGCAGTGGAAAAACATATATGTGCTTTTGAATCTGAAAGTGTTACAGAAGAGTCCTCCGTATATCATGGACAGAAAAGAGAACAAATAGATCTATCCAGAAAGAACTTAAAATCAAAGAAAACTGGCTGGTGCTACAAATAAGACAGAGAAAATTGAAGTATTTTGGACATATAAAAAGACATGAAGGGCTGGAGAAGACCATCATGGAAGGAGACATACCGGCAAAGAGAAGAAGAGGAAGACCACGGAGAAGATGGATTCAGGATGTAACTGATGGTTTTAACATAACGGCTGCAGAGGCAGGACATCTGGCCTATGAGCGAAATTCCGGAGTACTTTCATTTCCCAGTATGTTGCTGTGTCCTGGTATCAATTATAGGGTAAGCTTGACGGCAAAGTCTAAATCTGTCACGAAAACTACAAAGGAGATGGACACTATAGGGTTAACGATAACGTGGAAGACCGAAAACCACATAGAGACGAACAGTAAAACAGGAACTTAAAGAAATGAATCATGCATGGAACACAAAACCATGGGTGATAAAGAACAGAGAAAATGGCGTGCATTTGTTGCTGCCCTAAGCGCCAAGTGCATCAAAGGCTAGAGAGAGAGCGAAAGAACAGCAGTTCTAGAGGCATGGCCGTGTCGTGCTATGATGCAGAGAGGTGGCCGCATTAGGTGGCACCGTTAGAAGGGCGGCATAGGCAGCAAAATCAAAATTACAATTGAAGATTATTTTAAAGAAAAAAAAATTAAGGGGCGGCATTTCGAAGCCTTGCATCATGCTGAGAAAACATACCGCACGGTCCTGTCTAGAGGTGATTAGAACTAAGCGCACTATGAATATGCTATTGTTGAAGGCGAGTGAACAATATGCTTCTAGCAATGACTGCATAATCTCAGATAGGAACAAAGACACCTCCACCCCATATCTTCTCTCAATCACTTTAGTACAAGAATAGTTTATTTCTGGATCCTACCAAACGTAAGTAGAAGCCTGACATGGTCCTACATTAGCCTGACAAGGATCAAGCTATCAATAACAGGAATTCAAGCCAGATATCCGTCTCACAAAAATGAAGTATTAATGTTAGAATCGATATCGCCCACAAAGTTAACCCACCAGGAAGTATTCGATTACTACTAAAGAGGAAGGAAACTGTAAAATAGATATGGCCTTGCAGAGAGTGCCCACGTTTTCTGTCAAGTGTTGGGTGTTAATTTCAATCGAACACTAATCTCTACTATAATTTCCGCTCTTCTATTGATCACTGTATGAGATTTCAACGTGGCACGTAGGCAGCGTAAAATTATTCAACGAAAATGAATAATTAGAATTCAAACAATAATGCAATTACGTATGTATTTCTCTCATACCATTTCCGATTCTGTCTGTTGTAGACGAACATTGACTTTCACAGTTTTATGTGTCCAGTGATGTTATCTAACTCTGTTGTTGAATTTACTATACGCCAGTATCTTCTATCTTTGTAGATCCATTCATTTTGACTGTTGTCATGCTGTGCCTTATCAACACTGTTGCCAGGTTTTGCATAGGTCATGCCCTTTTGGGGACATCATTTGGAGAAAACTGCACAATCCTCTTTGAACGTTCCACATGAACCACTTGTTAACCACTCTTTGTGATCTGTATGTGATCTGAGTCTAAGAACGATTGTACGTTGTGCCAGTTATGCTCCTACTAGTAGGCTATCACATCCAATTTCTGTGATGCTTTTTTTTATTTACTAGGGTAGCTTCCCTAGGCCCCTACCTCAGTCGCTCTTACGACATTCTTTGTAGGTTGCAGTGTTATTATACTTTGCTCCCCTTGCGAGCCTCGGCAACACACAGGCGGAACATTCCTTACATCTCGCATCCACGATTTTGTATTTCTATGTTAGAGTAGTTATTGATGTTCTGTAAGTAAACGTATTCAATATAAAAATAAATCCTCTCGTACCGTTATACATAGGGCATGCAAGCAATTTCTCCATACCGCTCTATGTCCTCCATGGAACTGAGAACAATATTTTTTGCCACGCAGTGTGCAACATATCTCCATCTTCTCTTTCTTATAACAGTTGTCACTAGTGGTTGACCAGACATGTCTCTGATTTCATCACTTCTCCTGAATTCGTTCCATTTTAAATTCATTATTTTTTCTCAGACATCTATTTTCAAATGCATTCAACTTGCTTTCTATATCTTTTACAATGATATAGGCCTTGTTGGTCGAAACGTTGCTGTTTATCGTCACTGTTTATGTATTTTGTAAAACTATAGTACTTTGTTTGTACGTGTTTCACTATTTACCAAGTTTTACTGCAGTCTTCCCCTATTTCTATATCTTTAGTCATTTTCCAACTCTCGCTGGCATATGTTAGGATTGATACAACATTTGAATTGAAAATTCGTAATTTAGTTTTAATACTATATAACTTGCAGTTCCATATTTTATTTATTAGACTTTTAAAAGCTGATGTTGCTTTGCCAATTCGTATCATAATGTCTTTTTTAACATTTCCTGTGCAATCAAAATTGCTACCTAAATAGGTGAACTGCTCTGTTATTTTTATCATTTTAGATTCCAGTGTGATATCTGCATTACTTGCCATAGGTGTCTTCATTATATTTGTTTTTCATAGCTTATCTGCAATCCAACTTTTGATGCTATAGATGACAAGTTGTCTGTTTTTCTTTGCATATCTTGGTTGTTTCTACTTAACAAGGCAATATCATCTGCAAAATCCAAATCGTCTAGTTGACTATTTGCTACCCAATCGATGCCAGTTTCGCCCCTGCAACATTTTCGCATCACCCAGTCAATGGCCACTCCAAACAATAGCTGAGATAGAATACAGCCGCTTTACTCCAGTTTCAACCATAAACCAGTCGCTGTGCCCACCATCAGTGCGTTATTTAATATAACCCTGGACAAAATAGTAACGAATATTGCGCTATAGATGAAACAACAAGAATATTTGGTTATGCAGAAGACATAAATGTGGTAGAAGATAATGAACAAGACAATGGTTGAACATTTCTAAAAATAGGACTAAATATTAATCTAGACAAGACAGAATATATGATAATAACAAGAAAGACAAATAAAAAGGAAGATGAATACATCATCATCAAATAGCTTGTCCTGAGCAGAACTTTGCCTCCCCAACAATCCTCCGGAATTTCTCTCCCAGATGTCCTGTCTCTGCAGCCGCCATGTTCAAACCATCAGTTACATCCTGAATCCATCTTCACCGTGGTCTTCCTCTTATTCTCTTTGCCGGTATGCCTCCTTCCATGATGGTTTTCTCCAACCCTTTATGTCTTTTTTATGTCCAAAATATCTCAATTTTCTCTTTCTTGTTTGTAGCATCAGCCAGTTTTCTTTGATTTTGAGTTCTTTCTGGATAGATCTATTTGTTCTCTTCTCTGTCCATGATATACGGAGGACTTTTCTGTAACACTTATATTAAAAGCACATATATGTTTTTCAACTGCCTTATTAAATGTCTATGCTTCACACCCATACGTTGCCACTGGGAATATGCATGCTCTTAGTATTCTGATCTTCGTTTTTTTATCAGTTCCGTTCCATACTGTTTTTAGTTGTTTAATTTTTTATGAATACATACAAGTAGATAATATGAAAATCAAAAGAACAGAAAGATTTAAATACTTGGCTATGAACTTCAATATCTCCAACATTATAAAAGAGAGGAGAAATAAAGTCTAGAATACCATCAGGAAATAATGTATACTTTGTCCCTACAACATGCTAAAAATCCCAGTGTCTGTCCTGTAACACCAAGATCACAATATACACAAACTCTAATAAGATCAATTGTTCTATATGGATGTGAAAACCTGAAGCACAACAAAACATACAATTGAAAACAATTTTAATACAAATCTTTGGGCTCTATAATGGAGAATGAGAAACAACAGGCATATTTATAACGCGTTCCAATCGCGCTTAATTACTACCATCATGAAGGTTAACAGAATGGCTAGGGCCTTCATAGAGTGTGCCCCCAAAAAAATATTTTCATTTAAACCAATCCACATTAATTACTAGATTGCAAGAGCTGGGATTGAAGATTGGAGTGGCCAGAAAAGAACAGCCTCAACAGGTATATGAGTAGGCTCATCAATCAAAATCGAACTGGTATGGTCTGTCGCTGGACGCTGTTGGAGATAATGCGAAGGAGATTAGAGCCCCTATGGACATGTCCTGAGTACAATGAAGATATTCCAAACTGAAACGGCTAGGGCATATTGAAAGTATAACAGAGAATATGTATCGCCTGTTTGTTCAGTTTTTCTGCAGCCCGCTACCCCAGATCATTTTAAACTGATTGCTTCATTGATTTCGAATCGGGTTATCCCTCTTGCTGGTTGCTAGGTTGTGTTTGCTAATCCATTTATCTGCCTCCCTGACCAAGTTTCATTTTCTTGTTTGCCAATTTATGTATTTAATTTTCTTCAGCTCTTAAACTACACTGAGAAACAAAGAATGAAGTGATTTAACCACTTCATGCAAACAAACTCCACTGTACATAGTCTTCTACATCAGGAAAGAAGGTGAGAGTAAGACCATGTAAAAGATAGATAGATAGGATAGCAGAATTCTGTTAAAAAAGCAAAAATAACGATCACCCAAACCACTAAAGCAGCGCAAGATTATTCAAACAAAAAGAAAACTCTGACACTGGGCAACAACCTATTAACAGTGAGTTACAGTGTGATGACAAAAGAACAAAACAGATCAATCTAAGAACTTTGGCTTGTGTATATTTTATGTGGGATAATAATGTGCCTTCTATGACAAGTCGGTGTTCTAAGTCACTGGGCGTCTAAGGTTGATGTTAACATTACCTTGCTAACATTAGAATACTAATTAGCAATATTGTCAATATTGACTAGCAGTACTAACTGTATATAGACAATATGGAAGACAGCAGTAAAACTAAATACCAAATATAATTCATTATTTTGTGTTTCGAAATTTAGGTTATAATGTTTGACTGCATTATCACTGCACTTTGGTGAATAACCATGCATGCTCCAATCTACTTCTTACATGGGAAGACCGCCGCGGCAGTGCATCAACCCCAATTAATAGCTGATAACAAGCAGTCCCAGATGTAATTTTGAGTGTGGTGAAAATGATATGTGTAAAGGCAAAAGAATATAGACAAGTCACAGTCAGTCACATAGACGACACAATATTATACTGAAATCTTTAGTTAAAATAAAAAAGAAGAATAAAGTGTGAATCAGAATGCATACAGTTATCTGAGATACAAGGAATCTGGTGTAGTCTTCTTTCAATGTTATATTTGTGTATGATATACTTAAATATATAGTAATAGTACTAATAGTAAGTATAAAAGTATAACTTATAAGTATATCATATTTGAAACGAAAGCCGCCGAGTGATAAATTGATAATAAAATAAAATTCGGATGTAGAATACACTAAAAACATACCACTTTAATATAATTCTAGAGCTACGCACTGAACATGGCTACATTTTACTTACAGATATCAAGCTATAAATATATTTTATATGTCATTTTTTACAAATATTAATATTGGTGGGAGTTGGCACTATAAATTTGGTTTTCGTTTTTCGCAATCTGCATTTTGTAGTCTGTCTGAGGCTCCCAGTAAGTTAATTGTCTACAGAGCATACCTCATTACGCGAGGACTTATCCCATATGGCCCTCCATAGCTCCGGCAACAATCATAGAGATCTCTGTTTAAAATGCAACCATGAACAGAACGACACGGTCCGGATTAGAAACTACGACCTTTGGAGCGCAAAGCACGGGCTTAGCCACAACGACTTCCACGATTGATGTTATAAGCTTTAACATTGTTGCATCAAGAACTCCAGGTCAAGTGTGGTGTAGCTAGACAAGACCGATCTGCTGGTAGCCAAAGAAGAATAGTAAACCAACAAAGAACCGGTGTCGTTAGTCGCCACAGCTGAGGAATTACTGAGGGGAGAACGAAGCACTTATGAACTAATTGGTTCGACGTGCAGTGATGATGAACCGACGACTAAACTAAAACATTGTTGCATCACCCAGAATGATTATTTATGTTTACAAAATAAATCTTTACTAAAAATAATTCCGAACAAATAAAATAATATTGGTCTCAAATAATATGTATTATTTAGTCTTTGTAGTTTATAAACTATTAACATATACTGAAAGGCCTGCACACAAAGAAACATAATAAAAAGTATAAGAAAATCAAGGTTCTTCGGGTATATAATGCGAAGAGGAGGTTTAGAGCATTTCGTGACAACTGGTAAAATTCATGGACGGCAGAGGAAGAAAATGTTGGATGGTTTGACATCACAGTTAGACAAAAGATTGACTTCAGAACTGATGAATCGCACCATAGAGAAAGAGAGATCGTTGTAAAGAGACATGATACCCTGCGCTGGCAGGCATGACACTACATTAGTTAATATTGAAAGGAGAAAAACGGAATAATACTCATATTTTCAACGATTTGTTATCAGTGAAGTTGATAGCCGAATTAACCAATTTAAAAAATCTCCAGACATTTTGTGAATCTAATTTCTAAAAACCTGAACTCTGCTATTAAACTGGTGATAAATTTAATATTGTTTGAAATACGTATAACGAACATTTTTAATTTGACACAGAAGAAATCTATCTATCTATTCTCTTATCCGGTTTTTCCTTTCCGCGTCAGGTCGAAAAAGGAGACACCTGGAGCGAGTCTCTCTATGCACCTTGTCTTTCTTTCTCTTCTTCAATCCTGATTTGCCTTACAGCTTCAGGGTAAAAATATATTTCTAGCTCGGGCTTTTGTGTTATTGGTTATTGGTTACTAAACTGACGTCATTGCACTCCGGGCAGACCCATAGGTGCTCAGTCTCCCCAACAGATATCGAAGAGTATGCATACTGATGGTTCCTGTGGCTCGCTGATTTAACACACCTCTCACTCTGCCTCTCAGGCATCCAGTTCGACTTGAACAACGGGTAACTCTAAACTGCTTAAATCGCTTGATCGATTCAACATCGATTTTAGTGTCCTCGTCCAACAGAGAGTCTCGAAGAGACCGAAGAATATCCCCCTTATCCATCTTCAACTCCCCAACAATCGATGCTGTTGATACAAGCCTGTCCGCTCTCTCATTACCGTAAACACCCGCATGCCCAGGACAGTATATCCACGTAAGCCGCTGGAGGTTAGAAACTTCTATAGACGACATCCACTCATACCGAAACCTGCCCTTCTGGATCTTGTGAAGCATCGACTGAGAGTCAGATACAACAACTGCCGCAGTAAATGAAGTCCCAGAAATCCAATGGAGGGCAGCAGTAACGGCCTCAACCTCCATCCTCATACTAGAAGTAGTTGTCCTGTATGCCCCACTTCGCTCTGCAACAACCCTACCATGCGCATTAGCCAAGAAACCCCAGCCGGATTTCTCACCACGTTGAACCGACCCATCGGTATATACAACAACATCATCATCCCTTGCATTATCTTCTATCAGCTGCTTAACTGCGAGATCAGCCTTCATGTTGCCCCAATCTCTACATTCTTTTGTGTGTTCTTCATAAATAGTGTCTTTCGTCGCCTCTGTTATCTCTGAGGTCCAACTTTTGCGTGGTCGGCCTTTTGCTTTGTATCCACTGTATCGGAGCAACATTACTCTGTGGCGCACACGCACAGAAGAAATAATCAACTATAATGTTTTTAATATTATGAAATAGAAGCAAAATGTTCGTATAACAATCATGAGTAAAGATGGCAAGTTTTTAAATATTCACTTTGACCGTCTGTATTGCATAAACACACTAATTTTTCATTATTGATTACCAATAACGCAAGGGATAATGTTATATATGCGGTTACATCTGTGAATCATGGGGAGAAGCTATTGTAGGGTTTCCGAACTAGCGTACACGGCAGGGTTATTGTAGAGCGGAATAACGCATACGTGACAACTGCTTCTAGTATAAAGATAAAGGTTGAGACCCTTACTGCTGGTGGTCTTTGTTCAACTCCCGCAGTGTGCGTGGAATTTTTCCCCACCGCGACGGCTCTCAGGTCGACATGCTCTGGGAAAGTAAAGGCGTGATGCTGACCACATCATCCATCGTGTGCCGACGGTCAATGAAAAACACAGGCCTAACACTGTATTGCCCTACTGGAGTATCAGATTGGAACTTCGAAATGTCCTATACGACATGTTATGGTATGAGCGGATTCGTTCATCGAGGTTTCTTACTTTCAGAGAACAACGTGGGTAAACTGTATTGGAAATGTAGATGCTCGCGGCAATAAAAAATCTGACATGCTTGCACCAGCAGCATCGATCGTTGGAGAGTTTAAGATATATCCTTCGTTTTCTCAACGGGCGCCTGTAGGATGAAGCCATTAATATCGAATCTATCCAGCGATTTATCCAGGAACATTTATCGAATCTATCCAGGAACATATTGAGAAGCAACAACCACTCATACTAAATTTCATCGATTTTAAAAAAGCCTTTGATAGTCTACACAGAATCTCTCTGTGGAATATTATGAGATGCTATGGAATACCAGACAAAATAATAAACATTATTAAGAGCCTCTATGATGGTTCACAGTGTGCAGTTCGCACTGATGGTGGACACAGCGACTGGTTTATGGTTGAAACTGGAGTAAAGCAATGCTGTATTCTATCTCGGCTATTGTTTGGAGTGGCCATTGACTGGGGGATGCAAAAATGTTGTAGGGGCGAAACTGGCATCGATTGGGTAGAAAATAGTCAACTAGAAGATTTGGATTTTGCAGATGATATTGCCTTGTTAAGTAGAAACAACCAAGATATGCAAAGAAAAACAGACAACTTGTCATCTATAGCATCAAAAGTTGGATTGCAGATAAGCTATGAAAAAACAAATATAATGAAGACACCTATGGCAAGTAATGCAGATATCACACTGGAATCTAAAATGATAAAAATAACAGAGCAGTTCACCTATTTAGGTAGCAATTTTGATTGCACAGGAAATGTTAAAAAGAAATTATGATACGAATTGGCAAAGCAACATCAGCTTTTAAAAGTCTAATAAATAAAATATGGAACTGCAAGTTATATAGTATTAAAACTAAATTATGAATTTTCAATTCAAATGTTGTATCAATCCTGACATATGCCAGCGAGAGTTGGAAAATGACTAAAGATATAGAAAATAAGTTGAATGCATTTGAAATTAGATGTCTGCGAAAAATAATGAATATAAAATGGAACGAATTCAGGAGAAGTGATGAAATCAGAGACATGTCTGGTCAACCACTAGTGACAACTGTTATAAGAAAGAGAAGATGGAGATATGTTGGGCACATCTTGAGGAGAAATGATCAACGAATATCAAAGCAGGCATTGAAGTGGGATGCAAAGGGTTCAAGAAATAGAGTTCGGCATAAGGAGACACTGAAACGAACTTTGCTGAGAGAGGCAAGAAATATCGGTCTCAGTTCCATGGAGGAGATTGAGCGAGTTGCCAGGATAGAGCGGTATGGAGAAATTACTTGCAGGCCCTATGTAACGTATAACGGTACGAGGGGAATTATTATTATTTTTTTATCCAGCGATTTAACGAAATTGAATTTACACGTTGTACAATCAGAACTCGATGCCTGAGCTGCAGAATGAGGAGTGTATTTAAATAGCGAGTTACGGAATATATCAGTATTCATACCCTTAGACATGAACAACTGGTGGAGACTGAACACCTTTAGATCTGTCCGGAGTGCTATAACATCAATTTAGTAACGTAAGGACAAATAACCTGTTCTTGCAATGTTGCCGTGTCAATAGTACGTATTGCTTACATGCACGTAATTTTATGACGAACCACTTGGTATTGCTCTAATCACCTGCAGAGAAACGAAATAGACGAGGAGTATAGCCTTATCTTATACTATTAATACTTTCCTACGGACTATATTCAACAGTTCTATTGTGTGTCATTGTTTGCCATAGACCGACAAACTGAAAACCTCTTAGAACTAATCTTATTCGACTTTGGAGCTATAGATGGATTCACCCATGTCACGTGAACTTTGAACAGTAAAACAACACTTCACTAACAGATTATTAACGAAACAGAAATTGCGAGCGAAATTTTGTGGTGAGTCAAGACTAAAGTCACATTTATTCGGTTTTTATTATATTTATATAGTAATATAATATTAACATCAGCTCTTTCAGAAATGACACAACTAAAATCAAGAACAACCTGTAATGTTATTATTGCAAAGAAGTATTTATTAATCAAGTTGAAGTTTCTAAGTTAGACAACAGTGTTGTCAACACTTACACTCAGTGACTCACTCTCAGTGTCTCAGCAGCAGTGTGAAGTGTGTGTAACGTGTAGAGGTAGAATGTAGTAGAAGTAGAAACTTCTAGTTACTTAAAGGTACTACTACTTGTCATTACAATAGTACTAGTACTACAGTTCTGGTTCAGTGGATACTTGACAGAATACACATTACTTCAAACGCATGAAACTGAGAAACTGTATTTTTGGACATTGTGATTGCCATATGGTGGTGGTATTAATGATAATGGTATTATTTATCTTTCATGCTCTCTTTGATATGACTATGGCTTTCAGATTCTTTAAGTTGGGGTAGTGAGGCTACATGCATTTAAAATTGAGTTTAGCATGAATGAACAGGAAGGGGTCATGGGACACCTCAGAGGAAGAACAAAATAGTGTTTCTAGAAAGCTAGCTACAAGAACCATGAGCATACATTTCTTTCATTTTCATCTACTACTGACTACTGGGTGTGTCCAGGGCATGCGCCCTTCATTATGAACTGAACACCAGTAGGCCTGTCCAGAGTAACCACCCTTCTTCATCTACACTGAAACTGAACACCTATAAGTCTGTCCATGCACAGTTTTGCCAACTAATAGCAAATATGTTTACCACATGGAATGAACACCGGCTACCTTAGATATTGTAAATCCTTCTATTACAATTGTACCGCAACATCTATCTCTTTCAACCATTTTCAGTTATTACCTATTTTCTAGATTAAATTGCTCACTTATCGGTTTCAACCAGATTTCAATCATATTTACATTCTACAGCTGTGTGCACTTGTTATCATTGTTCAATAGAAGCTGTTCAGTGTACAACTCTATTGCACTTATTTATTTGTTTACTATGTAAATATATGATTCATAGTGAATCCTATGTCTGCTGCTAGTAGGCCTCGTTCAGTTGTCATGGACCATTGAGCTGTGCCATTGAAAAGATGTTTTGCAGCTCTGTTGGGGACTAATGTTCAACATGGGAGTGACGGTCTCTATCCCAATTCTCACACCTAAACAATGAGACAGGTCTCTCGAGATATGATTGTGTGCTGGAGTAAAGCCTCTGTTCCACTGTTTTGTTTGATCAGACTGTGCTCAAAATCAGTAACTGCTGCTTCCTATGTTGTCAGGGCTTTTATGAGGTGCTGGAGTCTCTTCTCCAGGGCACTTTACTGTAGAGAGCCTGCTGTTGCTCAGCAGTAGGTATCCCCTCTCCTTATCTCTGATGTTACCAAGGAAAAGGCAATAACTGATACATCTTGGCACCAGAACTAGTACAGGAGTTGTCAGACTTACATTATAGAAAATGTCAAAATGCTTTAAGAATATCATCTCTTGATTTGTCCTCTGGATTGACTCCTGAAGCCTCTGCCTCGGTTGGGTATAGCCGCAAGGCAGCGGATGTTTGAAATCAAGAGTTTACATTCTCTTAGATAAGTTACCTATCAGTTCCCTCAAGCTCCGTCTGTCTGAAGCTACTAGTTTTCTGATGCAAGTTTCTCACTATTGGCCCTTTTTTCATACTGTTAAAACCGTTCCGTCAATAGAAGATTAGGAACTGTGCTGGTCTGTCAGAAATGAATAAGAGACACATGCCATGAGAGTATTTTATAGACAGTGAGAGCTCATCCTAACTGCCAAACCATATGGATTAGTAGCCATTTAAATCCAAGTCTGGGGCTAAAACTGAAGAACTCATGTTCTAAACAGACAAGATATAATGTGACCTACATCAAACGTCATGAAGAGGAAGGAATGTCCTTGTTGTTATAGGGCACAATCTTGGCATATCTCACACAACAGTAAGCACACAATCTTGGCATATCTCACACAACAGTAAGCACACAATCTTGGCATATCTCACACAACAGTAAGCACACAATCTTGGCATATCTCACACAACAGTAAGCACACAAGTTTTAAGAACAAAGAAGTTACTTATGTTTTTCAGTGGTCTAATTTATCTATTTGAAAGTTAAATAAAGATTGTTATCCAACATTCGGCTATGCTCTTATATCTGACCAATCATAAGTGCACAGTACAAATATAACTAAGCCACAAATGAGATTTATATCTGACCTGTGGCGTTCTTGGTGCTTAGTGCAGCTATAAATGCACAATATTCTTCTCTATTCTTGGTCGTCCTTTGTATTATGTTTCAGCTGTGATTCATTTCTTTCAGTTCTTGTTTCTGTTTCTACTGTTCTCCTCCAGGTTGTTTTGGGTCTTCCACTTTTTCATTTGCCCTCTGGTGTCTATCTCAGTGTAGTTTTCATAACAGAGTTAGTCTGCACCAAATAAGATATACCTCTCAAAACATATCTTCTGAAACACAAATTTGTTGTCCATTGTTTGTTTATTTGTTTAATGTAGTAATATTGTTGCATGCGGATCCATTAAGAAATGCAGAACACTGAGAAATAGAATGAGTTGATGAAATGAGAAAATCAAATAAGTTGTGAAAGTTAAACAGTACAAATACCAAGCTAGAACAAGCAAGTCCATAATTGCTTCAAATATAGGCAAGCAAGAAGACAAGCAAATCAAGATATAAAAGAGGAAAGTCTGGGAGGAGTATAGAGAAACTGTTAATACAAATGATAAAAAAGCAACAAAAACTTGTAAAAAAAGATGAGTTTGACGAGAACTAGAACAAAACATTATGTCTCAACTGTAATTATAAACAGTGCAGATAGAAGAGAACTAATATGTCAATAGAAGGAGAGGAACCCTTTATCATATCATTAGGTATATTGAGGAATACAGTGTTAGTGCCAAATTTTTCATTGACGTCAGCACACAATGGGGGATGGGGTCAACATCAGGTCAATGTGAACAGAAGAAAGTACTTGAAAGATTAAGACAGTTTAGTCGTCTGATCATCATTACTGCACATCAAACCAGTTAGTCCATAATTGCTGCAATCTCTTCCTCAGTATGTAGATGGAGACAGTACATCGACTAACTTCTAAACAATCAAACTGAATCTATAAACATACAAAACATCAATATATATACTACAGCACAACTAGGACTGGACATATTGAGAATATAAATGACAGAAGCCATTTGATTTTCCCCAAGGAAGAAAACGCCTGGGCAGGACAAAAGACCAAACAGACTAATCAGCAGGAGAAGTGGGAATAGCATAGCAACACAGAATTTATAATTTAGTACGACAATAACTACAGACACCACACGATTGGAGAAATGCTGTAATTGTCCCAATATGAAAAAAAAAAAGAAAGATAGCAGGAGAGACTGCACACATTTCAGAGGCATCTCTCTTCTGAGCCACACTGGACAAATATTTTGCAAGACTACAGTCTGTAATTGAGTGAAACACAGCTAGGATTTTTTAAAATAAAACTGTACACACACTATTTTTGCTCTTAGACAAATGGTAGAAAAATCAATTGAATTCAATGAACACTTTATTTGGCATTTGTTGACCAGGAAAAGGCATTTGGCAGAAAAGACAGAGACAAACTGTGGGAAATCCTAAAAGACCAGCATGAACACACACTTTAACAGCATATATAAAAACATGTATGGCAACAATGAATATATCGTAAGGACAAATACATTCGGTTCAAAGCCATTTCCTATATTATCTAGAGTACGACTAGATTGTATCCTGTCTTTCCTCTTATTCATAACTTATATGGACAGCATCTGCAAAGATATCAGATTACAAATAAGCAAGAAACATGAGATTCAAAATAAAGATGAAATTACTGCACACAGCAACACCCAAGAAGAGAAGATCTAATAACAAATATCACAACCAAACATCTTCTAGTAGGTCGACCAGGCATTAGTTGCCACCTCAGAAAATACAATTACCAGAAATCAGGAATAAATTACACTAAGCGTGAATAGTCGTAAAAAGAAAATCTTCTTCTCTTCCATTATTTACTTATTTATAGAAGTGTTAGATTGGGGTGTAGTGATCTTGTGGGTGCTTGTTCTAAGGCACTTTGTAAGCTTTTATTAATTTTCTTAAGGCTTTTCTTGATGCTGTCAATCCATCTTATGTGTGGTCTTCCTCTTGCTCTTTACTCGTTATACTTTTTCAGTGTGGCTGTCTTTGATAGTCATCAATACAAGTTTACAGAATATAAAACTCAACATATAGAGAACAGAAATCAAGATAACAGACACAAGAAGAAAAGTCAACAAGAATCCAAATTGAAGATCAAACCTAACAAGTGTACAACTTCAAGTAACAAAGAAATATAATACCATCAGCTGACAAATCAAAAGTGGAAATCCAAAACAGTTGTTACCAAACAAACCAGCTTATTGGGAAGATGACACTAATACAGGACAATAGACATCAACAAAGAGCACTATATAACACATGCTTTCTGCCAACACTGTCATGTCTTACCAATGTCAGACATGAACAATGACAACAAAAGACAAATTTACACTGGCAGAAATTTGATACTTGAGAATACTCATTGTATTCAATTGTCTCAAAGAGCAATGCTACTTTCCGATGAAGAGCACCTTAAAGAGCAATACTACTCTCCTATACAGAGCGCCTCTAACAGCAATGCTACTCCAGTACAGTCTGTACAAAGAGCTCTGATACATTGGATACAAAGAGCAATGCTACTCCAGTACAGTCTGTACAAAGAGCTCTGATACATTGGATACAAAGAGCAATGCTACTCCAATACAGTGGATACAAAGCAAGAGGTTGTATATGCAAAAGGTTGTATAGGCAGTGAAGAAAACAATTTATTAAGCACAAATAAAAGTCAGTTCTAGAAATCTCTTGTTATCCTGACACTGTGAGACAAAACAAGATTAGAGACAAGAAAGAATATTCATTGTGTCAGGAAGAGAGACAATCAGAAATGAAACATGTCTAAAGTGGGTATAAAAGCAACAATAGAATTCATCCAGCCGTAACAGGACTAAAATGGTTCAGTCATAGAACATGATTTGCCTTCAAAATAATATAACCACAACAAGCAAGGATACACAGAGTAAATGGAAACAGAGGAAGAGGATGCCCATGCAAAGCTGGAACTGATAAAATAGCAGAGTCTATGAACATCTCTATATACAAAGCGCATAAGAAAGCCCACCACATCCTATATACTTAACCGCAAGAATACAAGAGAAACAAAATGAGATAAGATAAAAATATTGGTAGTATTAATTATATGCTACGAATTCGTAGGGACCAGAGAATACCAAATACTGACATCACCTGGCGCACAGTCATCAACAATATCAACTAGGAAATGAAAAAAGAGGAGATGGAAGTGGCTGGGACATACATTAAGAATGTAGAAGACCAGGCACCCACATGTGGCGTTGAAATGGAATCCGGAAGGCAAGAGAAGTAAGAGATGACCTAGAGAGACATGGAGACGAACTGTAGACAGAGAAAGAGAAGAGATGGGAAAGACCTGGAATGAATTAGGCTGTCTTGCTCAAGACAGATCTGGTTGGAGGAAATTTGTTGATGCCTTATGCTTCAAGGGAGTTCAGAGAAGAAGAAGGATTCGAATTATTCAATACTGATAAACACTATAATGTCTGCTTAATTAATCTGAGTTTTATTTTTGTGATCAAATAGTTTATAGTTATGAAGAATTTATCAATCTCAAACATCTAATACTGTTATTGTAGGATCATTTCTAAATTTGAACATTTTGTACCATTTTTCATTTGTATACTAATTTGTATACTACTAATAATAATACTAATACTAATCACTCAGTCAGAAAATAAGTTTCAAATATGGTAAGATTTCATTGTCTCTAGAAATTCGACTCAAGCCACTCAAATGATCATCACTATTTTCCAACTGTCTTAGAAAGTTTTTGATGGAAATGTATTTAGTAGAAGATTGAATATACAGCTGTGCTCTTTATTAATTGCATCAAATAAAAGGAGCTTGACTTACAAATGCAATAATTACATTTCATACTATATTTATCTATATCTATATATCCACAAATAGATTAGATGCTCTTCCTACACCAGTAAATAAACTTGTATGGACAAATCTTGCAGTATAAAACGAAACTCTCATTTTAAATAATTTCACTGAACTATTAATGCTAACACACACATATCAAATACTTTTTTCTGTGCTTTAATTAGACCCAAAACGGCACTGCCCCCTTTCAATCATGATGGAATTAAATATAGGAAGGTGTGCTGGATTCCCTTAGCACACAAGTCAAGTTCTGTAATTCACTTCTTTCTGTAAACCCTGTACTATAATATCTGACATCTATCAACCATCTTAGAACATTTGGTGACAACGGGCAGAATGTAGTGAAGAACAGATCGTGGAAGACAGAGGAAGAAGATGTTGAAAGGTCTGACATCGTGGTTCAACAAAAATTGATGTCAGAACTGATAAACTGCACTAAGGAGAGAGAGAAAGTTGTGGAGAGACATGATTGCCGGCATGCATGGTATTTGATTGATTGGTATCGATATTGAAACGTCCTTTATTTCAAATATATTACCAACATTGTCCGAGAAATTTTTACGCAAAATTGCGAAATAATTAATTTTTTAAAATTAATAACAATACTTTAATAACATACTATTAAAAATACATTTTGAGATTTTCATGTAGGCGTGCGCTGCAAGCCTCGCCACTAAACTACATGTTTCTTTTTCTCTTCCACCCTTCACTTCATTATGGAGGTGTTGGGGGGTATAATGAACTTGTGTATGTTTGTTCTAAGGCAGTTTTTAAGCTGTTGTTTATTTTCCTTACGGCTGTTGTTGGTGCCGTTGCTCCATCTTTTGCGTGGTCTTGCTCTGTTCGTTTTCAGTGTGGCTTTTTGAGGTACTCGATACCAGGGCATTCTTGTCAGGTGTCCAAACCATTTAATATTGTTATTCTTTTATGAAATGCATGACTGTTTTCACATCCAGTCTACTTCTAATTTTGTCTCTTATTATCACACCTGCAGCCAACATGTAATACGTGTTTATTCAGTTATGAAAATATAGATACCTTTCTCTAGTCTATTTGTCACAGGGGCTCTTAACACGTTGGTTGAGTGTCCCTCTTGGGCAGTAATTATATGGGCAGATGTGAAATGAAGATCAGAAAATAGATCCTAATACATCTTGATTGATTCATTGAATGAAAGTTGAGATATATAAGCATTAAATAATTTACTGAATACGGGGAGAGACTCATGGTGACAAACATATTTCAGAATCCCTGATCACGCACGATTTATTTATGTTTGTACTTTCTTGATCAAATTTCCCACTACCATTGTTGTTTTAAGTATCTTCAACTTCCATCTGTTTCTTTCTGCATATCTGTTCATCTCTCTCGTTCTCTCACTTCTAACCTCCTGCAAACAATATGCTTTACATTTAATTAGGTCAGAGACATATAATCTTTGCTTGAGTCATGTGTCATCGTTATTCTTTGTAGCCAACTTCAACCATATACATATCATCTGTCTGATATTCTCTGTGTACATGAAGACATCTGATCTTTCTCTCTCTCTCTATATATATATATATAATATATCTTGCCGTCTATGTTTAATCTAGTATGTTTGTATCTCTTTATCTTCCATCGTCTTGCTCTCTATCTTCTGTCAGGTCTCTCTCTCTCTATGTATATCTCTTTCTATTTCTTATTAGTCTGCCTCTCTCTCTCTCTCTCTCTCTCTCTCTCTCTCTCTCTCACATCGTCTATATATATCTTCTATCGATACAAGAGAAGACTGCTGTGAAAATGGCGAGACACGTCTTTGAAACGAAAAACAAAAGTAGTTTTACAAGATGCAGCGACGTTTCGACCAAAACGTCCTTATCTAGTAAACGATACAGAACACACGGAATGGAGGTTCTGGTCCTATAGACTAGACATCACAAACACAATCAAATGATACATCTCACACATGCATAAATATATGAACAAGTGAACATCACAGACACAGTTGGACGATACATCACATACGGACATCACAGACACAGTTAGACGATACATCTCACACGGACATCACAGACACAGTCAGACGATACATCCCATACGGACATCACAGACACAGTTAGACGATACATCTCACACGGACATCACAGACACAGTTAGACGATACATCTCACACACGCATAGATATATGTACAAGTGGACATCACAGACACAGTTAGACGATACATCTCACACACGCATAGATATATGTACAAGTGGACATCACAGACACAGTTAGACGATACATCTCACACGGACATCACAGACACAGTTAGACGATACATCTCACACACGCATAGATATATGTACAAGTGGACATCACAGACACAGTTAGACGATACATCCCACACATGCATAAATATATGAACAAGTGAACATCACAGACACAGTTGGACGATACATCCCATACGGACATCACAGACACAGTTAGACGATACATCTCACACGGACATCACAGACACAGTCAGACGATACATCCCATACGGACATCACAGACACAGTTAGACGATACATCTCACACGGACATCACAGACACAGTTAGACGATACATCTCACACACGCATAGATATATGTACAAGTGGACATTACAGACACGCATAGATATATGTACAAGTGGACATCACAGACACGCATAGATATATGTACAAGTGGACATCACAGACACGCATAGATATATGTACAAGTGGACATCACAGACCCAATCAGACGATACATCCCACACACGCATAGATATATGTACAAGTGGACATCACAGACCCAATCAGACGATACATCCCACACACGCATAGATATATGTACAAGTGGACATCACAGACCCAATCAGACGATACATCCCACACACGCATAGATATATGTACAAGTGGACATCACAGACCCAGTTGGACGATACATCCCATACGGACATCACAGACACAGTTAGACGATACATCTCACACGGACATCACAGACACAGTTAGACGATACATCTCACACACGCATAGATATATGTACAAGTGGACATCACAGACACAGTTAGACGATACATCCCACACATGCATAAATATATGAACAAGTGGACATCACAGACACAATCAAATGATACATCTCACACATGCATAAATATATGAACAAGTGAACATCACAGACACAGTTGGACGATACATCCCATACGGACATCACAGACACAGTTAGACGATACATCTCACACGGACATCACAGACACAGTCAGACGATACATCCCATACGGACATCACAGACACAGTTAGACGATACATCTCACACGGACATCACAGACACAGTTAGACGATACATCTCACACACGCATAGATATATGTACAAGTGGACATCACAGACACAGTTAGACGATACATCCCACACACGCATAGATATATGTACAAGTGGACATCACAGACACAATCAGACGATACATCCCACATACGCATAGATATATGTACAAGTGGACATTACAGACACGCATAGATATATGTACAAGTGGACATCACAGACACGCATAGATATATGTACAAGTGGACATCACAGACCCAATCAGACGATACATCCCACACACGCATAGATATATGTACAAGTGGACATCACAGACACAATCAGACGATACATCCCACACACGCATAGATATATGTACAAGTGGACATCACAGACACAGTTAGATTTGCAATCTGGAACTGACCTAAAATAAAAATAGATAACTTGTAACAATTATGTCTCCATATCTCTTAACAAGTCTATCACTCTCTGTATCCATTCTCCCACCTCTCTCTGATATCTTATAGTTATACTGTACATTGTGTCTGTAATTAATTTCCCAATACCACACTTGGATATAGCAAAACTAAACAACACACAGACCGTCAAGTCCTGATCTGCACAATACCACACTTGGATATAGCAAAACTAAACAACACACAGACCGTCAAGTCCTGATCTGCACAATACCACACTTGGATATAGCAAAACTAAACAACACACAAACCGTCAAGTCCTGAACTGCACAAAAATGTAGCTCTCGATATGAAATGAATAAAAATCTGGTTAGAATAGACGTCATCATATGTATGATGTGTCCAAATCGGTGTTTAAGTCACTCTCAGTTCATTGAAAGTGTAAACTACAGAATAATTTCCTGGACGATGCCATATGTATATCATTCAGTGTATGATCATGAAGCGCTAACCACTTCAACCACATATACTCTTGTATGTCATGGAAGAACTTGTATCGTTGATCTCACCCGTCTGTTGTCAGGGCTCGCAAGGGGAGCAAAGAATAGTAACACTGCGATCTACAAAGCATGTCGTAAGTGGCGACTGAGGTAGGAGCCTAGGTGGGAAGCTACCCTAGTAAAATTATTTTTGGTTGTTTCGATCCAGAAGCACTTAAGCTTTTAGCTCTTCGGCTGGGTGTCATGGACATCGTAGCCTTCGGTTCGGTGTCACGAACACAGTAAATCTTGAGAACCTGTGGCTTTTCTGCCAGCCCGCGAAATTGAACCGCACTCACAGGGGCTTGTCACCCGTCGTCAAACGAGCTAGGAAAAAGGTGGACAGGCGGGATAAAAGCATCACAGAAATTGGATGTACTGGCCTACTTGTAGGCGCATAACTGGCACAACACAAGTCGCTCTTAGACTCAGATGACATACACATGACAAAGAGTGGTTTAACAAGTGGTCAACATGGACCGTTGGAAGAAGTTTACCGTATCCTTACTGCCAAAGTAAGACGTCCCTGACCATGAACGTAACAATTTGCATTCTACACAGTAAGAAGCAGCATCTGTCCGTTTAAAAAAAAACCCAACCAAAACAAAACCAAACATTGTCCATACGTTTATTATCTCAAGTCTGCAGTTTATCAGTGTTAGTCTGCGCTGGTGTACGTGGCGGCGGCACCAGGTATGATCTCATTCCCCTGGCTTCTGTTTCGACGTTTCATATCATTTGCAATTGATGCCGATGTTACGACTTATTGGGGGTGTGAGAGGTAGTGCGTTCTCTGTACTATATAAACTAACACATATGTTTTGATTTCACATCAACGTTCTGTTACTCCTCCTAGTGTTGTTTTTACTCATCAAGTTCTTCTTCTTCTTCTCTGTTTAACAGGGTCGGGCAGTACAGCTGTTGTGTGTTGTACTGCTGAGAGAGTGGGGTGAATATTCTACTGTGTTGTGTTCATATTGTGTCACATTCCTGCGACAAGTCATCTTCAGTGAATATCTGGTATGTAACATTTCACATTTCTGTACTATTTGTTATCCAATATCTGGTATGTAACATTTCACATTTCTGTACTATTTGTTATCCAATATCTGGTATGTAACATTTCACATTTCTGTACTATTTGTTATCCAATATCTGGTATGTAACATTTCACATTTCTGTACTATTTGTTATCCAATATCTGGTATGTAACATTTCACATTTCTGTACTATTTGTTATCCAATATCTGGTATGTAACATTTCACATTTCTGTACTATTTGTTATCCAATATCTGGTATGTAACATTTCACATTTCTGTACTATTTGTTATCCAATATCTGGTATGTAACATTTCACATTTCTGTACTATTTGTTATCCAATATCTGGTATGTAACATTTCACATTTCTGTACTATTTGTTATCCAATATCTGGTATGTAACATTTCACATTTCTGTACTATTTGTTATCCAATATCTGGTATGTAACATTTCACATTTCTGTACTATTTGTTATCCAATATCTGGTATGTAACATTTCACATTTCTGTACTATTTGTTATCCAATATCTGGTATGTACATAACATTTATTTGATTATTTCTGAACTTTTCTCAGTTTATTATTTGTTATCCAATATATTTTACTGTTAGTTAGGACATCTTCCATATATTTTACTGTTAGTTAGGACATCTTCCATATATTTTACTGTTTGTTAGGACATCTTCCATATATTTTACTGTTAGGACATCTTCCATATATTTTACTGTTTGTTAGGACATCTTCCATATATTTTACTGTTTGGACATTTTCCATATATTTTACTGTTTGTTAGGACATTTTCCATATATTTTACTGTCTGTTAGGACATCTTCCATATATTTTACTGTTAGGACATCTTCCATATATTTTACTGTCTGTTAGGACATCTTCCATATATTTTACTGTCTGTTAGGACATCTTCCATATATTTTACTGTCTGTTAGGACATCTTCCATATATTTTACTGTTTGTTAGGACATCTTCCATATATTTTACTGTCTGTTAGGACATCTTCCATATATTTTACTGTTAGGACATTTTCCATATATTTTACTGTTTGTTAGGACATCTTCCATATATTTTACTGTCTGTTAGGACATCTTCCATATATTTTACTGTCTGTTAGGACATCTTCCATATATTTTACTGTTAGGACATCTTCCATATATTTTACTGTTAGGACATCTTCCATATATTTTACTGTTTGGACATTTTCCATATATTTTACTGTTAGGACATCTTCCATATATTTTACTGTCTGTTAGGACATCTTCCATATATTTTACTGTTTGGACATTTTCCATATATTTACTGTTGGACATCTTCCATATATTTTCTGTCTGTTAGGACATCTTCATATATTTTACTGTTTGTTAGGACATCTTCCATATATTTTACTGTCAGGACATTTTCCATATATTTTACTGTTTGTTAGGACATCTTCCATATATTTTACTGTCTGTTAGGACATCTTCCATATATTTTACTGTCTGTTAGGACATCTTCCATATATTTTACTGTTTGTTAGGACATCTTCCATATATTTTACTGTTAGGACATCTTCCATATATTTTACTGTTTGTTAGGACATTTTCCATATATTTTACTGTTTGTTAGGACATCTTCCATATATTTTACTGTCTGTTAGGACATTTTCCATATATTTTACTGTTTGTTAGGACATCTTCCATATATTTTACTGTTAGTTAGGACATCTTCCAAAATTTTACTGTTTGTTAGGACATCTTCCAAAATTTTACTTTAGGACATCTTCCATATATTTAGTTTTTTAGGACATCTTCCATATTTTACTGTCTGTTAGGACATCTTCCCTATATTTTACTGTTAGGACATCTTCTATATATTTTACTGTTTGTTAGGACATCTTCCATATATTTTACTGTTAGGACATCTTCCATATATTTTACTGTTGGACATCTTCCCAATTTTACTGTCTGTTAGGACATCTTCCATATATTTTACTGTCTGTTAGGACATCTTCCATATATTTTACTGTTTGTTAGGACATCTTTCATATATTTTACTGTTAGGACATCTTCCATATATTTTACTGTTAGTTAGGACATCTTCCATATATTTTACTGTTTGTTAGGACATCTTCCATATATTTTACTGTTAGGACATCTTCCATATATTTTACTGTTTGTTAGGACATTTTCCATATATTTTTTCTGTTAGTTAGGACATCTTCCATATATTTTACTGTTAGTTGGACTCTTCCTTATTTTCTGTTAGGACTCTTCCTTATATTTTACTGTTAGGACTCTTCCATATATTTTACTGTCTGTTGGACATTTTCCATATATTTTATTTAGTTAGGACATCTTCCATATATTTTACTGTCTGTTAGGACATCTTCCATATATTTTACTGTTTTTGGACATCTTCCATTATTTTACTGTTTTTGGACATCTTCATATATTTTACTGTTGGGACATCTTCCATATATTTACTGTCTGTTAGGACATCTTCATATATTTTCTGTCTGTTGGACATCTTCCATATATTTTACTGTCTGTTAGGACATCTTCCATATATTTTCTGTCTGTTGGGACATCTTCCATATATTTTACTGTCTGTTTGGACATCTTCCCTATATTTTACTGTTTGTTAGGACATTTTCCTTATATTTTTTTTAGTTAGGACATCTTCCATATTTTGCTGTTAGTTGGACATCTTCCATATATTTTTCTGTTAGGACATCTTCCATATATTTTACTGTTAGGACATCTTCCATATATTTTACTGTCTGTTAGGACATCTTCCATATATTTTACTGTTAGTTAGGGCATCTTCCATTATTTTACTGTTAGGACATCTTCATATATTTTACTGTTAGTTAGGACATCTTCCCTATATTTTACTGTTTTTAGGACATCTTCCATATATTTTACTGTTGGACATCTTCCATATATTTTACTGTCTGTTAGGACATCTTCCATATATTTTACTGTTTGTTAGGACATCTTCCATATATTTTACTGTTTGTTAGGACATCTTCCATATATTTTACTGTTAGGGACATCTTCTTATTTTACTGTTTGTTGGAAAATCTTCCATATATTTTACTGTTTGTTAGGACATCTTCCATATATTTTACTGTCTGTTAGGACATCTTCCATATATTTTACTGTTAGTTAGGACATCTTCCCATATTTTTCTTTTTTAGGACATCTTCCATATATTTTACTGTTTGTTGGACATCTTCCCTATATTTTACTTTTGTTAGGACATCTTCCATATATTTACTGTTTGTTGGACATCTTCCATATATTTTACTGTTAGGAAAATCTTCCATATTTTTTACTGTTGTTAGGACATCTTCCATATATTTTCTGTTAGGACATCTTCCATATATTTTACTGTTGTTAGGACATCTTCCATATATTTTACTGTTAGGACATCTTCCATATATTTTACTGTTTGTTAGGACATCTTCCATATATTTTACTGTTAGGACATCTTCCATATATTTTACTGTTTGTTAGGACATCTTCCATATATTTTACTGTTAGTTAGGACATCTTCCATTTTATTTTACTGTTTGTTGGGGCATCTTCCATATATTTTACTGTTAGGACATCTTCCATATATTTTACTGTTTGTTAGGACATCTTCCATATATTTTACTGTTAGGACATCTTCCATATATTTTACTGTGTTTAGGACATCTTCCCTTATTTTCTGTCTGTTAGGACATCTTTTCATTTTTTACTGTTTGTGGACATCTTCATATATTTCTGTTTGTTGGACATCTTCCATATATTTTAGTCTGTTAGGACATCTTCCATATATTTTACTGTTGGACATCTTCCATATATTTTTCTGTTGTTAGGACATCTTCCATATATTTTATTTTGTTAGGACATCTTCCATATATTTTTACTGTTGGGCATCTTCCATATTTTTACTCTTTGGACATCTTCCATATATTTTACTGTTAGGACATCTTCCTATTTTCTGTCTGTTGGACATCTTCCATATATTTTACTGTTAGGACATCTTATATATTTTACTGTTTTTAGGATATCTTCCCTATATTTTACTGTTAGTTAGGACATCTTCCATATATTTTACTGTTTGTTAGGACATCTTCCATATATTTTACTGTGTTAGGACATCTTCCATATATTTTACTGTTTGTTAGGACATCTTCCATATATTTTTCTGTTTGTTGGACATCTTCCATATATTTTACTGTCTTTGGACATCTTCCATATATTTTACTGTTGGGGCATCTTCATATATTTTACTTTTGCTAGGACATCTTCCATATATTTTACTGTTTGTTACTAATTATAAGAAATAATTTACTGTTTCTCATGAGTGATTGCATATATTTCACTGTTTATTACTTATATAAACACTATATCTATATACATATGCTCTTCATGTCATACTTAACACACAGGTGATCCTATTCTGTTTTCTATCCATGATATCAATACAAGGAAGACTACGGTAAAACTATGTAGCAATGATGTCAACACAAGGAAGACTACAGTAAAACTATGTAGCAATGACGTCAACACAAGGGAAGACTACAGTAAAAATATGTAGCAATGACGTCAACACAAGGGAAGACTACAGTAAAACTATGTAGCAATGACGTCAATACAAGGGAAGACTACAGTAAAACTATGTAGCAATGACGTCAACACAAGGGAAGACTACAGTAAAACTATGTAGCAATGACGTCAACACAAGGGAAGACTACAGTAAAAATATGTAGCAATGACGTCAACACAAGGGAAGACTACAGTAAAACTATGTAGCAATGACGTCAACACAAGGGAAGACTACAGTAAAACTATGTAGCAATGATGTCAACACAAGGGAAGACTACAGTAAAACTATGTAGCAATGATGTCAACACAAGGGAAGACTACAGTAAAACTATGTAGCAATGATGTCAACACAAGGGAAGACTACAGTAAAAATATGTAGCAATGACGTCAACACAAGGGAAGACTACAGTAAAACTATGTAGCAATGACGTCAACACAAGGGAAGACTACAGTAAAACTATGTAGCAATGATGTCAACACAAGGGAAGACTACAGTAAAACTATGTAGCAATGATGTCAACACAAGGGAAGACTACAGTAAAAATATGTAGCAATGACGTCAACACAAGGGAAGACTACAGTAAAACTATGTAGCAATGACGTCAACACAAGGGAAGACTACAGTAAAACTATGTAGCAATGACGTCAACACAAGGGAAGACTACAGTAAAACTATGTAGCAATGACGTCAACACAAGGGAAGACTACAGTAAAACTATGTAGCAATGACGTCAACACAAGGGAAGACTACAGTAAAACTATGTAGCAATGACGTCAACACAAGGGAAGACTACAGTAAAACTATGTAGCAATGACGTCAACACAAGGGAAGACTACAGTAAAACTATGTAGCAATGACGAAACACGTAAAAAGTACTGTAGTTTTACAAAGTACAACAAGAAAACACAGCAACGTTTCGACCAAAAGGTCTTTATCAAGCAAAGGATACACCAGAATCGATGAAATTTAAACTAGATGATATCTATGATATACCATGTCAATTTACCTTCATTTTCTTGTCCACTATCATTCTTGTTGATAAGAACGAATCACACACAGATCACAAAGAATGGTTAACTTGGTTGATAAGAACAAATGCAAGCAAATAAACAACAGTGTGTACACATTCCTGTACATAACCAGTCTGTACTTATATCAATATGTGTTCATATGACTACCTACTATCTCTGTACACATTCCTGTACATAACAAGTCTGTACTTATATCAATATGTGTTCATATGACTACCTACTATCCCTGTACACATTCCTGTACATAACTAGTCTGTACTTATATCAATATGTGTTCATATGACTACCTACTATCTCTGTACACATTCCTGTACATAACTAGTCTGTACTTATATCAATATGTGTTCATATGACTACCTACTATCTCTGTACACATTCCTGTACATAACCAGTCTGTACTTATATCAATATGTTCATGTGACTATAGTCCGTTCAACAACTCATGCCCACAGTCCAATGCGAATTGTAGCAAAACCATATATTCCACAGTAGCGAAACTTTGCACCCAACCTTAGAATTATACCGACGCAAATCTCTGATGGAAGAAATTGCTATAGGAAACCTGGATTTTGTAATATAACGGTTTCCTTTGATGTTGGCAGCATATTTGGCTAGTCTGATACAGCATTTTAGTTTTTACAGTAAACGCACACATATGACATTTGATGACAAGGCTCATGCAAAGACGTATCATCTCAGCTTATACATGGGGGCCAATGTTGATAATTGCAATACAGTCATGAAATAAACAAGAAATGTAGACTTAGTTGTATTATTGCTTTTAAATAACTTACATTACAGTTAACGTTAGCTGTCATGTCATAATGCCACTCCCTTTTCACGTCCAGACTTGGGACTGGCAATGACGGAGATCAAGTAGTAGCATGTCCCTTGCGGAACCTCACATTCATCACAGCCCGCCTGAAAAGTTCTATATCTCTTGCAATTTCTCCTGCCTCTTACAGTGTCATGTTCAGGGTTTCTTTGATGTCATGCTGCGATCTTCGTCTTGGTCGTCCCCTGACTCGTTTTCCAGGAATCATGCCTTCCATTACCTTTCTCTCCAGACCACTGTGACGTTTAATGTGGCCAAAATAGTTCATCTTCCAGGACATTATGTTATTTATGAGCCAATGCTCCTTGATATTTAGGTCTTGTAGGATGTCTTTGTTTCTTCTCTTCTCTATCCATGATGCTCTAAGAACTTTTCTATATCACCTTGTTATGGCGGAGCTGCTGGAGAGATTACTTTCAAATTGCTACTTCTTCGTTACAGTGTGCGTGTGTTAACTTATGGAGGAATCACTACAATAAAATAGCTCTTTTCTCTGGTTCTTGTATACTGTAGATAACCCATATGTGCCTCTTTGCGGAAATGCGCGTATAGCATTAATGATACTTTTGCATCGTAACTTCAAACTCATTAGAAATGTTATAGCAATTTCTGTTTTGAGAAGTCAACAATATGACCCAATAGCATCACACTAATTTCGATATACGCCTTCAACAAAATGTCCGTCTCGCACTAATGACGTCAATTCTTTACTATGTTCAAGCCCGAGTCTTTTTGGTGCATGGAAAATGTAAGAATTGTTAAAAAAAAACTATGGAATTCATCCTGAATGTTGCTATTTTTGTCATCAATGTATTAAATGGATGTAAACATGAGTTTTCTTCAACCATGCCAATGGATGCGTTAAATATATAGCATAAATAAGGAAACTTCTTGATGGTATGATTGTTTGAATGGCAAAAATATTTTGTAGCGTCGGGAATTTGTATCTGTGGGCATGACAAGTTGAACGGACTATAGAATATATTTGGCTGTGCCAGCTATATTATAGATGTTAAATCAACAACGATTGAAACAGGTTTACCAGCTCAGTTTGATTTAATTAAGTTGGACAAACTAAGTCTGCACCTGCTTGACAACTACAAAAAATAATGAAAGTATAATATTATCAAAGCAATCTAGTGGGCATATAGTTTAGTTGCTATCAATGAGGCAATAACAAACACGTAGAGCCACGCAGAGAATATATAGTAGATATATATATAAATATATATATATACTAGCAACCCAAATCTATTATTTTAAAATGTCTGTCTGTCTGACATCAACTGCATGAAAACACTAAGATAACATTAGTGGTAAGTTGCAGCAAGCAGTCATTCTGAGGGTTGTAAAACACACTAAGATAACATTAGTGGTAAGTTGCAGCAAGCAGTCATTCTGAAGGTTGTAAAACACTAAGATAACATTAGTGGTAAGTTGCAGCAAGCAGTCATTCTGAAGGTTGTAAAACACATTAAGATAACATTAGTGGTAAGTTGCAGCAAGCAGTCATTCTGAAGGTTGTAAAACACATTAAGATAACATTAGTGGTAAGTTGCAGCAAGCAGTCATTCTGAAGGCTGTAAAACACACTAAGATAACATTAGTGGTAAGTTGCAGCAAGCAGTCATTCTGAAGGTTGTAAAACACACTAAGATAACATTAGTGGTAAGTTGCAGCAAGCAGTCATTCTGAAGGCTGTAAAACACACTAAGATAACATTAGTGGTAAGTTGCAGCAAGCAGTCATTCTGAAGGCTGTAAAACACATTAAGATAACATTAGTGGTAAGTTGCAGCAAGCAGTCATTCTGAAGGCTGTAAAACACACTAAGATAACATTAGTGGTAAGTTGCAGCAAGCAGTCATTCTGAAGGTTGTAAAACACACTAAGATAACATTAGTGGTAAGTTGCAGCAAGCAGTCATTCTGAAGGCTGTAAAACACATTAAGATAACATTAGTGGTAAGTTGCAGCAAGCAGTCATTCTGAAGGCTGTAAAACACACTAAGATAACATTAGTGGTAAGTTGCAGCAAGCAGTCATTCTGAAGGCTGTAAAACACACTAAGATAACATTAGTGGTAAGTTGCAGCAAGCAGTCATTCTGAAGGTTGTAAAACACACTAAGATAACATTAGTGGTAAGTTGCAGCAAGCAGTCATTCTGAAGGCTGTAAAACACACTAAGATAACATTAGTGGTAAGTTGCAGCAAGCAGTCATTCTGAAGGCTGTAAAACACATTAAGATAACATTAGTGGTAAGTTGCAGCAAGCAGTCATTCTGAAGGCTGTAGGTTCCAATTTGGATCGAGTCACATGTTCAGTTTTTTAAAATGAGATCCATCGGATTATTGCTGGAGCTACGGTGTTCGTGCAACACTCTTGGTGAATGGCGTATGCCTGCCGACAGGGATGGAGTTATATGGGGAAAATGGCAGTGCAATAAAGTAATTCCTTCACATGTAGAGACTCTCTCTTGTGTTATATAGTCTTCAGACAAGTTCATTGAAGACAGAATGTGAGACAGAGAGAGAGATGGTGGATCTTCTTCAGTGTGTGCAATCCTGTTACACTAGATGTTAGTTTGTTTTAGTTTGCCATAAACTAGATGTTAGTTCACCATAAACTAGATGTTAGTTCACCGTAAACTAGATGTTAGTTCACCATAAACTAGATGTTAGTTCACCATAAACTAGATGTTAGTTCACCATAAACTAGATGTTAGTTTGCCATAAACTAGATGGTAATTCACCACAAACTAGATGCTAGTTCACTGTAAACTAGATGCTAGTTCCTGCATTCACCATAAACTAGATGTTAGTTCACGATAAACTAGATGTTAGTTCACCATAAACTAAATGTTAGTTTGCCATAAACTAGATGTTAGTTCACCATAAACTAGATGTTAGTTCGCGATAAACTAGATGGTAGTTCACCATAAACTAGATGCTAGTTCACCATAAACTAGATGCTAGTTCACCATAAACTAGATGTTAGTTCACCATAAACTAGATGTTAGTTCACCGTAAACTAGATGTTAGTTCACCGTAAACTAGATGTTAGTTCACCATAAACTAGATGTTAGTTCACCGTAAACTAGATGTTAGTTCACCATAAACTAGATGTTAGTTCACCATAAACTAGATGTTAGTTCAAACTTCCTTCTAGCGATTGCTATTTAAACGCTGCATATATAGGGTTGTGATATGAATACGGTGAATGCCAAGAATAGAGTGTGATATTTTTTCTCTCTCCTCATTTCCCTTAACATAATTGTTTGCAGTGTAATAGGAACATTGATATTTTTATGCTTATTTCATCGGGTGTGACAGTAGTTTAATCGACACCGGTCGATATGTTCTGACGTGTTAACCTGTGCATGCTGTCCGTTGCCATGGCGATTTCTCCCCATTTATGTTTCTGCAGCCATATTGAACTGTTTACTGACCAAGCGATGTTTAATTTACTTCTGCTTGGTGGTTCTTTTTCTTATGCCCCTTTCCCCCGGTCCACACTTTACCCTAGACGCGATATCAGTCAATACTTGAGGGATGCCGTCTTTCATTGATCGGTTAATTGACAGACAGAAATCCTAAAGTCAAACAGTCAAGGTTATTTTAATAGTCTGTTTCGGTGAATGGCATTATGGGTCTATTTATTGGTTAGTATGATTTAGTCCTGGTCTCCGATAGTATACGGCCGGCGTGCTGAGGTAAAAATTCTTGGAAATAAGGCCCCAACCGTCGCGTGATCTCGCATTCCAGTATTGTTAGATAAAGATACATTCATTTTAAAAATAACATGCTAAATCAAGATTATATTATATTACAAGTTCAGTTTAACACTAAGAAATATCAGTATTATATTACAAGTTCAGTTTAACACTAAGAAATATCAGTATTATATTACAAGTTCAGTTTAACACTAAGAAATATCAGTATTATGTTACAAGTTCAGTTTAACACTAAGAAATATCAGTATTATATTACAAGTTCAGTTTAACACTAAGAAATATCAGTATTATATTACAAGTTCAGTTTAACACTAAGAAATATCAGTATTATGTTACAAGTTCAGTTTAACACTAAGAAATATCAGTATTATATTACAAGTTCAGTTTAACACTAAGAAATATCAGTATTATGTTACAAGTTCAGTTTAACAATAAGGAATATCAGTATTATGTTACAAGTTCAGTTTAACACTAAGGAATATCAGTATTATGTTACAAGTTGAGTTTAACACTAAGGAATATCAGTATTATGTTACAAGTTCAGTTTAACACTAAGGAATATCAGTATTATGTTACAAGTTCAGTTTAACACTAAGGAATATCAGTATTATGTTACAAGTTCAGTTTAACACTAAGGAATATCAGTATTATGTTACAAGTTCAGTTTAACACTAAGGAATATCAGTATTATGTTACAAGTTCAGTTTAACACTAATGAATATCAGTATTATGTTACAAGTTCAGTTTAACACTAAGGAATATCAGTATTATGTTACAAGTTCAGTTTAACACTAAGAAATATCAGTATTATGTTACAAGTTGAGTTTAACACTAAGGAATATCAGTATTATGTTACAAGTTGAGTTTAACACTAAGAAATATCAGTATTATGTTACAAGTTGAGTTTAACACTAAGAAATATCAGTATTATGTTACAAGTTCAGTTTAACAATAAGGAATATCAGTATTATATTACAAGTTCAGTTTAACACTAAGAAATATCAGTATTATATTACAAGTTCAGTTTAACACTAAGAAATATCAGTATTATGTTACAAGTTCAGTTTAACACTAAGAAATATCAGTATTATGTTACAAGTTGAGTTTAACACTAAGAAATATCAGTATTATGTTACAAGTTCAGTTTAACAATAAGAAATATCAGTATTATGTTACAAGTTCAGTTTAACAATAAGAAATATCAGTATTATGTTATAAGTTGAGTTTAACACTAAGAAATATCAGTATTATGTTACAAGTTGAGTTTAACACTAAGAAATATCAGTATTATATTACAAGTTGAGTTTAACACTAAGAAATATCAGTATTATGTTACAAGTTCAGTTTAACAATAAGAAATATCAGTATTATGTTACAAGTTCAGTTTAACAATAAGGAATATCAGTATTATGTTACAAGTTGAGTTTAACACTAAGAAATATCAGTATTATGTTACAAGTTCAGTTTAACACTAAGGAATATCAGTATTATGTTACAAGTTCAGTTTAACAATAAGGAATATCAGTATTATGTTACAAGTTCAGTTTAACACTAAGGAATATCAGTATTATATTACAAGTTCAGTTTAACACTAAGAAATATCAGTATTATGTTACAAGTTCAGTTTAACAATAAGGAATATCAGTATTAAGTTACAAGTTCAGTTTAACACTAAGGAATATCAGTATTATGTTACAAGTTCAGTTTAACACTAAGGAATATCAGTATTATGTTACAAGTTCAGTTTAACACTAAGGAATATCAGTATTATATTACAAGTTCAGTTTAACACTAAAGGAATATTAGTATTATTCACATTTTTCATCAATAAATAATCATGGACTCATAGAGTTGAGTCAAATTACAAAATAAACTTAGTTTTCTATCAAAAATATATAAAAATCAGTCCCCTTTAAACAGGAATTTTGGTTTTCCCGTCTGAGCTAGTCGGTCTTTTGCTGCTGGGGGTCACGGATTTAGTAATCGTCTCGCCCGAGTGATTACCGGGGCCCAAATTTGGAGTGTAAAGAATAGAACCACTGTTACCTGCCACGCATGTCGTGAGAGGCGACTAGGGAGGTTTGGATGAAATCGGATCGCGTGTCCTAAACGTGTAGAAGTCTATGCGTTTAGAGGCCTACCAAACCAATGTGCAACGTATACACGTTCTTGGAAAAAGATCAAACATATCACAAAGTCATACCACTGCTTCCTTGTGATGTTCTTATTTTCATTAACCTCTCTCAGCAGACCTATATTGGTACCTTGAACAGCTCATGGGATTCCCAATATTCTTCTGCAAAAACATATTTATATATTATTTGCCTGTTGATACTAATACATCATACTTGTTGCATCGTGGTGCAGCATATGGTTGCATCGTGGTGCAGCATATGGTTGCATATGTCACACTACGTCGACATCTATTCTCAGCTTTTGATTAGAATAATAATATTCTGTAACGCATATTTGACAAGGTGACTCGTGTGTTCAAGCAAAGGACGTTACCCTGTACAAACTTAACCCCGCTACGTGTCTTTCATATTGAACAAGTCAGCTCTTTCAAGTTCATATTTGTAACTCCAGGGAACCCTGACCTGATATCTAAGTTGACACAGCTATAAGGATCCTCTTTTATTAATAATTAAAACTGGTGATAACAGATCTTATACAACCATGTCAATAACACTGGGTGATATTTGATAAGTCACGCAGCAGCAGGGCGGAGCAGAAGCAGTGGTTTTAATAACGTATTGTATTAATAAGTGATGTTTACTTTCGTTATATATCGTGTGTGTTTGTTTTTATATTTCATACTTAGACCCTGACAAGATGATGTTTATCAGATCTGAGTATTATATTAATAAGTGATGTTTACTTTAGTTATATATCTCGTGTGTTCGTGTGTTTGTTTTTATATTTCAAACTTAGACCCTGACAAGATGATGATTATAAGATCTGAGTATTATATTAATAAGTGATGTTTACTTTAGCAATATATATCGTGTGTTCGTGTGTTTGTTTTTATTTCAAACTTAGACACTGACAAGATAATGTTTATCAGATCTATAGTATTGTAGTCTAGTTACTGACAAGAGATTGGTTAAATGGTTTGGGAGTCCATCCATTTATTTGTTACTAGTTGATGGTACCATATCTCTGTGTGTATAATCATGTTACTGATAGGTTGATAGCACCATCATCATTGCACTTCGGTGAGTAACCATGTGTGCTCCAATCTCTTCTTACACAGGAAGATCTCTGAAGACAGTGAAGATATTTTTGTAGGAATTTTATTTTGAATCGTTACCTAATGAAATATGTCCTGGCATCGGCTTTCCAGCCTGCTCTTCTCGATTTTTGAACTGCCACGGGTTCTTTTATGTGCTCAAATTGAACACGGGACCTACGTTTTATCGTCTGTCTCCGATAGGACTTGGAACTCGATCTCACCTACACTAAAATCAGGGATATGTGGACTTCTTCTTCATCGATCTCTGATCATGCGCTTAATTCACTGTGGACCACAAACTGGGCAGTCAGCTTCAGGTCTGTCAGGTTTCCTTCTTCAGAGATCTCTGGTCATATGCTTAATTTACTGTGCGACCACAAACTGGGCAGTCAGCTTCAGGTCTGTCAGGTTTCCTTCTTCAGTGATCTCTGGTCATGCTCTTAATTTACTGTGGACCACAAACTGGGCAGTCAGCTTCAGGTCTGTCAGGTTTCCTTCTTCAGAGATCTCTGGTCATATGCTTAATTTACTGTGCGACCACAAACTGGGCAGTCAGCTTCAGGTCTGTCAGGTTTCCTTCTTCAGTGATCTCTGATCATGCGCTTAATTCACTGTGGACCACAAACTGGGCAGTCAGCTTCAGTTCTGTCAGGTTTCCTTCTTCAGAGATCTCTGGTCATATGCTTAATTTACTGTGCGACCACAAACTGGGCAGTCAGCTTCAGGTATGTCAGGTTTCCTATAGCTTAGTTTTCAGGTCGACTAGGTGTGGCCACATGTTGCTTCTCAGCTCACACAGGAGAGGACAGTCTTGAGAAGAGAAGAGGACATGCTCTGGTGTCTGTTCCGCCTGCTGACACTGGCAAAGAGCTATTTGACTTATTCCTAGTCTATATAAGTGTTTGTTGAGTCTGCAGTGTCGGTGCGTAGTCGAAATATAATGACCTGGTCTTAGGTCTGTGAGCAAGTCTTTTCTATAATCGTATCCAGTGGTTGTCTTCCAGTCTACTGCAGATTTTCTCTGTATGAGAGTTTTGACCTCTTGAAAAGACAAGGTTGGTAAATTTGCTCTTTGGCACTGCCCTCCTTAGCTAAGACATCGGCACTCTCATTGCCTGCAATGCCACAGTGAGATGGAGTCCACTGCAAGTGAATTTCTGCCTTTTCTGAAAGCTGAGCAAGTTCTCTTTTAGGTTTTGTACTGGGCTGTCAGCGGATTTAGCTTCCAGTGCTTGTATAGCTGACAGTGAGTCTGTAAGAAATACCATCTTTCCTGCAGGTGCTTGCAGCTTATTCATGTCATGTGCTGCCATCAGAAGGGTTAAGAGTTCTGCTTTGTAGCTATGTGGACAAATATCCAGATGGTTTCACGAGGGAGTGAACCGGTTACATTTGGCACAAGAAGCAAGCACTGAATCTCTACGCTACAGAGATCGTATCCATTTCTGTGTTACAAGTTGATGGTACCAAATGTCTGTGTTAATGTTGCTCACTAACAATAGTGTGTAGTTACTACTACATTTCATATGTTACACAAAAAGTCATAAACCTACTAGAAATCATGGTTGATCTATTGTTTCGTCCTTCTCTTGTGATATCTAACAGTTCATCGACTGTGTTTTCCATCAGATAGTTACAAGATTACCTTGAATTTTTACAGAATATTAATCGGGCATTCACTGTTTTTCCCTTTCCGTCGAGTTTGTTACCTGACCGCATTTACCGTCTCCTCCTACTTGCTGTCCGCCCATTGTACACACATCTCTACTTTATTCTAACGGTTTACAAGCTCTTACGTTCTTTCTCAATATGAGAACACGATTGAGATGCTCGCTAAGAAGCGACACCTTTCTTTTCTTCTAACTGAACATCTGCTGTCACCGTTACTCGTCATATATCGTTACTTTCAACATCTGCTGTCACCGTTACTCGTCATATATCGTTACTTTCAACATCTGCTGTCACCGTTACTCGTCATATATCGTTACTTTCAACATCTGCTGTCACCGTTACTCGTCATATATCGTTACTTTCAACATCTGATGTCACCGTTACTTGTCACGTATCGTTACTTTCAACATATGCCGTCACCGTTACTGGTCACGTATCGTTACTTGAAATCTTCTGTAGTAGAAGCATGTATACTTTTCTGATAGCGAGAGCTGTTGTATTCTGTGCTCGAAATAGGAACAAATGTGTGAAAATGTGTATTTCTTGTGGATGGTAAGAAGAAGAAGAAGAAGAATCTCTACTTTCTAGTTGTGTTTTTCATGTAACTTGAATCTCTCTCTGTCTTATCTCTTGTATCGTGTACTTTGTTATATCTCAAATCTAGAATATGTCTGTTTACCTTATGGGTGTGTTCACACTAACACTATTTCTAATGAGCACAATCTGTACACACTTGTTACATTCAGCGTTATTTCTTACCGCAGCCGACAATGTCATCAACTTATACACGTACTAGAACTTTCTTCTCTTGATAATAGTGGAGAGGCTGCAGGAAACAGAATGGCACGTTCTAGTGTGCAGGTTACATAATACAATAAGAGATACAGTAAAAGTTGAACCCCAGGCACAATACAGTCAAAGTTGAACCCCAGGCACAGATGAAACTAATCGTGTTAACGTGTTTTCTCAAGTTCACAAATGTTGTTCCATTTTCTTTGTTGACTGTCTGACTTCCACATAGTTGCAACTGTGCTTCTTTTTTTTTTTTTTTTTAACTTATGTGTCTCACGGTCAGCCCATGTTGAGCACGTCAGATTCGGGATCGAGGGAGAGAGAGAGAGAGAGAGAGAACGTCAGATTTCAAGATATGAGCTGATGTCGTCTATTTAGCCTTTCAACATACATAAACTTCTACTGATGTACTGTCCTGAATGTGTGTGTGTACAAAACGTGAGGTTGCAAGATATAAGCGGGTGTCGTCTATTTAGACTTTCAACACACATAAACTTCTACTGATGTACTGTTCTGAATATGTGTGTGTGTGTTCGTGATAATAATGAGAGATCAGATAGGCTTGCATAACAACATCGATCGTCGGGATGCTGAAGTTGGAGCGTCATACGGTTGCTCAGCGACCAAACGTTGAATGAGGACACGTCAGTTCATGTTGAATCTATACCGTTTGTTAAGTATTTTGAAATCTCACGTTGTATGATTGGGACGTTGTATGATGAGAGACAAAATGAGGAGTGTGTAACCAAGGACCCACAGGAACCATAAGCATGCATTACCGTTGATATGCGCTATGGGAGACTGAGCACCTATGAGTCTGTCCATAGTGCTATAGCGTTGGTTTAGTAATCAGCAACCAATATGGAAAACTCATTGGAATGCCTGCACAATGAAATGTATATGTCTAGGACTTGCCAAATAGGAATACAGTCAAACTCAAATTGAAGACATCAACATATAGAGATATAACAGCAATAATTTGTGTTTAAATTATATGGCAAGAAAAGCTGCACAAAAAAAGCATTCAGAATTTGTTAAAACTGAAGAAATATATTATTGACATGGATGGTGTCTTTGCTTGTTGATGTTTAACAGCTTGAGTATACTAACCACTCTTAGAGTTTTGATAGATGTTTGACTTCTAGTAGAGTCTACTACCTACCAAGTTGAACAGGTCTGCGAGGATACGCGTCAGATTAATGCAGACATCCTGAACCTCCAGGATGATGGGTTTTGTTGACTTCTAGTAGAGTCTACTACCAAGTTGAACAGGTCTGCGAGGATACGCGTCAGATTAATGCAGACATCCTGAACCTCCAGGATGATGGGTTTTGTTGACTTCTAGTAGAGTCTACTACCAAGTTGAACAGGTCTGCGAGGATACGCATCAGATTAATGCAGACATCCTGAACCTCCAGGATGATGGGTTTTGTTGACTTCTAGTAGAGTCTACTACCAAGTTGAACAGGTCTGCGAGGATACGCATCAGATTAATGCAGACATCCTGAACCTCCAGGATGATGGGTTTTGTTGACTTCTAGTAGAGTCTACTAGCAAGTTGAACAGGTCTGCGAGGATACGCGTCAGATTAATGCAGACATCCTGAACCTCCAGGATGATGGGTTTTGTTGACTTCTAGTAGAGTCTACTACCAAGTTGAACAGGTCTGCGTCAGATTAATGCAGACATCCTGAACCTCCAGGATGATGGGTTTTGTTGACTTCTAGTAGAGTCTACTACCAAGTTGAACAGGTCTGCGAGGATATGCGTCAGATTAATGCAGACATCCTGAACCTCCAGGATGATGGGTTTAGCTTATGGTCATCATCTTTGTTTATTTCAACAACTAAACAGTTACTAAAACAGCAAGAAATTGACATAAAACAGCAAGAAATTGACATAAAACAGCAAGAAATTGACATAAAACAGCAAGAAATTGACATAAAACAGCAAGAAATTGACATAAAACAGCAAGAAATTGACATAAAACAGATGTATTGTTTCCCTATCAGACACTACCAGCAGACCTGATATCAATTCTTTGCAATCTGGTTCAGAAGGAAAGGAAAGATTACTCTTTCAAACAAGAAAATATAACTCTCAAACTTAAAATGACCTAAAGGCAAAGAACTGGTATCGTTGCACCAGGTTTATCCCCATATGGTTCTGACCTCGGCATAAATGGCATACCACCTACCGAGAGTGTTGCTTAAAGCACGAACTGTGTAGTTTCAGCAACAATCCTTTGATCTCTAGAAATAATAGCCATGTAAACTCAGTGACGATATCTGGATTCGAACCAACAACCTTCAGAATGCAAGGCAAACATCTTAAGAAGCACTTTGCTTCAGAGAGCTCAGTAAACTAAGTACCTGCTACTGTCGACTAAACTAGCAGAATGCAAAGCAAACATCTTAAGAAGCACTTTGCTTCAGAGAGCTCAGTAAACTAAGTACCTGCTACTGTCGACTAAACTAGCAGAACGCAAGGCAAACATCTTAAGAAGCACTTTGCTTCAGAGAGCTCAGTAAACTAAGTACCTGCCACTGTCGACTAAACTAGCAGAATGCAAAGCAAACATCTTAAGAAGCACTTTGCTTCAGAGAGCTCAGTAAACTAAGTACCTGCCACTGTCGACTAAACTAGCAGAATGCAAGGCAAACATCTTAAGAAGCACTTTGCTTCAGAGAGCTCAGTAAACTAAGTACCTGCTACTGTCTACTAAACTAGCAGAATGCAAAGCAAACATCTTAAGAAGCACTTTGCTTCAGAGAGCTCAGTAAACTAAGTACCTGCTACTGTCGACTAAACTAGCAGAAGCAAAGGCAAACATCTTAAGAAGCACTTTGCTTCAGAGAGCTCAGTAAACTAAGTACCTGCCACTGTCGACTAAACTAGCAGAATGCAAAGCAAACATCTTAAGAAGCACTTTGCTTCAGAGAGCTCAGTAAACTAAGTACCTGCCACTGTCGACTAAACTAGCAGAAGCAAGGCAAACATCTTAAGAAGCACTTTGCTTCAGAGAGCTCAGTAAACTAAGTACCTGCCACTGTCGACTAAACTAGCAGAATGCAAAGCAAACATCTTAAGAAGCACTTTGCTTCAGAGAGCTCAGTAAACTAAGTACCTGCCACTGTCGACTAAACTAGCAGAATGCAAAACAAACATCTTAAGAAGCACTTTGCTTCAGAGAGCTCAGTAAACTAAGTACCTGCCACTGTCGACTAAACTAGCAGAATGCAAAGCAAACATCTTAAGAAGCACTTTGCTTCAGAGAGCTCAGTAAACTAAGTACCTGCCACTGTCGACTAAACTAGCAGAAGCAAGGGAAACATCTTAAGAAGCACTTTGCTTCAGAGAGCTCAGTAAACTAAGTACCTGCCACTGTCGACTAAACTAGCAGAATGCAAAGCAAACATCTTAAGAAGCACTTTGCTTCAGAGAGCTCAGTAAACTAAGTACCTGCCACTGTCGACTAAACTAGCAGAATGCAAAGCAAACATCTTAAGAAGCACTTTGCTTCAGAGAGCTCAGTAAACTAAGTACCTGCCACTGTCGACTAAACTAGCAGAATGCAAGACAAACATCTTAAGAAGCACTTTGCTTCAGAGAGCTCAGTAAACTAAGTACCTGCCACTGTCGACTAAACTAGCAGAATGCAAAGCAACATCTTAAGAAGCACTTTGCTTCAGAGAGCTCAGTAAACTAAGTACCTGCCACTGTCGACTAAACTAGCAGAATGCAAGGCAAACATCTTAAGAAGCACTTTGCTTCAGAGAGCTCAGTAAACTAAGTACCTGCCACTGTCGACTAAACTAGCAGAATGCAAGACAAACATCTTAAGAAGCACTTTGCTTCAGAGAGCTCAAGTAACAAGTACCTCATATGTCAACTAAACTAGCAGAATGCATTAAGAAATGAACATACATGTAGGAGAACAAACAAATCATATCATATTTTCTCAAAGACTAGACTAGCTAAGAGTACAATGATATCAAAGCCATATATATATCTGATGGGGCAGCAGTATAAGTTTTAGTACAAGATGAGACAGAACACTCTCTCTCTCTCTCTCTCTCTCTCTCTCTCTCTCTAACTTGATACCAGAAATCCATGAGATTCCATGAAAGTGAATGAAGACATAAAATAGACATTTCCATGAATGACTTGTTGACAAAGGAAGCTGTCAGTTATACTATTCTAACATTTCAGTCTCTAGTTTCTTTTCATCAAAGGTTTCCAATTATACTTCACTACCAACCGTACAGTAAAGTACATGCCCATGGTACAGTATAGTACACATCCATGGTACAGTATAGTACACATCCATGGTACAGTATAGTACACATCCATGGTACAGTATAGTACACGTCCATGGTACAGTATGCATGGACAGTATAGTACACGTCCATGGTACAGTATAGTACACGTCCATGGTACAGTATAGTACATGCCCATGGTACAGTATAGTACACGCCCATATCCATAGGTTATAAAGATAACCAGCAACTTCACACTCAATTATATATTGGAACATTTGTCAATAATTGATGTAGCTTGACAGGTCAGACATTTACTGATGATTGGACAATACAGAATGGGGGATATTCTATAATGTCACTTCCACACATCGGTAGGAAAAGTTACAACAGTAGTATTAGCAGACATAGAAGTAGTAGTAGTAGTGAGCAGTCAGCAGTAAGTAAGCAGCGTTAGTAAGTAGTAGTAGCAGTAGAAGTAATAGTAGAAGTAGCATCAGTAGTAGTAGACATTTTTACTACAGCCCACTTAAAGACATTCTTACTACAGCCCACTTAAAGACATTCTTACTACAGCCCACTTAAAGACATTCTTACTACAGCCAAATTGAAGACATTCTTACTACAGCCTACAACGACAGACCACAGGAAGATCTTGTAAATTTTAACAACAAACAAATAATACATCTTCTTCTTCTGCGTTCTCATTAGATTGGGATTTCGGATTCTCTAATAAAGACAGCCGTCTGTCTCAGATTATCAGCCACGCCATATAGTTTGTCTTGAACTCTGGTGTAAGTGGGCCACCTCTTTCTTCTCAGGTCTGCATACTGGGGGCAGTTCTGTAGGATATGTTCTGCTGTCATACTTGCCAAGCTACAGGGGCACAGGTCGTTGGTGCCTATCTTGAATTTAGTGTGCAGGTGGTGTCTCATTCTGTTGTGACCTGTCCGGAGGCGAAGTATGGCTGTCTGGTCCCTTCTGGACAGTTGGTAATATCCATCATTCTTGTTGTGTTTTGGGTGTTCTTTATCCCATTTTAATTTGTAATGCCCTTTGGCGATGGTTTTGCTTCTTCATAGCTAACCAGGTTGTCATCTTGGGGCATTTCTGCTCCCTCTTTAGCTAGTCTGTTAGCATCTTCATTCCCCTTGATCTTGCAGTGTGAGGGTATCCACGGATTACTACCCTCTCAGATTCATGGGATAACTCGGCTAAGGTTGACCTGAGATCACTTAGTTCTGTGTTCCTTTCAGATTTCAGTGCTGAGATAGCGGACAATGCGTCAGTCAAAAGCTCTATTTTTCCATGTATTTGGTTCATATTTTGTAGTGTCATTTTTGCAGCTTCACTGAGGGCCTCTACCTCAGACCTGAAATTGGTTGAGAATTTGCCGGCTGAAATAATAGTAGTTGCAGTAAACAACAAGAAAAGGAAAAATAAAAATCAGTAAGTGGAACTAAAAATAACTTTCTATTAGTTCCCTTTGTAAAGAAACGTTCTGGACTGAAATTACCCCCCTTGGTGACAGTTTAAGTATAAGGTTTTCATCTTGACATTAGTAAAAGGATATTGTCAGGCAAACAATATTAAGATATAAATGGATGTCATGGAGGTTAATAACATTCTACATGGTGAACAATTATGCCTGTCTTCCTGTTAATTGTTAGAGTAGAAATGACTTCAATGTGTTGGGTCTTTTAGTTTAATCACTGAGAAAAACAAGAATGTCAAAGTTGTGTGTTTGCAAGGGATATGTTGGAACTTTTTTTACTAATATTGATTTTCATTAAATTTTAATTTATGTATGTACATCTGTCATACAAAACCAGCTCGTAGATTAGGATGACATTGATGATGTCATATATCTATCTTGTTCATTTATCAACCCATTTTGCTAATGTCCTCCAACATTTCATAGTGAAATGCTATAACCATATATTTTCATTACCTTTGTTGTAGAGCATTCAGCAGCTGTTGTTATACGGTAACATAGGTTAATACTTTACAGTTCTAGAGTACATACATAAGCCGAAGGATTGTCTTCATTGGACCGAGTATTACCCCCAATATGGCCGCCCGTGTGTTGCCTGTGCTCTCAAGAGGAGCAAAGAATAGTAACACTGCGAACTACAAGGCATGTTGTAAGAGGCGACTGAGGTAGAGGCCTAGGAAGCTACCTAGTAAATAAAATGCATCGCAGAAATGGATGTGCTAACCTACTTGTACATAACTGGTACAACGTACAATCACTCTTAGGTTCCGATCACATACAAATCACAAGATGTTAACAAGTGGTTGTATGGAGCGTTCGAAGAAGACCCTTATGGCTCGGCCCCTCTTCACAGAAATGGCACTCCACCGGCAGAGAGTTGCAAAACTCTTGTCTCCTGCAACAATCTTAGTGGTCTCTAGAATAAAATGCACTCGTGAATAGAGCGGTGCGGATTCGAAACCGCAACCTACTGAACCCAAGGCATTAGTTTAAGCACTTAGCCACAGAGAACCTCTTAGTGTAGATAAATGTTGGCATATTCCAGACTTAACTTGTGTCATTTAATGTCATCATTTAATGTCATCATAAGTCTTGCACTGAATCATCATTAATCAATCAGTGATTGGAACATCTATTTGAAAGTTAGCTTGATGAACCATAAACTAGAAAACTTGAGTTGAAGTTAATAGTTTAGATGTACTTGATTGTTAGTTAATAGTTCTAGATTACTTGAGTTGTTAGTTAATAGTTTCTAGATGTACTTGAGTTGTTAGTTAATAGTTTCTAGATGTACTTGAGTTGTTAGTTAATAGTTTATAGATGTACTTGAGTTATTAGTTAATAGTTTCTAGATGTACTTGAGTTATTAGTTAATAGTTTCTTGATGTACTTGAGTTATTAGTTAATAGTTTCTAGATGTACTTGAGTTGTTAGTTAATAGTTTATAGATGTACTTGAGTTATTAGTTAATAGTTTCTGTGTATCTTCACATCTCAAGTCATAGTAGTCATTCAAGATGTGACATTAGTCATGTGTACAGCACCTCAGACTGCTGAGCACATACTTCAAGACTGCTCAGAATATGACATACTGATGCAAGCTTACTGGACTAGTAATTTTTTTTAAATGTACAGAGCTTAACAATTTGGTTCTAACAGACTTAAGTAGGGCTTCAGATGTGTATGAGAGCATGACCTGATCTTCAGATCAATTTTGCATAGTAATTAAGTTGCTATAGACATTCAACAGCCATCGAAGACAGACCGAAGATCAGAAATAACTGAGGCATAAATCCTTCTGTACAGCCGCTCAATATTGATTGAGTATTCAGAACATTCTTCATCTCTGAGAAGCTAAACCTTAGTGATGGATGAATAGTAACTATTCGCTAGTAAAATATTTATTATCGGCTCAATCCGAAAGTATAACAAGAAGGGTCCTTTCCTGGAACCTGCAGGGACTATGAAAGAAGGGGAGACCGAGAAATACATGCAGAGATTTGGAGGCAGAGATCAACAATATAAAGAAGAACTGGAGGAGATAGCTAGAGATAGGAAGACTTGGCATAAGTTGGTTGAAGGTCTATGCCCCAATCTGGGTTAAAAGGGCATATAGAGAGAGAATCCAAAAGTATTGAATAACCCCATAGAAAAAGTATTCATTGTCAGATCACCAGTGTGTGCCATTCCTACCTAGAAGGTCGGCTGTAATGAATTTCCAGCAAAGTATGTTTCATGTACTTCATACCATAACTTATAATGTTCCTCATACCATAACTTGTAATGTTCCTCATATCATAACTTGTAATGTTCCTCATACCACAGCTTGTAATGTTCCTCATACCACAACTTATAATGTTCCTCATACCACAACTTGTAATGTTCCTCATACCATAACTTGTAATGTTCCTCATACCATAACTTGTAATGTTCCTCATACCATAACTTGTAATGTTCCTCATACCATAACTTGTAATGTTCCTCATACCACAACTTATAATGTTCCTCATACCACAACTTATAATGTTCCTCATATCAACTTTAATGTTCCTCATACCATAACTTATAATGTTCCTCATACCATAACTTGTAATGTTCCTCATACCATAACTTGTAATGTTCCTCATACCACAACTTATAATGTTCCTCATACCACAACTTATAATGTTCCTCATATCACAACTTATAATGTTCCTCATACCATAACTTGTAATGTTCCTCATACCATAACTTGTAATGTTCCTCATACCATAACTTGTAATGTTCCTCATACCACAACTTGTAATGTTCCTCATACCATAACTTATAATGTTCCTCATACCATAACTTGTAATGTTCCTCATCATAACTTTAATGTTCCTCATACCATAACTTGTAATGTTCCTCATACCATAACTTATAATGTTCCTCATATCATAACTTATAATGTTCCTCATACCATAACTTGTAATGTTCCTCATACCATAACTTGTAATGTTCCTCATACATACTGTAATGATGTTCCTGACTATCTCTGCTATGATGTTCCTGACTTGTGACTTCTTATGATATTCTGACTCGTGACTTCTACAGCTCATGACAGCGTGACAGTGTTTAACTTGACTTCACATTTCAATATCCGTTAACTTCACCGTTCCACACGGTGTGGTTTTTATAGTCACTTAGACAAGTTCACTCAGTGTGACTTCTACAGTTAATACTTTCTTACAATCTAACTTGTATAGTTTCTTTACATCATGCCTTTTTGTTTCTCTTGTTAAGATTTGTAATGATTGTTCTACATTTAATTGAAGTGGAATGATCGCGTGAGAGAGAACGAGAGAGAGAGAATTGAAGTGATTTGCTTCTCTATTTGCTGCAGTATCCTTATTTTCTCAGTTAAATTATTTTGTTGGTTGCATTTATTGCACACCTATACTCCACCAGCTGCTGACAATCACATTCAGGATGTGTGTTCATATCCTCCTTTCTATAACAATGTTATTGATAAAAGATATGTCACAGTGATATATTCTATTGTGTTTTCATTTTTAGTACAAACCAGTTGTTTTTTTCTAAAGGTATAAATTACTTGTTTCTAGATACACACGTACACACATACACATGTACACACACAAACACATGTACTCACAAACACACATTTCCATAACTGTTCTTTTCACACTCACCTTTCCACACCCACTTCCTCCTCTCTCCGTTTGCTCACACACTTACAGTTTCTAATGATGTAGAGACTTGTTTGTTAATCCCATATCTTCTTCTTTGCGTTCGTCTTTACGACCAATTTTAATCACTCTTTGTGATATGTTTGATCTTTGCCAAGAACGTGTATACGTTGCAGATTGGTTTGGTAGGCCCCTAAACGCATAGACTTCTACACGCTTAGGACACATGCATCCGATTTCAGCCAAACCTCCTTTGTCGCCTCTTACGACATGCATGGCAGGTAACAGTGGTTCTATTCTTTACACCCCAAATTTGGGCCCCGGTAACCACTCGGGCGATTCCCATATAATTGAACATAAATGTCTGTCCTTCTTTACCTTGGTTATACAAACTACCCACACTCTTGACCGAGATTGTTGCATGACAAGCGACTCAATATGTTTACTAAAGCAGAAATAGCACATCACAAATGACCCATTTAGCCATCATTTTTGTACCAGGGCATGTAGAAGTCCAAGGCAATGAGAGTAAAGATCATCTGGCTGATACAGCAGTGGTCATGGAAGGATATTCAATAGATAGTTCAGATATTATCACTAACACAAGAGAATAACAAGTCGTATAGATGACTTTGAAAAGATTTATCAATCTGAAATCCTTATCCATAATCAAAGCTTGTACAGAACAGACTTGTTGGTGTCGGTGTGAATCAAGGACATGGTTGTAATTTGTTGTTGAAAACATGAACATAAATCAACAGAAATATAAATATTTGATTCAGAAATTATTCAATGCGTGATTCATACATGTAACATTCTCCACATACGATATCACATGGCAACCACAAGAGTTGGGACAAAGTGAATCACTTCAGTATTCATGGCAACCACGAGACAGATGTGTTGGTTACAGAAGTTGGGACAAAGTGAATCACTTCAGTATTCATGGCAACCACGAGACAGATGTGTTGGTTACAGAAGTTGGGACAAAGTGAATCACTTCAGTATTCATGGCAACCACGAGACAGATGTGTTGGTTACAGAAGTTGGGACAAAGTGAATCACTTCAGTATTCATGGCAACCACGAGACAGATGTGTTGGTTACAGAAGTTGGGACAAAGTGAATCACTTCAGTATTCATGGCAACCACGAGACAGATGTGTTGGTTACAGAAGTTGGGACAAAGTGAATCACTTCAGTATTCATGGCAACCACGAGACAGATGTGTTGGTTACAGAAGTTGGGACAAAGTGAATCACTTCAGTATTCATGGCAACCACGAGACAGATGTGTTGGTTACAGAAGTTGGGACAAAGTGAATCACTTCAGTATTCATGGCAACCACGAGACAGATGTGTTGGTTACAGAAGTTGGGACAAAGTGAATCACTTCAGTATTCATGGCAACCACGAGACAGATGTGTTGGTTACAGAAGTTGGGACAAAGTGAATCACTTCAGTATTCATGGCAACCACGAGACAGATGTGTTGGTTACAGAAGTTGGGACAAAGTGAATCACTTCAGTATTCATGGCAACCACGAGACAGATGTGTTGGTTACAGAAGTTGGGACAAAGTGAATCACTTCAGTATTCATGGCAACCACGAGACAGATGTGTTGGTTACAGAAGTTGGGACAAAGTGAATCACTTCAGTATTCATGGCAACCACGAGACAGATGTGTTGGTTACAGAAGTTGGGACAAAGTGAATCACTTCAGTATTCATGGCAACCACGAGACAGATGTGTTGGTTACAGAAGTTGGGACAAAGTGAATCACTTCAGTATTCATGGCAACCACGAGACAGATGTGTTGGTTACAGAAGTTGGGACAAAGTGAATCACTTCAGTATTCATGGCAACCACGAGACAGATGTGTTGGTTACAGAAGTTGGGACAAAGTGAATCACTTCATATTGCTGCAACCATGGATTCAGACAATTTTGGTTTTAAAGAATTTCGTTTGTACAATGGAATCACTTCAGTCATGAAGCCACATGGTACATGATAGGCTACAGGGGACAACATGGTACAGTATTCATGAGCTACAGAGACAATGGTTAATGGTTGACACAGTGAACACTAGTATTAGAGCACAGGAGGACAATGTGTTGATTACAGAAGCTGACAGGAATCACTGGTATCATGATAACCACGGAACAGATGTGTTGAGTACAGAAGGACAATGATCACATTGAGCTACCAGGAGCACATGTCAGATGACTCGTGAGGCACATTGGTACAAGTGAGACCTCGAGGCACATGGCATACCACGAGACAATGTGTTGGTTGAGGTTGGAGACAAGTAGCGATATACTTCAAGCCATTCATGGTTGACTACAGGAGACAATGTGTTGGTTGAGTTGGGACATGGAATCACGGTTGTGCTACAGGAGACAATGGTACGTTGAGCTTACAGAGTGGGACAAGAGGTGAATCACTTCAGGTATCTAATTAGATACTCGAGACAGAATAGTGCTATGGTTAGAATGGACAAAGTGAATCACTTCAGATTCATAGAACCAGATAGATGCATGTTGGTTAATCATAGAACAATGATAAAGTGAATACACTTCGTAAAGTCATTCATGCTGAAACCACAGAAATCTAAGAGTGTTCATTTTGCTTACAGAGTTGAGAAACTAGTGAATCAATCTTCACATTCTGGTCATAATCCAGACGTTGTGATTCTGATTTGCTATGTCTTGGGATAACAAGTGAATCATTAGTATTCTGCACAGAGAAGTGATGTTCGTGCTTATGCAGAATTAACCTCGGAATAGGTATTTATTTCCTCTCGTCTTTGTACTCGATGTTCATTGTGTTATGGTTTATCGACTGGGCACAGTGCTTAGATCACTCTATTCTCACCACTGAACAGATGGTCGTATCAGAGTTAGGACAAAGGTGTTAGCTTCAGATTCATGTGAAGCTACAGGACAGTGGTTGGTTAGAAGTGGGACAAAGTGAATCACTTCAGTATTCATGGCAACCACGAGACAGATGTGTTGGTTACAGAAGTTGGGACAAAGTGAATCACTTCAGTATTCATGGCAACCACGAGACAGATGTGTTGGTTACAGAAGTTGGGACAAAGTGAATCACTTCAGTATTCATGGCAACCACGAGACAGATGTGTTGGTTACAGAAGTTGGGACAAAGTGAATCACTTCAGTATTCATGGCAACCACGAGACAGATGTGTTGGTTACAGAAGTTGGGACAAAGTGAATCACTTCAGTATTCATGGCAACCACGAGACAGATGTGTTGGTTACAGAAGTTGGGACAAAGTGAATCACTTCAGTATTCATGGCAACCACGAGACAGATGTGTTGGTTACAGAAGTTGGGACAAAGTGAATCACTTCAGTATTCATGGCAACCACGAGACAGATGTGTTGGTTACAGAAGTTGGGACAAAGTGAATCACTTCAGTATTCATGGCAACCACGAGACAGATGTGTTGGTTACAGAAGTTGGGACAAAGTGAATCACTTCAGTATTCATGGCAACCACGAGACAGATGTGTTGGTTACAGAAGTTGGGACAAAGTGAATCACTTCAGTATTCATGGCAACCACGAGACAGATGTGTTGGTTACAGAAGTTGGGACAAAGTGAATCACTTCAGTATTCATGGCAACCACGAGACAGATGTTTGGATTCAGAAGTTGGGACAAAGTGAATCACTCAGTATTCATGGAAACCACGAGACAGATGTGTTGGTTCAGAAGTTGGGACAAAGTGAATCACTTCAGTATTCATGGCAACCACGAGACAGATGTGTTGGTTACAGAAGTTGGGACAAAGTGAATCACTTCAGTATTCATGGCAACCACGAGACAGATGTGTGGTTCAGAAGTTGGGACAAAGTGAATCACTTCAGTATTCATGGCAACCACGAGACAGATGTGTTGGTTACAGAAGTTGGGACAAAGTGAATCACTTCAGTATTCATGGAAACCACGAGACAGATGTGTTGGTTACAGAAGTTGGGACAAAGTGAATCACTTCAGTATTCATGGAAACCACGAGACAGATGTGTTGGTTACAGAAGTTGGGACAAAGTGAATCACTTCAGTATTCATGGCAACCACGAGACAGATGTGTTGGTTACAGAAGTTGGGACAAAGTGAATCACTTCAGTATTCATGGCAACCACGAGACAGATGTGTTGGTTACAGAAGTTGGGACAAAGTGAATCACTTCAGTATTCATGGCAACCACGAGACAGATGTGTTGGTTACAGAAGTTGGGACAAAGTGAATCACTTCAGTATTCATGGCAACCACGAGACAGATGTGTTGGTTACAGAAGTTGGGACAAAGTGAATCACTTCAGTATTCATGGAAACCACGAGACAGATGTGTTGGTTCAGAGTTGGGACAAAGTGAATCACTTCAGTATTCATGGCAACCACGAGACAGATGTGTTGGTTACAGAAGTTGGGACAAAGTGAATCACTTCAGTATTCATGGCAACCACGAGACAGATGTGTTGGTTACAGAAGTTGGGACAAAGTGAATCACTTCAGTATTCATGGCAACCTACGAGACAGATGTGTTGGTTACAGAAGTTGGGACAAAGTGAATCACTTCAGTATTCATGGCAACCACAGAGACAGATGTGTTGGTTACAGAAGTTGGGACAAAGTGAATCACTTCAGTATTCATGGCAACCACGAGACAGATGTGTTGGTTACAGAAGTTGGGACAAAGTGAATCACTTCAGTATTCATGGCAACCACGAGACAGATGTGTTGGTTACAGAAGTTGGGACAAAGTGAATCACTTCAGTATTCATGGCAACCACGAGACAGATGTGTTGGTTACAGAAGTTGGGACAAAGTGAATCACTTCAGTATTCATGGCAACCACGAGACAGATGTGTTGGTTACAGAAGTTGGGACAAAGTGAATCACTTCAGTATTCATGGCAACCACGAGACAGATGTGTTGGTTACAGAAGTTGGGACAAAGTGAATCACTTCAGTATTCATGGCACCAGAGACAGATGTGTTGGTTACAGAAGTTGGGACAAAGTGAATCACTTCAGTATTCATGGCAACCACGAGACAGATGTGTTGGTTACAGAAGTTGGGACAAAGTGAATCACTTCAGTATTCATGGCAACCACGAGACAGATGTGTTGGTTACAGAAGTTGGGACAAAGTGAATCACTTCAGTATTCATGGCAACCACGAGACAGATGTGTTGGTTACAGAAGTTGGGACAAAGTGAATCACTTCAGTATTCATGGCAACCACGAGACAGATGTGTTGGTTACAGAAGTTGGGACAAAGTGAATCACTTCAGTATTCATGGCAACCACGAGACAGATGTGTTGGTTACAGAAGTTGGGACAAAGTGAATCACTTCAGTATTCATGGCAACCACGAGACAGATGTGTTGGTTACAGAAGTTGGGACAAAGTGAATCACTTCAGTATTCATGGCAACCACGAGACAGATGTGTTGGTTACAGAAGTTGGGACAAAGTGAATCACTTCAGTATTCATGGAAACCACGAGACAGATGTGTTGGTTACAGAAGTTGGGACAAAGTGAATCACTTCAGTATTCATGGCAACCACGAGACAGATGTGTTGGTTACAGAAGTTGGGACAAAGTGAATCACTTCAGTATTCATGGCAACCACGAGACAGATGTGTTGGTTACAGAAGTTGGGACAAAGTGAATCACTTCAGTATTCATGGCAACCACGAGACAGATGTGTTGGTTACAGAAGTTGGGACAAAGTGAATCACTTCAGTATTCATGGCAACCACGAGACAGATGTGTTGGTTACAGAAGTTGGGACAAAGTGAATCACTTCAGTATTCATGGCAACCACGAGACAGATGTTGGTTCAGAAGTTGGGACAAAGTGAATCACTTCAGTATTCATGGCAACCACGAGACAGATGTGTTGGTTACAGAAGTTGGGACAAAGTGAATCACTTCAGTATTCATGGCAACCACGAGACAGATGTGTTGGTTACAGAAGTTGGGACAAAGTGAATCACTTCAGTATTCATGGCAACCACGAGACAGATGTGTTGGTTACAGAAGTTGGGACAAAGTGAATCACTTCAGTATTCATGGCAACCACGAGACAGATGTGTTGGTTACAGAAGTTGGGACAAAGTGAATCACTTCAGTATTCATGGCAACCACGAGACAGATGTGTTGGTTACAGAAGTTGGGACAAAGTGAATCACTTCAGTATTCATGGCAACCACGAGACAGATGTGTTGGTTACAGAAGTTGGGACAAAGTGAATCACTTCAGTATTCATGGCAACCACTGAGACAGATGTGTTGGTTACAGAAGTTGGGACAAAGTGAATCACTTCAGTATTCATGGCAACCACGAGACAGATGTGTTGGTTACAGAAGTTGGGACAAAGTGAATCACTTCAGTATTCATGGCAACCACGAGACAGATGTGTTGGTTACAGAAGTTGGGACAAAGTGAATCACTTCAGTATTCATGGCAACCACGAGACAGATGTGTTGGTTGCAGAAGTTGGGACAAAGTGAATCACTTCAGTATTCATGGCAACCACGAGACAGATGTGTTGGTTACAGAAGTTGGGACAAAGTGAATCACTTCAGTATTCATGCTAACCAGAGACAGATGTGTTGGTTACAGAAGTTGGGACAAAGTGAATCACTTCAGTATTCATGGCAACACGAGACAGATGTGTTGGTTACAGAAGTTGGGACAAAGTGAATCACTTCAGTATTCATGGCAACCAGAGAATGTGTTGGTTACAGAAGTTGGGACAAAGTGAATCACTTCAGTATTCATGGCAACCACGAGACAGATGTGTTGGTTACAGAAGTTGGGACAAAGTGAATCACTTCAGTATTCATGGCAACCACGAGACAGATGTGTTGGTTACAGAAGTTGGGACAAAGTGAATCACTTCAGTATTCATGGCAACCACGAGACAGATGTGTTGGTTACAGAAGTTGGGACAAAGTGAATCACTTCAGTATTCATGGCAACCACGAGACAGATGTGTTGGTTACAGAAGTTGGGACAAAGTGAATCACTTCAGTATTCATGGCAACCACGAGACAGATGTGTTGGTTACAGAAGTTGGGACAAAGTGAATCACTTCAGTATTCATGGCAACCACGAGACAGATGTGTTGGTTACAGAAGTTGGGACAAAGTGAATCACTTCAGTATTCATGGCAACCACGAGACAGATGTGTTGGTTCGAAGTTGGGACAAAGTGAATCACTTCAGTATTCATGGCAACCACGAGACAGATGTGTTGGTTACAGAAGTTGGGACAAAGTGAATCACTTCAGTATTCATGGCAACCACGAGACAGATGTGTTGGTTACAGAAGTTGGGACAAAGTGAATCACTTCAGTATTCATGGCAACCACGAGACAGATGTGTTGGTTACAGAAGTTGGGACAAAGTGAATCACTTCAGTATTCATGGCAACCACGAGACAGATGTGTTGGTTACAGAAGTTGGGACAAAGTGAATCACTTCAGTATTCATGGCAACCACGAGACAGATGTGTTGGTTACAGAAGTTGGGACAAAGTGAATCACTTCAGTATTCATGGCAACCACGAGACAGATGTGTTGGTTACAGAAGTTGGGACAAAGTGAATCACTTCAGTATTCATGGCAACCACGAGACAGATGTGTTGGTTACAGAAGTTGGGACAAAGTGAATCACTTCAGTATTCATGGCAACCACGAGACAGATGTGTTGGTTACAGAAGTTGGGACAAAGTGAATCACTTCAGTATTCATAGCAACCACGAGACAGATGTGTTGGTTACAGAAGTTGGGACAAAGTGAATCACTTCAGTATTCATGGCAACCACGAGACAGATGTGTTGGTTACAGAAGTTGGGACAAAGTGAATCACTTCAGTATTCATGGCAACCACGAGACAGATGTGTTGGTTACAGAAGTTGGGACAAAGTGAATCACTTCAGTATTCATGGCAACCACGAGACAGATGTGTTGGTTACAGAAGTTGGGACAAAGTGAATCACTTCAGTATTCATGGCAACCACGAGACAGATGTGTTGGTTACAGAAGTTGGGACAAAGTGAATCACTTCAGTATTCATGGCAACCACGAGACAGATGTGTTGGTTACAGAAGTTGGGACAAAGTGAATCACTTCAGTATTCATGGCAACCACGAGACAGATGTGTTGGTTACAGAAGTTGGGACAAAGTGAATCACTTCAGTATTCATGGCAACCACGAGACAGATGTGTTGGTTACAGAAGTTGGGACAAAGTGAATCACTTCAGTATTCATGGCAACCACGAGACAGATGTGTTGGTTACAGAAGTTGGGACAAAGTGAATCACTTCAGTATTCATGGAAACCACGAGACAGATGTGTTGGTTACAGAAGTTGGGACAAAGTGAATCACTTCAGTATTCATGGCAACCACGAGACAGATGTGTTGGTTACAGAAGTTGGGACAAAGTGAATCACTTCAGTATTCATGGCAACCACGAGACAGATGTGTTGGTTACAGAAGTTGGGACAAAGTGAATCACTTCAGTATTCATGGCAACCACGAGACAGATGTGTTGGTTACAGAAGTTGGGACAAAGTGAATCACTTCAGTATTCATGGAAACCACGAGACAGATGTGTTGGTTACAGAAGTTGGGACAAAGTGAATCACTTCAGTATTCATGGAAACCACGAGACAGATGTGTTGGTTACAGAAGTTGGGACAAAGTGAATCACTTCAGTATTCATGGCAACCACGAGACAGATGTGTTGGTTACAGAAGTTGGGACAAAGTGAATCACTTCAGTATTCATGGCAACCACGAGACAGATGTGTTGGTTACAGAAGTTGGGACAAAGTGAATCACTTAGTATTCATGGCAACCACGAGACAGATGTGTTGGTTACAGAAGTTGGGACAAAGTGAATCACTTCAGTATTCATGGCAACCCAGACAGATGTGTTGAGTTCAGAGTTGGGACAAAGTGAATCACTTCAGTATTCATGGCAACCACGAGACAGATGTGTTGGTTACAGAAGTTGGGACAAAGTGAATCACTTCAGTATTCATGGCAACACGAGACAGATGTGTTGGTTACAGAAGTTGGGACAAAGTGAATCACTTCAGTATTCATGGCAACCACGAGACAGATGTGTTGGTTACAGAAGTTGGGACAAAGTGAATCACTTCAGTATTCATGGCAACCACGAGACAGATGTGTTGGTTACAGAAGTTGGGACAAAGTGAATCACTTCAGTATTCATGGCAACCACGAGACAGATGTGTTGGTTACAGAAGTTGGGACAAAGTGAATCACTTCAGTATTCATGGCAACCACGAGACAGATGTGTTGGTTACAGAAGTTGGGACAAAGTGAATCACTTCAGTATTCATGGCAACCACGAGACAGATGTGTTGGTTACAGAAGTTGGGACAAAGTGAATCACTTCAGTATTCATGGCAACCACAGACAGATGTGTTGGTTACAGAAGTTGGGACAAAGTGAATCACTTCAGTATTCATGGCAACCACGAGACAGATGTGTTGGTTACAGAAGTTGGGACAAAGTGAATCACTTCAGTATTCATGGCAACCACGAGACAGATGTGTTGGTTACAGAAGTTGGGACAAAGTGAATCACTTCAGTATTCATGGCAACCACGAGACAGATGTGTTGGTTACAGAAGTTGGGACAAAGTGAATCACTTCAGTATTCATGGCAACCACGAGACAGATGTGTTGGTTACAGAAGTTGGGACAAAGTGAATCACTTCAGTATTCATGGCAACCACTGAGACAGATGTGTTGGTTACAGAAGTTGGGACAAAGTGAATCACTTCAGTATTCATGGCAACCACGAGACAGATGTGTTGGTTACAGAAGTTGGGACAAAGTGAATCACTTCAGTATTCATGGCAACCACGAGACAGATGTGTTGGTTACAGAAGTTGGGACAAAGTGAATCACTTCAGTATTCATGGCAACCACGAGACAGATGTGTTGGTTACAGAAGTTGGGACAAAGTGAATCACTTCAGTATTCATGGCAACCACGAGACAGATGTGTTGGTTACAGAAGTTGGGACAAAGTGAATCCTTCAGATTCATGGCAACCACGAGACAGATGTGTTGGTTACAGAAGTTGGGACAAAGTGAATCACTTCAGTATTCATGGCAACCACGAGACAGATGTGTTGGTTACAGAAGTTGGGACAAAGTGAATCACTTCAGTATTCATGGCAACACGAGACAGATGTGTTGGTTACAGAAGTTGGGACAAGTGAATCACTTCAGTATTCATGGCAACACTGAGACAGATGTGTTGGTTACAGAAGTTGGGACAAAGTGAATCACTTCAGTATTCATGGCAACCACGAGACAGATGTGTTGGTTACAGAAGTTGGGACAAAGTGAATCACTTCAGTATTCATGGCAACCACGAGACAGATGTGTTGGTTACAGAAGTTGGGACAAAGTGAATCACTTCAGTATTCATGGCAACCACGAGACAGATGTGTTGGTTACAGAAGTTGGGACAAAGTGAATCACTTCAGTATTCATGGCAACCACGAGACAGATGTGTTGGTTACAGAAGTTGGGACAAAGTGAATCACTTCAGTATTCATGGCAACCACGAGACAGATGTGTTGGTTACAGAAGTTGGGACAAAGTGAATCACTTCAGTATTCATGGCAACCACGAGACAGATGTGTTGGTTACAGAAGTTGGGACAAAGTGAATCACTTCAGTATTCTGCAACCACGAGACAGATGTGTTGGTTACAGAAGTTGGGACAAAGTGAATCACTTCAGTATTCATGGCAACCACGAGACAGATGTGTTGGTTACAGAAGTTGGGACAAAGTGAATCACTTCAGTATTCATGGCAACCACGAGACAGATGTGTTGGTTACAGAAGTTGGGACAAAGTGAATCACTTCAGTATTCATGGCAACATTAGACAGATGTGTTGGTTACAGAGTTGGGACAAAGTGAATCACTTCAGTATTCATGGAAACCACGAGACAGATGTGTTGGTTACAGAAGTTGGGACAAAGTGAATCACTTCAGTATTCATGGCAACCACGAGACAGATGTGTTGGTTACAGAAGTTGGGACAAAGTGAATCACTTCAGTATTCATGGAAACCACGAGACAGATGTGTTGGTTACAGAAGTTGGGACAAAGTGAATCACTTCAGTATTCATGGCAACCACGAGACAGATGTGTTGGTTACAGAAGTTGGGACAAAGTGAATCACTTCGTATTCATGGAAACCACGAGACAGATGTGTTGGTTACAGAAGTTGGGACAAAGTGATCACTTCAGTATTCATGGCAACCACGAGACAGATGTGTTGGTTACAGAAGTTGGGACAAAGTGAATCACTTCAGTATTCATGGAAACCACGAGACAGATGTGTTGGTTACAGAAGTTGGGACAAAGTGACCATGTGTGCTGCAAATTTGGGGATTCAAGACCAATTTTGGTTTTAAAAAAAGAAATTTCCGTTTGTACATGGTCACGATTGAGCTAAGGAGGCACATGGTACATGATAGAGCTACAGGAGACACATGGTACACGATAGAGCTACAGGAGACACATGGTATATGGTTGAGCTACAGGAGACACATGGTACACGGTAGAGCTACAGGAGGCACATGGTACACGATTGAGCTACAGGAGGCACATGGTACATGATAGAGCTACAGGAGACACATGGTACACGATAGAGCTACAGGAGACACATGGTATATGGTTGAGCTACAGGAGACACATGGTACACGGTAGAGCTACAGGAGGCACATGGTACACGATAGAGCTACAGGAGACACATGGTACATGATAGAGCTACAGGAGACACATGGTACACGGTAGAGCTACAGAAGACACATGGTACACAGTTGAGCTACAGGAGGCACATGGTACACGGTTGAGCTACAGGAGGCACATGGTACACGGTAGAGCTACAGGAGACACATGGTACACGGTAGAGCTACAGGAGACACATGGTCAGCGATATAGCTACAGGAGACACATGGTACATGATAGAGCTACAGGAGACACATGGTACACGATAGAGCTACAGGAGACACATGGTACACGATAGAGCTACAGGAGACACATGGTACATGGTTGAGCTACAGGAGACACATGGTACATGGTTGAGCTACAGGAGACACATGGTACACGGTAGAGCTACAGGAGGCACATGGTACACGATTGAGCTACAGGAGGCACATGGTACATGATAGAGCTACAGGAGACACATGGTACACGGTAGAGCTACAGAAGACACATGGTACACAGTTGAGCTACAGGAGGCACATGGTACACGGTTGAGCTACAGGAGGCACATGGTACACGGTAGAGCTACAGGAGACACATGGTACACGGTAGAGCTACAGGAGACACATGTAGCAGTGTAGCTACAGGAGACACATGGTACATGATAGAGCTACAGGAGACACATGGTACATGATAGAGCTACAGGAGACACATGGTACATGATAGAGCTACAGGAGACACATGGTACATGGTTGAGCTACAGGAGACACATGGTACATGGTTGAGCTACAGGAGACACATGGTACGCGATATAGCTACAGGAGACACATGGTACATGGTTGAGCTACAGGAGACACATGGTACACGGTTGAGCTGCAGGAGGCACATGGTACACGGTTGTGCTACAGAAGACACATGGTACACGGTTGAGCTACAGGAGGCACACGGTACACGGTAGAGCTACAGGAGGGCCTGATTATTTATTCAGGTATCTAAATTACAAGTACTTCTGAAGTCAGAATAAAGCTTGCCTGAATGGTTAGGGACACTAGTAATAAGAAAAGCTCTAACTTTCAAATCAATCAGAGATGCCATATTAGGTGCCATGACTGCGCTTGAATTCATAAGAAACAAATGATGAAGGGAAATATAAACACATCTCAGTGAAACTGATACATTACAATGCTAGTAAACTCAATGAAATCAATAATGTAAAGTAGTTCATTTTCTGCTACGGTTAATAAACCCCTAGATGTCTGTTTTTCTTCTTTAATCTTCACACTGCTACCTGGTTATAATCCAACGTTGTGACCTTCTGTATTTGTCTTATGCTTCTTGGATAACGTAAGTGATGAATTGGTATCCAGAGAGAGAAGTGATGAATTTCTGCGTCTTTATGCACAATTCTAACTAATAGGCCTTGTTGGTCGAAACGTTGCTGTATTTTGTCATTGTTTTTGTAATTTGTAAAACTACAGTACTTTGTAATTACGTGTTTTGCCAATCAAATAGTTTTACTGCAGTTCCATATATATATACTGCACAATTCTAACACTCTCTTAATGAGTATTGTTCTTGATTTTCCTCTCGTCTTTTGTCTCGATGTTCTATTGTGGTTATGGTTTTATCGACTGGGCGTCAGGCTGCATTTTTACTAGACGGTCGAAACTCCTATTCTACCACACTGAAAATGGGTACCTGTCACTCAGAGTTACAGGACAATTAAAGGTTGTTGAAGCTACTGTGTACTCTGAAGCTGACAGGGACTAAACACCTGGGGTGGAGGGGAGGAGCTGTGTGCAGAATTTTCTATTGTATCCATTTTACCAGTTGAGTCACGAAATGTATTTATCTGTTGTCAAGGTTACCAAGACATGAGCTAGAATAGCTGCGGGCTGCTATCAGAGCAGCCAGATCACATACTCTATTTGACCATGCCGTGGCAGCCAGCTCCGGGCACGCAACCGCTGGCACCATTTGACCACCAAGTTGCCGGACAATCATCCATGCTGAGATATGACAAAACAACGGTACTAGTAACTCTTGCTTTTATTAGGATTTGTTAACACAGTAACAATATATATAGTTTGTTCTGACACCTGTTGTGTGATGTTACTGTGATATAGAGTAAACTGTCGATAACTGTATCAGTTAGCAAAGACAATATGTTAACAAACTTTCAAAGCAACATCAACTTTTTAAAGTCCAAATAAAATATGAAACTCCATATTATATTGTTTTAAAATTAAATTATGAATTTTCAATTAAAATGTTGTATCAATCCTTTCTTCCATTCGTTCGCTTGAAATTTGTCTATATATTCAATGTTGTCTCTTGTATGAACTTCACTGTCTTTTGTAGCTCACACAGAGGTCCGTGTAGTTTTCTGTCGAGTGTTGTTTTGTTAGGCCAGTGAGTTTGCCTTAGTGTATCATATTCGGGACAGTATTGAAGTATGTGCTCCGCAGTCTGGTGTGCCTGTCCACATGTAGTTCTTGTATCAATCCTAACATATGCCAGCAAAAGTTGGAAAATGACTAAAGATATAGAAAGTAGAAAACAAGTTGAATACATTTGAAAATAGGAAGACTGTGAAAAATAAGGAACATAAAATGGGACGAATTCAGGAGAAGTGATGAAATCAGGAAAATATTTGTTCAACCACTAGTAACAATTCTTATAAGAAAGAGAAGATGGAGATATGTTGGACATATTATGAGAAGAAATGATCAAAGAACAGGTATTGGGGGAAATGGTTCAAGAAAGAGAGGATGCCTAGGGAACCCTAAAACTTAATTTTACTGAGAGAGACGAGAAATATTTCACTCAATTTCATAGAGGAGATTGAACTAGATGCACAGGATAGAGCTGTCTGGAGAAATTGCTTGTATGCCCTATGTAACATAGTGATACGAGAATAATGCAAGACAATACCTGTATCAGTTCTGGGTTCGAATCCAGATCACGTGTATTTTTTCCAGAGATGCCTAGCGATGTTGCTGAAGCTGCAGAGTTCATGTTTTGTGTAACACTCTCGGCAGGTGGCCTGCCATTTCTTCAAGAGAGATAAAGCCGTATAGGGGAAACCTGGTGCAGGGATGTCAAACAGTTGTCTTATGTGTAGTAGTAAAGGATGACATGAGTGTAATACTATAATGGTTTTGTTTGTTCGTCACAGGTGTGTAAACCTTTGATAGCAAGAGAACACTTTCTCTATAAAACATTGCCACAGGAACTCAAGGAATTTACACCTGAGTACAGAGGTAACACAAATCAAATATATGTTTTATTCAAACACATATTTTGTTGATCTTGATCATTGATATCGCTTAGCAAACAAACAAAATATAATGGTCAATAAGTGTCTACATTAATGTTTCTCTATCGTTATCTTCTTTTTGTAAGAAAAAATATTGACAAGAAAGTTTGAGTAGTTGATCTATCAGAATATTTGAGTAGTTGATCTCATTGATGTCACTCATTTTGTTAACAGTAAATATGACTAAGCTACATTGAGTGCAATATAGGACTAAGCTACATTGAGTGCAATATCAGATGAATGAGATACAAAAATGAATTAAACTTCAGCATTAACCAACTACAGCTGATCAAGATGAGGCACTAGAAGATGAGGCCAGTATGTATTTCATTAATAGTGTGTGCAGATGATATTTCATCTCAGGTTATGCCCAACATATCTCCATCTTCTTCTTATAACAGTTGTTACTAGTGGTTGACCAGACATTTCTTCTCAAAGTATGCCCAACATATCACCATCTTCTCTTTCTTATAACAGTTGTTACTAGTGGTTGACCAGACATTTCTTCTCAAAGTATGCCCAACATATCACCATCTTCTCTTTCTTATAACAGGTGTTACTAGTGGTTGACCAGACATTTCTTCTCAGAGTATACCCAACATATCACCATCTTCTCTTTCTTATAACAGGTGTTACTAGTGGTTGACCAGACATTTCTTCTCAAAGTATGCCCAACATATCCCCATTTTCTCTTCCTTATAACATTTGTTACTAGTGGTTGACCAGACATTTCTTCTCAGAGTATACCCAACATATCACCATCTTCTCTTTCTTATAACAGTTGTTTCTAGTGGTTGAAGTTACAAAAAGTCCACACTTTTAAATATTGGAAAACTAAACATAATGAGCCAGATTTTTCTCAAGTTTTGCCATATTCTCAGTGAATAGTTTTTGACAAATTTGAATTTGGTTTTTCTTTCAGGAGAGATCGAAGTTCAGTTAATTGAAGAGGATGGGTACATACAATTGTATGGTTTGTGTGTGAATGATGAAACCAATGAAGATAGGTGTTCTTGTTCCTCTGCTCCTGGAAACCATTGCCGTAAACAAATGGAGGCTGCATACAAAGAGACATCTATAAAAGACAGGTACATTTTCGAGAATATTCAGTTTGCTGTGTTCAGTTTAAATATGCTATATGGATCACACTAACATATGGATCTCACTAACATTATATGGATCACACTAACATAGGAATCACACTAACATATTGGATCACACTAACATTATATGGATCACACTAACATTATATGGATCACACTAACATAGGGATCACACTAACATATGGATCACACTAACAGCTTATTACACTAAATGGGCTTATTAGTATGACAATAAACTGAAACTGAAAGGACTTATTAGTATGACAATAAACTGAAACTTAAAGGGGCTTAGCTGTTCATTACTAGTTACTGAACCAATGTCATTACACCCCAGGCTCTTAGTTCTAAGTCTTCCCCAACAGATGTTGAAGGGTATGCATACTGATGGTTCCTGTAGCTCACTGGTTAAACACACTCCTCACTCTGCCCCTCATGCACCCAGTTCTACTTGTACAGCGGGTAACTCCAAACTTCTTAAATCGTTGGAATGATTCAACATCTATTTTCATCCAACAGGCAGTCGCGAAGAGACCGAACACTATCCCCATATCCATCTTCAACTCCCCAACAATTGATGCTGTTGATGCAAGCCTGTCCGCTCTCTCATTGCCGCTAACACCTGCATGCGCAGGACAGTAGATCCATGTAAACTTATTGTGGTTAGAAACTTTGATAAACGACATCCACTTATACCGCAACCTGCCATTTTGGATCTTCCGAAGCATCGACTGAGAGTCAGATACAACACCGGCTCTGGTAAGCAGAGTTCCGAAGAGCCTGTGGAGGGCTGCAGTAACTGCCTCAACCTTCATCCTCATATTGGAAGTAGTTGTCCTGTTTGCTCCACTTTGCTCTGCAACAACCCTACCATGCGCAGTAGCCAAGAAACCCCAGCCTGACTTCTCATCACAATGCTCAGATCAATCAGTATAAACAACAACATCATCATTTGCATTATCTTCTATCAGCCGCTTAAGGACAGATGGCACCCCTAAACAGAAATATTGAGATTGCGTTTATGATTCAAAATGATTAACTTGATGTTAAAACTCCAAAAAATTTCAAAATTTCAAAAAATCCAAGCATGTATATTCCATGAAAAAAATTTAATATAAAGGGTATTTTAAGGAAAAAATGACCTTGCAAAATACAGGATGATTTAAGTTGTGTTCCGGTTAGCACTATAGAACTTTCAGATGTTATAGTACATCTGCGTATCTTGAACTGGTAGCAAAAGATTTATAAAGTATAATAAAATGAGTTTTACCTGAAATTTTTTATGCAAAACCAGATTTATGACCCAAAAAATAGGGGGTAAGGGATATTCTTTTCCATGACACACAAAAACTGTTTAATAAATTCTTTTTAAAGTGGTAGGGGATGATCAAATGTGCGTAAGAAAGAAGTGTGTAAAGTTTTACAGCAATCCTTTTAGTAGTTTTTGAAAAAAGTGTATTTAGCGTTATACATTTATGGAAAATGACAATTTTTAGGAAAAAGTAAAAAAACGAACATATTTTCAATTATTGACCAAATTAATTTACTTTAGGCATACAAACTTGCCTTAGTCAATGCTTTAGATGCTAACGCTAATTGTTTTACATCTTTCTATCTTTATGTGCCTAAATGCTGTTTTTAGTTTAGTCGTCAGATCACCATCACTGCACGTCGAACAAATTAGTCCATAAGTGCTCCGATCTCTCCCTCAGTATGTCCATCAGCGGTGGCGACTAACGACACCGGTTCTTTGTTGGTTTACAATTCTTCTTTGTCTGCCAGCATAGTGTTCTTGTCGAGCTACACCACACTTAACTTTGAGTTCTTGCAGTCTGGTTAGTGTTGTGGATTCACCGCTATTACGTGAATCATGTACACGCCTCTCTCCCTTAAGGAATTTATAATATCAGCCTGGTCCATTGCTCGTCCGCTTTGGACAGCAGCCATACCTGCAAGCCTATCTGCACGTTCATTCCCCTTACACCTGCATGCCCTGGCACAAAAAAAAAACTGATCTTTGTCAGCTTAGACCTCCCCAGCGATTCTATCCAATGTCTCCTAGCCCATCCTGTTTCAATCTTCCTGAGCATACTCATTGAGTCACTGAGAAAACATGCATGGATAAAAGTCTGTGATTCTAGCCAAATCATCGCTTTGGTAACCGCCATGATTTCCATAGTGAGACTGCTCGTAGTCACGAATGCTGTATTAGCAAGAAAGATATGTGGTTTTTATAGGTGACTGCAAAATACTGAAAATAAAATTTTCTGAAGGAAAAGTTAAATTAAAACAAAAGAAGCATATTGGCACAATTTCATATTATTAACTACAATATTGGCATCATTGACAGTTACTTTTAACCTCCTCCTCAAAGCAAATGAGATCTTAGGACACCAAGTCCATATAAGATCATGGAAAGATTCATTAGCATTGTGAGAACCACCATGAATGTATTTTGTCAACGAAGTTGCAAGATAGCTTGACAAATACATGCATTATGTTGTCAAAAATAAAATTAGACAGTTTGTTTTTAATCAACTAAAACTTTTATCTTTAAGGTACAAGCTACTCAGCCTATTACAGTTCTCGTGGTTATATTTGTGATGTTTAAATATGACTCAAATACTATTTATCCAATGTGCTCTAGTTTCCCAGAATTTTTGGTGGCGAGATCTGTAAAAGATGGCCTTGGATATGTCAGCTTGAAAAACCTTGGTTTGCAGACCTATGCCTCCCTAGGGGCGTAGGGTGAAGAAGTTAACTATGTATCTATAGCGGCTTATCATCTGGAAGTTAAATAACGTGTATCATCTTGAAGTTAAATAACGTGTATCATCTTGAAGTTAAATAATGTGTATCATGACTCCCCCAAAACTTGAAGTTATACAGAATACTTACCAAACCTAGTAAGATGATGAGAGTTTGTAGCTACTCTAAGATATGTCACCAAAAGTTACAGACCACTTGAAGAGTGATCTGGGGAAGAACAGTAGTAATATTTACAAGATGATAAATAAGTGTATATGTAATTTAATATTCTTCTTCTTTGCATTCGTTCTTTACAATCAATTTTAATCACTGTGATATGTTTGATCTTTGCCATGAACGTGTATACGTTGCATATTGGTTTGGTAGGCCCCTAAACGCATAGACTTCTACACGTTTAGGACACATGCATCCGATTTCAGACAAACCTCATTAGTCGCCTCTTACGACATGCATGGCAGGTAACAGTGGTTCTATTTTTATACCCAAATTTGGGCCCTGGTAACCACTCGGCGGATTTAATATTCAAATAGCAAAATGACAGGAGCCATGATACAAGTTGTTCTAATAGAGTATCTTATGTCTGGTAATAGATGACAGGATGCCATGATACAAGTTGTTCTAATAGAGTATCTCATGTCTGGTAATAGATGACAGGATGCCATGATACAAGTTGTTCTAATAGAGTATCTCATGTCTGGTAATAGATGACAGGATGCCATGATACAAGTTGTTCTAATAGAGTATCTCATGTCTGGTAATAGATGACAGGAGCCATGATACAAGTTGTTCTAATAGAGTACCTCATGTCTGGTAATAGATGACAGGATGCCATGATACAAGTTGTTCTAATAGAGTATCTCATGTCTGGTAATAGATGACAGGATGCCATGATACAAGTTGTTCTAATAGAGTATCTCATGTCTGGTAATAGATGACAGGATGCCATGATACAAGTTGTTCTAATAGAGTATCTCATGTCTGGTAATAGATGACAGGAGCCATGATACAAGTTGTTCTAATAGAGTACCTCATGTCTGGTAATAGATGACAGGATGCCATGATACAAGTTGTTCTAATAGAGTATCTCATGTCTGGTAATAGATGACAGGATGCCATGATACAAGTTGTTCTAATAGAGTATCTCATGTCTGGTAATAGATGACAGGATGCCATGATACAAGTTGTTCTAATAGAGTATCTCATGTCTGGTAATAGATGACAGGATGCCATGATAATGTTGTTCTTTAGAGTACTCATGTCTGGTAATAGATGACAGGAGCCATGATACAAGTTGTTCTAATAGAGTATCTCATGTCTGGTAATAGATGACAGGATGCCATGATACAAGTTGTTCTAATAGAGTATCTCATGTCTGGTAATAGATGACAGGATGCCATGATACAAGTTGTTCTAATAGAGTACCTCATGTCTGGTAATAGATGACAGGATGCCATGATACAAGTTGTTCTAATAGAGTATCTCATGTCTGGTAATAGATGACAGGATGCCATGATACAAGTTGTTCTAATAGAGTATCTCATGTCTGGTAATAGATGACAGGATGCCATGATACAAGTTGTTCTAATAGAGTATCTCATGTCTGGTTTGTGATTATTATTTGATGTTTGTACACTTCATATATTTATAAATGTACAAGATTCAATAGATGTGATGAGATTATAATTGATTTCTTTGTCTCTGTTATGTTCTAGAAGCACAGTCCAAGTATTGATTTCTTTGTCTCTTCTTTGTTCTAGAAGCACAGTCCGAGTATTGATATCTTTGTCTCTTCTTTGTTCTAGAAGCACAGTCCGAGTATTGATATCTTTCTCTCTTCTATGTTTAGAAGCACAGTCCGAGTATTGATATCTTTGTCTCTTCTTTGTTCTAGAAGCACAGTCCGAGTATTGAGAAGTGGAAGCTATGAAGTATCTCTTTCAACAGATGAGGTCTTTTATGCAGCAGGTTCAAACCCAGACCACCCAAATGCCCACAACTTGAACCCTTGGAGTTTGAAGAACCACAAGAGACTTCTGGACAAGATGCGTAAATCTGAATATCGAGATAATAAGATACGTATCCTTATATGGAAACAGTTTAGTTGTCTGTAATCATTAAACTGTGCATGTCTTTCTTAGAATTATGATGGGGATCTTTATTGTTTGCAGAAGAAATATTCACAATTCAACGACAGAGATATATAGTACTAAAAAACGTTAATTGCATATCCTTTACAGGACTCTGCGAATCAACCCCAGCTTATAATGCTATTTGCGATTTTTCTAGGCATTATTACGTTCAGTAGTTTGCCATTGCTTTCTGAACAGGTGGTGCCATCGTCCTTTGGTTAAAATCCACGCAAACAATTTGCAACCAAATTGACGCAGCGTGATTCGAACTCAGAACGTCGGAGTTAATAGACCGAGTCACTAACCCTAAGCCACAGATGCCACCATATGGTACTGCATGCAAGTAAAAAGTAAAGGAAGCATTTTTATACCATGAGATATATCCAGGAGTATGTTGTTAGTAAAAAAAAGTAAAGGAACCCTTTCATACCTCGTGGTATATGGGTCAATACAGTGTTAGGCCTGTATTTTCATTGACTGTCGGCACACGATGGGTGATGTGGTCAGCATCACGCCGGCCGCCTTTACTTCCCAGAGCATGTCTGGTACCCAGTTGAGGCTGGGTCGACCTGAGAGCCGTCGTGGTCGGGAAAAAATTCCACGCACATTGCGGGAGCTGAACCCAGACCACCAGCCTTGCGAGCGAGTTCACTAACAACTACGCTACAGCGGCTCTCAGTATGTTGTTAGGCTCTCATATTTTGTATTCACCGTCAGTACACATGATAGATGGATGTGATCAACATCATGCAGACTGCCTTTACTTTTCTGTGCTTTTCTGGTAGTCAATTGTAGCTGGTCTTCTTCGAACGCTCCATATCGACCACTTGTTAATCACTCTTTGTGATTTGTATGTAATCTGAGCCTAAGAGTAATTGTACGTTGTACTAGTTATGCACCTACAAGTAGGCCAACACATTTGATTTCTGCGATACTTTTTATTGACTAGGGCAGCTTCCCTGGGCCCCTACCTCAGTCGTCTCTTACGACATGCCTTGTGGGTCGCAGTGTTACCATTCTTTGCTATCCCTGAGCACCCCAACAACACATAGGCTGTAGCTGCTCAACCTTATAGCCGCTACGGTCATAAAAAAATGTGACTCCCACTGAAGAATTGAAACAGGACTAGCTAAGAATCGTCTAAGAAGTGAATACACTAACCATAACACTACTGTGACTCTCAAATGCAACATGCACAGTCTGATATAGATATCTGTAGTATTGAAAAACAAAGTAGGGCTTAATCTAGACTAAATTCAGTTTCATTTTTGTATCTTAAATGTCACTTTTTAGCATTTGTGTTTTGTAGAACCATCCTGCTATACCCAGTACTGCATGTGTACACATCTGAACCACACAGTTACCAAGCTGACCTATTTCTTGTAGGTAGTGATAGTCACACAATTGTGTAACCAATTTTGAAAGTCAAATACTTTAAAAACAGTTTAGGTTACTTCTATTAAAACGTGTCATGATTTCTTGCTCTAAGCTAGTGCAAACCGTTTAGTCACAGTCCTACAACCCCAGAATCAAACGGCACATGGCCCCTAGATCAGAGTGTTACCAACTTTGCTAATGGTGATCCCACTGCAGGGTATTTGTATGAAAAGAAATACTTTTCCTTAACTGACACGCAAGGATTTATCCTTCTGAAGAATGTTGTTGCAGATTTCCTTCATCCCTGTATCCTTGATCTGAAAATTGGGTCACGTCTGCATGGTGATGATGCATCCAGTGTGAAAGTGGCAAGCCAATCAGAAAAGTGCAGGCGAACAACTTCAAGCACATTGGGTATCAGACTATGTGGGATGCAGGTTTGTAAAGTCACATGTTGTCTACAAGACTTTGTTTTTTGTGTGTGGACACAAATAAGTTTATGTGACGTTATGTAGCATCTGTTCTAAGTTGGTGTGATGTTATTTTGCGTTGGTTCTAAGTTGGTGTGACGTTATTTTGCGTTGGTTCTAAGTTGGTGTGACGTTATTTTGCGTTGGCTTAGCAAGTTGACTGTTGATAATTAAAGAGACCATCATTAAAAGATGAAGATTAGATGGATTAGTCATGTATCTTGTATGCCAGTAGAGGCAATGGCTAGGGCAGCTCTTCAACAGACAGCGGATAGGAAAAGAAGTCCTGAACATCCAAAGAAAACATGGAGAAAAATTGTGGAAAGAGAGTTTAAGGATTGTAGCCTGACATGGGAAACAATTGGTAGAAAGACGGCAGACCGACAACAATGGATATATTTGAGTGGAAGCCTTTTGTGTCAAACAGGACATGAAGAAAATATAGAGAGACAGATAGATAGTTACAAGTTGGTGTGACATTATGTTGTGATGGTTACAAGTTATGACTGTTAATTTTGTTGGTTGTAAATTGGTATCACATTAGATTGTTTTTATCCCAGCTAATACAATCATTCCAGTCCTTCGAAACTAAATGCTACAGAAAGATCCTACGAATACCATGGACAGAAAAAGAAAGAACACTGATGTCCTGAAATAACTAAATGTTAAAGAGAATTGGCTGATAAACAACATACTATACAGAAAAATTACATACTTTGGTCACATCAAGCGTCACGATGGCCTGGAAAGAACAATATTAGAGGGCAGGGTCCCAGGACGCAGAGGCAGACCAAGAAGAAGATGGCTATAAGATATTAAAGAAACCATGAATATGACCATCGACAAAGTGGGTGAACTGGCAAGAGACTGAGTGAATTTCAAATGTGCTGCAAAGAGAGCAACGTCCTATAAAGGATACGTACCTTGATAATGATGATTACAATCATATTTGCATGTTTTTGTTGTATTTATGTGCCCATATTGAACGTAATAAATTCATCTCATAACCTCATATCATTCTCTTGCTTTACAATGCTAACAGTTATCTATCAATATCATTTAGGTTTATCAAGTCGATTCTAGCGCTTATCACAGCATTGACAAGTATCATGGGCGCACTCTGAACAATGAGTCATTCCGAGACATGTTATATAACTTTCTGCATAACGGAACCAGGTTTCGTTCAGAACTCATTCAACCAATTGTGTCACGGCTGTCTCAGCTGATTGATTGCCTTGAGAAGTTACATTCATTTCGATTCTATGCTAGCTCCCTGCTGATTATCTACGATGGAGATGTTGCCTTACCTGCTGAATGTCAAGATGTTCAAACACAACTGGCAGCGTCCGACAACACTGACAACTTAACTTCTGTTACAAATGTTACAGAACGTTCTCGCTGTTTTAGTGAATCGTGTCAAACTGTGGATCGACAATCTGAAAAACATGCTCACTGTTTTAGCGAATCGTGCCAAACTGGGGACCAACAATTTGAAAAACATGCTCATTTTTTTAAAGAGCGGTGTCAGTGTTTGGAAGAACAACCTAGTGAATCTCGACATTCTTTCAATCAATGGGCTACATCTATTGGGAAGCATCCTGATGAAGTCTGTAGTAACTGCGGATCTATTTCTTGTTCATCATCCTTGCATGTCTGTAGTTGCAGTCAACCTGTAGAACTTGAACATAATATGTTTGAATCTAGTTCTGCAAATATTGTCAAAGATGTTCAGATTCTAAATAGGGAAAGTTCATCCTTTTCTGTGTCTAGTCATGTAGAAATGGATACACATCATCCAACCGTCCATGAGTCACTGCTGGATACACATCATCCAACCATTCATGAGTCGCAGGATACACATCATCCAACTGTCCATGAGTCACTGCAGGATACACGTCATCCAACAGTCCATGAGTCACTGCAGCAGAATTCAAACTTTAACTTGGTCCAGAATGTCAAAGAAGAACATCGCTCCAGCTCAGCACGGAACATTGCTTCTGAGGAGACATCTGGTAGTCTGATCAATCACTCAATTCAACAAGAGCAAGTTGAGACTAGCTTATGCAGTCAAGAATTCCAGAAAATATGTGTCTTATCAGATGATGCTTCAGTAGAAGACAACCATCATTCTGCAACACAGAAAGTGCCCTTGAACTTGCAGAAAGTCTTATCTGATACAGACAGTTTATCTCTTGCTAACATTACCAGTCTTGTACATAGAAACTCTGTACAGACACATTCAACTACAGACAACTTTGAACATTCAACTGCAGACAACATTGAACATTCAACTGCAGACAACATTGAACATTCAACTGCAGACAACTTTGAACATTCCAGAACAGCTTTAAACAGGATTCCAGAACAGTTTTTGAATGTAGGTTATAGTTCAGCAGCTAATGACACAATCTCTCATGTTGAGAAACTTCAGTCTATCACTTTAACAGATTTACAAAATCATGAAAAGACAGCAATCCCCCCACAAAGCATACATTCTGTTGATGATCGTGAGTCTCGCTCCTTGTCTGTCATGACTGAATCACACGATATCTCTCAACAAACAGAACTGACTTCATTCCAGGAACATCAAACGCAGCATGGGATGTCAGAACTATTCAATTTGTGTCCGTATAAGTTCAACATGGATGTGAAAATGATTGATTTTGCCCACACTACACACAAAGGTTTTACAGATGATGCAGTTGAACATACTGGAGCAGACAGTGATTATATACTGGGACTTAGAAACTTAATTAAACTTTTTCAAGAACTCCAGGGTAAACAATAAAGTCAGGTAAACAATAAAGTCAAGTAGACAATCCATTTTTATACCATGAGGGATTTTGGGGAATGTGGTGTTAGATTCATAGTTTTCATTGACCATCGGCACAGGATGGATGGAGATCTCTGTGGTGTTAGATTCATAGTTTTCATTGACCATCGGCACAGGATGGATGGAGATCTCTGTGGTGTTAGATTCATAGTTTTCATTGACCATCGGCACAGGATGGATGGAGATCTCTGTGGTGTTAGATTCATAGTTTTCATTGACCATCGGCACAGGATGGATGGAGATCTCTGTGGTGTTAGATTCATAGTTTTCATTGACCATCGGCACAGGATGGATGGAGATCTCTGTGGTGTTAGATTCATAGTTTTCATTGACCATCGGCACAGGATGGATGGAGATCTCTGTGGTGTTAGATTCATAGTTTTCATTGACCATCAGCACAGGATGGATGGAGATCTCTGTGGTGTTAGATTCATAGTTTTCATTGACCATCGGCACAGGATGGATGGAGATCTCTGTGGTGTTAGATTCATAGTTTTCATTGACCATCGGCACAGGATGGATGGAGATCTCTGTGGTGTTAGATTCATAGTTTTCATTGACCATCGGCACAGGATGGATGGAGATCTCTGTGGTGTTAGATTCATAGTTTTCATTGACCATCAGCACAGGATGGATGGAGATCTCTGTGGTGTTAGATTCATAGTTTTCATTGACCATCGGCACAGGATGGATGGAGATCTCTGTGGTGTTAGATTCATAGTTTTCATTGACCATCAGCACAGGATGGATGGAGATCTCTGTGGTGAAGCCTTTGCTTTGTGTTCCAAAGATTGTGGGTTTGATTCCAGACCGCACCGTTCTGTTCGCAAGTGTATTTTTTTTTACAAAACCCTAGGATCTATCAATGTGCTTTGTGTAATACTCTGGCAGGTGGCGTGCAGTTTCTACGGAGAGGAAGCTGCAATATTGGTAAAACCCGGTGCAATGAAGTCAATCCTTCGGTTTTTATACTCTTTTTTTAAAGACAGAGTGGATGATGTAGTCACTATGACATCTTCTGCCTTTACTTCCCGGTGTTTCTCTGTTACTAAATTTGAGGCTGTGTCGACCTGAGAATTGTTTGTGGTCTGAAAGATCCCATGTCAACTTGGCATTGAAACAAGACTACTTGCTATATGAAGCAGGTATACAAACCACTATGCTAGTGCAGCTATCATGCATTTGGATAATAAAACATACATTAAATTAATCAAGAATATATAGATATAGACATGTATTTGGTTTCTATGTTTTATGTGATGTGTGTGTGTGTGTATGTTTGAGGTAAAACCAGGTCTTAGGAAAGATTGAAAGTACACCCTGAGATATTCAAAGAACCAAACCAAAGCAAGAGTTGCTAAGTTTGTGTGTGTGTATTTTGAGGTAACAACCAGGTCATGGGAAAGACTTGTAAGAGTACACCCTGAGATACACAAAGACCAAAGCAAAAGTTGCTATGACAACATAGTACTGTTGTTATCACTATCCTGACAACTTCTGTCATGTGACTGAATCAAACTGTATATATGAATTTTATCCATTTGCATATAGTCATTGAGGAATATACTACATGGAGAATAGCTTACTTTAGTTATATAGTTCATCAAATCATTCATCATTACACAAGATACAAGTCTATAAGTGATAACATTTCATCTTCAGTATATCCATCAGCACACAGCCATTGCCAGTTCAAGTCTTGTGTTGGTTAATGTAAACCACCTTATTTAATTACTATATATATATATATATATATATATATTATATATATATATATATATATATAGTGTTCAAATTTAGTAATACCAGACTTAACTACATTTCTGCAGTTGGGAAATGGACTTAGAATCTAAGTTGCCACTTGAATGCTCTGCCTGTCTTCTTACTAACATTCATTAGTAGCCACACGGTGAGAGACACACGCTGAGAGACACATGCTGAGAGACACACGCTGAGAGGCACACGCTGAGAGGCACACGCTGAGAGACACACGCTGAGAGACACTGAGGAGGACATCGGAGCACTTATGGACTAATTATTATTCATTTAATGTGCAGTGATGATGATTCAACAACTTAATTAAACTAAAAAAAAAGACTGCCACATTTTTTTCTCTACATTTTCTCATACATTAGATGCTCATTGTCAGCACTTTTATGGAGATGAGTTACTTTAGTACAAAACTCTGGTGGTGCTTGTGCTGATGTTCTAGAGAGAGTACCGTAGTTTCACTTCAGATGTGGCAAGGTCCATCTTGTTAGTCACAACTGAGGTGACACATCACTCATTCTTTCAGGATGATTGTGTTCTAACAATCAAGTGTGATTGAAGAAGAAGAAGAAGAAAACTAATATATATGTGTGTCTGCAGTAGGGGGGAGGTGTGTTTGCAGTAGGGAGGAGGTGTGACTCTGCAGTAGGTAGGTGTGACACTATGTGTCTAAATGTATACACTTTTTCTGAGTGATAGTGTTTTGTTCCTCATCTGTTAAGCATTTCAAATATTATAATATGTGACTCTTGATGTTTTTTAAAACTAATGCCTTGTGATATTTCATTGAATAAAATGTGATAATTCAGTCATGACTTATTACTTTACAATCAAGATTTGTAATATTATAATTTTGTATTACATTTATCTTACGTATTACTTTCTGTTGTGGGACAGTGTAGCGTACTGTGTAACATTCGCAGATCGACTCAGACATATTAGGGTTATGGCTTTGGTCCCACACTTGACGTTCCACATGTGAGGTAAGGAATTGGCCTTCCTACTCGCTAGGGTCCAGAAATGTGAAGTGTCAGACACTTCATAACCTAAGGTCTGAAAGCAGCTTCTGAACATTTTCTTTTTTATTATACAGTATTACTTTCGAGGGTTTTCGAATTTTCAGTCTTTGTTTAATGTAATTGTAAATGTTTTGTTTAATGTAATTGTAAATGTTTTGTTTAATGTAATTGTAAATGTTTTGTTTAATGTAATTGTAAATGTTTTGTTTAATGTAAATGTTTTGTTTAATGTAATTGTAAATATTTTGTTTAATGTAATTGTAAATGTTTTGTTTAATGTAATTGTAAATGTTTTGTTACCATTCACTTCATCTGAATATTTATTGTTCTCTTTACATTAAACTGTCAAATCTCATCATCATCTAGTAGCTTGCTCTAATGCAGAGCTTTGCTGTCGTAATAATTATTTGTAATTTCTCTATTATATGCCAGATATCCTTACCTCGGTTACTGTTATGTTCAAGTCATCTATCACATCTTTCATCCATCTTCACATTGGTCTTCTTCATTCTTCACCACTTTGCCAAAATACATCCTTCCGTAACTGTCGTGCTCAAACTTTGATCAAGTCTCTTTACATGTCCAAAACATATCACTTTTCTCATTCTTTTCTCTCTCTCTCTCTCTCTTTCATTAATTAAATATCTTTAATTCTGAGTTCTTGTTTGGATAGATCTGTTTGTTCCTTTCTATGTGAAGTCACACATTGTTGAAGTATTGTCAATTTCAGTTTGGAATATCTTCATTGCACTCCGGACATGTCCATAGGTGCTCCGATCTCCTTCGCAGTATCTCCAACAGCGTCCAGCGACTGACCGTACCAGTTTGATTTTGATTGATGAGCCTACTCACGTACCTGTTATGTTGTTCTTTTCTTGCTACTCCAATCTTCAAACCCAGCTCCTGCAATCTAGTAGTTGACGTGTCAAGTTAAATATTGTCAAGTTGGGTTGTAATGTACTAGGCACACATTTACTTGGAAAACAATCACACACCGCAATTAGACATGTACTAGACAGGCTTGCATCAACAGCATCGATAGTCGGTGAGTTGAAGATGGATAAGGGAGATGTTCTTCGGTCTCTTCGTGACTGTTTTTGGGTGAAGACACTAAAATAGATGTTGAATCGATCCAGCGATGTAAGAAGTTTGGAGTTACTTGTTGTACAAGTAGAACTGGATGCCTCAGGGGCAGAGTGAGAGGAGTTTGTTTATCCAGCAAGCCACAGGAACCATCAGTATGCATACTCTTCTATATCTGTTGGGAGAGACTTGAGTACCTATGGGTCTGCCCGGAGTGCAATGATGTCAGTTTAATAACCAATAATAGACTGAATCCCACAGGGCATGAGAAAAGTGGGGAAGCTGACAAATTGCTATCAAAGAACAGGAGAAAAATAGCTTAGAGAGGTGGTAGTCTGATAGTCTGGGCTTGAGAATAGAATTTGTTGTTGATAAACGGTTACAGTTCTTATATTCCACTGTGAACAGGAAGGTATGGTGGTAGTAGCAGCAGCACAGTCTTTTGTTGCAAGAAGTTTGAAACAAATATAATGATTTGTTTGAGTTGAACCACATAGGGAGATGAGTCTTAGCAACGTTTATCTCCCATTTCTGATCATGTAGGGAGATGAGTCTTGGACACGTTTATCTTCCATGTATGATCCCATAGGGAGATGAGTCTTAGCAACGTTTATCTCCCATGTATGATCATGTAGGGAGATGAGTCTTAGCAACGTTTATCTCTCATGTCTGATCCCATAGGGAGATGAGTCTTAGCAACGTTTATCTCCATGTTGATCCCATAGGGAGATGAGTCTTAGCAACATTTATCTCTCATGTCTGATCCCATAGGGAGATGCGTCTTAGCAACATTTATCTCTCATGTCTGATCCCATAGGGAGATGAGTCTTAGCAACGTTTATCTCTCATTTCTGATCCGATAGGGAGATGAGTCTTAGCAACGTTTATCTCCCATTTCTGATCCCATAGGGAGATGAGTCTTAGCAACGTTTATCTCCCATGTCTGATCATGTAGGGAGATGAGTCTTAGCAACATTTATCTTCCATGTATGATCCCATAGGGAGATGAGTCTTAGCAACGTTTATCTCCCATGTATGATCATGTAGGGAGATGAGTCTTAGCAACGTTTATCTCTCATATCTGATCCCATAGGGAGATGAGTCTTAGCAACGTTTATCTCCCATGTATGATCCCATAGGGAGATGAGTCTTAGCAACATTTATCTCTCATGTCTGATCCCATAGGGAGATGAGTCTTAGCAACATTTATCTCTCATGTCTGATCCCATAGGGAGATGCATCTTAGCAACATTTATCTCTCATGTCTGATCCCATAGGGAGATGAGTCTTAGCAACATTTATCTCTCATGTCTGATCCCATGGGAATGCATCTTAGCAACATTTATCTCTCATGTCTGATCCCATAGGGAGATGAGTCTTAGCAACGTTTATCTCTCATGTCTGATCCCATAGGGAGATGAGTCTTAGCAACGTTTATCTCCCATGTCTGATCAACAAAAATAAGAAATAATCTCAACCGAAATAAATTAAGCAAAAAAGCTAGGATTGGAAATGATTGCGAATGTTTGGTTGTAAGCCTATGCTTCACACAAGGTTGATAAAAGTCAAGGTGAAGTGTCAGTAAATATAACTTGATTGATGATGAATAATTATATTTTATTTTAATATGAATTTACTGCATATATTTAGTAAATATATCAATCACAGCATCTCAGATTTATGGCCATTCAGTCATGCATTCATCAAATAGTCATATCTATAACCATTCAGTCATGCATCATCAAATAGTCATTCATGCCATTCTGTCACGTCATCAAATAGTCATATCTATGCCATTCTGTCATACTCATCAAATAGTCATATCTATGGCTATCATTCTGTCACGTTCATCAAATAGTCATATCTATGGCCATTCTGTCATGCATCATCAAATACAACATCTCATATCTATGGCCATTCTGTCATGCATCATCAAATACAACATCTCATATCTAGGCCATTCTGTCGCATCATCAATACAAATCTCATATCTATGGCCATTCTGTCATGCATCATCAAATACAACAGTTCAGATCTAGGTATTCTGTCATGCATCATCAAATACAACAGTTCAGATCTATGGTCATTCTGTCATGCATCATCAAATACAACAGTTCAGATCTATGACCATTCTGCCATGCACAGAGCTAATTTTATCTACAGTCATTGTCAGCATTACAACAAAAGAATGTGAATGGAAAATCTAACAAAATTAATATATGTATTTGTTTGTTCTGAAAGTATACAAATGTGCGATCAACAAACATGCATTATAATCACCAGTTAATTTATATCACGTAGACATCCTCAAAGTTAGTAGTTCTCAAACTGTATGACCCTTTGGAGTCGAACAACCATTTCAGGGTATAACATCCGAAAACACATATTTATCATAATTAGAAATAAATATTGTTACATAAATTTATGGTTGGATCACACAATATGAGAACTGATTAACTGGCATTAGGAAGATTGTGAACCACTGCTCTAAGTGTGGAGCAATCTCTATCATGTCATAAACACACACACACACAGTTGTGATTTCAATAGTTCTGGGTATAACTGAAGAACAGTTCTGGGTATAACTGAAGAAGCAGTTCTGGGTATAACTGAAGAACCAGTTCTGGGTATAACTGAAGAACCAGTTCTGTGTATAACTGAAGAAGCAGTTCTGGGTATAACTGAAGAAGCAGTTCTGGGTATAACTGAAGAAGCAGTTCTGGGTATAACTGAATAAGCAGTTCTGGGTATAACTGAATAAGCAGTTCTGGGTATAACTGAAGAAGCAGTTCTGGGTATAACTGAAGAAGCAGTTCTGGGTATAACTGCATAATCAATCAATCATTAGCTTGTCCTGAGCAGAACTATGCCACCCTAACAGTCCTTCGTCAGAATTTCTCTCTCTCATAGACCAAATGTTCCGCCATCATGCTCAAATCATTTGTTACATCCTGAATCCATCATCTCCGTGCTCTTCCTCTTTACTGTGATTTCTTCTTCCAATGATCTTCTCCAAACCTTTGTGTCTCTTTATATATCTCCAAAATACATTAGTTAAATACATTATAAAATCTTGGTAAACATATTGGACACAGAAGAGAGAAGATGGTGGGCAGTTTATTATCAAAACAAGTCAATAAATTAATGAATAACATTAAGAATAAGTTGTGACTAGACATGAACAACACATAAACCAGTTGTGACTAGACATGAACAACACATAAACCAGTTGCATAAGTTGTGACTAGACATGAACAACACATAAACCAGTTGCATAAGTTGTGACTAGACAGACAACACATAAACCAGTTGCTTATAACATTTCAAGTAAGAGAAGATCTGTGTATGTTCATCTGAAATTGTATTGAACAAATAACATTGAGATGTATCATGTGACTACAGTTCTGTTAGTGGAACTGTTCTTATATCCGTCTGCTTCAGATGTTTGGTCATCAAGTGCATCCATTCCCATCAGATCAGTTCCTCTGTTGACTGTTCCATCCAAATCACATGACCCTTGCATTACCAGATAGCGATGACAAACCAGCTTCCAATCTACAACATCTTCAATGTTCTGGGTTATGTGAGGTGGCACAACTGCAATGGGAGAATGTCAAAGTTGATAGTTCACAGTTCAAAGCTAGGACAGTAGATACACTATTTAAACAATTGATATCTAGATCATTATCACGCTAGAACAAGTTATAACATTTAAGTTATTACATTTTTTCCTGGTTAAAAGTGGTTAGAATTAATGTCATTACACTCAAAGGTGGTGGAGCGATCTCAGTCTATGAAATACCTGGGGTTGCGTTTTGATCGTAGTCTAGCTTTTACGGAACACATAGCTCATGTGATAATGAAGGCAAGGAAAGGTTTGCTGGCGATGAGGGTAATGGCTGCGGTGGATTGTGAACAGCGCCATCTTTGTCTTTTATACCAGGGTCTGGTCCTTTCTGTGCTTGAGTATGCGCTGGCGATCCTGACTCTCAGTCATAGTCAGATAGAACGACTGGAAAGAATACAGAACGAGGCGATGCGCATTATACTTGGTTGCACTAAAGACACGTCGTGCAGGGCGATGCGCTATCTCCTTGACTATCCTACTATGGAGTATAGAATACTGATGAGCCATGCACGAGCATACCTTCGAGTCAATGCTGACACACAACATCCTCTGCACTTGGAAATAAAGAGACAAAAAGAAATAGGTTAAAAAGAGGAAAAGCTTGGATGGGTCAGGCCGAGGACTGTATTGAACAGGTGTGTACACTTGAAGACATTGATCCCTGTAAAGAATGGATACCAGTGCCAAGAGCAATCGCTACATCCTTTTCTGTATGCATCGAACTTGATAAAGAATGCAGGCAACACAACCCACTTGTTGTGGAGGCAGAGGTTCAGGCATTAATTTCGGAGAACGCATCTGAGCATGACGTAATCATTTATACGGATGGTTCGGTGATTCGACATGTGCGGAGCTCGTGGGCTTTCACTGCTCAGGTCGGAGGTGATGTTGTGAAGGAAGACAGTGGTGGTTTTGCCGTGACTACAAGCAGTCTCACTATGGAAATCATGGCGGTTACCAAAGCGATGATTTGGCTAGAATCACAGACTTTTATCCATGCATGTTTTCTCAGTGACTCAATGAGTATGCTCAGGAAGATTGAAACAGGATGGCTAGGAGACATTGGATAGAATCGCTGAGGAGGTCTAAGCTGACAAAGATCAGTTTTATTTTTGTGCCAGGGCATGCAGGTGTAAGGGGAATGAACGTGCGGATAGGCTTGCAGGTATGGCTGCTGTCCAAAGCGGACGAGCAATGGACCAGGCTGATATTATAAATTCCTTAAGGAGAGAGGGCGTGTACATGATTCACGTAATAGCGGTGAATCCACAACACTAACCAGACTGCAAGAACTCAAAATTAAGTATGGTGTAGCTCGACAAGAACGATATGCTGGCAGACAAAGAAGAATTGTAAACCAACAAAGAACCGGTGTCGTTAGTCGCCACACTGATGGACATACTGAGGAGAGATCGGAGCACTTATGGACTAATTTGTTCGACGTGCAGTGATGGTGATCCGACGACTAATCTAAACTAAACTAAACAATCAAAGCCAGCATGAAGAAACTATGGTACGACACAAGCAGAGAAACAAAAGTAAGACTTCTGAGAACATGCATATTCCCTGTGGCAACATACGGATGCGAATCGTGGACCATAACACAAACAGTAAAAAACAAAATTGAAGCTTTTGAAATGAGGTGCTATAGAAAAGACAGAGAAGAGAACAAACAAAGACATCCTAAAAGATCAGAATATCGAGGAGCATTGGCTCATAAATAACATCATGTCACGGAAGATGAAATATTTTGCCACATTAAACGCCACAGTGGTCTGGAGAGAAAGGTAATGGAAGGCATGGTTCCTGGAAAATGAGGCATAGGACTACTAACTCTGACAGAGTAAAACTTATCTTAACTTACCACCCCCATAGTTCCCTAGTGAAAAATGTTTTATTCCGTCATCTTTCTATCCTTAGGTCAGATCCTGAGACCCTTTCTGTCTTCCCCAACTATCCTTTGGTGGCTTACAGACGGGACAGAAGTCTTAAGGATATGTTGGTACACAGTCGCCTTAAGTCCAATATCCAGACTCATTTTGGCACTGTCCAGTGTGGCCGTCGGCGTTGCAACACGTGTGCTTATGTGATACAGACGCGTACTGTATCTTTTCCTTTAGGCACATTTCGTATTGACGATGGGTTCACATGCGAGTCCCGTAATCTTATCTATGCCATTATCTGTAAGCGGTGTAACAAGGCTTATATCGGCGAGACAGGCAAGAGGCTCAGTGACCGATTCGCCCAACACTTGCGCGACATACGCCAATGCTCTGTGACCCTGTAGCCACCCATTTCAATGATACTGGCCATTTAGGAGCTCACGATGTCCAGGTCACAGCCATCCGATCATGTTCCTCGGATGATCGCAGTCGATTTGCTCTGGAGAATTGGTTGATTTCTTTGTATGGTACCTTGCGACCACGCGGCTCAACGTATTACATTCTTATGCTTCTAGTACTTTCTCTTCCCATGCTTTGTAATCTATATGGGTATATGTTGCATGTATTCAAGTTATATACTTACTAGATGTTTCATTGTTTCTTTTCCGTTCTATTTCTAGTTTTTATGTGTGTTTTTGTGTTACATTTATTTCGTTATTCGTTTTTATTCCAGATTTTCATTAGATACGTTTGTATTTGGTCGTCCATTTGTGTTTCATTTTAATTTGTCACTCCTGTTTGTTCGTTTGCTTGATAAAGGCCTTGTTGGTCGAAATGTTGCTGTATTTTGTCATTGTTTTTGTAATTTGTAAAACTACAGTACTTTGTAATTACGGGTTTTGCCAATCAAATAGTTTTACTGCAGTTCCATATATATATATATACTGAATCTATAGGTGCTGAGTGTCTTTCATTTTGATAAAAGTGTTCAGGGAGATATATGGCCCTTTTCATCTTTACAGACGGTCAGTAGGCAAGTGTTTTACTGTGACAACTTCTGAGTTTTCGCTTTTCTCTCTTGTCGTTCAGCTCGTACATAAGTCTCTTCTCAAAAGACTCTGCGCCCTTCCGTAATTTGGCTTTCCACACAACTCTGTCATCAGCTAGTCCTCCCATGTGCTGGGATCTATAGAAAAGTTTTCATTGAGGTTTTGCAGACATCTTTATATCTGAGCAGTGGTCTGCCCTGGTGCCTCTTCCTCTCTCCGAAAGTTCACAGAACAACATTTGTTTTGGTATGCGATAAGTTTCCATTCTTCTCACATGTCCCAACCGTGGCCAACGTTACTAACTGGCCACAGCGCGGACGGCAATATTGCCATGTGACGTCACAGGCTGAGGCGGTGTATTCTCACAGACTAACTATTGACTGTTACTATTGGGAAACGCTGATCTAGACAATACATCTTGCAGATGTTAGAAACTTGTTGTTGGGTGCATGTGTGTATTACAGAAGATGTTTTCTGATAAGTAGCTATAGTTGTTGCTCTCACATACTATTTTAGTTTAATTTTATACAGAATACTTAGATTAATTTTAAATATGATAACTATTGTACTTACATCAGCTTATGGTAGTCTCTCTTCAGTTATCCATGAATAAGTAAGCTACATGTTTGCACAACACCACATCTTGATTAGCACATAAACTAACATCACTTATCAGTAATCCACGAATTAGTCAGTCACAAATTTGCACATCACCACAGCTTGATTAGCACAGAAACTAAACAGTATTACATAAATATATTTATCTACTACTGAATTTTGCTACTTTCCTTTTTGTGAAGAAGCAGTTTGCTGAACATTGCATTGATCATTCCTTATTTTTCCTTAATTGTTGAGGAAAATGTTAGCAAATGTTGGAACCGCAGACAATAAAGTTTTTCTTTTTTGAGCTCCGCAGACACATGCAGTACTGTCTAATGAGAATTTTATGTAGCTGGCAGTTACAATTTGTATGCCAATCTCCTTCTGGTTTGTCGTGACTAAGAACTTATCTTCATAGTCAGATGATATCGGCTTTTGAACAACTATATATGATATGAAGCAGAGAACAGTGAGATCTTGTGATAGGTACTTCAGTCCACCCCTATCTATTAAATATGTGTAGTTAAATGAAACACCATTTTTATTACATTATGTCGAAGGAGATCAATAGTCTACATACCAACTTTTATTACATTATGTTGAATGAAATCAATAGTCTACATGACAACTTTTGATACATTATATCGAATGAAATCAAGTCTACATGACAACTTTTGATACATTATGTCGCAAGAGATCAATAGTCTACATACCCACTTTTATTACATTATGTCGAAGGAGATCAATAGTCTACATACCAACTTTTATTATATTATGTCGAAGGAGATCAATAGTCTACATACTAACTTTTATTACATTATGTCGAAGGAGATCAATAGTCTACATACAAACTTTTATTACATTATGTCGAAGGAGATCAATAGTCTACATACCAACTTTTATTACATTATGTCGAAGGAGATCAATAGTCTACATACCAACTTTTATTACATTATGTCGAAGGAGATCAATAGTCTACATACCAACTTTTATTACATTATGTCGAATGAAATCAATAGTCTACATGACAACTTTTGATACATTATATCGAATGAAATCAAGTCTACATGACAACTTTTGATACATTATGTCGCAAGAGATCAATAGTCTACATGACAACTTTTGTTACATTATGTCGAAGGAGATTAAGTCTATGTAACAACTTTTGATACATTATGTCCGAAGAGATCACTAGTGATACAGGATAACAAGGAAAACAAATGATGTGCCAATCAATTTTCACAACACAACAACTTGATTAGCACAGAAACTAAACAGTATTACACAAATATATTTATCTACTACTGAATTTTGCTTCTTTCCTTTTTTGTGAAAAAGCAGCTTGCTGAACATTGCATTGAACATTCCTGATTTTTATATCATTGTTGAGGAAAATGTTGGAACCGAAGACAATAAAATATTTCTTTTTTGAGCTCCGCAGATACATACAGTACTGTCTAATGAGAATTTCATGTAACTGGTAGTTACAATTTGTATGACAGTCTCCTTATGGTTTGTCGTGGCTAAGAACTTATCTCCATATCCAGATGATATGAGGACAGATCAGGTTCAATTTAATATGTCATAAATGCAAAACACTGAGTGTTATACCATTTTCTGTTATCTTTAGTTCTGACCAGATGCAACTGCTCAGCGAGGAATTGGAGTGTTTTCTCTGGCACAAAACTAATGCTTGTTGTGGATGATAAACTAATTGCTTCAACCAGATTATCATGTGCCATTGTCATGTAATAGTCAATAGTTGGTGCTCTTCTAAATCTTTTCATGATTTGCATGGACAAAAGGTTTTCAACAAGAAACCATCTCTCAATTTTTCACTATTTGACAGCCAGTTAATTTAACTCTTATCTATGGAAACTTTCTTTAGGTGAACAGTAAAAGACATGTCTTGATCTATTTTAATACTGAGTCCTATAGCTGGTACTTTCAATAATTATACAATAGAATATGTTCCTTGTCTACATTTCGGTACACAACACTTTCTAGGCAGCGTTATTTTGTTGTTATGTTTATTAAAGAAGGTAATTGTTAAATAATACACATATAATTATAATCGTAATTTGATCTACATTTTGGTACACATTACTTACTAGCTAGACATCGTTATTTTATTGTTATGTTTACAACACTGACAACAGTTAGGTTTACTGAAGAAGGTACTTGTTAAATTAACTTATATTATACATATATAATTACAATCGTAATTTGATCTACATTTTGGTACACAGCACTTACTAGGCATCGTTATTTTGTTGTTATGTTTACTAAAGAAGTCTGTTTGAGTTCGTATGTTTACTAAAATGTCCATATGTTTACTAGACACGTTTGAATAATCCGCCTCACCCTCCATCTTGAATAATATAGCGCTTAGGCCAGTTAGTAACGTTGGCCACGTCCCAACCATCTTAGTCGTCTACTGCTGAGCATGCCCATGATGGAAGGCAGATTTGCACGTTGTAGTACTTCAGAGTTGGTTATCTTGTCGTACCACCTGATGTTCATAATCTTGCGGAGACATCGAAGGTGAAAGATGTTAAGTCTCCTCTCGTGTCTTGAGTAGGCTGTCCATGTTTCTGAGCCAATAGTAAAGAACTAATTACACAGGCTCGATATATTTGAGTTTTCGTCTGCAATGTCAATTTTTGTTGTCCCACGCTCGCTTTGATAGTATGCCGAATGTAGTAGCCGCACTCCCTATACGAGCGTTGATTTCTTCATCAAGAGAAAGGCTGGCAGTGACCGTGGACCCAAGATAGCAGAATTTTTGCACTGGTGTTAGATGGTTACCATTTAAAGTGATATTTGATGTCTTACCTCCTGACATAATACAACTGTTTTGGAGACACTTATTGTCAGAGAAAAGAGGTCGCATGCCTTTGACAAATTATTAATTAGACATTGCAGTGTAGTCTCACTGTGGGCAACTAAGGCAGCATCGTCAGCGAAAGGAGGTCCTTGAGAAGTATTTCCGTCGTTTTTGTCTTGGCTCTTAAGCGAGCCAAGTTAAACAGTGAACCATCAGATCTAGTGCGGATGAAAACATCACCATCAGCGTCCCCTAAGGCGTGGTTCAAAAGGATTGCGAAGAAGATACCAAAGAGAGTGGGGGCAGGACACAGCCCTGCTTGACTCCACTCTTAACCTCAAAACTATCAGATGTGCTGCCATCGAACTGTATGCTGGCTTTCATGCCCTCATGGAAGGAAACAATCAATTGGAGCAACTTTGGGGGACAACCAATATACTTCAATATTTTATAAAGACTTGGCCTGCTGACTGTGTCAAATGCCTTAGTGAGATCCACGAAAGCAATACATAGAGGCTTGCTCTGCTCTCTGCACTTCTCTTGTAGCTGTCGAAGGGTAAATATCATGTCAGTTGTTGACCGTCAGCTCTGAATCCACATTGTGACTCTGGAAGAACACGCTCCGCCAGTTTCTGTAGTCGTTTTGAAAGGACTAGTGCAAAAGCTTTGCCTGTTACGCTTAGAAGGGAGATGCCTCTCTAGTTGTTACAATCCCCTTATCCCCTTTGTTTTTATAGAGTGTCACTATCTTTGCATCCCTCATGTCCTGAGGAAGTGTTCCTCTCTCCAGCACTGAATAAGGAGATTGTAGAGGTGGGGCAGCAGGACATCCCTATTGTATTTGAGGACTTCTGCAGGAATGTTGTCTAGTCCTGATGCCTTGCCATTTGAAAGTTTGTTGATTGCTTCGGAAAGTTCCTGCTCCGTGGGTTCTGTATCCAGCTCGGTTTGGTCATGATGTTTCGGTATGATCTGATCGAGGACTGGGTGTGCTGGTTTCTCCACAGAGTAAAGATTGGAATAGTGTTCCACCCATCTTTCGAGCTGTTTGGTCATATCTGTTATTGGCTCACCTGTTTCTGATCTTAGTGGTGCAATTTTTGTTATGTTTGGTCCCAGAGCTACTCTGATATTTTCGACATTGCCTTGGTGTTGCCTATATCTGCAGCATTTTGTATCGCAGAACATAGATTTGACCAGTATTCATTTGCACACCTCCTTGACTCTCGTTGCAATACTGATTTTGTGTGCTGAAGATGGTCCTTTGAACTTCGAGGTTTATTTTTGTAATTTATTAGAGCTCTTTTCTTTCCTCAAGTAGAGGGCTTAAGGTTGTTTCATTTTGTTCTACCCAGTCTTTGTTGGAGAATTTCTTGGTGCCAAATGAGTCAATGGCACAGTCAGGGAGATATAAAGTAAACAACCAAGATATTATGATCACATTATCTTTTAGTGGGCCAGGACAAAAGCCATGTTTTTACAAAAAACTTGGTTTTAGAATAAAAAAACACCCTTTAGTATGGCTCCTTGTAAAAAGGTGTCCAACCCAAAACCACATAGTTTGGCATTTGGTCCACAAGGAGTTAACAGACTACTTGATTATTGAAAACCATCTTGGAAGTGAAGGTAGAAAGCTGGAAGGTAAGGGGAAGAATAAGATACAATTGTTCGGCCAACATCAGGAAGTGACAAAAGTCTGGTCGAGTGTGCCATCAGGGCAATAGACAGAACTTGTTTAAGAAATATTACAGTCAACATTTAATGCAGAGAGAGTCCATGAGTGATTGATTCAATAGTAAAAGAAATTGTTTCATTAGCAAGCACCGCAAGAGCTGATAAAAGCATATGTGCATTCATAAGCCACCACCGTAAGAGCTGATAAAAGCTTACACATATTCATGTTCCTATGCTCTTATTGGTCTAAAATAGTCCTATTCTCTGATTGTTCTGAAATAGTCCTATTCCCTGATTGGTCTGAAAAAGTAAATTGCTCTGATTGGTGTGAAAAAGACATGATAATACAGTAGCATTTGTTTTCTAATGTCAAAAAGATGTTAAATACTTAAAGAAAATACAACACAATGAGACATCGAAACATAACAAAATAAAAATAATACAAAATCTACGCATAGCAAGAATATTTTAAATAATGGAAACAGTCAAATAATCTTGATCTTTCCATATGACAGTTACTTTGTCATCAAGAGCTACTTTGTCAGCAAGAGTTACTTTGTCATCAAGAGTTACTTTGTCATCAAGAGTTACTTCAACTACTTTGTCATCAAGAGTTACTTTGTCATCAAGAGTTACTTTGTCATCAAGACTTTACTTCCAGAGAGAACTTTCTGAGATTGTATTTACTGGGGCCGCTGTTGTATCTCACTTTCACTCAATGCTTCGGAAGGTCCAAAATGTCAGGTTGCTGTATGAGTGGATGTCATCTATAGAAGTTTTAACCTCCAGAGTCTTAAGTAGATCTACTGTCCTGGACATGCAGGTGTTCACGGAAATGAAAGAGCAAACAGGTTTGCATTGACATAATTTATTGTCGAGAAGTTGAAAATAGATAATGGGAATGTGTTCTGGTCTCTTCACAACCTAATGCTCGATGAGGACATTAAAATTGATATTGAACCTATCCAGCGATTTAATTCAGAAGTTTAATATTACACGTTGTAGAAGTAGAACTGGATGCCTGAGGGGCTGATAGAGGTGTGCGTCTAGCAAACCATTGGAACCATTAGTATGGGTACACTTCTATATCTGTTGGTGAAGACTGAGCACCTATGGGTCTGTCCGGAGTGCTATGACATCAGCTCAGTAACTAATAACCAGACTTCAGAAGATGTAACTTACAAGTTTTCATGTTTATATTAATATTTCATTCTGAAAATTTAGAACTCTTACAGTAAAATCTAGAACAATGCTGTCCATGATCTCGTACAGTAAACTCACATCAATGAACGCTCGCATAGTCAACCATTTTATCAAGTTACACACTGCTCCCAGCTACAAGAATATATCTCTGAACATTCAACACTTTTTTCGATGATCGCTCGCATAATTAACACTTTCTTCGATGTCCGCTCGCATAATCAACCATTTTACGAAGTCACACACTGCTACAAGAATATGAACATTCAACAACTTTCTTTCTTATACATTTATTTTCTGAGTTCTCTAATCATGAAAGATGGTAGTACATACCTGCCGGTCCTACAGTGCTCTTGCGTTTCCAAAGAAAATTAGACCCTCCAAAATTGTCCAAGGATCTAGAGTCAGACAAATTGTCATGTTCTTCCTCATTGATATAAGATGAGGCCTCGGGACTCACAGTTTACCTAGTTGGTTAATAATAAACAGACAGATTCATGGATGAAATAATTAGTAAATCGATAGTTGGATATTCATGTAGATGGATGTTCAGGTAGATGGATATGATCTTCTTCTTCTTTGCATTCGTTCTTTACAACCAATTTTAATCACTCTTTGTGATATGTTTGATCTTTGCCAAGAGCGTGTATACGTTGCACATTGGTTTGGTAGGCCCCTAAACGCATAGACTTGTACACGTTTAGGACATGTGCATCCGATTTCAGTCAAACCTCCTTAGTCGCCTCTTACAACATGCACGGCAGGTAACAGTGGTTCTATTCTTTACACTCCAAATTTGAGCCCGGTAACCACTCGCGGATGGATATGATGAATCAGCAAGCTATGGTGATACTTAGATAAACGGACATGGTTAAGACATATGTGTACTGAGATGTGGTAGGACTCAGTCTGTGCCAGCTTGGATTGATCTGGATATGTGTACTGAGATGTGGTAGGACTCAGTCTGTGCCAGCGTGGATGTGCCAGCATGGATTGCCAGCTGGATCAATCTGGATATTTGTCCAGAGATCCCTATTCTCAGTATAAGTGCAATCGAGTTCCTAGTCTTATCGGAGACAGACAATAAAACGAAGGTCTCATGTCCAAGTTTAACTTGAAAAGAAAACCATGGCAGTTTAAAATTGAAAAGAGTAGGTGGCAAAGCTACCCAAGATACACTAGAGCAGCGTTTCCCAAACTGTGGTCCATGGTAATGCATAATTTGAGAACCGCTGTACTAGAGAATGCATAATTTGAGAACCGCTGCACTAGAGAATGTATAATTTGAGAACCGCTGTACTAGAGAATGCATAATTTGAGAACCGCTGTACTAGAGAATGCATAATTTGAGAACCGCTGCACTAGAGAATGCATAATTTGAGAACCGCTGCACTAGAGTATTCTTTTCTGCATGTGTTGTTAGTAGTACATTCACACACAGTATGTTTTTTTTTATTTTCATAAAAGCTGCTTTTGTTTGACCTATTCTATATCTTCTATCTGTTATACATCTTTTTCATCTATGTTATACATCTTCTATCTGTTATACATCTTCTATCTGTTATACATCTATCTGTTATACATCTATCTGTTATACATCTTCTATCTGTTATACATATATCTGTTATACATCTTCTATCTGTTATACATCTATCTGTTATACATCTTCTATCTGTTATACATCTTCTATCTGTTATACATCTATCTGTTATACATCTTCTATCTGTTATACATCTTCTATCTGTTATACATCTTCAATCTGTTATACATCTTCTATCTGTTATACATCTATCTGTTATACATCTATCTGTTATACATCTTCTATCTGTTATACATCTTCTATCTGTTATACATCTATCTGTTATACATCTTCTATCTGTTATACATCTTTTATCTGTTATACATCTTCTATCTGTTATACATCTATCTGTTATACATCTATCTGTTATACATCTTCTATCTGTTATACATCTTCCATCTGTTATACATCTTCTATCTGTTATACATCTTCTATCTGTTATACATCTTCTATCTGTTATACATCTATCTGTTATACATCTTCTATCTGTTATACATCTTCTATCTGTTATACATCTATCTGTTATACATCTTCTATCTGTTATACATCTTCTATCTGTTATACATCTATCTGTTATACATCTTCTATCTGTTATACATCTTCTATCTGTTATACATCTTCTATCTGTTATACATCTTCTATCTGTTATACATCTTCAATCTGTTATACATCTTCTATCTGTTATACATCTTCTATCTGTTATACATCTTCCATCTGTTATACATCTTCTATCTGTTATACATCTTCTATCTGTTATACATCTTCAATCTGTTATACATCTTCATCTGTTATACATCTTCATCTGTTATACATCTTCTATCTGTTATACATCTTCTATCTGTTATACATCTTCAATCTGTTATACATCTTCCATCTGTTATACATCTTCTATCTGTTATACATCTTCTATCTGTTATACATCTTTTATCTGTTATACATCTTCTATCTGTTATACATCTTCTATCTGTTATACATCTTCCATCTGTTATACATCTTCCATCTGTTATACATCTATCTGTTATACATCTTCTATCTGTTATACATCTTCTATCTGTTATACATCTTCAATCTGTTATACATCTTCATCTGTTATACATTCTATCTGTATACATCTTCTATCTGTTATACATCTTCTATCTGTTATACATCTTCTATCTGTTATACACTCATATCTGTTATACATCTTTTCTGTTATACATCTTCTATCGATTAAAACATCTTCTATCTAAGTAGTAACATCTTACATCTGTATAACACTTCTAATCCAATGTTATCACATCAAACACAAAACTATACTTACATCTTCATCTGTTATACATCATCTGTTATACATCAAACAATGCTATACATCTTCTATCAGTTATACATCTTCATCTGTTATACATCTTCATCTGTTATACATCATATACTGTATACATCAGTTCTATCTGTTATACATCAATCTATCTGTATACATCTTCTATTGTTATGAATCTATCTGGTATACATCTATCTGTTATACATCTTCTATCTGTTATACATCTATCTGTTATACATCTATCTGTTATACATCTTCTATCTGTTATACATCTATCTGTTATACATCTTCTAAAACTGTTATACATTTCTATCTGTTATACATCTATCTGTTATACATCTATCTGTTATACATCTTCTATCTGTTATACATCTTCTATCTGTTATACATCTATCTGTTATACATCTTCTATCTGTTATACATCTTCTATCTGTTATACATCTTCTATCTGTTATACATCTTCTATCTGTTATACATCTTCCATCTGTTATACATCTATCTGTTATACATCTATCTGTTATACATCCATCTGTTATACATCTATCTGTTATACATCTATCTGTTATACATCTTCTATCTGTTATACATCTATCTGTTATACATCTTCTATCTGTTATACATCTTCTATCTGTTATACATCTATCTGTTATACATCTATCTGTTATACATCTTCTATCTGTTATACATCTTCTATCTGTTATACATCTTCTATCTGTTATACATCTTCAATCTGTTATACATCTTCTATCTGTTATACATCTTCTATCTGTTATACATCTTCCATCTGTTATACATCTATCTGTTATACATCTATCTGTTATACATCCATCTGTTATACATCTATCTGTTATACATCCATCTGTTATACATCTATCTGTTATACATCCATCTGTTATACATCTATCTGTTATACATCTTCCATCTGTTATACATCTATCTGTTATACATCTTCTATCTGTTATACATCTTCTATCTGTTATACATCTTCCATCTGTTATACATCTTCCATCTGTTATACATCTATCTGTTATACATCTTCTATCTGTTATACATCTATCTGTTATACATCTATCTAAATACATCTTCCATCTGTTATACATCTTCCATCTGTTATACATCTTCCATCTGTTATACATCTTCCATCTGTTATACATCTTCCATCTGTTATACATCTTCCATCTGTTATACATCTTCCATCTGTTATACATCTTCCATCTGTTATACATCTTCCATCTGTTTACATCTCATATCTGTTATACATTTCATTTGATGTTATAAATGTTCCCAGATTACTATATCAAACTGCTAAAATTAAGATAGAAACATGTCTTGAAAACAAGCTGCAATAAAGAATAACATAAAAAAACATAATACGTAAATAACCCAAATAATATCAGCAACAAACAACAATAGCTAACCACTTACAACGAAGCACATCAGCAACAAACAAACAATAGCTAAACACTTACAACGAAGCTTCCATGCAAGTTTCATGTACACAAATGGTTTTGTAAACAAATTGAGAGGAGTTGGTGTCGATGATGTCTTGGTCATGTTCCTGATTAGTTTTGCCCTGCCAAACTTCCACTCTACATCTGATTGTTGTTGGATGCGTTGGTAAGTATCGGACATCATAGCAATCAGCAAGTTTATCAGTACAATGAATGTTATCATCATGTATGTACCAAACACAAATTTTAGCAAAACTGTGGAAGAAAATTTACATTCAAAAGTAACATCTATATTTTTTTGAAACAAAATATGTATGCACAACTATTTCCAACATCAGCACTCCAGACAGGAGTATGTCAACATTTTTCAACCATCTAGTACTCCAGACAGGAGTATGTCAACATTTTCCAACATCAATACTCCAGACAGGAGTATGTCAACATTTTCCAACCAGCTAGTACAGAAGGCAATAGAGACATCATACACACTATCACATCCCGTTATTTTTATTAAGAAATTAATTATATAACACTTGTATCGCTTTATATCTTTATATGGTACCTTGCGAGCTATGGACTCAATGTGCTACATTCCTATGCTTCTTAATACTGTCTTTTATCAAGCTCCATAGTATATATGTATATTGGATTATTCATCATCATCATCAGGTGCTATGCTGGCTGGCATAGGCGATCTTGGATCTCCGCAAATCTCTGGTGTGTGCTATCATCTCAGATGTTGATGCTCTTCAATGACATGAAGTCAGGCTATCCAAAATTTTCTCTCTCTGTCTTCCTCCACCTCGTTTCCCTTTGATTTTACTGGTTGTTACAATGTGTTCTAAATCTCTCTTCCTCATCACGCGTCTGAAAAATGATGACTGCCTCTTTCTTATATTGATTATTTGATTATTATTGTTCATCTTCTTTTTTCCATTCCTAGTTTTTCACATTTATTTTGCTTTTAGTCGCATATTTTCATTTTAGCGTCATTAGCGATTTATTCTCTAATTGTAGTTATGTCTTCCGTTTAAGAAGTGAATTTCTTCTCTTCTGGTGTATCCTCTACTTGATAAAGGCCTTTTGGTCGATATTGTGTCAACTAATGATAGAATTCAATAACAAAACTTACCAATAGTCCACACAGGACTTCTGTTCAGTGGAGGAAAAGCACCCGGATCCGTCAACCCAAACAGGGCAAAGAAAAGAAATTCAAAAGTGTCCAGTGGTCCCAATGCTGGTGGATCAGAATAGCCTGTTCCTGCCTAAAGATTGCACATTTACAAATTGTTTAAACACGCAATGAAATTATATGAATCTTACACTTTGCTAGAAAAATGAAGAGAAAAAAATAAGTACCTCTCAAAGAGCAATTTTACTCCAATACAGTGCTTATAAAGCAAAAGGCAATCCACAAAAATGGTGGACCTCAAAGATAAAAGAGGCAGTGAAGAAAACTATTTATGAAGCGCACACAAAAGCCAGTTCTAAAAATCTCTTCTTATCCTGATGCTGTGAGACAAAACAGAATTGGAGAAAAGGAAGGACTGAGAAAAAAACCTGCTTCATACCACGTAGCATATTGTAGCATGCTGTTTGAGGTCGCTATTTTTCTTCCATCCTCTGCACACTTTTGGTGATGTGGTCAACATCGATCCGGCTGCATTTACTTCCCAGTGTTACTCTAGTACTCAATTGAGGCCGGGGTGACCTAGGAGCCATATACAGTCTGAAAAATCCCACTCCAACTGGAAATCGAACCAAGACCACCCATCAAGGGAAGAAAGTGAACTTACCAACATGTTACCTAGATTCTCATTTCTTATATACAACATCTAATTACATTTCATTAAATAGACGCATTTACACAAATCAATTGGCAGGTATAAAAAAAACACCAGTAAAATGAACTATTTTTTCCAATTGTTACTCAAATTATGCCTTCATCAGAAGATAATTATTGACTCTCCTGCCATAAAAAGTTCACATCACAAGTTTGAGAATGCTCAGAAATATATTTGATTTATAATTCATGAAGTTAGACAAGAAACTGTAGTGACCATACAATACATTTACTTTGTGTAGAGCTTGATATTCTAAATACATCTGCTTAAAATATTGACAACTTTAATCAGATCTATGTTCTTATCAGTCTTAACATCTACAAACTTCATTTTGTTGTGTTCCTTCATAAGGAATATAAATTAGTTATTGGATCACTTCACTGAATAGACTATATATATAGAGAGTCATACTGGACACATCCATATTATAGAGTTACCAACTCGACATAAATAATCTATGCAAGAGCTTCTACACAAACAGTCAGAGTACAATTAGAACAAACACAGGACTATCAGAAAAGTTTCACGTTAGGTCGGGAATAAGATAAGGATGCACTCTATCACTTATGTTGTTCATCACATATATCGATCAAATCTGTAACATAGCTAAAACCAGTGAAGGGAACAACCTTGGGGAATTCTTAAATGATTTTCTTTCTTCCAACGATCAGGCAATCATATCTTCAACAGAAGAACAGTTACAACAACACATGAACAGACTCCAGTTAACACACAATCTAATTCAGTTAACCTAATTTATGTATTTTTGCAACCATGGCTAATAAATGAAATGACTTTCTCCTATTTACCTCATTAATTGAAGAGCTTTGATATGATTGTATCATAAAATTAATGATTGTGACGTTCTTACCTCACTACTTACAGGTGGGCCGAACACAGGCTGGTAGAGGGCAGTCAGATTGAATGTAAATCCCAGCATAAAGATGAGCAAAATTACTAGAAAACGAACAAGGTCTTTGATAAGGTCCCTGATTATGATTGCCCAAGGTCCAAACAAGTGATGAAAACTCAAAAACTCTAACAACTGCACAAATGTCAGCAATAAAGCCCAGGCAAAGAATTGGTTGCGTATGAATAACATAATCATACGATCATTGTCAGAGAAGGCTGCCGCCAAAACATGGCAGAATATTGCAGCCTGAAACATAAAACAAAATACTGTTAAATGCTGCTGATTATAATATTGTTAATCATTGTTTCAATATGTGCAATCAAACAGTTGGAGCATTAATCTTAGAAATGGTAAGAAGTCATGGAATATTCATTCATTTATTCAATAGCTCGTCTCTTACTGAACTTTGTTGTTTCTATGGCAGCTTTCCTCAATATATCTCTCTACCATAAACAAGATGTCCCACATCCAATGTATCAATTTGCAATTTGTCTTGTACACCTTGCACCCATTTTCTTCTTGGCATTCATCTCTTGTGTCTAGTATATAAACTTCCACGGTTGTTTTCTTCAAGCATTCATATGACACAGATATTTTACTTATCATTGTCTTATCATGTTTGAGTAGCCAACAATCTTCAATCTATAATTCTTGTATTATGGATATCATTTTCTATGCCCATTATATTTTAATGATTGTTCTATAACATTTGTATTCAATGGCAGTGATGTATGTAGTTCTCAGTTGATTTGCTCAGTATCCAGACCTCACAAACATATGTTGTGATCGAACAGTTGCGTGCCATTAGAAATCTATATTACATTATATGGAATATTTCATTCTGGATTATTTCAATCTGAAATATTGATTTCATTGCTGTTTATGTTAGCTTTATTTATCTGTATACTAGGGCAATCAATAAAATTCTAGAGGAAATATTTTTTTAAAGTTTCCGAAACAACCCCATATGTTGATTTTTAAATGAAAACTAAAATAATCAACTTACAGCACTAATGCCAAGATTAACTGTCCTAATCCATCCCAAACCCTGTCTATCTCCTGGGTTGGTTAGTTCTGTGAGTAATAATCCTGATAACCATGCCAACAGAAGCCATTCATTCCAGTGTGGGATCAGTGAAGTTGATTTATAAATTGGAACCAGTGGCGAGACAATGGCAAGAGAAAACAGTATCATAAGGTGAATATGTGACACAAGGTATGTCAGGAATTTGATGATGGGTACCTGAAAGGAAAAAACATATTACAAAGTCAATTTCATCCCATTCAAAGAAAAGCTACTGGTAATCTGTTTATAAAAATAATTTAATAAGGGTGAAAATAAGTTGAGGCCTAACAGTATTAGGCCTTAGCATTGTTAGGTGAGGTGGCCAGATTTTTTCCCTGCCAAAAGACAATGGCCTGTCATGGAGTATTTACAATGTTTTATTTTGACACATTTTTTTTAAAACTGAGTAACAATTTTTCAACAGATGGACATTTGTCTCTGAGTCATTTTTCTTACAATGCTGTTTTTTTTTTCATAACCTATTCGTTCGTTTCATAGCTACACATGCATGCTTCATGGCCTCTGATACATTCAGTGTACTGCTAGGAACTAGCTGTGAACTCTGTGTCTATTACCAGAGTTGTAAATTAGCTTGTACTTCTACTGTGTAGTCAAGGTGGCAGACAAGACAATATTCATCCCAAAACCTCATGCATGAAAGATATGTTGATCTACACATCTCTTCACAACTTCCTGTTGTTTTATATCTTCTTTATTCTTATCTCCACATTCAATTATCTAGTAAGTCATGTTTTGCAGCCTTTTTTTCTCTTTCTTTTACCCATAAGGTTCCAGAACAAATTTGTGCTGTGATACTAACTGATAACTTTCTGACTGTTATTCCTGTCAACTTCCAATGTCTGTTCTTAATCTTTGTTTCTAAAACTGAACTATTTGATACTGAACAAGATGGTGGAAAACCCACTGATGCTGTTGGTCAAAGCTATACACAAGAAAAACATACATAAATAAGTTTTTCCAGCATGTTATTAGATTACATGACTTTTCATTGTTATTTTTATATAGAAATAAAACAGATGAAACTATACTTGAAAGAACTAGTACAACAGCTTGATTTAACCTCTTAGTTTTAATAGTGTTAACTATACAGCTTGATTTAACCTCTTAGTTTTAAATAAAAAGTTGATTAACTCTTTTAACAGGCTTGCACCCTTAGTAGTTATAAATATTGTTTAATTCACACAAAAGGATGGGGGTTCAATCTTTTCCAACCAATGGTTTACAATTGAAGAAAGGAACATTTACTTTCCATTTGGTTTGAATTAGAAATGTAAATTCTAATACAAATGACAGATGTTTGATACATTATGGTCTGTCAAAACATTTTCAATGCAAGTTGTTATTACAATAGTTAATTCAATATATTTATTATCTTTGAACAGTAATCTCTAACATAAATGGTTGTGCAGCTTGAACTGGCTTAGTGCAAGAAATGCTCTTTGAACGTAAATTATACGAGTGTTACAAACTATTTTTAAAACATGTTTAGAGTTGTCTTTCCAGCAGACCTACAAAATGTGTGTAACCCTTCCAAAAAATAGGTAAGCCAGGCAACTCTATAGTGCAGATTTGAACTCACCAAGATTCTGGCTATGTCAGGTTGATTATGCCAAAACAAAAACATTAAAAAGTCAAATTTCAGACATTTAATATATAAAGTTTATATATTAACACTAGATCTAATCAAGAGCTGCATAGGAGTCAGTACACTTGCTTCATAGATACATGGTCCTAGGATCAAATTCCTTTGTTAAAGTGAGATTCTTTTCAGACTGCAAAAGCTCTCGGATTAATGCAGTTTCAATTAAGTATCAGTTATTTGTTATTTAACTGTCATCACAGCACTTCTGGCAGACCTATAGGAGCTCAGTCTCCCCCAACAGATGTCAAAGGGTATGCACACTGATGATTCCTGTGGCTTGCTGGTTAAAACACTCTTCCTCTGCCCTCAAGCATCCAGGTCCACTTGTACAAGATATAATTCTAGTATCAGAGAAATCATGTGGAAGTAAAGACAACACTATGTGATGTTTAATACATCACACATAACCTGTACAGTTGATCAAAGTCAAACAATGTGTTCTCAAAAAAACAACATGGTTCCTTACACACTTTGGTTCTTACTTGTACTAAATTTATTCTTACTAAAATATATGGAAAATGTTATTAGATTTACAATTCTTAGATTGTTACTCTTCTACTCTTCAACATCTACTTTGTTACTTCACTCTTCAACATCTACTTTTTACTCCACTCTTGATTCACATAATTGACTGATATGTCCACTTACTTAACTTCTGTTGGTAATAAAATCAACCATCACTGGTTAATAGCTCAGTCAAAAACATACATTTTCGTCCAGCCCCTTCAATCTCTTGTTCAAAAATCTCATAACATACTTTGTTACTGCTGCCAACCTGAATATAGGATAAATGACTTTAACAATTGTCTAAATTCCTCTCAAATAGTATAAATAGGATGAATAATTACTCTCATGATTACTTTATTGCAGTGCTTCACTCTTAGACTATGGAAAGTTCTAACAAACACTTTTGATAGTAATGCTATCACAAATTACATTTGGTTATTATTTCACATTCTGGGAATGTAATCGATTACAAATTTCATCTCTACAACAAATGATTTATCACTTTCTCTCTTTTTACTCCCACTAATTGACTTTGTTACTTTAAGCGCCGTCTTCCTCTAATTATCACCACTCTCAACAGTCTTACTTAGTGTAAGTGCTCCACTCTTCTCTACTTCAAGTCTGCACACTCTTCAACATTATTATGTTTCTACTTCTCAACATTACTTTGTTACTGCTCCACTGCTTGCCACCTTGTAATGCTCCATATTCTTATCTCGTGCTAATCTCCGAGTCAACATTACTTGTTAAATCCATATCATTCAACATTACTTTGTGTATCCTCTTCAACATTATTTGTTACTGCCTCATCCACTTCTAAGCATTTGTTTCACTTGCTTAAATCTCTTGTTACACTCCGATCTATTCACAACTTTTCTCTCCACTCTTCAACATCGTGGCAGTGTAACATGTTCATCTTCACATACTTGTACTTCCCTCAAATCTATGTTTCTTCCACATACAAATCTACTTGTTCTGATCAACTAGCTTTATCATTACTGAACACCTGAACAATTTTAACATACATCCACCTAACAACGTTTTAATGAAAATCTGGTACAATCTTCGATTTTCGTTGTTTCTAATTTTCAACACTACTTTGTTATACTCACTCTGTGATGTCTAATAAGATTTGTTAATAGTCTCACTATTTTCTGAATATCTTTAATCAAATTGGGGATCCGTACCATGGAAGAAAATTATAAAAACAGCTATTCCAGAGGCCCATCGGAGACTCCTGTCAAACATCTGATAAATACTTTGTACAGCAGGGTGGGCAACAACCTGGAATATCAGGATAAAATGGATGCTTTAGATAATTGTCTGAAAATATCCTCATAAATAAGCATAAAGAAGGATGAATAAGTTGAATTCATGATTAACTGTTATTGCAGTGTTTTCCTGGCTATGAGGTGGATGGAGGAAAGTTCTAAGCAGAAGACAATATGGTTGCCTGATAGTAACGCTATCACAAATTGTACATGTTGGTTTATTTATTTTACATATCTGGGAATGTAATAAGATTACAAGTTTAATATTCTCACCAACAAAATGATTGTCAAGAAAGATTATCTTCTTCTTCTTCTGCATTCTCACTAGATTGGGATTTCGGGTTCTCTAATAAAGGCAGCCGTCTGCCTCAGATTATCAGCCACACATACAGTTTGTCTTGGACTCTAGTGTAAGTGGGCCACCTCTTTCTTCTCAAGTCTGCACACTGGGGCAGTTCTGTAGGATATAATTCCTATGATTTCTGCTTCCCCTTTGTGCCGACCTCTTCCCGCAGTAAGTTTTGGCCACCTCGTGATGGTAGGTCTGATATTCTTACTGCGTAGCTAAATCTCCGAGGCAGATTGGCGACCGTAGAATCCATTATCCCATTCCTCATTGTGAGGGTCGTTGTACCATGTTATGTGCCTTACGGCCTGGTGCATCCGTTTTCTGCAAGCATTTGTTTCGTTAGCATTACCTAGCGACACTGGATCTGATTTCAGCCAAACCTCCTTACTCGCCTCTTACGACATGCGTGGCAGGTAACAGTGGTTCTATTCTTTACACCAAAGCACGTAATCACAAAGTACTGTAGTTTTACAAATTACAAAAACAATGACAAAATACAGCAATGTTTCGATCAACAAGGCCTTTATCAAGCAAACAAACAACAGGAGTGACAAATTTAAAAAACAAATGGACGACTAAGTACAAACGTTTCTAATGAAAATCTGGGAATAAATGTTGCTGTATTTTGTCATTGTTTTGTAATTTGTAAAACTACAGTACTTTGTGATTATGTGTTTTGCCAATAAAATAGTTTTACTGCAGTCTCATCTATTTTGTGAATATTCTTTACACCCCAAATTTGGGCCCCGGTAGCCACTCGGGCAAGAAAGATTATTATTATTAGTATCAGAGGCACAACACTTTCACAGTAACTCCAGCAAGGATCTTGACAACTTAGAACAACTTAGAAACTTCAGTTTTAATTTTTAACTTGGTCGACTCGGGACATTTATAGACATTTGTAGAGATCTATGCTCCCATATGCTAGCTGGCAAGGCACATGATGATGATGAGAAATACTAGGAAATTTGAAATATTGTAGAGCTCAGGTTATATGTGACAAATAATTAAATGAGTGGAAGTTGCAGATAGCAAAGCTAATAGCATGCTGCGCTATTGATCACATCGATGGAATCTACAAGTTCAAGACCATCTTGGTCAAAAATCTTGATGTGCACCTCCGAATGGCAGGACAGTGGTGATAGGAAAGTAGCCTTGTGCAAAATAATTATAATGGAAGTAAGCTTGCCAAATGACTAAACTAGGCTCCATGACTATGCTTGAACTGAAAGCAGACGAGCAAATTAAAAAAATGGAATCAGATCAGAAATCAGATAATAATAATAACAGATGACTATCAGATTTCAGGTGGGATCAAATTTATGAAGGGCTCAGTTCAAATAAAATTGTTTTACATTTACCTCCTTTGTTCCATTTCAATGAGAACATCCAAAATGAATCCATTAATCTAAGGCTTAGTAGTTTCTAGCACTGCTAAATTTGAAGCAATAGCTGCAAGCTCAACTGCCATAGCTTCACAGTATGTACTAGCAGCTATTAGATCCCTGGATCTTCCTTTTTATTGCCTTAAAAACAAGGAAATAAACTGCTACTAGCACCATGTTTTTATTATATATATAAATCATCAGTAAAATAGAAGTATTTAGTAGAACAAAAATTCTGTAAAATTGAAGTATTAGCAGCAAGACAGAAGTATTCAGTTAGATAATTACCAGTGGTTTGCCCAAATTTGGGGTATACAGAATAGAACCACTGTTACCTGCCATGTATGTCATAAGAGGACTAAGAGGTATGCAAATGAGATGCACATGTCCTAAACATGTAGAAGTCTATGTGTTTAGGGTCTATCAAACCAATGTGCAACGTATACACGTTCTTGGTAAAGATCAAACATTATCACAAAGAGTGATTAAAATTGGTGGTAAAGAACAAACGTAAAGAAGAAGAAGTTAGATAATGTATTCAATAAGATAGAGGTATTTACTAAGTCGCAAAGCCTTAGATTGAATAAAATACTTCAGCAATACAAATAACTTTAGTAGCAATGGTTTATTCAACCAATCATACAAAATATATAAACAAAACATATCCCAATTATAACAACTACAAAGATTTCAGAAAGACACCAATTTCAATACTAACTGATTAACTATGCAAAGTCACTATAATGCTACTATTTGTACAATGGCTCGCCATTGAGTGACAGTTTAGACAAAGTTGTGTTTTATTACTTCAGCACAGTGTTAAGTTTAAAACTGACCAGAAAGTATTTGTTCAGACAGAATGCTGGATAATGGCAGAACAAGTCTGCACTCATACGCGTGTTCTGACCAACTATCATCTCTAAGCAATAACTGTTTACACAGTGCCCGCAAGAACTGTTCATAACAGTGCCGCAAGAACTGTTCACACAGTGCCGCAAGAACTGTTTACACAGTGCCTGCAAGAACTGTTTACACAGTGCCCGCAAGAAAATATGAACACCATCATTTAAAAGAGATGCTGGAGATAGATCAGTCATGTGATACGCATGACAGCTCAACTTATGACAGTTTAACCTAAGACAGCTCAACTTATGACAGTTTAACCTAAGACAGCTCAACTTATGATAGCTCAACTTATGATAGCTCAACCTATGATAGCTCAACCTATGATAGCTCAACCTATGATAGCTCAACCTATGATAGCTCAACCTATGAAGCTCAACTATGATAGCTCAACCTATGATAGCTCAACCTATGATAGCTCAACCTATGAAGCTCAAATGAATAGTTGTACAAGATAGCTGCGAAATAGTCAGAAGCTCACCTTCATGAAAAGGTTCAACTGTGATTGTCAGCTAGATTGCTAAAGTAAAATAGAAATCAACAACTTGTTTACTCAACCTGATATAGCTCAGTTAGCCTATCAACAGATAGTACAACTATGATAGTTTCAAGCTTATGTTTATCTCCACACCATCAAGTCAAACACAAATAGCTCAAATGATAGCTCAACTTATGATAGCTCAACTTATGATAGCTCAACCTATGAGCGTTTTTCATAAATGGAATATGTTGTACAAGTATAGTCTGTGCTGTAAATAGGTCAAGAAGATGACCTTTCATAGAAAGAGTTGATATGTGTCGGTTGTAGCTAGATTTTCTAGAAAGTAAAATAGAAATAAAACAACGATTGATTACCTGAAGCTGATAATTGCGTGCTAGTTTAGCAGCAGTATCAACAGGAGCTGGTGACAACAGGATGAATTCTTCAATGCATTTATTATTATTCATTCTGCCACACACCATCAAGTCAAACACAAACTAGGATTGGAATAGTAAAAAGAATAGAATGATCTTTAGTGTTGAAATAAAATACACATTTTCATAATTTTTGTTTTAAAGATCCCTCTCACAGGGATGATTTTTTTGTATAAAATTTAATTAATGAAATCATCAACAGATCGGAGCCAACTCTCTATTTCCATCTCCACACAGACAGATACACACAGACACACACAGATACACAAAGACACACACAGTCACACATACGCAGACACACAAAACACACACACACACACCCACATATCTTTTCCACTGCTTTGTTCAATGGCTATGCTTGACACTCATACATTGCCACTGGGAATATGCATGCTCTTAGTATTCTGATCTTTGTTGTCCTATTAGTTCCATTCTATACTGTTTTTAGTTGTTTAATTTTTGGTATATATCCTGATTAAAAATCACAGAAAACTGGTTGATGTTACAAATAAGAAAGAGAAAATTGAGATATTTTGGACATATAAAAAGACATGAAGGGCTGGAGACGACCAACATGTAAGGAGGCATACCGGCAAAGAGAAGAAGAGGAAGACCACGGAGAAGATGGATTCAGGAAGTAACTGATGGTTTGAACATGATGGCTGCAGAGGCAGGACATCTGGCCTATGAGAGAGATAAATTCTGGAGGACTGTTGGGGTGGCAAAGTTCTGCTCAGGACAAGCTATTTGATGATGATGATATTCTGATTAAGACATATGGTCAATATGTTCATCTTGATAGAGCTGTCTGTCTTTACAACAGTATTCTATATATCTTGCTTCATTCCAACACAGTTTCCAACTAACTTTTATGTCTCATTCTTGTCGGTTTTCTCTCTCACTTCAAAAAATATTCCAACTTACTTTTCTATCTTCCATTAGTAGTCTTGTATTGTGATCTTTTTTCATTAAGTAACTGAGAACATCAATGTGGTTAGCTGATGCAGCAAATGTGATTGGTATTTTGTCATCTTTGGTCTCAAAGTTTGAAGATGCTCCTGACTCAACAAGCAACTTTACAACATTTAGATATCCAGCATTGCTGGCAAAGTGAAGAGCAGTAAAACCATTCTGAAGATTACAGACACAAAAAGTACAAGTAAAACTTCTATCACAACTTTAGTATCCAACTTTTGTATTATTTTAGATTAATCAAGTCATTCATGTGTTGCCAGAGCCTGCAAGGAAAGAAAAAAATTAGTAACACTGTAACCTACAAGGCATGCTGTAAGATGCAACTGAGGTAGGGTTTGGCTTGGGACCGGCAACCCCATCTGGTTTGTAAGATGCAACTGAGGTAGGGTTTGGCTTGGGACTGGCAACCTCATCTGGTTTGTAAGATGCAACTGAGGTAGGGTTTGGCTTGGGACCGGCAACCTCACCTGGTTTGTAAGATGCAACTGAGGTAGGGTTTGGCTTGGGACCGGCAACCTCATCTGGTTTGTAAGATGCAACTGAGGTAGGGTTTGGCTTGGGACCGGCAACCTCATCTGGTTTGTAAGATGCAACTGAGGTAGGGTTTGGCTTGGGACCGGCAACCTCATCTGGTTTGTAAGATGCAACTGAGGTAGGGTTTGGCTTGGGACTGGCAACCTCATCTGGTTTGTAAGATGCAACTGAGGTAGAGTTTGGCTTGGGACTGGCAACCCCATCTGGTTTGTAAGATGCAACTGAGGTAGGGTTTGGCTTGGAACCGGCAACCTCATCTGGTTTGTAAGATGCAACTGAGGTAGGGTTTGGCTTGGGACCGGCAACCCCATCTGGTAAAAAACTCTTCCTTTTCTTCTTTTCTCTAATCATGTTTTGCCTCATAATGTCAGGATAAGAAGAGATTTCTAGAACAGGTCTTTGTGTGCACTTCTCTAATCATGTTTTGCCTCATAATGTCAGGATAAGAAGAGATTTCTAGCACTGGCTTTTTTTGCGTGCTTCATAAATAGTGTCATTCCCTGCCTCTACAAGACATACAGGAAAAAGTGGATGCCCTGGCATACATAAATGGTACAATGGGTCAGTCTTAAAATCAGCAAAGAGAAGACCAAAAGTACTGCAAAGTAACAACATACAGCAAGACCTGATATTGATTGATTGAAGGGATGTAAAAGATGTTGGTGAATTGATCTACCTTGGAAGCAAGATCGGCAAATAGGAGGTACAGATGAGGACATTAATGCCGGGATTAGGAAATTCTGACAAGCCGCTGCAATCCTGCACTCAGTGTGGAAATCTACTGCCATCTCCACTAAAACAAAGCTCAGGATATTCAGTTCAAACGTGAACTATGTGTTGGTGTATGGCTTGGAAAAGTGGCGAGTCATCAAGTTAAATACAAATAAGATTCAAACCTTTGCCAATAGATGTCTTCTGCATATTCTCAGACTGAGATGGTATGACAGAGTTGCACACACAGACCTGTGGTTAAGAACACACAAGAACCCATGATGACCTGGGTTAAGAGGAGAAAATGGCGATGGGTCAGGCATACCCTACAGAAGACACAGTCGAGTATACCGGACAAGCACTTGAGTGGTACCTGCAAGGAAATCAGAAAAAGAGACATCCTAAACAGACCTGGAGACAGTCTTCTTGAAGACATAAAGGATGCTGGACTATACTGGGAAGCCATAAAGAAAACAACTACAGACTAGGAAAACAGCCAGACACTAGGAAAAGTGGCAAATAACTGTTGAGGTCCTATATGGTCTACAAGGAGAGAAGAGGAATAAGTAAGTCAGCTTCTAGGCCTGTCACAGTGGTAGAAAGTAAATCAGCTTCTAGGCCTGTCACAGTGGTAGAAAGTAAATCAGCTTCTAGGCCTGTCACAGTGGTAGAAAGTAAAAGATTTTAGCTACATAATTCAACCAAACATGAACAAGTGAAATAATGATTTTTGTCATCAAGAGAAAAGAAAGTTATTCTAGAAGAGATATGATACAATACAAAGAAAGTTCTAGAAGAGATATGACACAATTCAAAGAAAGTTCTAGAAGAGATATGACACAATACAAAGAAAGTTCTAGAAGAGATATGACACAATTCAAAGAAAGTTCTAGAAGAGATATGACACAATACAAAGAAAGTTCTAGAAGAGATATGACACAATACAAAGAAAGTTCTAGAAGAGATATGACACAATACAAAGAAAGTTCTAGAAGAGATATGACACAATTCAAAGAAAGTTCTAGAAGAGATATGACACAATACAAAGAAAGTTCTAGAAAAGATATGACACAATACAAAGAAAGTTCTAGAAGAGATATGACACAATACAAAGAAAGTTCTAGAAGAGATATGACACAATACAAAGAAAGTTCTAGAAAAGATATGACACAATACAAAGAAAGTTCTAGAAGAGATATGACACAATACAAAGAAAGTTCTAGAAGAGATATGACACAATACAAAGAAAGTTCTAGAAGAGATATGACACAATACAAAGAAAGTTCTAGAAAAGATATGACACAATACAAAGAAAGTTCTAGAAGAGATATGACACAATACAAAGAAAGTTCTAGAAGAGATATGACACAATACAAAGAAAGTTCTAGAAGAGATATGACACAATACAAAGAAAGTTCTAGAAGAGATATGACACAATACAAAGAAAGTTCTAGAAGAGATATGACACAATTCAAAGAAAGTTCTAGAAGAGATATGACACAATTCAAAGAAAGTTCTAGAAGAGATATGACACAATACAAAGAAAGTTCTAGAAGAGATATGACACAATTCAAAGAAAGTTCTAGAAGAGATATGACACAATACAAAGAAAGTTCTAGAAGAGATATGACACAATACAAAGAAAGTTCTAGAAGAGATATGACACAATACAAAGAAAGTTCTAGAAGAGATATGACACAATACAAAGAAAGTTCTAGAAGAGATATGACACAATACAAAGAAAGTTCTAGAAGAGATATGACACAATACAAAGAAAGTTCTAGAAGAGATATGACACAATACAAAGAAAGTTCTAGAAGAGATATGACACAATACAAAGAAAGTTCTAGAAGAGATATGACACAATACAAAGAAAGTTCTAGAAGAGATATGACACAATACAAAGAAAGTTCTACAAGATATGAAGCAATGCAAAGAAAGTGAAAAGGAATCTGTATTGTAGATTATCTTCCTTTGACATCGGGAAAATGATTCAGAATTGGCACCAGGAACATTGTACGTGTGTATGAATTAAAGATAGATGTAGCAGCTGGAAAGAGCTCTAAGAGATAGCTAAAGATAGTAAGATGTGGCATGAGTTGTTTGACGGCCTATACTTCATCTGAAGATAAAGAGATACAAGAGAGAGAGAGAGAATAAATCAAACATAAAATTTGTACAGTACCACATCTACTGTGTTATAATGTTGTGAAGTGTCAAATCTGAATGGCCAAAGGGAAGTCCATCAGAGATCACCTGCATGTATATATATATGTTATTGTTTAATAGGACAATTTTGTCACGGATCTAGAACCAATAATTGGTTTCTTAATACAAAGCACTCAGATCTGAGATTCACAAAGTTCTCTTACATTCCTAAATCAAAGCATATGTTTACTCTGAATAATGATGAAGATTAAAAGCATATGTTTACTCTGAATAATGATGAAGATTAAAAGCATATGTTTACTCTGAATAATGATGAAGATTAAAAGCATATGTTTACTCTGAATAATGATGAAGATTAAAAGAGTCATCATTCTGTTTTGTGAGCATCTCCAAGTTATAGAGAAAAGAGACATCATTCTGTTTTGTGAATATCTCCAAGTTATAGAGAAAAGAGTCATCATTCTGTTTTGTGAATATCTCCAAGTTATAGAGAAAAGAGTCATCATTCTGTTTTGTGAATATCTCCAGTTATAGAGAAAGAGTCATCATTCTGTTTTGTGAATATCTCCAAGTTATAGAGAAAAGAGACATCATTCTGTTTTGTGAATATCTCAAGTTATAGAAAAGAGTCATCATTCTGTTTTGTGAGCATCTCCAAGTTATAGAGAAAAGAGTATTGAGAAGGAACATACCTTGTCTGATGTGTTGATATCTGCCCCTTGTCCAATCAGTAAGGCACACATTTCCAAATGACCATTTGCAGAAGCCCTTAACAATGCTGCCCGACCTCTTCTATCTTTTGTATGGATTTGGTATGTGGATTTACTAAGTAGAAGGCTGACCACTGATGTGTGACCATTTCCTGCAGCCAAGTGAAGTGGAATTGATCCCTGCACACAGAAAAATAGCAAGAAAAAAGAAATATATGAGATGCTGTAAAAATAAATGTATTTGGATAAGACTGAATTTTTGTTCCACTTTTGGTATCTAGTATGACCTATCAATTTTTGCTAAACTATTGGTTGCTGGGATGACCTTTGATTAGTTTTTTAAACCCATGGTCTCTACAGAGAAGATCATAATGTCTTCTTCTTCAAACACTCCATATCTACCACTTATTAAACCACTCTTTGTGACCTGTATGTGATCTGAGCCTAAGAGCAATTGTACGTTGTGCCAGTTATGCGCCTACAAGAAGGCCAGCCCATCCAATTTCTACAACGCTTTTTTTACTGGAGTAAGCTTCCCTAGACCCCTATCTCCATTGCCTCTTATGACATGCCTTGTAGGTCGCAGTGTTACTATTCTTTGCTCCCTTGCAAGCCCTGGCAACACACAGCAGATCATAATGTCAAAAAGCAAACATTTCATATGAAAGTTTATACAGAACACAAACCGAGACATTTGATGCGGAATCAGTCTGAACTCCTGGACAGTTAAGTAGAATTCTCACAAGTCCTTCATGACCAGATTGGGCAGCAAAGTGAAGAGGAGTCATACCTGTCTGCAACACAGAAATAAAAGAAATCATGAAAGTTGTGATATGGTACATAGATTCATATTTATATCAAGAACAATCAAAGTTGTCAAATTTCTTTTAATGTCAACAGAGTTCATATTTTAACTCTTTCCACGCCCATTTATTTCCTCAATTTTTAAGCAGTTAATTCAAGGAAGTAAAAAAATATATATATTTTTAATTACGATCAAAACTACTATCAATAAATAAACATATATATATATTATTATATACTAAATTGAAGAAAACTGGACAACCCAATAGAATAGCAAGGTTAAAAAGTACTATAAGTAAAATAGTAGAAGTAAAACTAGAAAGACTTCTTACAAGGAAAGCAACTCTATGGCGCAGTGTGCGGCTTAAAGCGTGCAACGGACTTCCGCCGTGGCGCAGTGTGCAGCTTAACTGATTCGGTCCCGTGGAACACTCTAGTGCACATATTTCTTATCTCGTGTCCCAGCGTCTTTTAAAAGAGCGGCTACTATTGCGTTGAGTTTTTATTAATTTTCACTCCGATTGTAGTTTTATATCAACCGGAAACTAAGTAGAAAGGAAGTACTAACGATAACCAAATCACAACATCGTGGTTTTGACTAGAATCAAAGTGAAACCAAGTTTAATTTTCGTTTTCAAGTTACCCTGTGATTAAAAATAATGTCTAACAATTCAGAGTCTAGAAATGGTTTGTTATCAGCTCGTTCTGCATGTTTTACAGCTGCAGAAGCGCGAGATTGGTTGCATGAAGATGTAGATACTGATAGTGAAGATAGTGAAGCTTCTGATGACACAGAAGTTTGTGATTTAAATACGTCGATTATTAATAATTTAAATAATACTAGTAGTGTTTCCCAACCAGCTGCGAGAGGGCGTTGCCCCAGTCAGGTTCCAGTAGGATTGCAACAAAAAGAAGAAGGATTCAGACATAACCTACACAGTCTACTTGGAGAGAAGTTATATAGTTGCTATGTTAGGACTATTATTCATATACTTTAGTTCTTTATTCCTGTAAATATTGCTATAATTTCCACTGTATGTGATTATATATTATGAGACATGAATGTTTAGTATGTGAAATCTTCAATTTGACAATTTTAATGGAAATTTCTTCAAAGATGGTCGTGTTGCTAATTTGCAAACAGTTAGTAAACCATATATTCCATCAATATTTTCTTAATTTGTGTGTATTCATAAATGGATTACTTATATAAAGAGAGCAGTTACACTGACTTATTCACCATATTGTTCCTCAAGGCCCTTGGTAAGTTGGATTTTTGTTCTCACAATTTCAATTAATTTTTTATTACATGCTAATATTTGTCATGCACAGTCAACACAACATTATATTTTCGCATACAATAAATATTTTATGAAAGTACAATCATTTATCTTTAATTTGATATATAATAAGTTCAACTTTAAATCATATTTAGAAACAATATTTTAATTTAACTAAAGTATGTGTGCAATATTTTTGAAGCTAAAAAAATAATTCCGTCAGAGGTGAAAAAACCTGGTACTGAATCAGTTAAAAGAGTGGAAAGAGTTAAGATGATTGCCTGACAAAAAAACTCACGACAACTAGATTAACCCTCATGGGTAGATGATAACTAGACCAGCTTCAGATATAAAATGTTAACTGTGATCTAAGCCAGTGTCAAACTGGATGAATAAGCTGTCATGGATCAAACAAGAATACTATCTAAGCAATATGATACTATCCAAGCAATATAAGGGGAAGCAGCAGATCCACAGTGAGATGGATTAGTGCAATGCGAAAGTGTTTGTCCATCAACGCAGATACACAAGATAGGTGTGGGTTCAATCCCACACTTGACACTCCACACATGTGAAAATAATTTGGCTCTCCTACCTTCTGCATACTAGGGCCTAGACATGTGAGGGGAAAGGCACTTCATACCCTAAGGTCTGAGAAGGCTACAGGAAATGTTTTGTTAATTATAATCGTCTACAAACTGATATTCATAAATCATATTACATAACTAAACATTGCAATGTTATTAGAATCTCACAGAAAAACTAAACATTCAATGTTAAAGAAAATGATAGCAGATGAAATTGATATTATTAATGAGCACTTTAGTACATGCATGCAATGTTAAAGAAATGATAGCAGATGAAATTGATATTATTAATGAGCACTTTAGTACATGCATGCAATGTTAAAGAAATGATAGCAGATTAAATTGATATTATTAATGAGCACTTTAGTACATGCATGCAATGTTAAAGAAATGATAGCAGATTAAATTGATATTATTAATGAGCACTTTAGTACATGCATGCAATGTTAAAGAAATGATAGCAGATGAAATTGATATTATTAATGAGCACTTTAGTACATGCATGCAATGAATATTTTAGAAGGCATCCAGTAACAGATGAAGAATAACAATTTTGAATGGTATATAAATAGAGGACAAAGATCCATAAAATAATACTACAACTTACTTCTGATGACCACTGTAAACCAAACGTACTTGTCATTGGTGCTTCACTTTTAACACAGGCAGAGACGTTAACCAGCATTTCTCTAACAAAATCTGACCTGCCATAATATGAGGCAACATGAAGTGCTGTCAGACCAGTCTAAGAATAGAAACAGATAGATTATTCATCATCATTACCGCCATCGCCAAGTTAGACAATCTAAGGCTCATTATAAAGTTGTCTGATCATGCCTGTTAAATGTACTCTTTATCAAGCAGCTCTCTTTAATTGATTGACTGGGCACCTATGATTTGGAAAGGACTATTAATTTTTTTGTCAACCTCTGTAACCGACAAAGATTATACAGACAAAGCAACTAAATTAATCATCAAACATTAATAATTGCACACAATATTTCATGCAATCAACAAATGATTAACTTATAATAAAAAGACTTGCTGTTTCAAAAACAAAAGCTAAATCCAACCTTTTCACTTGCTGTCCTGAAAGGAATGTAGTTTTTCAGTTCATTCATAACATTAATATGTCCATGTTTAGCTGCTAGATGGAGAGCTGTCATTCCATCCTATGTATGAAGAGTGGAAAGATAAGAATTTAACTATATGTGATATTTAAAACATTGCAGAACAGTATCATATATTAGAAACATTAGCTGTAGCATAGTGGTACAGCACTTGCTTTCTAGATGCATGGTTTATGTTCAATTGTCAGTTCAAATGGGATTTTTATGAACAATAGTTCTCAGGTTGAGCCAGCCGTAACTGGACACCAGAGAAACACTAGAAAGTACAAGAGGATTGGTGCGATGTTGACCACTTCACTTAACATGTTACAGGTTATTAGTTATTGGTTACTGAACTGATATTATAACACTTTAGGTGAACACATAGGTGCTCAGTTGTCCCAAACAGAAGTTGAAGGATATGCATACTGATAGTTTCTATGGCACGCTAGTTATACAAACTCCTCACTCTGTCTCTCAGTTCTACTTGTACAAGATGTAATCTCTAACTCAAACTTGGATAAACTCAACATCAATTTTAGTGTCCTGATTAAACAAGATGGCTGCGAACAGAATGAAGAACATCCATATTATCCGTTCTCAATTCCCAACAATCAATGCTGTTGATGCAAGCTTGTCTGCTCTTTCATTGCTATTGATGCAAGCTTGTCTGCTCTTTCATTGCTGTGAACACCTTCAAATCTACGTAAGCCTATGAAGGTTGGAAACCTCTACAGGCGATATTCACCTGACACTTTGAACCTTCTGAATCATCAACTGAGTGTCAGATACAACAACAGCCCCAGAAAACAAAATCCCAGAGAGCCACTGGAAGGCAGCAGTAATGGCATAGGAAAAGTTGATAGATGTAATAGATACAGCCACAGTTTTACTATGGCAGATGCCCAAAACAATCATAAAAGTTAATGTATCAGTCAAAATGGCTTCATCAGAGTTCAATGATAAGTACACCAAATGTTAAGCATTAAGAAAAACATTGATGAAAAATAAATATATCTGAGAGTCCAAACAAAATAAAATTACAGAACAGCAAAATGGCAATAAAAAGATGAAAATATCTAACACATGTAATCAAAACGTGGTGGATTAAACTCTAACAGTAGATATATAATGAAAGGGACATGGATAATTGGTGATTATGTAAATGTGTGTAATATGGTGTGTGAAAATAGTTTGTAAACATTGTGTGTTAACATGGTGTATGAACATGGTGTATGAACATGGTGTGCAAGCATGGTGTTTAAACATGGTGTGTTAACATGGATTGTATGATGTAAATGGTAGGAGATAGACGGACATGCAACAGCAAGACAAGATGAGAAACGTCAATGGAGAAAGATGGGAGACAAAAATAGTCCTCTGGTTAAAGACAGACAACCAAAACAGAAGAAAGGTCATTGGGGAGGTAGGGGATGTGTACCAACTGTAATAATTAGGAAAACAAAAGATGATATTAAAAACTGAACTGAGATATTTTTGTCTTGGTGAGTGTTGTCTTGGTGAGTGTTGTCTTGGTGAGTGTTGTCTTGGTGAGTGTTGTCTTGGTGAGTGTTGTCTTGGTGAGTGTTGTCTTGTAGTGTTATTATGTACGGAAAAGAAGTATGAGCATAAGAGAAAAGATTTTAAAAGTTAGATTTCTGACTTATACATGTATAAAACTGTATCAGATCACAAATCTTAGTGAATCACACTAACCGCATTCTCTTCCAGCGCTGATGCTCCTTCCTCCAAGAGAACTTTGACTACCTGTGAATGTCCACCATCAGCTGCCAGGTGTAATGCAGTTGAATCATTGGTCTTGGGAAATAGCACACAAAATCTTATGTAACTGTGTACATGTATTTTTACATATTAATGGCACATGAACAAATGATAAACAAAACATCCCGGCCACCAAGAAGATGATGTATATTTTTCATTCAATAGAAAAGGATAAATCAAGACCATCGGACTCACTCAAGTCACAACAAACACAAGATACAACTTGACAACTCAACATCAAGCAAAAATGCAACAAAAACTTTGAAGCATGTGAAAATAATAACCAATAATATGGAATACTGCAGTAGAAGACTAAATGTGAATTAATTACTAATTAATTTGTGCTTTGATATTTTGTCTTGGAAAATAACTATAAATAGTGACATAAAAATGTTAGACAAGTATAAGAGGTTCTTTGGAAGTATAAACAACAAACAAGAAGAAAGAAAAATTAGAAAGAGAAAATTGTTTCTGTGTGATTGTTTGGTATTTATGTTCTTCCAGAGTTTCTCATACTTTACTAGCATCTCTTTCTGGCTTCTTATATAAGTAAGTTATGAAAGTACATAATCACCAACGTCAGACGACATGTATCTTCAAACTGTAAACAAACTATCGAGACCAGTCAAATACATTAGAATATGAATTACCATTGTTGGTCAGAAAGAAAAGTTTTTTATTCATTAAAAATATGTAAAGATATAAAGAGGTTTTAGTGAGATGGACATAGTCATTCTGATAAAAATATTATTTTGTTGCTAAATTTGTGTACAAACCTTATTTTTGGCAGTTGTAATAATAATTTTGTTGAACTTCATCAGTTCCTTAATAACAGCAGCACTGCCCCGAGCTGCAGCAATATGTGCACAAGTCATACCATTCTGACAAACAGATGAGATGAAAATACATAAAATTAATTATTTTAAAATATAAATGAATTCTGCAGAGGTGCATCACAGCTACAAACTGACCGTCTGTAAATATGAAACAGTTACCAACTGACCGTCTGTAAATATGAAACAGTCCAGATATATATATGCATCACAGTTACCAACTGACCATCTGTAAATATAAAACAGTTACCAACTGACCGTCTGTACATATGAAACAGGCCAGAAATATATGCACCATAGTTTACAAGTTCATGTTTTCTAAAAAAACGTCATTAAAATTGTAATTTGCACATATTTCATCTGACATGATATGTTAGTAGTATAAAAGTGATCTGTGACATCTAATACAATCAAAGTGTTCATAAGACTGAAATCTTCAGTGATCTGTGACATCTAATACAATCAAAGTGTTCATAAGACTGAAATCTTCAGTGATCTGTGACATCTAATACAATCAAAGTGTTCGTAAGACTGAAATCTTCAGTGATCTGTGACATCTAATACAATCAAAGTGTTCATAAGACTGAAATCTTCAGTGATCTGTGACATCTAATACAATCAAAGTGTTCGTAAGACTGAAATCTTCAGTGATCTGTGACATCTAATACAATCAAAGTGTTCATAAGACTGAAATCTTCAGTGATCTGTGACATCTAATACAATCAAAGTGTTCGTAAGACTGAAATCTTCAGTTAACAGGTTAAAATTATGATATGCACTGCAAGTCAATAGGGAGTTAACCGTTCCAAAAAAACTGCTCAGAAAAATTAGAATATAATAAACTGAACAAATTACAAGGAAAATAAACTTGGAACGTTAATAAAGTAGTTTTAAGTATACTTAAGTAGTTTTAAGGTAACAAAAACGTTGAGAATGTAATATTCTTGAAAACTCACCACAAAATAAACAAAAGAACAACAAAAAGATGTGATTGACAAGACAAAGTAAATGAAGAAAGAAGTTCATATTTGAAGACCGACAGAGGAATTGTTGTTTATCAAACAATTTCAAGTGCATCACTTTCCTCCTATGTGATACAGTACACTTAACAACGAGGCTACCATAAAACATTATTATTCACAGAAGTACTTACTGTATTTGCCATAGTGACCAGTTCTGGTCTGTATTTTAGAAATAATTTCACAACATCTGAGTGGTTGTTTTCTGCAGCTAAGTGCAGAGGAGTTTGCCCTTGCTAGAGAACACATGGACATGAAGGACAAAAACAATTTATTCATGAATTTCAAATCTGTTCTAAGAAATTGAATCATCAATATTATTTGTTTGTTTGTGTTTGTTTGTATCAACCAAATTAACCACTCTTTAGGGATCTGTATGGTTTGCCCCAAGAACGTGAGTATGTTGCAGTCATGTTAACCACTACAGCATGTAGGAGAAGCACATCAACATTTAGGTCAAATGGTATACATATTATCTAACAGGTCATCAATTTGTACAGATGGGTAACTGTAAGCTTTATAGAGTTGTTGCAGAGCAAAGTGGAGCATACAGGACAACTACTTTCAGTATGAGAATGGAGGTTGGGGCCACTACTGTTGCCCTCTCAGTCGATGCGTTGGAAGGTCCAAAATGGCAGACTGCGGTATTCTTGATTGATGATTGGATTATAGTATCACATTTTATTGCTAATACATATTTATGCTGCCTGTTAATTTTGGGTGCATGAGCCTCATTAGCCTTTATAAGCAGCTCATCTAGAAGAAGGTAAACCATTTTGGGTGGATGAGCCTCATTAGCCTTGATATACAACTTATTTAGAAGGTAAACCATTTTGGGTGGATGAGCCTCATTAGCCTTGATATACAACTTATCTAGAAGGTAAACCATTTTGGGTGGATGAGACTCATTAGCCTTGATATACAACTTATTTAGAAGGTAAACCATTTTGGGTGGATGAGACTCATTAGCCTTGATATACAACTTATTTAGAAGGTAAACCATTTTGGGTGGATGAGCCTCATTAGCCTTGATATACAACTTATTTAGAAGGTAAACCATTTTGGGTGGATGAGACTCATTAGCCTTGATATACAACTTATTTAGAAGGTAAACCATTTTGGGTGGATGAGACTCATTAGCCTTGATATACAACTTATCTAGAAGGTAAACCATTTTGGGTGGATGAGCCTCATTAGCCTTGATATACAACTTATTTAGAAGGTAAACCATTTTGGGTGGATGAGACTCATTAGCCTTGATATACAACTTATCTAGAAGGTAAACCATTTTGGGTGGATGAGACTCATTAGCCTTGATATACAACTTATTTAGAAGGTAAACCATTTTGGGTGGATGAGCCTCATTAGCCTTGATATACAACTTATTTAGAAGGTAAACCATTTTGGGTGGATGAGACTCATTAGCCTTGATATACAACTTATTTAGAAGGTAAACCATTTAGGGTGGATGAGCCTCATTAGCCTTGATATACAACTTATTTAGAAGGTAAACCATTTTGGGTGGATGAGACTCATTAGCCTTGATATACAACTTATTTAGAAGATAAACCATTTTGGGTGGATGAGACTCATTAGCCTTGATATACAACTTATTTAGAAGGTAAACCATTTTGGGTGGATGAGCCTCATTAGCCTTGATATACAACTTATTTAGAAGGTAAACCATTTTGGGTGGATGAGACTCATTAGCCTTGATATACAACTTATTTAGAAGGTAAACCATTTTGGGTGGATGAGACTCATTAGCCTTGATATACAACTTATTTAGAAGGTAAACCATTTTGGGTGGATGAGACTCATTAGCCTTGATATACAACTTATTTAGAAGGTAAACCATTTTGGGTGGATGAGACTCATTAGCCTTGATATACAACTTATTTAGAAGGTAAACCATTTTGGGTGGATGAGACTCATTAGCCTTGATATACAACTTATTTACTGTAGAAGATAAACCATTTTGGGTGGATGAGACTCATTAGCCTTGATATACAACTTATTTAGAAGATAAACCATTTTGGGTGGATGAGACTCATTAGCCTTGATATACAACTTATTTAGAAGGTAAACCATTTTGGGTGGATGAGACTCATTAGCCTTGATATACAACTTATTTAGAAGATAAACCATTTTGGGTGGATGAGACTCATTAGCCTTGATATACAACTTATTTAGAAGGTAAACCATTTTGGGTGGATGAGACTCATTAGCCTTGATATACAACTTATTTAGAAGGTAAACCATTTTGGGTGGATGAGACTCATTAGCCTTGATATGTAGCTCATCTAGAAGAAGGTAAACCATTTAAAAACGTCTGCTGTCTTGTGTGTTAAGACTTCTCAGTCAAAAACTATTAAAACACATTGTAAACAAGGCAAAGAAAGGCAATGGGAAACACCCTTATTTCCTAGTTCCAAGAAAAGTTATGAATAATTACAGAACAATGATCCATGTCATATTAAAATGTTGCATTAAAATTTCTGATGCTATAAGAAACAACAATAAAGAATGCATTACTTAACTCTTTCCACGCCCATTTATTTCCTCAATTTTTAAGCAGTTAATTCAAGGAAGTAAAAAAACAAAACAAAATTTTTAAATTACGATCCCAACTACTCGTCAATAAATAAACATATATATATTATTATATACTAAATTGAATAAAACTGGACAACCCAATAGAATAACAAGGTTAAAAAGTAGTATAAGTAAAATAGTAGAAGTAAAACTAGAAAGACTTCTTATAAGGGAAGCAACTCTATGGCGCAGTGTGCAGCTTAAAGCGTGCAACGGACTTCCGCCATGGCGCAGTGTGTGGCTTAAAGCGTGGAAAGAGTTAACAAGCAAAGTTAATATTCTACAGGGGTCACCAATAGCAAAGTTGATAGCACTCTGTGCTAGTAACCCCGGTGCCATGAAAATTCTGGTGTTCACAGGCCAACTTGGCTAAAAATTCTAGGTATGATCATGATACATGGTTAACTACTGGAGACCCTGATCCTTTACTTGGGTTTCTAAATTACAAGTGCCTCTAGACGGAGTAAGACTTGCCTGAATGGTGAGGGTCACTGATGATAAGGAAATCAAGTCTTTACGCAGAAATCAATCGGAGGCAACATATTAGGTGGCATAACTACAGCTGAATTCATAGCGAATGAATGAATAAATATTCTATAACTTTAATGAAAAACAATGTTAAGTGTTAAATATATATAATCTTACAACATCAGTTGCGTTAGTATCTGCTTTCATCTTGATGAGAGCTCTACATACTTCCTTCTGTCCATTCTGGGCGGCCATGTGAAGTGAAGTTTTTTTGGCCTGTTTAAAGGGAAAATCTCTAATAAAATGTAATCTTTCACGAAACAAGAAATTGACATTTAAATATGTCAACTGTTTCTGTACATATATTCTGTGTTCCTTGCAGATCATTAGTAACACTGGTTAAACATCAATCAAAAACACTGTTTAAACCCCAGTCAAATACTGGTTAAATATTGGTTAAATACTGGTTACATACTGGCTAAATACTGGTTAAATATTGGTTAAATATTGGTTAAATATTGGTTAAATACCAGTAAAATATTGGCTAAATACTGGTTAAATACCAGTAAAATACCTATTAAACACTGATTACACATGTTAAAATTGATATCGCATCACTCAGAGCACCTCTAAAGATACTAAAAGGGATGCAAAAAGTGCCAGCATCAGATAAGTTACATAGTAATACAGACAACAATTTCAAATTGTCTCCTAATTCAGATAATCAAGTATCCATCTTAGCTACAAGATAAAATATGGAAATCAGCATAACTAGAAATATATCCTATATGTATTAGACAATTTGAATCTAGTATACTAACAATTCTTCTATTTTTGTGTCCATATTTTATTTTTTCTTAAATTGTGGTCTGCCTTGAAGCCTCTACCCTTCTGAAAGTTTACAGAACTGCACCTGTTGGGACATGTGGCTATTATCCATTCTTTTCACATGTCTCAGCCATCTTAGACTTCTTCTGCTGAGTATTCAGATGATGGTTAGTACAATGTGATACTTCAGAGTTGGTGATTTTGTCATGCCACCTGATGTTTATAATATTGTAGGAACAACAAGATAAAAATGTTAAGTGTTCATTCATTTCTTCAATAAGTTGTCCATATTGCTGAGCCATATAGTCAAGAGTTTATTACACTGACCTGTTAAATCTGAATCATAATGTTATAGATAAACAATATATATATAAATATGCTATATAGTTATGTTGCACGGACTTGACTCTCTACTCTAGTATATCTTATAATCTCTCTCTCTCTCTCTAGTCTGTGATGTACTTGGCACAGCAACAAATGCATGCCATACTTCTCTGTTCTTGACCGTCTGTATTGTGTTCCAGCTGTGATTAGTTTCTTTCAGTTCCTGTTTGATGTTGTACTTTGTGTTACAACCTACTTTTATGTTTTGATATTTTGTCTTTTTTGTAAATAATTTTACCTTAGTCTTCACAATAATAATATTATTTATGATTATCTATGTACAGTTATTGAGCTTTAAATCTCCACCTATACATCTATGAATCATGTCTTTTGTTCATCTCTTCTATCTAACTACGTGTCTTCTATCTAACTACGGTGTACAGTTATTGAGCTTCAGTTATAAATATACTTTTACCAACTATATATATATAAATATAAAATAAAGTTTAAAAACTTCACTTTAAGAATTCTTTTCAAAATGTATTCTCGCAACGTTATACAAATTATGGATTTTAAATGAGGACTAGCATACCAAAGTAAGAGCATCAATGGTGGCTCCATGTTTGCTAACCAGCAACTTAACAAGTGCCACATTCCCATTGGCTGCTGCTAGATGAAGAGGAGTTAGTCCATGCTTTGATTTAGCATTAACAAATGCCTTTTGATACAGCAGCATATCTGCAACATGTTCATGGCCATTTTCTGCAGCCAGATGGAGAGCGGTTTTACCATGCTGTCAAAGTTATACAAATATTAATCAAACAGAATGAAGCTTTTAGAACTTATTATTTAGAAATATGACATAGATATTAGTCTGTTTTTGGGGCGAGGACATAAAAGAAAAGCTGAATGTGTCTACCAAGCACATGTTTATCTTATCTTATCTTAACCATATTTGCCATGAAGCGTTGTGGGGAGAGTTCGTTTTCTATCTTGTGCCAGGTGTGTTGCGCTTGACGTTGTCAGTCCATGCTTTTGCACATGTTGATAAACAAACAAAATGCCTTATAGATGGGGCTAGCTAAACTCTTGTATAAATGAAGTTAAGTGCAGAGGTGGCTCTAAGCTCCCCCTGGAGTGAAATAGCAAAGATATTACTGACAAATGACATTTGCATTTTGAAAACAGAATATATTACAACTATGCCTCAGAGAGGAAACTAGTTCAAGAAATATTTTCAAGAACTGACATTAAAACTGTAAAAAACCAAAATATGTCATGTAATTTATATTTAAAGGTGAGGTAGTCAGTTGTTTAAATTTAGAGACGAGATAAAGCGCTATTTAAATTTAAAGGTGAGGTGGTCAGTTTCTAACTAAATCTTCCTTTCATAATCCAATCAGCCAGATTCCAATTTACAATTTTGTAATTTGCTAAATTACTGTATAAAAAAAAATCTTGGTCTGTGGTCTCTTCTGCTTACAAAACCAACACTCTCAGCATGTGACTTTGTAAACAGTGAAATATATTTATTAATTACTTTTAAATAAAACCAAGCTTGAGATCTTGTACTGCCTGACAAAGTGGTTATCATATTTCAACAAAACAACAGTTTATTTCGCTGTGTGGATGGGGTATATCCAAAAAAAAAGGAAAGATATGCAGGGAAGAAAATATATAAATAATTATGACACTGATCGTTGCAGATAATAAAGGTAAAGTGTTCATGACAATCTCTACACGGTATATTACAACCAATTCAGTCACTAAACTGTAGGTCAAAGTTCAAAACATGTATATTATAGATGCACATTTAACATCGTTACATCTTCATCTTTCTCTCACGTCACTTCACATTTCTTTTGTAGTATTATGCTCCTACTATTGGTCTTACTATATGTACACTATCACGTGTAACTAATGTTCTTAGTCTTACTTGTATTTTCTACTTTCTGTCAATATTGTCCATTTGTACTGTCTGCTCCATGCTATGTTACCCCTACTTCGCTGGAGATACAGCGTGCGTATTACATATATATATATATATATAGATGTGTGTTGGTTTTTCATTGCAGTTTTTCTAACAAAACAATTTTGAAATGTTAACTCAAACTCCAATAATCTTAGAGAATATTGTCCATAAAGCACACATACATACACATGGAGATACTGAATACACATGAGATACTGATACACATGAGATACTGATACATTTTTGCAAACATTGTTTATTTCAGGATCATTTTCATCCCACATCGGACATGTCCATATTTGCCACAATCTCCTCCCAAGCATGTATTTCAGTGTGTTTAGACTAACAACTCCCGTTCTGTGTTGCTTGATGTATCTACTGGGATTTTCTCATGGTTTTCCTGTCTTGTCAGACCAATCAGTATGCATAACTTGCACAACCAAACTAGAAAATACCCTTTATTTTTGTTGAAATTGTCAGAGTGTGTGTTTTCTCTTAGAGCATTGATGATGTCATATTTGTCCATAGAAGACCCATTCTTGATCACAGCATTCCCGAGTGCATTCAAACATAAAGCAGAAAACCTCCACTTTATAGCAATACATCTACTGGAGTTATATTTTAGTATGGTGTCAGATCTGATCGGTCACATAGTGGAGGCTATTAGAACTAACTTCTTCTTTCTTTTGTCGTCACACTGCTACGGGTTGTTGCCCAGTGTTGTGGTTTTCTGTTTTTGTCTTGCGCTGTTCTGGTGGCTTGTGTGATTGTTATCTTTGCTCTTTCACAGGATTCTGCTACGCCATCTAACCATCTTTTCCGTGGTCTTTCTCTTGCCTTCTTTCCGATGTTAAATGTACTGATAAATGTACATTGAATATAATCAGTAATAGAAGATATCATCCGATGAAAAATCATCGGAAAATATCATCCGATGGAAATATCATCATGGAAAAATCATCCGATGGAAAATATCATCCGATGGAAAATATCATCGTGAAAATACATCATTAAAATAGATAACTGAAATCAATAAAGAACAATACTTACAGCATACAAGCATAATGTTAATAAACCTACCTCATCAAAGATGTCCACTCTTGCTTGATTCTTGAGAAGTATTTTCACAATGTCCAGATGACCTTGTTCGCTAGCTACCAATAATGGAGACTGACCATTCTTAAAGTAAAACAATAAAATTTATAGAAATTTCTTATCAACAGTGGTCTTCATGCATGTTAGGTTGGATACCCTAACATTTCTTATCAACATGTCTTCATGCATGTTAGGCTTGATACAACTTTCTCATCAACAGGTCTTCATGCATGATTAGGTTGAAGCCCTAACATTTCTCAAATGGTCTTCATCGAGTTGATACTTCAACATTTCTCTCAACATGGTCTCTATGCTGTTTGTTGATCCTACATTTCTCATCAACAGTGGTCTTCTACATTGAGGCATTGATCTTGTCTACATTCTCATAACATGTCTCATGCATGTTGTTGCATACTTCTAACATTTTCATCAGTATGTCTTCATGCATTTGGTTGATACCTAATAGCAGGAAAATAAGTAGCATGTGTCTTGAACAAATTTATTTAATGGACAAATTATGTTTACATACGCATTTGTTTTTACAACCAAGTTAATCATTATTTGTCATCTGGTAGAGAAAATAGTGACTACGTCACTCTCCTTTCAAATTCTCCTCATCCATGTAGGACAAACATTCAAAAAATGTTGGCCTATATTAATAAATATGCTGATGTCATATGAATGACATTCTAAACTGATGGATTAAATTCCATACCATTTCTAAGCCATAGTTTGAAATGTTTGTTCTTCCTAATGTGCCAAAGTAGGGAAGGTGGAGGTCAATCTATCCTACAGTGAATGTTTCTTGTTGAACTGAACTCATAACCTTTAATGCTCTGTTCAAAAGATGTTCCATGCATGCATTGTACTGTCCGATTATTGATTCATGTTTGTCTAATTTATTGATCATGATGTTCCATGCATGCATTGACCATCCAACATATTACTGCATTGTACTGTCCTTGATATTTATTGCATTGTACGATCCGACATATTATTGCATCATGCAATGTTCCAGTCCTCAATTGCATCGTCAAAGATTGTCATCATGATATTTCTATAAAAGGTTTTAAAGCTTTGTAGACATTCATGTTCTAATAAATGTCTAGAACATTGCCTGTCATTACAATTATTGTTATTAAGGAATATTTGAAATCTTTAGGTTAAATGAAAATTCAATTAAATTACAGTAGAAACATTTAAGTGTTTGACAGTCCTTACAAACATACGACTCGTGAATGTCAATCATTTCAATAAAGTCTTGAAACTTTTCAGTGCCCAATTCAAAATCTAGAAGTTGTATATATAGTCCTTTGCCACTGCTACATTGTTCTAAATATTACAGGTAATATATGTTCATTTTCCTCTTCCTTTCCTAAATCCTGCTTGCTCCATTCGTAGACACTTGTCTACTGCTTCTTGTATTCGCATTATGACAATTTTGCAGAATATCTTACTGGGATTGAAAGCAACGTGATTCCTCTCCAGTTATTGCAATCTGTTAGGTCTCCTTTCTTGGGGATTTTCACCACAGTACCCCTAGTCCAATCCTTAGGCAATTCTTCTTTCTCCCAGATATCTGCAAACAATGGCTCTAATATGTTTGCAGCTAAGATGGGATCGATCTTGAAAGCTCTGCTGTCATTTCATCATTTCCCGGTGCTTTGTTGTTTCTCAGGATCCAATAGCTTTACTATTTCTTGCTTTTCTGGCAATTTGAGGTTGATATCAATATCCTGTGCGGCCGGGGGGATATCCGGTGGATGTTCAGGATCAGGTCTGTTAGCACATCTTCAAAGTGGGATGTCCATCTCATATCCTGCTCCTGCTCTGTTGTCAACAGTTGTCCTAGACTGTTTCTGACTGGCATGTTATGGTTGTGTCTTTTACCTCCGCATAATTGTTTGGTAATCTTGTACAGTGTGCAGATCATGTACTTTAGCAGCCTTTTCTGCTATTTCTGCTGTCTTTTCCATAAATTTTCTCTGGTCTGTTCTAGCACTTCTTTTACCATTTTGTTTAGTTCTGTATATTCTTTTCTTGCCTTATCTTTTGACGTTCTGATCTAATGCTATTGATGAGATTTTTTCTCTCCTTTCACTTTTGGATGTATTCTAAGGTCTGGCCACTTATCCACTCTTTATGTTGTCCTTTACTGGTTCCCAGTCCCTACTGCTAACTATTTTATATGTGCCTTTGATCGCATTCCATTTTCTTGGATACTTCAGTTAGTGTTGTGTCTGACTGCTCGACAGGATTTGAAATCTGTTCTTTAGTTCCACTATATATTTTGTAGCAATCTCTCTGTCCTTTAATAGGTTAACATTAAAGTATTCTGTTCTTGTCTTGGCTTGTATATATGTTTTCTTGAGTTTGAGCCTGATCATGGCAACGACAAGGTGGTGGTCGCTGCCAACGTCAGCTCCTCTTTTCACCTTTACATCAAGTAATGTCTTTCGCCATTTGCTGTTGATCATAAAGTGGTCTATCTGGTTTTCATCTCTTCCATTTGGGGATATCCATGTGTACTTGTGTATGGTCCTGTGTGGAAACAATGTGCCTCCTATGATCAGTCTGTTTTCTAGACAAAAATTGCTCAACATTTCTCCATTTTCATTTGCAGTGCCACATCCTTCTTTCCCCATTATTGCTTCTCTGTGTCTGTTATTGTTTCCAACTTTTGCGTTTAGGTCTCCCATTATGCACAAAACGTCCTGAGCTGGAACCTTGTCCACTATTTCCTGTAACCTTCTATAAAATGTGTTTTGTCCTCTTCTTCAGCTTCGTTGGATACCTAACATTTCTCATCAACAGGGTCTTCATGCATGTTAGGTTGGATACCCTAACATTTCTCATCAACAGTGGTCTTCATACATGTTAGGTTGGATACCCTAACATTTCTTATCAACAGTGGTCTTCATGCATGTTAGGTTGGATACCCTAACATTTCACATCAACAGTGGTCTTCATACATGTTAGGTTGGATACCCTAACATTTCTTATCAACAGTGGTCTTCATGCATGTTAGGTTGGATACCCTAACATTTCATCAACAGGGTCTTCATGCATGTTAGGTTGGATACCCTAACATTCTCATCAACAGTGGTCTTCATACATGTTAGGTTGGATACCCTAACATTTCTCATCAACAGTGGTCTTCATGCATGTTAGGTTGGATACCCTAACATTTCTCATCAACAGTGGTCTTCATGCATGTTAGGTTGGATACCCTAATAGCAGGAAAATAAGTAGCATGTGCTCTGAACAAATTTATTTAATTAGAAGAATTTCTATGTTTACATACTTTCTGCATTTGTTTTATCAACCAAGTTAATCATTTGTCATCTGTGTAGTTTACGCAGAAATGTGACTACGTTGCACTTCCTGTTCAAATTCTCCTATGCATGTAGGACAAGCACATTCAAAAAATGTTGGCCTAAATATATTACATACAAATATGCGAATGTACATATGAAGACATTCTAAACTGATGGAATTAAAGTGTCCCATACCATTTGCAAACCATAGTTTGTGAAATGTTTGTTACTTCACTTAACTAGGCCAAAGTATGAGGAAGGTGGGTAGGTCAATTCCTATCCTCACATGTGGAACGTTTCTTGCTTGAACTGAACTCATAACCTTTTAATGCTCTGTTCAAGAAATGAATGTTCCATGCACTGCATTGTACCGTCCAACATATTACTGCATTGTACCGTCCAACATATTATTGCATTGTCCGTCCCACATATTATTGCATCATGAATGTTCTATGCACTGCATTGTACCGTCCAACATATTATTGCATCATGAATGTTCTATAAAAAAGGGTTTTAAGCCTTTGATAGAACATTCATGTTCTATAAATGTTCTATGCACTGCCTGCTCCATCTGACATATTATTGCATCATTAAGTGATAATTGAAATCTCATGTTAAAAATAGCAAATATTTCAATTAAATTACAGTAGAAACATTTTTAAGTGTATTCTGGACCCCATTCCTTAAACAAACATACAGACTTCGTGAATAGCAATAAAATTTTAATTACAAATCTTGAAACTTTCATGTGCCCAACAATGGATCAACAGAATCACTTGTTTGTTAGTCCTTGAAATAGAAGAATAGCAACAATAAATAAATATTACCTTTAACTATTGTGCCATATCTTAAACAAATCATCGTCAAATAGCTTGTCTTGAGCAGAGTTTTGCCACCCTAACAGTTATTTGGAATTTCTCTCTGTCATAGGCCAGATGTCCCGCCTTAGCACCCATCATGCTCAAATCATCAGTTGCAACCTGAATCTATTTTCTCTGTGGTTTTTAATCTTTTCATCTTTGCCAGGATGCTTCTGTCCATGATGGTCTTTTCCAACTCTTCGTGTCTGTTTATACGTCCAAAATATTTCCATTTTCTCATTCTTATTAGTAGCATCAGCTACTTCTTTGATTTTGAGTTCTTTCTGGATAGATCTATTTCTTCTCTTCTCTGTCCATGTTATACGGAGGACTCTCTGTAACACTTATATTCAAAAGCACATAAATGTTTTTAAACAAATCACAAACTCTAAATGATAGTTGCATGTTAAATTAACGTGTTTCTTCCGAGTGCTAAATATCAATATTATAATCTTACTTTTGATTGTTTATTTACAATTCCTTGAATGCGAGGTCCTAAATGTTTCACAATTTCCAACATGACATCTGCATTACCAGCTCTAGCACAGTAGTGGAGGCAACTTTCTTGTGTCTGCAAAATGTGAGAAAGTTTACAACAGAACTCAGAGATGGAACATGTCACATGACGGTAACATGACAAAAAAGAAATATTATTTTGATTTTAGCAGTTTTACTTGTAAAATTACATTTCAGTTGTTTATATTTTTGGTACTAATTATTTTTTACTATTTCTTCTCAAACTACATTTTAGTAATCATTTCAAGATTATTTATTTTGTTGTTCTCTGTGGAAGAAATCAATTTCAAATCTGTCCATCTAAAGCAAAAGGTATTTGTTTGTAGTCTGGTAAATGTAATTTACATTTGTTTCCCTTCATAATAATTGAAGATATCAATAAAAATAATTATGTTTTTTCATTCATAATAACTGAAAGTCTTGATAGCCATAGTTGTTAGGGTACTAACTTCCTAAACAGATGGTCTTCTTTTGAAATTTCCAGCTAGAGTTGACATTTTTGGAGATGGTTGAGGCACATTTGAAGGATATAGAATGGTAGAATATCAAAAGAACGCCTCTATAAGAAGTTGCAGACATGTATGAGATCTCTGACTTTTCCCACCACAAATTCTTTTGCTAGTCACATGTGTCTTTGCCACAGATTCTAGTTTTTACTTCTTTAAAGAGCATCTTAGGCACTATTTGTCTGCTGAGACAGAACAATTATAACCAATTATGCACAATTTATATTGACAACAGGAAATTACCATCTTAGTTGTGCAGGACACATTAGCATTGTAGCCTAGTAAAAGTTTGACAAGATCTGTGTCTTCAAAATTATTATGTGCCTGACTTTTCTTGATCTCGGCAGCACAATGGATAGAAGACTCACCTTCCTGAGAAACAGAAAAATGACAGTAAAATTATGTTTCAATAGAAAATAAATGGGAAACAACATGTATGTGAAATGCGTTAGAAATCAGTTTTATAGAAGTACAGAAATAATATATAAAGTTAAGAATTATCATCATGTGCATTTCCTTTGAAGAGAGTAGCTATCATGATCACCAACTTGAACTATTTAATCTCTAGCCAGTTCTCCCACCTCCAAGATCATTGTGTTTAAGGTCTTCTTAATGTCTGCTTGGTCATCTCCAAGTGCAGTCTATCAGGAGCCATACATTTCAATATTGCTCTCTCTAAACCACTGTGATGTTTAACGTGAGCACAATATTTCAGTTTCTGAGATATGATATCATTACTGAGCCAATGTTCCTCGATGTTCAGGTCTTGCAGGATGTCTATATTTAAAAAAATCTTTGTTCAAGGCTTTCTACAATTTTGTATGCAACAATTTGCTTCAATAGATTTGATGTTTTTCTGCTTGTCCATGATTCATATCCATATTTTGTCAAACGAAAAATGCATATTTTCAGAAATTTTAATCTTGTTAACTCTGACCTGTGTTAACTTTCTTTGAGAGCACCTTATCTCCCTACCATGGAACCCCACTGTCTGCTCATATATGTATCTTCACAACTAAAATATTTCTTCTTGTGTTTGTCATGATTAAAGTTATTTCTTCTTGTGTTTGTCATGATTAAAGTTATTTCTTCTTGTGTTTGTCCTGATTAAAGTTATTTCTTCTTGTGTTTGTCCTGATTAAAGTTATTTCTTCTTGTGTTTGTCATGATTAAAGTTATTTCTTCTTGTGTTTGTCATGATTAAAGTTATTTCTTCTTGTGTTTGTCATGATTAAAGTTTAATCATTCAATGAAATAATGGTTTATTTTGTTCTTCTCCGTGGTTTATTAATTTTAGTTTGTTTATCCTCTTCTTTTTTATATTAACATCAGTAGCAATTTTATAACACATCTCACAATCTCAAATAGAATGAATATAACATCCCAAAGAAAGAAGAAACAGTTTAACATATACATATGTGAGAGAGTATATTCTTACATTGTTCTGCTGGTTAGCTAATGCTATTGCATCGTGCAAAGACTTCTTGAGACAAACAAAATCTTGTAACTCTTTCACAACTTGCAAATGACAATGACGAGTTCCAATATGTAAAGCAGTCTCTCCAATCTGTAGCAACAGAGAATAAATAAATGTGAGTCCCAATATGTAATGCAGACTCTCGATTCTGTAGCAACAGAGAATGAACAAATATGTAAAGCAGTCTCTTCAGTTTGTAGCAACAGAGAATAAATAAATATATAAAGCAGTCTCTCCAATCTGTAGCAACAGAGAATAAATAAATGTGAGTCCCAATATGTAATGCAGACTCTCGATTCTGTAGCAACAGAGAACGAACAAATATGTAAAGCAGTCTCTTCAGTTTGTAGCAACAGAGAATAAATAAATATATAAAACAGTCTCTCCAGTCTGTAGCAACAGAGAATAAATAAATATATAAAGCAGTCTCTCCAGTCTGTAGCAACAGAGAATAAATAAATATATAAAGCTGTCTCTCCAGTCTGTAGCAACAGAGAATAAATAAATATATAAAGCTGTCTCTCCAATCTGTAGCAACAGAGAATAAATAAATATATAAAGCAGTCTCTCCAGTCTGTAGCAACAGAGAATAAATAAATATATAAAGCTAGATCGCTCCAGTCTGTAGCAACAGAGAATAAATAAATATGTGTGTGCATGTTCTTTATTTAAAATACAGTAAAGATCTTAGTAAAAGTGGCATAGTCTAATTATCTTATCAATTAATCAAATACAAAATTAATATTTTTAAATAGCACACAGAGAAAATCTTGTCATAAATGTCCATAAGATTCTTCAATGTATGATCTGACAGCAAAAAATAAAGTAACAGGTTGCAAATGTACCTTTGACTGATGCATTGGATTAGCTCCTTCTCTGAGAAGTGATCTAAGGACACTTAGTCTTCCATATCTTGCCGATACATGAAGTGCTGACTCACCATTCTGTCAGTATGGAAATCACTTTCTTAAAAAACAAACATTACAAGATTGTAGGTACAAGTCATCAATGTTTCATGATGGTAGGTACAAGTCATCGATGTTTCATGATGGTAGGTACAAGTCATCAATGTTTCATGATGGCATGTACATAGCTGGCCCTCAAGTGTGTTGTAGTGTTATACTTATAGTGTGATTATTAAGTAGTATGTGCTGAGTTTCAAAAGAAAAATGTGTGCTCTAATCTATTTTTGAAAGGTTATTGATATTGTTATTAGTTATATTCGAGTTCATATTAGCTTTTTTTAGATATTATTTTAAAATAAGTATTGTTATTATTTGAGATAAATCATGTTTATTCCGTTAGTAACCTCTCTTGTTGCATTGACTTCAGCACCACTTTTAAGCAACATCTCTGCACTTGTTTCACCTGACTCTGTCCGTGCTGCAATGTGAAGTGGTGTCTCTAATTGCTGAAATGTTAAGATAAACCAAACATATATCAACTTTATGTCAATGAAATATTTGAATCATTATCATTAAAACTGTACAGAGAACAATATTTTATTACCAATAAATGTATGTGAATATGGATTCCAACAAATAATATGTCATTATTATTCATTTTATAATTTAGTTTAGTCGTCGGATCACCATCACTGCATGTCGAACATATTGGTCTATAAGTGCTGCGATCTCTCCCACAGTATGTCCCTCAGCGTGTGGCGACTAACGACACCGGTTCTTTGTTGGTTTACAATTATTCTTTGTCTTCCAGCATAGCATTCTTGTCAAGCTACACACCACACTTAACTTTGAGTTCTTGTAGTCTGGTTAGAGTTGTAGATTCACTGCTATTACGTGAATCATGTATATGTCCTCTCTCCCTTAGCGAATTTATAATATGTCTCATTATATTTGAAGATACTAATTAAAGAACAAAACACAACAAAATATAATGTTATTATTTTCTATCTACAACAATAATAAATCTGGTATGAAATCTAAAAGCAAAATTTTGAAACAAGAAGCAGGCTAGTTTGACAAAGTATAAAAATGATTAAAATGATACTTCAGCAAAAAAGCTGTTTTGAACAAGGAACACAATACACCTGGGGACAAAAAACTTGGGTCTGACCTCTTCAGTCTGCAATCGTCCTTTATAAAGCATCCATAACGTTTTTCACTTTAACAAATTTCACTAGGTAAAGTTTGCTCATTCAAATCAAGTCATTTTAACTTAACTTGGGTACCATAACAACTCCAGGAAGTAAAGAGCAATGACATGATGTTCACCACATCATCCATATTGTGGCATTACTTAAGAAATGTACCAACTTAGTATCGTATTCACTAAATATGCTGCGTAGTCTGAAAATAGGATCATGATTTATTTTTGCTTTCTATTACAAGCAAACCTGGTATATTTACCTCTCCACCTTTAGTTTCCACCTGAGCTCCACATCCAATAAGTGCTTGTACAACCTGAGGCATCTTATATTTTACTGCTAAGTGGAGGGCTGTTTGGCCATCCTGTTAGGCAAAAAGAAGAAATTTTCTTTATAATGGAATTAAGAAGTGTGTGTGTGTGTATTCTCAACAAGAACGTTTTACTGACTTTGGTTTTTTTTCTGGTAAAACATGAGAAATGCAGAAATTTTGGAATAAAAACAATTACAAGAATTTAATTTTGTGAATCAGTGTACAAAACAGAATGATAACATAACAAAGGGAAGACGAAAATATAGTAATAGGAGATGTGATTTAACGAATTATAATAAAAGAACCAACTTGCTCCTCTTATTTATAGCAACCTCAAACAAATAAATAAGAGTTCCAATAAAATCCCCATACTTTTGTTGCAGAATTCACGGCTGCACCTTTAGCTATTAGTGCTTTCACCACCGCTGTATGTCCCATCATGGCTGCTACATGCAGGCAAATAGCTCCATCCTGCATTAAGAAAATGGAAAAAATTTAATTTTTGACTTGGTTAAAAAATAAAAATTGTTGTTCTAATGTGTATTGTTAATAAAACAAATCATAATTCTCTTTCTCTTTTTCCTCTTAAATGTCAATGCATAAAATGTTTAGATGGTGTTAGCAATATTGCAGAAATTATACCTACAACTGTTGTTATTATTGCAACAATTATAACTACAAATATTATTATTATTATTATTGCAACAATTATAACTACAAATGTTATTATTATTATTGCAACAATTATACCTACAAATGTTATTATTATTGCAACAATTATCTACAAATGTTGTAGTATTATTGCAACAATTATACCTACAAATGTTTTAGTATTATTTCAACAATTATACCTACAAATGTTGTTATTAGTAGTATTGCAACAATTATACCTACAAATGTTGTTATTATTATTGCAACAATTATACCTACAAATGTTGTTAGTATTATTATTGCAACAATTATACCTACAAATGTTGTTGTTATATCAACAATTATACTACAAATATTTATTATGCAACAATTATACCTACAAATGTTGTTGTTATTGCAACAATTATCTACAAATGTTTATTATTCAACAATTATACCTACAAATGTTATTATTATTGCATAATTATACCTACAAATGTTGTTAGTATTATTGCAACAATTATACCTACAAATGTTGTTATTATTGCAACAATTATGCCTAAAATGTTGTTAGTATTATTGCAACAATTATACCTACAAATGTTGTTATTATTGCAACAATTATACCTACAAATGTTGTTATTATTGCAACAATTATACCTACAAATGTTATTATTATTGCAACAATTATACCTACAAATGATGTTAGTATTATTGCAACAATTATACCTACAAATGTTGTTAGTATTATTGCAACAATTATACCTACAAATGTTGTTAGTATTATTGCAACAATTATACCTACAAATGTTTTAATATTTTGAACAATTATACCTACAAATGTTGTTAGTATTATTGCAACAATTATACCTACAAATGTTGTTATTATTATTGCAACAATTATACCTACAAATGTTATTATTATTATTGCAACAATTATACCTACAAATATTATTATTATTATTGCAACAATTATAATTATACCTACAACTGTTGTTAGTATTGCAACAATTATACCTACAACTGTTGTTAGTATTGCAACAATTATACCTACAAATGTTGTTATTATTCCAAAGAATTAAACACAGGCACACAAAAATCAAAAATGAAACATGTCTGACCTTATTAGGCATTAGCAGTGGCACACCCTTTTTGAGAAATGCAAGAGCTGTTTCAGGGTGGCCAAATTTGGATGCAATGTGTATTAAAGTACTTCCGTCATTCGTGCGTTCAGTTAATGTAGTTTTACAGTGTGTAATCAGAAACTCTACTAAACCAGTGTGTCCACACTCTGCTGCTATGTGTAATGGCATCCTCTCCATCTAAAAATATATAAAGTGGTCAAATTGCAATAAAAATGACGCCCTATTGAAACTTAAGACATTTTGGAATTAATGGAAAATAGAAGGAAAAACAAACATAATAAAGCAGAATACGATCGAATCAATAAAGAGATAAGACAAAAATGTAAAACAGCAAAGAAGAGTGGCTAAATGAAAAATGCAAACAGATCGAAACAGAACACAAAGAAAACCCCAAATCAATATACGAACACGTAGACAACTTACTTGGCAGACGTAAACGTACAACTACTGGATGTTTAAAATCAAAGCAGGAAGATATCCTGATGGAAACAGACAAGAAAATAGAAAGATGGACAGAGTACATTAAGGACTTATACAGTGATAACAGACAAGAAATACACATCAATTACAACCATGAAGGACCACAAATACTTCCATCAGAAGTTATCAATGCCATAAGACACACGAAAAAGGAAAAACCCCAGGACCAGACAACATAACAACAGAAGAAATAGAAGCAACAGGCGAATTGGGCATATGCGTTTTAACAAAATTATTCAATGTCACAACTCTGCTGTATGGTAATGGCATCCTCTCCAAAGATTATAAATAATTATATATACACTAACTTGAAAGAGGACACATAGAATAACAGACTTGCTGACATGTTAGTTCAAGCTATGGTCCAACTACTAAACGGTCACCCATATTGTCAGATTCCTTGCATGAAAATCACGAAATCAACAATGAAGAAATGTTCAGTGAGAACAATTCAGAATGAAAGCTTGCTGAGATCATAGTAATTAAGCTCATTCTGAATATATACAGATAAGAACAATAATGGATACAGTCACATAGAAATGAAGTTAACTTATGACACATATTCTAGGGTCACGGAAAGGCTTTGAAAAGAACATTGAGACCAATAACCAGCATGTTAACATAGGACAAGATTAAGTTTAGAGAATCAAGAATTTGTCTGGCAACAAAGGGCAATAACTAGAAGTAGTATTGGTATCAATGCAACAGATCTGAAGGACAAAATATGATTATAGGCCTATTCACTTATGTAAAACATCTGAGATTCAGAGAATGGACTGCAGAATAACATGTCTGTCAGATGTCAGAGATATGGTACTGCAGAAAAAACATGTTACCACAGATGTCAGAGACCTGGCTGCAAATAAACATGTCTGCAAGATTAGAGACAGTACTAGTAAGAAAGTGTGGACTGCCTAGATATAAATGTAAGATGTCAGAGACATGGTACTCAGAATAAACATGTCTGCACAGATGTCAGAGACCTGGTACTACAGATATAAACATGTCTGCCACAGATGTCGAGAGTATGTAACTGGTCAGATATAAACATGTACCCATGCCACAGATGTCCCTTCAGAGATATGGTACTGCAGATATAAACATGTCTGCCACAGATGTCAGAGACATGGTGCTGCAGACATAAACATGTTCCACAGATGTCAGAGACATGGTACTGCAGATATAAAAAGAGTCTAAAGTGAAGTATTGACTTGATTGCACTTGGTTTCCCCATAAGCTCAATCCCTGTCGATATAAATGGTAGGTCATTTGCCAAGAGTGTTTCACAAAGTACAAACTACAAAGCTCCATCAACAGTACTAGACATTTCATGAAAGAATTACACATGTGACTCGACCCAGATTCAAACTCACAACTTTCAGAATGACAGGTAAATGACAGACAAACAACTCCACCATAGAGACTCCCTAACAGGTATTTCACAAGTACATGTATGTTTGATATGACTGATCTACATCTGAGACAAGGTCATAGACTGAAGTTTATCACAGCTATTTATTCTGAATTCTTTCACCAACATATATATTTACTCTTGAATATACATAATATATTTATCATGTTACCAGTGTCAAACATGGCCAATAACAGCAGCTAATGAGCGGAAAATCATAATGACAGAGATGAGGTGTCTTAGAAGAGCTGCAGGTGTGACAATAAGAGACAAAATTAGAAATGAAGAAATCAGAAAGAGACTGTATGTGAAACCAGTTATGCAATTCATAAAAGAACAACAGATTAAATGGTTTGGACACCTGACCAGAATGCCCTGGTATCGCCTACCACAGAGAGCCACACAGAAAAAGTATAATGAGTACAAGGCAAGAGGAAGACCACGCAAAAGATGGAGCGACGGCATCAAGAACAGCCTTAAGAACATGAATATCAGCTTACAAAGTGCCTTAAAAAAGCACACAAGATCACTACGTTTCACCCCCAACACTTCTATAAGAAGTAAATGGTGGAAGAGAAGAACAAGCACACACAAGATCACTACGTTTCACCCCCAACACTTCTATAAAGAAGTAAATGGTGGAAGAGAAGAACAAGCACACACAAGATCACTACGTTTCACCCCAACACTTCTATAAAGAAGTCAATGATGGAAGAGAAGAACAAGCACACAAGATCACTACGTTTCACCCCAACACTTCTATAAAGAAGTCAATGGTGGAAGAGAAGAAGAAGATATATTTATACAGCGAACTATTTACATTATGTGCGAGTATTAACAATATTAATAAGATATACAAGTATTAACAATATTAATCAGATATACAAGTATTAACAATATTAATAAGATATACAAGTATTAACAATATTAATTTACTAGTGTAAAGATAAACAAGAAAATGTGTTTTTATGACCTTATCTGGCACATTGAAGTTTGCCCCTGCGGAATATAAGCATTTTAATATACTTTCATCTCCTTCCCATGTAGCAACATGCACTGGAGTTTGACTTTCTTTCTGAAAAACATGTACAATAAATAACAATAAAATAAGCTCAAAAGACACAACACGTTGTAATCTTAAACTGTCACTTTCTGTCACAAAAAAAACAACTATTCTTACTAAACTGCTTGCTGTTTTCTGTTAAACACAGAAAACTAAGCATCCCTCTCTTTCTTGCTCTCTCTCTCTCTCTTTCTCTCTCTCTCTCTCTCTCTCTCTCTAGCCTGTGGTGCCTCTGGCATTTAGGGCAGCAGCAAATGCACATCATTCTTCTCTATTTTTGGCTGCCTTATGTACTGTGTTCCAGCTGTGATTTCTTTCTTTCTATTCTTGTTCTACTGCTCTCCTCCAGGTTGTTTTGGATCTTCCACATTTTCGTTTACCAGATATGCCCCAGTTGACACAGTTATAATAGGGTACGTTTTTATGTGAGTTAATAAAGAGAAATTATGATGAAAACAGCTGTTCATTTTATCTTTAAATGTTAATCGTCATATCTCTACTTCACCACCTGATATAATATTATCATAGCCAGTTATATTAATGTGCAGATAGCAAAGAAGATGTCCTAGAGAAGAAGATATGTTGGGCATACTCTGAGATGAAATGTCTGTTCAACCACTAGTAACAGCTGTTATTAGAAAGAGGAGATGGAGATATGTTGTGCATATTCTGAGATGAAATGATCAAATAATCACAAAGCAGGCATTGAAGTGGTCAAATTGTGCAATAAAAAGGACGCCTATTAAAACTTAAGACATTTTGGAATTAATGGAAAATAGAAGGAAAAACAAACATAATAAAGCAGAATACGATCGAATCAATAAAGAGATAAGACAAAAATGTAAAACAGCAAAAGAAGAGTGGCTAAATGAAAATGCAAACAGATCGAAACAGAACACAAAGAAAACCCCAAATCAATATACGAAAACGTAGACAACTTACTTGGCAGACGTAAACGTACAACTACTGGATGTTTAAAATCAAAGCAGGGAGATATCCTGATGGAAACAGACAAGAAAATAGAAAGATGGACAGAGTACATTAAGGACTTATACAGTGATAACAGACAAGAAATACACATCAATTACAACCATGAAGGACCACAAATACTTCCATCAGAAGTTATCAATGCCATAAGACACACGAAAAAGGAAAAACCCCAGGACCAGACAACATAACAACAGAAGAAATAGAAGCAACAGGCGAATTGGGCATAGGCGTTTTAACAAAATTATTCAATGACATCTACAACACTGGATATGTACCCAAAGATTTACGACAATCCATTTTATAGCACTACCAAAGAAAGCAGGAACGATAGAATGCGAAGAACACCGCACAATCAGCCTCATGAGTCCCGTAACAAAACTACTTTTCAGCATTATTATGAGAAGGGTACGAAACAAAATAAGACCAGAAGTTAAGGAAGAACAATGTGGCTTTGTTGAACGCAGAGGAACAAACAACGCAATATATACAATAAGAACAATAATGGAAAGATCAATAGAAATGAAGTTGGACTTATACCTATGTTTCATAGACTACGCGAAAGCTTTCGATAAAGTAAAACATGGAGAAATAATCAGCATGTTAGAAAGTATAAATATTGATGGTAAAGATCTTAGACTGATCAAGAATTTGTACTGGCAACAAACCGCAGCCATTAGACTAGAGAGTAAGATTGGAATCTATCAGGCGATACAGTTAGGAGTACGACAAGGGTGCGTACTCTCACCAGACCTATTCAACTTATATAGCGAAAACATCATGAGATCTATAGAAGAAAAGACAGGAATAACAGTCGGTGGACAAAATATAAACAACCTAAGATACGCTGATGACACAATTCTCATGGCTACAAATGAACACGATCTGCAAGACTTGATAGACATACTAGTGAGAGAAAGTGGGGGACTGCCTAGAGTAGTTGATAGTAGCCTGCTAGCTGTGAGACGCCTCATAGCTCGGGTTCGAACCTACTGTCCGGCATTTGTTCGAGTCCCTGGTCTTACTCAGGACGATAACGTGAGTACCTCTGAAGTCGGAGAAAATCTGCCTGTATGGCGAGGAATACTAATTACGAGTACATTGAGCACACGGCTGCCAGTGTAAAGTAATTTACAATGTGCACGCTGCTGCCATTGTAAGAAATTGGAAAAACGGATTTTCATGCAAAAATCAGTTTCAGAGATGAAACTTCGTCTGAGTTGAAAGCAGACGAAAGGAAAAAAAAAAGAAGAAAAAAAAATAAATAAAAAGAAGAAAAAGAAAAATAAAAAAGAAAAGAAAAAAAAAAAGGAAAAAAAAGGAAAAAAAAAAAGTGAGAGAAAGTGAATAGAAAGGATTAAGCATGAATATAAAGAAAACAGAGGTTATGGTTGTCTCCAAGAAACAAGAAACACCAACATGCAATATCAAAATAAATAACACAACACTGAAACAAGTCCATCGATTCAAGTATCTAGGAACATTCTTAACACCAGATGGAAGATGTACAACAGAGATTAGGAGTAGAATAGCTCAAACGAAAGCAGCTTTTATGAAAATGAAGAACACACTATGCGTGAACTCACTACCAATGACACTGCAAAACGAGTAATCCAATGCTATATTGAACCAATTCTTATGTATGGCAGCGAATCATGGACACTGAACAAACAATCAATACGATCATTGGAAGCCACAGAGATGTGGTTTTACAGAAGAATGTTGAGAATTCCATGGACAGCAAAGAAAACAAACGTGGAGGTTTTAAAGCAGGCCTGCACACAAAGAAACCTTATCAAAAGAATAAGAATCCGACAATCAAGGTTCTTCGGGCATATAATGCGAAGAGAAGGTTTAGAACATTTGGTGACTACAGGTAAAATTCAGGGAAGGAGAGATCGTGGAAGACAGAGGGAGAAGATGTTGGATGGCCTGACATCATGGTTCGACAAAATATCGACGTCAGAACTGATTACATGCACCAAGCAAAGAGAATTGTGGAGAGACATGATCGCCTACGCCGGCAGGCATGGCACTTGATTGATTGATTGAAACTTTGAAACAAACTTTACTGAGAAAGATAAAAAATATCAGACTCAATTCCATAGAAGAGATTGAATGAGTTTCCCAGGCTAGAGTGGTATGGAGAAATTACTTGCAGGCCCTATGCAACTTATAGCAGTACCAGAGGAATACTAGCGAGTCTAAGGCCGAAGGATTTTCATTGCACCGGGTTTTACCCCATATGACTTGGTCCCTTTCTGCAGAAATGTCAAGTACCGCCGAGTAATACACAAAGCATGAACTCCATAGCTCTGGCAACAAACTTAGGAATCTCTGGAAAATATGCACTTGTGAACAGAACACAGAACAGTGCATTCCTGATTTCAAGAGAAAAATATAAAAAACAATAATGAAGAAGATAAGTACATAGCTCTGTCGAGTGGTTGTAGTCAACATTACGATATGAGATCGTCATAAGTACATAACTCTGTCGTGTGACTGTAGTCAACATTACGATATGAGATCGTCATAAGTACATAACTCTGTCGTGTGACTGTAGTCAACATTACGATATGAAATGATCATTTAATTGTTTCAGACAATGAAAAGAAACGTATGTGAATTCCCTCATATTTATGTGGAAGCTTTCATGTGTATGAGTGTGTGCATGCAAGTATGTATGAGTAAATACATGTAATGTGTGTGGCAGTGCATGTAATTCAGTTTTAGTTTGGAATATCTTTATTGTACTCCGGACATGTTCATAGGTGCTCCGATCTCCTTAGCAATATCTCCAACAGCGTTCAACGACTGAACGTACCAGATCAATGTTGACTGATAAGCTTATTCATACATTTGTTGTGCTGCTCTTTTCTGGCCCCTCCAATCTTCAATCCCAGCTCTTGCATTCTAGCAGTTGACATGGAGTTGTTTTAATGAAAATCCTCTTTGCGGCCACACTCTATGAGGGTGCTCAGAATGTTAGATATATCCATTGGCTGACCTGTTGATAGGATGGCAGAGCCAGCCAGCCTGTCTGTTCTCTCATTGCCATCGACACCCATATGACACAGAATAAAGATGAATATAATTATGTGAATTGTTGTATGCCAACATTGGACTAAATCCCAACAGAGGTCAACAATGGACTGAATTCCAACAGAGGTCAACAATTTGCAGTTCATGTAATGTGTGTTTTTTAAACAATAATTTAGTCTTGTAAATGGAACAAATAAGAATATAAAAATCGTGTGCACATTCTTTCTTTGTTTATTTGTTTGTTTGTTTCAGACAAGTAATTTCTTACATTTCTTATTTCAAGATTAACCTTTGTGTCAACAAGAAGTTTGACAGCATCTAAATCTCGTTTCCAGCAAGCAATATGTAGAGCTGTGTCACCTGTATCCTGTCAGAAGAAACACAATTGTCTAATAATTATTCTTAATGCATAATGAACGCTGATCTACATATACAAAATGGAATCAACAACACTGACCTGTCAAGGTACTGATATAATAAAGTTAAACAGAATACTATCAAGGCAAGCGATAACCAATGTTGAACAATCATGTAGTAATGGACAAGTTGCAGTAAAACTATATGCCATATCATAGCGACAAAATATCAAAACAGGAAGTATGGTAGCGTTATGAAGTACAACAACAAACTAAATCATTGTTTCAAATAAAAAAGTCAGTAATACCAAACAAAATATACAAGATAAAAATAAAGATAAAATATGACAGCAGAGTTTTAGTAAAGTCAATCAAAAGAAACAAATATGAAACATGTTACAGTAAGCAAAACAAAAAACAATGAAAACCACACATCTATTTGACCAAACAACAATGTTACCTCTCTCTGACAAATAATCTGTTGACTTGTAAGCTGTGACAATAATTCTCTGGCCACTGAGACATTACCATTGTCAATAGCAGCAAATAGAGGAATGTTTCCATCCTGCAGGAAGACATATTGGATTTGTAATACCATGTCAAACTGATTTATTAATTTTGTATAATATCTTTTTTACCCTACGCAGCAGTGCCGTATCAGGCGAATCAAGCACAAGAGTGGGTTATTGGTTACGGAACCAATATCATAGCACTCCAGTCATACTGATGGTTCCTGTGATTCGCAGGTTAAACATACTCTCTCTCTGCCCTCAAGCATCCACTTCTATTTGTACAACGTGTAATTTCCAATTTCTTAAATTGTCAGTTAAATACATCAATTTTAGTCAGTTAGATTCATCAATTTTAGTCAGTTAGATTCATCAATTTTAGTCAGTTAGATTCATCAATTTTAGTCAGTTAGATTCATCAGTTTTAGTCAGTTAGATTCATCAGTTTTAGTCTGTTAAATTCATCAATTTTAGTCAGATTCATCAATTTTAGTTAGTTAGATTCATCAATTTTAGTGAGTTAGATTCATCAATTTTAGTCAGTTAGATTCATCAATTTTAGTCAGTTAGATTCATCAATTTTAGTCAGATTCATCAATTTTAGTCAGTTAGATTCATCAATTTTAGTCAGATTCATCAATTTTAGTCAGTTAAATTCATCAATTTTAGTCAGTTAAATTCATCAATTTTAGTCAGTTAGATTCATCAATTTTAGTCAGTTAGATTCATCATTCAACAGTAGATCATCAAGACACCAAAGAGTCCCCTTGTCCATCCTAAACTCCCAGACAATTCATGCTTTGATGTAAGCCTTTCTGCTCTCTCGTTGCCGCGAACACCGCATAACCAGGACAGTAGATTCATGAGAGCCACTAGAGGTTTGAGACCTCTATAGACAACATCCACTCATACCACAACCCGCCATTCTAGATCTTCTGAAGCATCAACTGAGAGTCACAAGAATCCGAGTGTCTCATCCTTTTGGAGAGAGCTGTTCATAGCTTGTTTATTATGTTATGAGTGTACAAATTGGTTATTTGAAGGCTCCCACTTTCTGGTTGAGATAAGGTGCTGGACACCTCACTTTGATCTTAGCAATTGTTTTAATTTTACAAATTGTTGAAGTAAATAGATCTAACATTGATGTAAATTAAATTAGAAAAATTGGAGCAATAAATTTGTGCATACATTCACTCATACATCAAAGTTGTTAAAGCTGAAGGTGAAATGTAGATACAAACTGTTGAATTTAAATACAATAATATTAGAAATAGAAGAAAGGAACTGATAACTGATAACTTATTAAGTATAAAAATAATTTTATTTAATACTATAAAGGTGAACAAAGAGATTCCCATCTAATTAGTTGATATAATTATTGTATTAGTGTTAATTAATCATCTTTGATATCAGGGGACATAATTACCTTGTCTTTGACTAGTCTCCCATCTTTCCCCATTGCTGTCAATAATATTTTGACACAAGTCATAGCTCCTGGACTCCTAGCACAGGCCAGATGGATTGGATATTGAAGGCGTGGCTGCAACAGATAAAGATGGATTGGATATTGAAGATGTGGCTGCAACAGATATAAAGATGGATCAAAGAGAAAAGAACCAACAGGATAATATTTATGGTTTTGTTTGTCAACTTGATGCAGCTCTTGTATACCAGCATCCTATGAAAATGGAAAATCGTGGCATATCCCAAAGGACAGCCATCAACCACAGTAAACAAGTCGTTGATTTTCTAGAGACCTTATACGTTCATAGTTTGTCATTGCTTTTGAACGGGTGGCGCCATCGTCCTTTGTTAAAATCAACGGAAACAATTTGCAAGCAAACTGTCGCAGCGTGATTCGAATCAGAACGTCGGAATAACAAGTCCTAACCTAGGCTTTGCAACGCCACCAGCATCCTATGCAGGTGATATTTTTAGTTAAAGAAGATTTACAGTCAAGGTGAAGACTTTCTTTCGGGTTTAATCCTGAAGCTATTGTTGCTTAAGTTACCTTTGTTTATCAATGTGTGATTTCATCTTTGTTAATTTTTGTAGGACTTACAAGTTGTCAATGCTTTTCTAATTCACTTCTGTAGAAATTTTCAACATCTTCATTAACTTAGAAGCAGTAAAGAATATATGTCTACTTAGTGTGTCCATCTAGGTGATCTGTTCATTTTAGCTAGCTCAACATGTCGTCGATGGGATAGAGCTCCTACATAGTAGCCCCAGTGACAATTATATTTTTGCAACTCTAAACCAGTGTGTATACCCATTTTCTGCTGGTTATAATAGGAAGGGGGGTTTTATGGCAAAGCGGGTACTATGTTTGCCTGGCGTACTGAAGATCCTAGATTTAAATCTGAACCATGATTGGTGGTAGTAGTAGTAGTAGTAGTAGCAGCTGCTGTTGCAGTGGTGGTAGTAGCAGCAGTAGTAGTAGTAGTAGCAACATTCAGGCTGTCCCATAAATGTGTTTTGTCTCCTTCCAATTATTGACACTGTCAGCCTGAGAGAACCCACAGAACAGTTCTGAAAATTACTCCGAATTCTTCCTTAGCTAATGTTGTAGGGTACTCATTTTGTCGCTGGGTGGAGCAAAGAATTGACTGTACTGGTAATGTAGCCTTTCTGCAAATATTATGAATATCATTACAGAAACGGGAGTATAAAAATAGTACATGACGATGTAAGTGTATGAGGTATGTATCATGAAAACTGTTTTTGTTAATAATATTATGTTTATTTATCTTCTTGGGAAATCTGCCCAATACAGCATCAGAACCAAGACTAGTATCTACAACAGCTGTGTGCTGTCAACATTGCTGTACGGATCGGAATGCTGGAGAATGATAGAACAGGATATGTCCAGACTCTCCACCTTTCATACAACTTGTCTGCGAAAAATCTTACGAGTTGCCAAGAATTGCTTGCACGATGCCAACAAGAGAATATGGGCACTATCATCCGAAGACGATGCTGGAGATGGATTGGACATGTGATGCGCATGGAGACTGGCCCGACACGAAAACTGCACTGAGATGGACTCCAGAGGGTAGGCGAAAGCGTGGAAGACCCAAGACGACCTGGAGGAGAACGATAGAGCAAGAACTGAAGGAAATGAATCATAGCTGGAACACAATGCAGAGGAAGGCCATGAACAGGGAAGAATGGTGTGCGTTTGTTGCTGCCTTAAACGCCAAGGGCGTAACAGACTAAAGAAGTTATCTTCTTGATGTTGAAGAAGGTTTTAATGTTGTCATGGAAACTGGTTTGTTTAGTTTACTTACACCACCAGATTTTAAAGGGTCGGCACCTTTGGCTAGTAACAGACGGAGAACATCATCCCGGCCAACGCTTGCAGCAAAATGTAGCACAGTTGTTCCATCCTGCGAGCAATAAATAAAATATAACGTTTCTTGAATAATCAAAGAATATCTACAATAATAAAACAAGGACATCTCTCACAACAATAACATATATCAGTCAATTATTGATTTCAACGTAGACGCCTCGTATCTTAATGACACAGAACGAAAAAATGAAAATCATGTTTATTTTGTTATTCTTGCAGGATGTTATCGGTTCTGTTTACATGTTTGTGTATTTGTTTTGAAGGAGGTTATAATTTTCTTCTTTTTACCCCTATTTTGAGCAGGGGTTATCCAGACTAGAAGAATCCAGCAATTGTCGGCGTGCAGTGCTGTGATAAGGATTCTGCAAATTCGTACTCAAATGGAAAGAAAGATCTTCTCATTATGGCAGACAATTGAATGCAAAAGTTGGACCAGACGGTTTTTTTTAATAAAAACTGTCCGTGTTACCGCTTTTACGGGCAGTGTAGGTTAGCGATCCAGGTTCAATTTACAGTGGGCGTGACATTTTGCCCGACCGTAACGGCTTTCAGGTCAACCCAGCCTCAAGTGGGTACTAGGAGAAGCAATGTGAAGTAATGGTTCTCAGGTCGACCCAGCCTCAAGTGGGTACTAGGAGAAGCACTGTGAAGTAATGGTTCTCAGGTCAACCCAGCCTCAAGTGGGTACTAGGAGAAGCACTGTGAAGTAATGGTTCTCAGGTCGACCCAGCATCATGTGGGTACTAGGAGAAGCACTGTGAAGTAATGGTTCTCAGGTCGACCCAGCCTCATGTGGGTACTAGGAGAAGCACTGTGAAGTAAAGGCTCTCAGGTCGACCTAGCCTCAACTGGGTACTAGGAGAAGCACTGTGAAGTAAAGGCTCTCAGGTCAACCCAGCCTCAACTGGGTACTAGGAGAAGCACTGTGAAGTAAAGGCTCTCAGGTCAACCCAGCCTCAACTGGGTACTAGGAGAAGCACTGTGAAGTAAAGGCTCTCAGGTCAACCCAGCCTCAACTGGGTACTAGGAGAAGCACTGTGAAGTAAAGGCTCTCAGGTCAACCCAGCCTCAACTGGGTACTAGGAGAAGCACTGTGAAGTAAAGGCTCTCAGGTCAACCCAGCCTCAAGTGGGTACTAGGAGAAGTACCGTGAAGTAAAGGTTGCCGGCGTGATGCTGGCCACATCACCCATCGTGTGCAGACGGTCAATGAAAAATACGGGCCTAACACCAGATTACTTTACATGCCACGTGGTATTACAAGGGTTAATTAATTTATTTTTAGCTTATGAATTGGGATAGGAAAGACCAATGGGCGTGGACAAATGTTACTAAAATGTGCATGCAATTACAGCACAACCCTTGCAAATATTTTGTTTCCACGCACATGTGACAGGATGAGATGGACATGGGACAGGATGAGATGGACATGTGACAGGATGAGATGGACATGTGACAGGATGAGATGGACATGTGACAGGATGAGATGGACATGTGACAGGATGAGATGGACATGTGACAGGATGAGATGGACATGTGACAGGATGAGGTGGACATGTGACAGGATGAGATGGACATGTGACAGGATGAGATGGACATGTGACAGGATGAGATGGACATGTGACAGGATGAGATGGACATGTGACAGGATGAGATGGACATGTGACAGGATGAGATGGACATGTGACAGGATGAGATGGACATGTGACAGGATGAGATGGACATGTGACAGGATGAGATGGACATGTGACAGGATGAGATGGACATGTGACAGGATGAGATGGACATGTGACAGGATGAGATGGACATGTGACAGGATGAGATGGACATGTGACAGGATGAGATGGACATGTGACAGGATGAGATGGACATGTGACAGGATGAGATGGACATGTGACAGGATGAGATGGACATGTGACAGGATGAGATGGACATGTGACAGGATGAGATGGACATGTGACAGGATGAGATGGACATGTGACAGGATGAGATGGACATGGGACAGGATGAGATGGACATGTGACAGGATGAGATGGACATGTGACAGGATGAGATGGACATGTGACAGGATGAGATGGACATGTGACAGGATGAGATGGACATGTGACAGGATGAGATGGACATGTGACAGGATGAGATGGACATGTGACAGGATGAGATGGACATGTGACAGGATGAGATGGACATGTGACAGGATGAGATGGACATGTGACAGGATGAGATGGACATGTGACAGGATGAGATGGACATGTGACAGGATGAGATGGACATGTGACAGGATGAGATGGACATGTGACAGGATGAGATGGACATGTGACAGGATGAGATGGACATGTGACAGGATGAGATGGACATGTGACAGGATGAGATGCACATGTGACAGGATGAGATGCACATGGGACAGGATGAGATGGACATGTGACAGGATGAGATGGACATGTGACAGGATGAGATGGACATGTGACAGGATGAGATGGACATGTGACAGGATGAGATGGACATGTGACAGGATGAGATGGACATGTGACAGGATGAGGTGGACATGTGACAGGATGAGATGGACATGTGACAGGATGAGATGGACATGTGACAGGATGAGATGGACATGTGACAGGATGAGATGGACATGTGACAGGATGAGATTGACATGTGACAGGATGAGATGGACATGTGACAGGATGAGATGGACATGTGACAGGATGAGATGGACATGTGACAGGGTGAGATGGACATGTGACAGGATGAGATGGACATGTGACAGGATGAGATGGACATTTGACAGGATGAGATGGACATGTGACAGGATGAGATGGACATGTGACAGGATGAGATGGACATGTGACAGGATGAGATGGACATGTGACAGGATGAGATGGACATGTGACAGGATGAGATGGACATGTGACAGGATGAGATGGACATGTGACAGGATGAGATGGACATGTGACAGGATGAGATGGACATGTGACAGGATGAGATGGACATGTGACAGGATGAGATGGACATGTGACAGGATGAGATGGACATGTGACAGGATGAGATGGACATGTGACAGGATGAGATGGACATGTGACAGGATGAGATGGACATGTGACAGGATGAGATGGACATGTGACAGGATGAGATGGACATGTGACAGGATGAGATGGACATGTGACAGGATGAGATGCACATGTGACAGGATGAGATGGACATGTGACAGGATGAGATGGACATGTGACAGGATGAGATGGACATGTGACTGGATGAGATGGACATGTGACAGGATGAGATGGACATGTGACAGGATGAGATGGACATGTGACAGGATGAGATGGACATGTGACAGGATGAGATGGACATGTGACAGGATGAGATGGACATGTGACAGGATGAGATGGACATGTGACAGGATGAGATGGACATGTGACAGGATGAGATGGACATGTGACAGGATGAGATGCACATGTGACAGGATGAGATGGACATGTGACAGGATGAGATGGACATGTGACAGGATGAGATGGACATGTGACAGGATGAGATGGACATGTGACAGGATGAGATGGACATGTGACAGGATGAGATGGACATGTGACAGGATGAGATGGACATGTGACAGGATGAGATGGACATGTGACAAGATGAGATGGACATGTGACAGGATGAGATGGACATGTGACAGGATGAGATGGACATGTGACAGGATGAGATGGACATGTGACAGGATGAGATGGACATGGGACAGGATGAGATGGACATGTGACAGGATGAGATGGACATGTGACAGGATGAGATGGACATGTGACAGGATGAGATGGACATGTGACAGGATGAGATGGACATGTGACAGGATGAGATGGACATGGACAGATATGGACATGGACAGGATGAGATGGACATGGGACAGGATGAGATGGACATGGGACAGGATGAGATGACATGGACAGATAGATGACATGGACAGGATGAGATGGACATGACAGGATGAGATGGACATGGGACAGGATGAGATGGACATGGGACAGGATGAGATGGACATGGACAGATAGATGACATGGACATGAGGACATGAAGGATGAGATGGACATGTGACAGGATGAGATGGACATGGGACAGGATGAGATGGACATGTGACAGGATGAGATGGACATGTGACAGGATGAGATGGACATGTGACAGGATGAGATGGACATGGGACAGGATGAGATGGACATGTGACAGGATGAGATGGACATGTGACAGGATGAGATGGACATGGACAGGATAGATGACATGGACATAGTGATGACAGGATGAGATGGACATGTGACAGGATGAGATGGACATGTGACAGGATGAGATGGACATGGGACAGGATGAGATGGACATGTGACAGGATGAGATGGACATGGGACAGGATGAGATGGACATGTGACAGGATGAGATGGACATGTGACAGGATGAGATGGACATGTGACAGGATGAGATGGACATGTGACAGGATGAGATGGACATGTGACAGGATGAGATGGACATGTGACAGGATGAGATGACATGACAGGATGAGATGGACATGTGACAGGATGAGATGGACATGTGACAGGATGAGATGGACATGTGACAGGATGAGATGGACATGTGACAGGATGAGATGGACATGTGACAGGATGATGATGAGGATATGTGACAGGATGAGATGGACATGTACAGATGAATGACATGTGACAGGATGAGATGGACATGTGACAGGATGAGATGGACATGTGACAGGATGAGATGGACATGTGACAGGATGAGATGGACATGTGACAGGATGAGATGGACATGTGACAGGATGAGATGGACATGTGACAGGATGAGATGACATGTGACAGGATGAGATGGACATGTGACAGGATGAGATGGACATGTGACAGGATGAGATGGACATGTGACAGGATGAGATGGACATGTGACAGGATGAGATGGACATGTGACAGGATGAGATGGACATGTGACAGGATGAGATGGACATGTGACAGGATGAGATGGACATGTGACAGGATGAGATGGACATGTGACAGGATGAGATGGACATGTGACAGGATGAGATGGACATGTGACAGGATGAGATGGACATGTGACAGGATGAGATGGACATGTGACAGGATGAGATGGACATGGGACAGGATGAGATGGACATGTGACAGGATGAGATGGACATGTGACAGGATGAGATGGACATGGGACAGGATGAGATGGACATGTGACAGGATGAGATGGACATGTGACAGGATGAGATGGACATGTGACAGGATGAGATGGACATGTGACAGGATGAGATGGACATGTGACAGGATGAGATGGACATGTGACAGGATGAGATGGACATGTGACAGGATGAGATGGACATGTGACAGGATGAGATGGACATGTGACAGGATGAGATGGACATGTGACAGGATGAGATGGACATGTGACAGGATGAGATGGACATGTGACAGGATGAGATGGACATGTGACAGGATGAGATGGACATGTGACAGGATGAGATGGACATGTGACAGGATGAGATGGACATGTGACAGGATGAGATGGACATGTGACAGGATGAGATGGACATGTGACAGGATGAGATGGACATGTGACAGGATGAGATGGACATGTGACAGGATGAGATGGACATGTGACAGGATGAGATGGACATGTGACAGGATGAGATGGACATGTGACAGGATGAGATGGACATGTGACAGGATGAGATGGACATGTGACAGGATGAGATGGACAGTGACAGGATGGATGGACATGTGACAGGATGAGATGGACATGTGACAGGATGAGATGGACATGTGACAGGATGAGATGGACATGTGACAGGATGAGATGGACATGTGACAGGATGAGATGGACATGTGACAGGATGAGATGACTGACATGGGACATGGACAGATGAGATGACATGACATGAGATGACAGGATGAGATGGACATGTGACAGTGAAGGCATGACAGATGAATGGACTGGACAATGTGACAGGATGAGTCATGCATAGATGACATGCGATGAGATGACATTATCGAAATTTCAAGACATTCATCTCATCAAATCAGCTTGTACTGAGCAGAATTTTGCCACCCCAACAGTCCTCAGAATATCTCCTCTCTCATGGCCAGATGTCCTGTATCTGCAGCTCGTCATGTTCAAACCATCAGTACATCCTGAATCCATCTTCTCTGTGGTCTTCCTCTTCTTCTCTTTGCCTGTATGCCTCCTTCCATGATGGTCTTCCGGCCCTTCGTGCTTTCATATTCCAAAACCTCAATTTTCTCTTTCTTATTTGCAGCATCAGCAGTTTCTTTGATTTGAGTTCTTTCTGATAGATCTATTTGTTCTCTTCACTGTCCATGAATATGAAGGACTCTTCTGTAACACTATTCAAAAGAACTTATATGTTTCATCTGCTTTATTAAATGTCCATGCTTACACTCAGTCATGCCACTGGGAATCATGCATGCCTAGATTCTGATCTTGTTTCCAATCAGTTCTGTTCAGTGGATCGAGAGAGAGAGAGAGATCAGTTCTGTTCAGTGGATCGAGAGAGAGAGAGATCAGTTCTGTTCAGTGGATCGAGAGAGAGAGAGATCAGTTCTGTTCAGTGGATCGAGAGAGAGAGAGATCAGTTCTGTTCAGTGGATCGAGAGAGAGAGAGAGAGATCAGTTCTGTTCAGTGGATCGAGAGAGAGAGAGAGAGAGAGAGAGACAGTTCTGTTCAGTGGATCGAGAGAGAGAGAGATCAGTTCTGTTCAGTGATCGAGGAGAGAGAGATCAGTCGTTCATACTGTTTTCAGTTGTTTAATTTTGTGTTAAGCCATGGTTGTTCTTTTAATTTCCTTCATCCCATTTCCATTTGTTGTTAGCATTGAACCAAGATATTCAAAACTGTTCCCATTTTCTACTTTCTCACCGTTGATAAAAACATCACACGACCTAAAAGCACACACAAGATCACTACATCTAAGTAATGCCGTTTATTTAGGCGGTGTAGGACAGTTGGGGGAACATCTGCCTGTGAAAATGGTCGAATGGCTAGTGTAATCGCCGATAAACTAATAAGGAATTTTCTGTATGCCCCGACATAAAAAAACATTGGCTTTACCGGCGATTAAACCTGGGTCTTCCGATGTGTCGCATTTCGTTGAGAACAGTTCAATTTAGTGTGTCTTGCATCTTTTGATTGATAAAGGCATTTTGGTCGAGACGTCGATTTATTCTCCTTTTATGATTTGTAAAACTACTTTGAAAATTCAACCACAGTAATGGAGTCGTCGATTTTCTAGGCAACACTTATATGTTCAGTAGTTTGCCATTGCTTTATGAACCGTGAGGTCTTTTTTTGCCATTCGTAAAAAATCCACGGGAACGAATTTGCTTCCAAACTGTCCGCCATGGATTTTTAACCAGATACACTTGGGTTGTGATCGAGCTGACTGTCCTCTCCTGGGTGAGCTGAAAAGCAACATGTGGCCACACTCAGTCAACCTGAAAACTAAGCTTTGGCGAAACCTGACAGACCTGAAACTGACTGCCCAGTTTGTGGTCCACAGTAAATTAAGCGCATGACAAGAGATCGCTGAAGTAGAAGAAGAAGATCGAGCTCACTATCGCTTATAAGATCGAGCTTCTAGTTCTATCGGAGATGGACGATAAAACATAGGTCCCGTGTTCAAGATGAGCACGAAAAAGAACCGTTGGCAGTTCATAATCGAGAACAGCAATCTGGAAAGCAGCTGCTCGGTCAAAATTCATTAGAAAATAATTAAAAATAAAATTCCTACAAAATATCTTTAGCTAAACACGTAAAAACAAAGTACTATAGTTTTACAAAATACATAAACAGTGACGATAAACAGTAACGTTTCGACCAAAAGGCCTTTATCAAGCAAACAATACAACAAGAATGACGAATATCGAGGAACACTACAAATGGACGATTACATGTAGAAACATTCAAACCTATCTAATGAAAATCTGGGAATAAAAACGAATATCGTCACTGTTTATGTATTTTGTAAAACTATAGTACTTTGTTTTTACGTGTTTAGCTATTTTTCCAAGTTTTACTGCAGTCTCCACCCTTTTACAAAATATCTTTACCATCTTTCAAATTGCATCGAACCCTCGCCGGTGTTACGGAGTTCGTGCACTGCCGCTAAGATCTCTTCCCGTATAAGAAAGAGATCGGAGCACATATGGTTACTCACGGACGTGCAATGATGATGGTCCTATCAATCAGTCTATCAATCATTACCGCGTAAGCTACAGACGCCCTTGTTTTGTTTTTTCCAAAACTATTTCACTTGGAGTTTTGATATTTCGTCAAATAAAGTTTCAAAACAAAGTTTACCCAAATAATATTTCTTACTGTACAAGAGTTCTTCAAAATACTTGACCAAACTACTACTGCTACCTCCGTGAAATAAAATCAATTCCTACCCACTATTTTCCGAATGTTCGTACATACAACAGTACGCAAGATCGCTTACTAATCAATCACAATTTTCCGGAAATAAAGACACATTGACACGTAAATTAACGGAAACGATATAAAGTAACACTTTCCGCCGTCAGATGGGCTAGAACTTAATGAACTTATCTCATATTGAATTAGTTATACCACAATTATAATATAACAATAACCAACATGATAATGTTATATTTTTACGGGCTGGTACCAATTTGTAATATTTAGTTTATGATTGCAAGAGTGATATGCATATATATTGCGAGTGGTAACGTATAGGTGCGAAACATGGATATTTAACAGGGCGGTAGAAGAGCATGTATATATATATAAGCTTTTCAATATAAGTGTTACAGAAGAGTCATCCTTATATCATGGACAGAGAATACAACAAATATACCTGTCCAGAAGGAAATCAAAATCAAAGAAAACTGGCTGATGATATCAATAAGAATGACACAACAAATGAAATATTGTAAACATCAAAAAGACATGAAAGGGTTGGGAAAAGACCAATATTAAAGGAGACATCCCAACAAATAAATGAATAAGAAGTCTTAAGAACCCACACAAGAGGAAGCACCGGAGACAATGAAAATGATAAATAAATAGACATTAAGCAAGTATTAAGGACCTTCGAAAAAAAAAAGAAAATTACCAAACACAGGATTCGTAAAGAAAAACAAATTACCAACACTGGATTCATTTTAAAAAAACGTTAGTTCTTTCCGAGGCCAGTAATACTTGTTTACTACTATTTTATTTCCCGGCAAAAAGGAAAAGAGAAAGGTCACGGAGAAGGAGATTCAGGATGTGACTGATGTTTTGAGCATGACGGCAACAGAAACCTGTGACATTATGAGAGAGAGAGAGTAGTTCCGTAGGACTATTAAGATGGCGCAGTTCTGCTCAGGACAAGCTACATCATCTATCTCTCTCTCTATATATATATATATATATATATATATATTTTTTCAAGGAACCTTTTCATACCTCGTGGTATATAGGTCAATACAGTGTTAGGCCTGTATTTTTCTTTGAACGTTGGCACACGATGGGTGATGTGGTCAGCATCACGCCGGCCGCCTTTACTTTCCCAGAGCATGTCTGGTACCAGTTGAGGCTGGGTCGACCTGAGAGCCGTCGCGGTCAGGAAAAATTCCGCGCACACTGCAGGAGGTTGAACCCAGACCACCAGCCTTGAGAAGCGAGTTCACTAACAACTACCTACCACGGCTCTCATATATATATATATATATATATATATATATATATATATATATCTACTATATATATAAAAATGGATATTTGTCTGTTTGTTTGTTACATAGAGACTCGGAAACTACTGAACAGATTTAGCTGACATTTACAGGATATGTTTGTTTTGATGTTGGGATGCTACCGGTCATAGTTTGAAATAGGTAGCGCTGAAGCTTTTCGAAAAATTCTAAAAATTCGAAAACACGCTAATTTCATCGAGAGTTTCTAAGTTTGTTTATAATTTGCTATGAACGTTTCCAGAAGTCTACGGTATAAATATTAATCAGTGCCGGATTAGCTAGCGCAGAGCCCGTAGAAATTTTAGCGCAGGGCCCTAGGTTTTGTATGATAATAAAATAAAACACAACTTTTACAAACAAACTTGTCTCGATTTAATGTGAGCAAATTTAGAGATAATACTAGACAAATCAATTTCTCTAAGTAAATTACATTCAATGTTCATTAAGATGAGGTTACTTAGACGATCTAGTCCCATCATGTTCCTGAACTCACTTTTTATACGCTTTAATGTTGAAAAGAACGTTCTCCGCTGCAGTTAGTAATCATTAAAAACAAGTAAATTCGTAAGACTATTTCTACATTTGTGAAACACGACTCTAATGAATTTTCCATTATAAGTTTATAAAATTGCAGTTCAAGAGCCTCATGTTTTTCGTTGCTAATAGCAGCAGCTACATTAGTTTTAAGAAGTTCAGTGAACTGCATAAGTTCGTCGCCTAGGCTTTCTTCCAAATCCTCTTGGTAAGAGCCGACAATATTTGGAGTTCTTTTCAAGATCTCTTCTGCTGTAATAGATTTTAACTGCCGGAGTATTCCAAATACACCAGTCACTCTATGGTACAGCCTAAATCAATAACTTTGCAAACAAAACAGAACAGTTGTCCTTTAGTTTCTGTATAACACAACCAATCTCTCACGAGAGTTTTGTTTGTTGGTGTATGTGTGTATGTGAAAAACGACTTTCGACAAAATCATGGATTGTTTACTTTATGTTTTTGTTTTTTTTAAGACATGAAATCACTGTTCATATGTTGCACTTCGCTACTTTCTTTCCCAATCCAATAATCTCGATTGAAGTTGTTTGGCCATTCACCAATATCTTTGGAGTACATTTTACTTTCGTTGTGTTTTTGGCTTGTAGAAGATGTTACATTGGAAGCATGTGCTGTGCTTTCTGCCTCTCTTTGCTTGAAGATGATATGGCTAAATTGGAAGGACTTTCTGTACATTCGATTTCAGTTTGTCTTGTGAAAATGTGGCTAAATCGTGAAGAGTTGCTGATCTTAATGGTAATATTGGTAAAGATGATTCTTCTATAGCACTGATTTCATCTACTACACAGTGGGACACGTCTTCTGTATTTTCTGCTTCGATTTCGTTGGATTCAGCACCATCACATACAACATTAAAAAATTCAGACAGCGTGCGTGTTTTTGATATAACATCTGGTTATTTTTCCATTTTCATCTCTGTCACATAGGCGCGGGGCCCCCTAAAAGCGTGGGCCCGTAGCATTTGCTACTTCTGCTACTAGGCTAATCCGGCTCTGATATTAATATGTACACAAGATTCGATGACGTATGTTTTAAAACTATGGAGACCTCGATCTCTTTCATAGCATAAAATAATCGTTTCAAGGCAATTTTACAAACAAGCTGAAGTTAAAATACGCAATCCAGGTTTGTTTCTTCATAGGATTTCTACTCATTTCGAATCATGATAAGAGAAATATCAACTGGGACGCGACATTAGTAGCAATGAAGCAGTATGTCAACTGGGACACGACATTAGTAGAAATGAAGCAGTATATCAACTGGGACGCGACATTAGTAACAATGAAGCAGTATATCGACTGGGACGTAATTCAATTTTTGTTGGAGGCGTAGCAACGCGCGCAGGGTATAACTAGTATATATATATATATATATATATATATGATCCTGTCTGCATGTATGTACCACATTGTAGTATAAATGTGTACTGTCCATTAATGTGCACGACTGGTCGAGTTTTAAACTGAAATCTGCAGAAATGTATCACTATGATAAAAATATTGTAGATTATCATGACTTAGTCACAATATGAGATATTTTTTTGCAAGATTGTGCAGAACAACATTTTTGTGGAGAGAAAAGTACTTTTGTGGACAATTATCGTTTGGTTCCTATCTGATCTTATGAGAGATGTCCAGGAGGTGAGTATACACTGCAGAGATATGATCAGATCTGATCTTATGAGAGATGTTCAGGAGGTGAGTCTACCTTGCAGAGATATGATCAGACAACCAGTCATTATACTGTTTAACCTGATGATGATGTTACTGAAGATGATGATGACGATGGTGGTGATTGTAGCTGTGGTTACGAGATATAAGAGATTAAATAAAAGTATACAGGTAAGTCGTCCGAGTGGTTACCAGAGCAGAAACTACGGGTGTAAAGAATAGAACCACTGTTACCTGTCACACGTGTCGTAAGAGGCGACTAAGGAGGTTGGTCGTGTGGATAGCTACCCCACCCCGTAAAAGAAACAATAGATAGCTACATAAACCACAACCAGGGACACTCATAGCTCGTCACCTGAGGAAGAGGAATGACATACAAGAAAACGGTGAGAGTGGAGAGATCTGGAAAAGATGGTCTTGGATAGGAGGGCTTGGAAGGCCTTGGTTGCAGACCTATGCCTCCTAGGTGAAGGTAAGGGTGAGGGTGAAGGGTAAAGGGTGAAGAAGAATGCAGATAAGTAAGACTGAAGATAATTTTAGTAAATGAAACTACGTTAAATATAATTTGTGCTGACAAGATGAGCAACTGTAACCACAACAACGGGGGCAACCTGGCAACAAAAGAGAAACCACACATGATGATGATGATGTTGACGATGATGACACTTCTCTGTATAACACAAACAGGGATAATGGAATGTCTCATGTGGTGCTTTATTCACACCTCACTTAACCACAAGACAGTTACATCAGATGCCCCTTCATTTGCCGAGTGTTAATAAACGAATAATCAATATATACAGCAAACACGTGATACAGAAATAAGCCGTTTGCAAGAAATGTCCCCCACGCGTTTCCATTTGGCCTTATGTACTACAAAACAAGCACTCGTACGGGTAACAAGGCTAAATGAAAATCAGTTTCTTGCACGGTGCCGTAACAAGATTTTTTAATTAAGAGCAAAATACATGGCTATTGATCGTACGTCGTGTTAGTCGAGTGAAGTGTCGATACAAATACTCCTACGGCTTGGAAAAGTTGAAGAATGACAGTAAACAAATATAAATATGTACGGAGTAGCGACGACGGAATTGGATATGATGAAATGGCAGCAATTTAGAAAAGCATTAGATTTAAATAATTTCAGAAAAGTAGTACTTGTAATCACCCCAAAAAATTGATTTAAAAGAGTACTGACGTTATCTTATGCAGACATTAAAATGATGATAATTCTATTAGTCTCGAGAATCATCAACACTCTAAGAGAAAACATACGCTCTGAAGATTTCAAAGAAGATAAAGGGTATTCTCTATCTCGGTTGCGCAAGTTGTGCATATCGATAGGTGCGGCAAGACGGGAAAATCACGAGAGTAACCCCAGAAGATGCATCAATCAACACAGAATGGGAGTTGTTAGCCTGAACACACTGAGATACATGCTTGGAAGAAGATCGGAGCAATTATGGACATGTCTGATGTGCGATGAAGATGATTCTCAAATGAACAATAAACAGTCTTGAGAGACAATCCATCAGATAGCTTTGCAAAAGCAGCACTCCGAGCACTCCAGTCTAGAAAATTGCCATGTCTACAGACCCTACTGTCTAAACTGTGCAAGCAGCATAGGGTCGTCTTGCAGTGGATACTGTCTCACTGTGGAATACCAGGAAATGAAACAGCAGACCGACTGGCTAATGAAGGTGCTGCAGGAGAATAACCGGATGTGCCAGTTACTTACCACCAAAAGAAAAGGACGATTAAATCAATGAGAAAGCCACAAATACCAACACAAGACGATTACTTTAATATGAGCAGATTGGAACAAGTTGTCATTCTGCGCCTTAGAACAGACACAATCGCTCCGCACCACATGTATACAAAATTCAAGATTGGCAATTCAGCCATGTGTACATGTGTACAGGCACATCAGACTGCAGAGCACATACTTCAAGACTGTCCTGAATATGATACACTGAGGCAAACTCACTGGCAACACTGCACAGAAAACTACACGGACCTCTGTGTGAGCTACAAAAGACAGTGTGAAGTTTGTACAAGAGACAACATTGAATATATATACAATATTTCAAGCGAATGAAAGGAAGGAAGAAAGGATCAGAAAGATTGTCCTGAACAGAACGTTGCCACCCTAACAGTCCTTCGGAATTTCTCTATCTCATAGGCTAGATATCCTGCCTCTGCAGGCGTTAAGCTCACATCAGTTAAATCTTGAATCCATCTTCTCCGTGGTCGTCCTTTCTCCTCTTTGTCGAGATGTCTCCTTATATAATGACCTTCTCAACCTTTGTGTCTCTTATATGTCAATCCACTTCAATTTTCTCATTCTATGTAGCATCAGTCAGTTTATATGTCCAATCACTTCAATTTTCTCATTCGTATATGTAGCATCAGTCAGTTTATATGTCCAATCCACTTCAATTTTCTCATTCGTATATGTAGCATCAGTCAGTTTATATGTCCAATCCACTTCAATTGTCTCATTCGTATATGTAGCATCAGTCAGTTTATATGTCAATCACTTCAATTGTCTCATTCTATGTAGCATCAGTCAGTTTATATGTCAATCACTTCAATTTTCTCATTCGTATATGTAGCATCAGTCAGTTTATATGTCCAATCCACTTCAATTTTCTCATTCGTATATGTAGCATCAGTCAGTTTATATGTCCAATCCACTTCAATTGTCTCATTCGTATATGTAGCATCAGTCAGTTTATATGTCCAATCCACTTCAATTTTCTCATTCGTATATGTAGCATCAGTCTCTTTATATGTCCAATCCACTTCAATTTTCTCATTCGTATATGTAGCATCAGTCAGTTTATATGTCAATCCACTTAATTTGCTCATTCGTATATGTAGCATCAGTCAGTTTATATGTCCAATCCACTTCAATTGTCTCATTCGTATATGTAGCATCAGTCAGTTTATATGTCCAATCCACTTCAATTTTCTCATTCGCATATGTACATCAGTCTCTTATATGTCAATCCACTTCAATTTTCTCATGTGCATGCAGTTATAGTCCTCCTCTCATTTCTCATCGTTAAGCTCATCAGTTAATGTCAATCCATCTTTCCGTGGTCGTATGTACATCCTCTTGTCATATGTCCATCATTCAATGACCTTTCTCATCTCATTTGTAGCATCTCTTTATATGTCCAATCCACTTCAATTTTCTCATTCGTATATGTAGCATCAGTCAGTTTTTAATTTGTTTCTTGAGTTGTGCAATCAGATGTCAAAAAAGTCTCAGAATGGTCGATAAGAGTTTATAGCATCCCTCATTTTCCACAAAGACGTATTAAATCAATACTTAAGACGTTTGACATCAGTCAGTTATGGGAACCGTTATGACTTTCCATAGCAGTTCTGCGAATCTGTCAGTAACTGTCTGAGACTTGTATACTGACATGAAACATGCTTCGAAGTTCTGAAAATAAATTCTCCCATTTCAACTGTTCTTGACGTTCATTGTATTGGTTCACAGTTAGTCATTTCAGTTCTTGTCTATTGTCTATTGTTCATTGTTCCTTCCTGTTCTTTGATCTTCACTTTTGTTTACCTTGTCATCATTCCAGTTTTGTTTATAGACTTAGATTCCATGTACATGTCCGGTCCATCTCCACGTTTTTTAATCTGTCTCTGCCTGGCTGTTTTTGTCTGGCTGTTCTCGTCTATATGTCGTCCATCTCCGTCTCTTTAAGTTGTCTATCTGCCTGCTGTCTTGTTTCTGTCTGTCTTCTGTCTATCAATTTGTCTGTCTTTTAAATGTCGTTGTCATGTTATGGGCAAATTCTGAGTGTAGATAGAACTACTGTTATCCATCAATTTCGTCTAAAATGTGATCTGAGAGGTTAGCTGTAAATAGACACGTTCCTAACGTGCAGTCTAGGTTTAGGGGTTACCAAATCAATGTGCAATGTATCACGTTCTTGGCAAGATAAACTTTGCAAAGATAAAATTAAAAGTGTAAAGAATGAACGTAAAGAAGAAGAAGAAGAAGATTGTCTTATTATTTCAATGACAGAAAATATACCAAACAAATTAAAAAACAAATTAGATCGGACACACTCTGATTAAATACTAAAACTAGACATGAACTTTACTGGTGTGCACAGGGAAATAGAAGAGTACGGTAATAGAAGAACCGGTGGAAATTATGTCGGAAAAGTTGGAGCACGGAAAAAAAACCTGGGCAGTTCAAAATCCAGAAGAGCAGGCTGGAAAGACGCTGATAGGGAAAAATTCATTAGAAAGATTCTAAAAAAATTATATTCCTACAAAATATTTTCACCTTATTCTAAATTACATCGGGGACCATCGTCGGTGCTACGGAGTTTGTGCACTGCCGCTGAGATCTTTCTGTGTGTGCAATGAAGTGCAATGATCATCGTCCTATCAATCAATTAATCATGTCCCTGTTTGTACATGTGTGTGTGTGCAATTCGTGAATGTATGCTCTCGTGTCTGTGTGTGTATGTGCGTGCGTGTGTGTGATTATGTGTGCGCGCGTGTGTGTGTGCGTGTATATGTGTTATTCATGTTGTGTAATTGAGTGCGACTTTCAAACAAAACAAATCAAGTAAACACAGAATATTAACTCCAACAGATAAGATTAAACAAAGAGAAGGTAACTACGATCTCATTAACTTACATTAGTGACATCATTGACGTCTGCTCCATATTCAATGAGTTTACTGCAGATGTTGGTCTTGTTATCTTGCACTGCTAACATCAGAGCTGTCATTCCAGTTGTCTGGTCAGGAAGACATGTCACACAGACAGAGAGAGAAACACGTATAATCGAAATTATTTTAATTAGACGTATCAAATCTCAATCATAAACAAATTGGTGCTAAACAGAGGCGGCACGTCATTAAGGGCCAGTGGGGCCCGACCCCACCAAAAATATTGAGTAACCTGTACTTATTATTTTAGACATTATTTGTTCATAATTATTACTTTCAACGAGATACTGATTAGCTTTGAAAGTTGGTATATAACGCTAAAATATCATACACAGTCTGAAATTTCTTCTTCAGCGATCTCAGGTCATGCGCTTAATTTACTGTGGACCACAAACTGGGCAGTCAACTTCAGGTCTGTCAGGTTTCCCCAAAGCTTAGTTTTCAGGTTGACTTGGTGTGGCCACATGTTGCTTCTCAGCTCACACAGAAGAGGACAGTCTTGCAGGATATGCTCTGGTGTCTGTTCCGCCTACTGACACTGGTAGAGAGCTGTTTGACTTATTCCTAGTCTATATAAGTGTTTGTTGAGTCTGCAGTGTCCGGTACGTAGTTGAAATATAATGACCTGGTCTGGTCTACTTAGGTCTTTGATGGAGTCTTTTCATAATCATATCCAGTGTTTGTCTTCCAGTCTACTGCAGATTTTCTCTGTATGGGGTTTTGACCTCTTGAAAAGACAAGGGTTGGTAAATTTGCTCCTTGGCGCTGCCCTCCTTAGCTAAGACATCGGCACTCCCCAGAGTGGTTACCGGGGCCCAAATTTGGAGTGTAAAGAATAGAACCACTGTTGCCTGCCGCGCATGTCGTAAGAGTCGACTAGGGAGTTTTGGATGAAATCGGATGCACGTGTTCTAAATGTGTAGAAGTCTATGCATTTAGGGCCTACCAAACCAATATGCAACGTATACACGTTCTTGGCAAAGATCAAACATATCACAAAGAGTGATTAAAATTGGTGGTAAAGAATGAACGCAAAGAAGAAGAAGACATCGGCACTCTCATTGCCTGCAATGCCACAGTGAGATGGAATCCACTGCAAGTGAATTTCTGCCTTTTCTGAAACTGAGCAAGTTCTCTTGTTAGGTTTTGTACTGTGCTGTCAGCGAATTTAGCCTCCAGGGCTTGTATAGTCTGTAAGAAATACCATCTTGCCTGCACGTGCTTGCAGCTTATTCATGTGCTGTGCTGCCATCAGAAGGGCTAAGAGTTCTGCTTTGTAGTTGGAACATATTCTTCCAGTAGGGGCCGCTAGAGACACAGTAAATACTCAAAAACCACGATTTTTGCCGGGCCCACCAAGAAAAGTGACCACGAGCCGCCACTTGTGCTAAATTATGTATGCACATTTGATTTTATGTTTATTAGCACCCCCTCCTTCTCTCCTTACGCCAATGAAAAATTGTTTGGAAGCAAGGGTGTTTTCTCACAAGAGTTAGCTGGGTGTGTGTTTGTGTTGTGTGTGATTCTTTGTATTTGTGTATGTGGTTATGTGGGTGTATATCTGTGTGTGTATGTCTGTGTGTAAAGACAGACATGGATGGATGGATGGATGGATGGATGGATGGATGGATGGATGGATGGATGGTTGGTTGGTTGGATGGATTGATGGAGGGTTAGTGTGATGGATTGATAGATAGATAGATAGATAGATAGATAGATAGATAGATTAGATTAGATAGATTATAGAAGATGATAGTGATCGATACTGATAGATAGATGATGAATAGACTCGAGAAAGATAATAGTAGATAGATTATATCACTGATAGCAAGATAGTCATGCATGACAAAAGAAAGGATGGAATCTACGAGACTGAAGATAGATAGGATGAACGTAGATAGATAGATAGATAGATAGATAGATAGATAGATAGATAGATAGATAGATAGATAGATAGATAGATAGATAGATAGATAGATAGATAGATAGATAGATAGATAGATAGATAGATAGATAGATAGATAGATTAGATTAGATAGATTATAAAGATTACCTCGTCCTTCTCTGAGAGCTGTTGAACTCTGACCTCAGACAACATTACTCGAAGTTTCCTCTCCACCTGAAGCCAGTCTCCTTTCTGACACAGAGAAAGGATGGACATCTCCTTACCACGACTGACAAGGACAGGACCTGAACCGTCAGAAGCCGCATCTGGTAGACAGTCATATGATAAATATATCCCAAGAATCATGCAGGAATTATTGTGTGGTTTCAGAGAAATGTTCAGACAGATATTTAAATAGATCATATCACATGACGTTTTCATATCACATGACGTCGTGTCACATGACGTTGTATCACATGACGCATTCATGTCATATGACGTTTTCATGTCCCAATGTTGACGCATCAAGCGATGTAATGAATCTGCAATATTTTCTGTTTATTGTCCTACTTTATGCAATATTTTCTGTTTATTGTCCTACTTTATGCAATATTTTATGTTTCTTGTCCTACTTTATGCAATATTTTCTGTTTATTGTCCTACTTTATGCAATATTTTCTGTTTATTGTCCTACTTTATGCAACATTTTCTGTTTCTTGTCCTACTTTATGCAGTATTTTCTGTTTATTGTCCTACTTTATGCAATATTTTCTGTTTATTGTCCTACTTTATGCAATATTTTCTGTTTATTGTCCTACTTTATGCAATATTTTCTGTTTATTGTCCTACTTTATGCAACATTTTCTGTTTCTTGTCCTACTTTATGCAGTATTTTCTGTTTATTGTCCTACTTTATGCAATATTTTCTGTTTATTGTTCTACTTTATGCAATATTTTCTGTTTCTTGAGCCGCTATCTGTAGCAGTCTATGATCAAATATATCCAAATGATCATGTCTAGAATTATTGTCTGCTTTAGAAATTTCGATTAGTATTTAATGATCATATTCCTGTCTTGTTCTATATCACATGATCGTCGTGTCACATGATTTTGTTTATCACATGCAACATCTATTCATGTCATATGACGTTTTCATTGTCCTAATTTACGCATCATTCGTTTATGTTGACTTTGCAACATTTTCTGTTTCTTGTCCTACTTTATGCAATATTTTCTGTTTATTGTCCTACTTTATGCAATATTTTATGTTTCTTGTCCTACTTTATGCAATATTTTCTGTTTATTGTCCTACTTTATGCAATATTTTCTGTTTATTGTCCTACTTTATGCAATATTTTATGTTTATTGTCCTACTTTATGCAATATTTTCTGTTTATTGTCCTACTTTATGCAATATTTTCTGTTTATTGTCCTACTTTATGCAACATTTTCTGTTTCTTGTCCTACTTTATGCAATATTTTCTGTTTATTGTCCTACTTTATGCAATATTTTCTGTTTATTGTCCTACTTTATGCAATATTTTCTGTTTATTGTCCTACTTTATGCAAATTTTCTGTTTATTGTTCTACTTTATGCAATATTTTCTGTTTATTGTCCTACTTTATGCAATATTTTCTGTTTATTGTCCTACTTTATGCAATATTTTCTGTTTATTGTCTTACTTTATGCAATATTTTCTGTTTATTGTCCTACTTTATGCAATATTTTCTGTTTATTGTCCTACTTTATGCAATATTTTCTGTTTATTGTCCTACTTTATGCAACATTTTCTGTTTATTGTCCTACTTTATGCAATATTTTCTGTTTATTGTCCTACTTTATGCAATATTTTCTGTTTATTGTCCTACTTTATGCAATATTTTCTGTTTCTTGTCCTACTTTATGCAATATTTTCTGTTTCTTGTCCTACTTTATGCAATATTTTCTGTTTATTGTCCTACTTTATGCAACATTTTCTGTTTCTTGTCCTACTTTATGCAATATTTTCTGTTTATTGTTCTACTTTATGCAATATTTTCTGTTTCTTGTCCTACTTTATGTAACATTTTCAAAAGAAACAACCTGTTTGTCTACATTGAGATGTTTTTGTGTAGGTCTCTATAGTGAAGTGGTTAAGACGTTTGCCTGCTGTTCTGAAGGTTGTAGGTTCGAATCCGGATCGAGTCACATGCGTAATCTTCTCACGAGATTTCTAGGATTGTTGTTGTACCTACAGAGTTCGTGCTTTGTGCACACTCTCAGTAAATGAAGTACCATTTCGTACCAACATGTCAGCTCTATCCATTGGCTGACCACCGGATATGGTGGCAGAGCCAGCCAGCCTGTCTGCTCTCTCATTGCCAACGACACCCATGTGTCTTGGAACGAAGATATGAGGCTTTGAATGGCCGTGTAAATCAAGAACATCATTAAAGAGAAGTGCTTCTTTATACGTATGCGATTCACGGACAATAAACAAACAGATAGAAGCCTCTTTGGAGGCCATATAGATGTGATTTTACAGAAGAATGATGAGAATCCCATGGACTGCTAAAATGACTAATGTTGAGGTGCTGAATGAGATCAAGACACAGAGAAAGCTATTATCAATATAAGAAAGAGGCAATCATCATTTTTCGGACATGTAATGAGAAGGGGATGCTTAGAGCACATTCTGACAAACGGTAAAATCGAGACAGAGGAAGAGAGAACATTGTGAACAGCCTGACTTCATGGCAAGGAAGAGCGTCAACATCTGAGATGATGGCAGACACCAGGGACAGAGATGTTTGGAGATGCATGATCACCTACGCCAGCCGGCACGGAACCTGATGATGATGACTTCTCTATAAACAACAATATCTTCACCACCTCCAAATTACGTCAGGGACCCTCGCCGGTGCTACGGAGTTCGTGCACTGCAACTGAGATCTTGCTGTGTAAGAAAGAGATTGGAGCACACATGGTTAGTCACCGAAGTGCAATGATGATGTTCCTAGTAATCAGTCAATCAATCAGCACTAACATAAGTACTTCTTAATGAAGACACGAGACGACTTATAACAACTGACAAAACACGAGGCTAGAACAAGTAGAGACAGAAGAGATAGAAAGTGCTTAGGTTACTCATAACATATCAAATTAGTTTTAAAATACCTGATATTTCTGACGACTTGCTGCTAACTCCACTGGAGGAACCACTAGCAACTCTGCTGCTATTTTCTTTCTTCGTGTTATCTCCATATTTATCTTGTTGTATATTTGAAGAAAGTACAGTTTCTGCTGGATGTGTGCTTTCGTTTTCTCCAGGATTCACTGCAGACGAATTTGAATATACAGATCCGTTATCTGTACCGTCTGTATTATCGCGAGTTTTAGGATTACCCCGAGAGTTTATGTTCCGCTTCTTTCCAGCGCTCATCATTGTTTATATTATGACGTATGTGTTTCTGTTGTCTTTTCACAGACTAGTCAATACGTATTGGTATGAAACGTCACTGCTGATTATATAAATTGCAATCAAAGACAAAGTTAGTCATTCTTGCTGCAAGCCGTTCCGTTTCACATTACAGATCAGTATTTTGATGTCATATTGCAACCTGATAAATTAAGGTTGAAATCATGACAAATACTACAGAAAGTCATAGTTTTGAAATATTTTATTCCTCAGCGTGGTGGTTATGTCTAAATTGTATCGGTCAAGTTTTTGTGCAGATAACTCTCCAGGGGAGACAATATGTTATCAACAACGTCCTTGACGTTTTCATGCTACTATTTGAGAATGTCTTAATAATCGTTATTTATTTATTGAGGATCAACAAGCATGTATAACTTCCTGTAGAGAGGTCCATCATGTACATCTATATCTTATTTCTTGGCTTTTTCTCCTGGAGCATAGGGTTGCAACTGATCTCTAACATTTATATTCGTTTTTAAATCCAATATTCCTAATAGAACAGAATGCATAGATTGTTGCTAATACTATGTTAGTGATTTGATTACCAGTTTCTGTAACAAAGTCATTTTGATAGATTCTGGCTGTTCAACTTAATTATGTCGCTATTACCCCTTGGGGAAGAATATTATCAAATACTAGACAAATATCTACAGATGGAGTACCGATAAGATTTGGAAAACAAAAATCCCATTTGTATAGTACCTCACCAACTGAGTGTTATTGTTTGTTGCGGTGTGTCAAATCTGATTGGACATACGAAGGTCAGCATTGTGAAATCATGCCAGGTAAAAGTTAGAACTTGTAACAGTTGAAGTATAGTCATCATTTAAAGAATAGACAATAGATCTGAACCCTGGACTTCTAGAAAACAAGTAAGTCTGAGAATCACTTGTAGAATTGCACGAGACACTACTTTCAATGTACTTTTTATAGTTATATTTTGGTATCTAAACTAAGAGGGACATTATACAGTGTAGATTACATTCATTGAGCAGAGAATACATACCATTTAAAAGTGTGTATAAATAACACTGCGATCTGACCAGTATATAAGTAAAGAGGACCCTTTTCTGGAACCAGCAGGACAAGCGAAAGAGATAAAAGCCTAGAAACACGAGAAAAACACAAGTGTGCACAATATACTCACACAACTAATCTTATTTTTGGTTTAAATTGCTGTTTTGAACACAACACTCATTTTATTTTGGTTTAAATTATTGTTTTGAACACAAAACTAATTTGATAAAATTGCAGTCAAAAATACGATGTCTAAAATGTTTGATGAAGCACATATTATTTTCTGACAGCAATTTAACATAAAAAATAACTACTGTTGCGATTACATTTATAATTGAAGATAAATAATTGATATTCAGGTTTGTTTTCTCGTCTCTTATTTCCTGTGTACTATTACTTTTATAATCTCATCATTCTTACCTTTAATATTATCTAGTATATTTTTTGCTCAACAAAGTTCTTTTGGTTCGAAATGTTGATTTAGTATGTTGTATAACTTTGACCACACAAAAAAGTTATGTGAATTTATATTTGTATAATTCTTATTGTATATTTCTGAACGTCTTTTTTTTAGAATAACTACTTGTTAATCATTCTTTGTGACTTGTTCGCGGTTTAAATCCCAAGAATAAAGTATGTTGTACAACTGTTGACATCGGTTAAGTTGTGAATAAGAACACTGTGTTGTGTTTGACAACAGTTAAGTTGTGAATACATACACTGTGCAGTTGCTGACAGTGGTCAAACTGCGAATAAACACGCAGTATGCTGTGTCGTGGGTGACAGTGGTCAACTTGTGAATAAACACGCAGTATGCTGTGTCGTGGGTGACAGTGGTCAAACTGCGAATAAACACGCAGTATGCTGTGTCGTAGGTGACAGCGGTCAAATTGTGAATAAACACGTTGTACGTTGTGCTGCCACTAACAAAGACTAAGCTGCGAATAATTACACCGTGCTGTGACTGACAACAATGAAACTGTGAACATGTACGCTGTGCAGTGGTTGACAGTGCTTAAACTGTGAACAAGTACGCTGTGCAGTGGTTGACAGTGCTTAAACTGTGAATAAGTACGCTGTGCAGTGGTTGACAGTGCTTAAACTGTGAATAAGTACGCTGTGCAGTGGTTGACAGTGCTTAAACTGTGAACAAGTACAAGTACGCTGTGCAGTGGTTGACAGTGCTTAAACTGTGAACAAGTACGCTGTGCAGTGGTTGACAGTGCTTAAACTGTGAATAAGTACGCTGTGCAGTGGTTGACAGTGCTTAAACTGCAAGTATTGTATATTGAAAGCAAGACAGTTCTTTCTCAAGTAAACGTAGTTTTTTTAAATCAGATGTATTCAAATATTACTTGTCTTCCACACTGAAGTGTCGTCTGAAGGTTGTTAGCTGGATGAGAGTTTCTTGAAGCATTCGGTGAAGTCTTGGAGTTGTCAGAAACAGTTGTCCTATTGGATACTGTTTTCTGTGGGATAATAAATTGTAGTTGCAGCAATCAAGGTGATGACGATGGTGCTGATGATGTTGGTGATTGTGATGAAAATATGGTGGTGATGATATTAGTGTTGATATTAGTGATGATATTAGTGATGATATTGGTGATTATATTAGTGATGGTATTGCTTATGAACATGTGATGATACATCAGATTGGTTTGTCATAAGGCAGGGAGTCAGGCAAGGCTGCATTCTGTCGCCTTGTCTGTTTAACATATATATAGAAAGCATCATGAGGAATGTTACAGACGATAGCGAAAAAACCCAATACGATCCTTTTATAATCGGAGGAAGAGAAATACCTGAACTAAGATACGCTGATGATACAGTGTTACTGTCAACATCACAAAAGAGATTGAGAAATTAATACTGAAAGTGCCAGTTAAAAATAAAAAAACCAAAATCAACATCTCAATGTGACAAAAATAAAAATAATGACAACAGATAAAACGAACATGACAAATGATATTTTTATCAACGGAGAGAAAGTAGAAAATGTGAACAGTTTTGAATATCTTGGTTCACTGCTAACAACAGATGGAAATGGGATGAAGGAAATTAAACGAAGAACAAACATTGTTTTACAAAAAAATTAAGCAACTCAAAACAGTATGGAACGGAACTGATAAGAAAACAAAGATCAGAATACTAAGAGCCTGCATATCCCAAGTGGCAACATATGGGTCTGAAACATGGACATTTAATAAGGCAGTGGGGGAAATATATATGTGCTTTTGAATATAGATGCCGCCTGAGTGGTTACCGGGGCCCATATTTGGGGTGTAAAGAATAGAACCACGTTACCTGCCACGCATGTCGTAAGAGGCGACAAAGGATGTTTGACTGAAATCGGATGCACATGTCCTAAACGTGTAAAAGTCTATGCGTTTTGGAGCCTACCAAACCAATGTGCAACGTATACACGTTCTTGACAAAGATCAAACATATCACAAAAAGTGATTAAAATTGGTCGTAAAGAACGAACGCAAAGAAGAAGAAGAAGAATATAAGTGTTAAAGAAAAGTCCTCCGTATATCGTGGATAGAGAATAAAACAAATAGATCTATCCGGAAAGAATTTAAGATCTAATAAAACTGGCTGATGCTACAAATAAGAATGAGAAAAATGAAGTATTTTAGACATTAAAAAAACATAAAGGTTTGGAAAAAAGATCATTAAAGAAGGAGGCATTCGGGCAAAGAGGGAAAGAGAAAGACCACGGAGAAAATGGATTCAGGTCGTAACTAATGAGTTGTTTATGACAGTTGCAGAGACGGTGCAAAATGACATATGAGGGAGAAATAGGATAGGTGCAAATGACATATGAGGGAGAAATAGGACGGTGCAAATGACATGATAGAGGGAGAAATAGGACAGGTGCCAAATGACATATGATGGAGAAATAGGACGTGCAAATGACATATATGGAGGGAGAAATAGGACGTGCAAATGACATATGAGGGAGAAATTGCGATAGGGCTGTTAGAGTGGCAAAGTCTGCTGAGAACAAGATATTTGATGATGACATGCTAAAGAGAAAGAAAACAAGAAAAATAACAAGAAGAAGAAGAAGAAGAGGGCGAGAAGAAGAAGAAGAAGGACAAACGTGTAATACTGATGTCAATTTCATATTCAATATATACGGGTTTTTTTAATCTATGAACGATCTGGTAGTCAAGTGGTGAGATGTGATAACTTTAAAACAAAAAAAACCATTAATTAAATCGTTGTCAGTTGAAGGCTCGTTTCCTTCGACACACCTGTAATATGTTCCATGCCCCTCGACACACCTGTAATATGTTACATGCCCCTCGACACACCTGTAATATGTTACATGCCCCTCGACACACCTGTAATATGTTACATGCCCCTCGACACACCTGTAATATGTTACATGCCCCTCGACACACCTGTAATATGTTACATGCTTGTTGAGTTAAAGAAGGAAACCTTAGCTCGGAAAGGAATTGATCACCTCATCTTCAACTGTCGCATGTGTGTTGCCGGGACTAGCAAAGGGAGCAAATAATAGTAACACTGCCACCTGCAAGGCATGTCGCAAGAGGCAATTGTGGTAGGGGTCTAGGAAAACTACCCTAGTAAATAAAAAGCGTCGCAGAAATCGGATGTGCTAGCCTACTGGTGCATAACATGCACAAAGTACAATCGCTCTTATGCTTGGATCACATACATATAACAAAGAGTGGTTAACCAGTGGTCGATATGGAGCGTTTGAAGAAGAATAATCAGAATCTTCAAATGTTAAAACCTTGCATTAACAGTTATGTAATACTTTATCTGTGTACAGTCAATATATTATTGTTTCGTTCATTATTGTAATCTTTGATGTAACTTTTACTACATACTAAACTATACCCGTCACTTTTGATTTACCATTTTAACCTTTCATGTTAACCTGCCATATTCATGTACTTGCATGCCACAGCTAGAGCAGTACAATGCCATCATGGAATAAACGTAGACTGCCCACCATTGTTTTTGACTAAATCTCGCAGACGACAGAAGATCGATTAGAAAAGTTTAAAAACTGTTACCGCGCGACAGCAAATGAAACCAGAGTTATTCAAATTTCTTTGCAATCAATACTAGCTAACTCAAACGATCAAAAGAGCTATTGTTTTTAAATCAATTTTGGTAGCCAACTGTGGGAATGTTTTTTGCCTAGACATTTCCATAACTCTATCATAAATGGGACCAGCCCCTAGCACTTTCAACTCTACTAAATGATTGTTCACACAAATTCGGTTAGGCCAGTCATGAAATGCTATGCGCAGAAACGGAAATTGCAGCTTCCTCTGCTATAATTGAATTTGATAACCATTTGTTACAGAAAGTGATCAACCAGAGACCTGAAAAATGGCAGCATACACATAATCCATGCTGAATATATACAACTAATTCACGTTTCTGTCATTTCAACCAGGAAATTAGAATGCAAACGACATCCAGAACTTTCCAAACACGCTCTTGCCAGCATACATAGCTTTCATGTGTTTTGTTAATAATCAAGTATGTTGCCAGAAAGCAAATACTGTCCAAGACTACATATAGCTAGTTTTAAGTGCCAAAATATTTACCAAAATTATAATTTTTATTTCAATTAATATTTGTAATCTGTCATTTTATTTTTCATACACAATTTTTGTGAGCTGTAAACCGTTCATTACTGTGTTTTTTTTAAATATTTACTTCTATGTTATTTTTATTATTTATTATTTCCATTTTAAAACTAAGTTTTTAATTGTTCATATCAAATATATCTTTCAATTCCTGGTTTGCCAAGATTAGCTGGCATCTAAGGGAGAATGATTTGGTTGTTTTATAAGAGCTTTAGCTCAAATGTCAGCTACTCTCTCTCTCTCTCTCTCTCTCTCTCTCTCTTCATTATTATCTTGTGCTGCCTTTGTTTAGCGTATAGGGCCCCACAGTTGTTCTACAATTTGCCCGGTCTCTAACCGTTGTAGTATAGGACCTCACAGTTGTTCTACAATTTGTCCGGTCTCTAACCGTTGTAGTATAGGGCCCCACAGTTGTTCTACAATTTGCCCGGTCTCTAACCGTTGTCTTTATCGTTTCCCAGGATAGTCCAGCATCCTTAAGTTCCTCAAGAAGACTCCGTCTCCAGGTTTGTTTATGACCTACTCTTTTCCGTTTCCCTTGCGGGTTCCACTCAAATGCTTGTCTAGTACCACTTGACTGTGTCTTCCGCAAGGAATGTCCAACTCATTGCCATTTTCTTCTCTCGCCTGGGTCATTGTGGGTTCCTGTCCTGTTCTCATCCACAAGTCTGTGTTTGCAATGTCATATCATCTCAGTCTGAATATTGTTGTACATAGTGGACATTTCTGCACCTAAGAAGTAAACATATATATTCTCATTCAACATTTCTGCACCTAAGAAGTAAACATATATATTCTCATTCAACATTTCTGCACCTAAGAAGTAAACATTTATATTCTCATTCAACATTTCTGCACCTAAGAAGTAAACATATATATTCTCATTCAACTTTTCTGCACCTAAGAAGTAAACATATATATTCTCATTCAACTTTTCTGCACCTAAGAAGTAAACATATATATTCTCATTCAACTTTTCTGCACCTAAGAAGTAAACATATATATTCTCATTCAACTTTTCTGCACCTAAGAAGTAAACATATATATTCTCATTCAACTTTTCTGCACCTAAGAAGTAAACATATATATTCGCATTCAACATTTCTGCACCTAAGAAGTAAACATATATATTCTCATTCAACATTTCTGCACCTAAGAAGTAAACATTTATATTCTCATTCAACATTTCTGCACCTAAGAAGTAAACATATATATTCTCATTCAACTTTTCTGCACCTAAGAAGTAAACATATATATTCTCATTCAACTTTTCTGCACCTAAGAAGTAAACATATATATTCTCATTCAACATTTCTGCACCTAAGAAGTAAACATATATATTCTCATTCAACTTTTCTGCACCTAAGAAGTAAACATATATATTCTCATTCAACATTTCTGCACCTAAGAAGTAAACATTTATATTCTCATTCAACATTTCTGCACCTAAGAAGTAAACATATATATTCTCATTCAACATTTCTGCACCTAAGAAGTAAACATATATATTCTCATTCAACTTTTCTGCACCTAAGAAGTAAACATATATATTCTCATTCAACATTTCTGCACCTAAGAAGTAAACATATATATTCTCATTCAACATTTCTGCACCTAAGAAGTAAACATATATATTCTCATTCAACTTTTCTGCACCTAAGAAGTAAACATATATATTCTCATTCAACTTTTCTGCACCTAAGAAGTAAACATATATATTCGCATTCAACATTTCTGCACCTAAGAAGTAAACATATATATTCTCATTCAACATTTCTGCACCTAAGAAGTAAACATTTATATTCTCATTCAACATTTCTGCACCTAAGAAGTAAACATATATATTCTCATTCAACTTTTCTGCACCTAAGAAGTAAACATATATATTCTCATTCAACTTTTCTGCACCTAAGAAGTAAACATATATATTCTCATTCAACATTTCTGCACCTAAGAAGTAAACATATATATTCTCATTCAACTTTTCTGCACCTAAGAAGTAAACATATATATTCTCATTCAACATTTCTGCACCTAAGAAGTAAACATTTATATTCTCATTCAACATTTCTGCACCTAAGAAGTAAACATATATATTCTCATTCAACATTTCTGCACCTAAGAAGTAAACATATATATTCTCATTCAACTTTTCTGCACCTAAGAAGTAAACATATATATTCTCATTCAACATTTCTGCACCTAAGAAGTAAACATATATATTCTCATTCAACATTTCTGCACCTAAGAAGTAAACATATATATTCTCATTCAACTTTTCTGCACCTAAGAAGTAAACATATATATTCTCATTCAACTTTTCTGCACCTAAGAAGTAAACATATATATTCTCATTCAACATTTCTGCACCTAAGAAGTAAACATATATATTCTCATTCAACTTTTCTGCACCTAAGAAGTAAACATATATATTCTCATTCAACATTTCTGCACCTAAGAAGTAAACATTTATATTCTCATTCAACATTTCTGCACCTAAGAAGTAAACATATATATTCTCATTCAACATTTCTGCACCTAAGAAGTAAACATATATATTCTCATTCAACTTTTCTGCACCTAAGAAGTAAACATATATATTCTCATTCAACTTTTCTGCACCTAAGAAGTAAACATATATATTCTCATTCAACTTTTCTGCACCTAAGAAGTAAACATATATATTCTCATTCAACTTTTCTGCACCTAAGAAGTAAACATATATATTCTCATTCAACATTTCTGCACCTAAGAAGTAAACATTTATATTCTCATTCAACATTTCTGCACCTAAGAAGTAAACATATATATTCTCATTCAACATTTCTGCACCTAAGAAGTAAACATATATATTCTCATTCAACTTTTCTGCACCTAAGAAGTAAACATATATATTCGCATTCAACATTTCTGCACCTAAGAAGTAAACATATATATTCTCATTCAACATTTCTGCACCTAAGAAGTAAACATTTATATTCTCATTCAACTTTTCTAAATGTGACATGTGACATAGTTCTTACGAGACGAGTCCATATATTTTATTAGCTCAGAGGAATGCATTCCCAATTCCAGCCTGGGTGAACAAGGAAATCCACCCTGTGGGTATCTCATCCTGTCTACTATAGTCTGTCCATTAATTCGTGAGCACGTTTGAAATTGATTTTCTCGAAAACTACCTGTTGGATCTCAGTGATTTTTGCATGCAGCCTTAGAATATCCATGACGTTAAAATAAAGCTAACCAGTAGTCCATAGATGCTACGGATTTTGCACATCGGCGAATTCCTTTGATCTTTTATGACAATTGCAAATACGGGGGCTCAAATTTTAGATTTTACAGTAATCCTTAGAATTTGTCCATGTCAATTCTATTCATAGGTGTATCTCCATATTAACTTGATAGGTCAAGTAATTAAGTGTGTTGCCCTTTATGTGCAATCGTGAACTTGGATACAATATGCAACAGTTAGTCCCCCCCTTCGGTCACCATTAGACCCCAGGTGTCTTAACTTCACCACAAATTGTATGATGGTAGACGCATTTGGATATGGAAATGTATACGTTGCTATTTCTCAGTCTGTAATCAAAATATGATTTGTATCATCCCGAATCTGACGATTCCATGAGGTTGATAATTGTTACTGGCTGAACAAATTGTAATCCATCTCGGTGCCAGTACTCGTCTTCCTCTCGGAGCACATGTTCAACACACTTCTTCCAGAACTGCATGTCTATCATTGAGAGGGACTCACGTGTCAGAACTTCAACATCACACATTTTAAACGTCCTGTTCTGTTCGGCAACTTGCCCTTTTACTTTAGCCCAGACAAGCTCTATCGGATTGAGGTGAGCATGATATGAAGGTAGTCGCAAAGACGTGTGGCCGTATTCCGCAATGATTTTGTCAATATGAAACACCTTTGTCTTATTTGTCATCCTCACCAGGTGCAACAACTCGGGTTTCAAATATGTACAATCGAAGCTAACATTTTTCTTAGCAAGCCAAGTCCTAATTTGATCTTTTGTATTTGATGCAGTTGGTACTTTGTCTTCCGCTGATACTGCGTTGTGATAGGATGCATTATCCATTACCAAGCATGATGGTCTGTTTAGAATTGGAAGTAGATCTTTCTCCATCCAGTGCCTGAAAATATGTCCATTCATTTCTGTGTGGTAGTCCCTACCGTCGGTACTTTTGATTGGAAAATAAGTCCAGCGTCATGGACAAGACCTTCTTCACTGCTTCCTGCATGTGTTAGTATAATACACTGGCCTTTGCTGCTTGGTATTTTTCTTTTCTGTTCACCGTCTACTGATTGCCATTCTTTAGCATTGGTGTGGTGAGCATTGACCCAGGATTCGTCCAAATATACAATATCATAGCCTTGCCTCCGCCGCTCACGGATCTGCCTCAGGTATTTACTTCGGACAGCAATTAAATGTGGCTTTTCACAAATAATATTCCTGCCGCCTATAGTTTTCTGAAGGTGAAGCGGCGGCTCTTACAATTTTCCATAGAGTACTTTTAGAAATGTCTATGCTGTAATCTGATTGCAGTTTTAATTTCAGTTTACTGAGAGTAACAAGTTGATTTGTCGCAAACATTTTCAAGAGCTCCGTCTTATGACATCTATGTCAAAGTCGTCAATTGTTCTTTTCCTTCCTTGCTTGACATTAGTGCACTTTGTGTCCTGTTTAATCCATCGGAAAAGGATTCTCTATTCAGACCAAGTGCCAGTTGCGTTCGTTTCTCAGGGTTATGAATATCGCAATATAGATGACCTCTCTTAGATTCCTACGGAAGTGTTGTATAGTAAAACTGTAACCTTCTGCATTGTTATAAATGTGCACTTCAGACTCATTATGAATGTGATATCAATGTCAGTTTTGATAAGCCAACAAATATGATACAATAGCTTCATACAAATAGCGAGATACACCTATAACTATACAACGGTATCCCAATTATAACGTCATATGCTTTCCGCTTTCAAAGTCGACTGGGTTAGGTGCACGGGATTTCGTTAAATTGTTGTTTACTCACGATATTTTAATGTTACCATAATGTATTTTTAGAACAACGCGTCTGTGTACCGTAGATCTGTTACTATTGTGTACAATCTGGTGAGGTTGATTTTAATATAACCTGAAGAAGAAATATTTCAAACTACATCAAATTTTCTTGGAAAAAATATTTCTCTAGCGTCATGGATATTCTAAGGCTGCTTGCAAAAATCACTGAGATCCAACAGGTAGTTTTCGAGAAAATCAATTTCAAACGTGCTCACGAATTAATGGACAGACTTTACACGTGTTGTAATACAACGCTCAAACCGCTTTGATAATCCGTCTTTGCGTTCTTCAATTGTTTGATTGATCAGTTGATTGCTTATTTGATTGACTGATGTGATCATCATCACTGCACTTCAATTAATAATAACCATGAGTGCTTTGACCTCTTTCTTACACAGACAAATCTCAACCATAATCACGAACTCAGTAGCAAATATGAAGATCTCCGATGTTGTGTATGGTGAAAACCTGCACGAATGTATTTTTAATTGATATTAACCATTGTCTCCCCTAGTAGCTCCGCCTACTCGTATTGATTTCAACTACTTTAGGTGTATTCATGTCAGCAACTTCAACATGTGATCCATGTAATATCATCCGTCTCCAACATGACTAGGCACTAGATCTCCCTTACAATGATGCAGGGATGATGTGACTAGGAAAAATCACAATCGATATTTTATTTAATAATATTAATCATCATCATCCTTGTCACTATTCCCCCTGGAATATTCTTCTTCTTCTTTAATGATCTCTGGTCATCCTCATCCTCCTTTCCGCTATTTCCCCTGGAATACAAGACTTCAATAAATATATATTATTCCGTTAATTTCTGTTTTGTGATATACTTTTTATTATTTTTTTTCTCTTTTAATAGTTTATTCTCTCTCTCTCTCTCTCTCTCTCTCTCTCTCTCTCTCTCTCTCTCTCTCTCTCTCTCTCCTCTGGAGTCCAGAAGACGACTATGATATTTGTTGTTTGTGTTCTTTATAGCGCCAGAGTGTTTTCACACATTCTCCATTCATTAAGTTTGCTTCACTATTTCCAGCAGTTTTTCAGTAGCTCTCATGTCATACCTCAAATTTGCGTGCATACACACTCATAAATGGCTCATACACACGACACATAACCCCCCACACACATATAAATATGTATATATCAACTGTAAGAAAACTAATAGAAATAACAGTGAGATATGTAACGTTTACACATTACAAAATTTGACTATGTGAAGTAAACATATAACTCGCCGTTAATTATTTGTGGCATGGAGGTACCCCTTGCTTGTCTCTCGCTGCGGAAGTACTATGTACGATTCCTTCCTGGGGAATCCAACTATTTTTCCAGTGATCCCTGATCTCAAAGCTGGTGTGACCGAATTTTTAGTCCTATCAGAAACAGGCGATAAAATGTAGAACCCTTGTTCAAGGTGACCGCGTAAAAGTACTTGACAGATGACAATCAATCAGAGTAAGCTGGAAAATCGTTGCCGGGGTAAAATTTATGATTTTAAAAATTTATATAAATTTTTACAAATAATTTTGCAAATAATTTTACAAATAATTTTTACAAATAATGTTTACAAATAATTTTTACAAATAAATTGTACAAATAATTTTTACAAATAAATTTTACAAATAATTGTAAATAAATAAATTTGTACCGCGCTCAAAATTACATCAAGGACTATCCTCAGTGCTACAGAGTTCGTGCTCTGCTTCTGAGATCTTCCTGCGTAAGAAATATTGTCATATCGGAGCAGACATGATTGCTCACTGAAGTGTAATGATGATGATCATATCAATCAATCAATCAATCAATCAATCAATGAACAATAACAAGTAGACAATCTTGCCGTCAGTACCATCAGTACATTATTACATTCAACAACAAATACAAATCACACAACAACAACAACAGTATAGTCAACATCCAGAAATTATATGAAAAACTATTCATAAAACTACTACATGTTATTCTATCTGTTACAAATTGAAGCACAATAAATTATGTTTGTATTGTTTTCTTACTGTTTATTATCTCGATTATTCTTATGCTATTTTTATACTGCATTGTGTAACCAAACAAACACATTTATTAAAGTATTGTTTCGTTAATTCTATTACATGCAAAACTGTACTAAAATACAAAATTTTTAACATCTTTTACAATTGTATCTAGGAAAGACAATTGTTCCTGTTTCTTCTGTTCCAGTGATAGTTTTTCATTCAAGATTATCAAGATAATCTAACTTAGATAACAATTTATTCAATGATTAGTCTAGGAAATATTTATTGATCTATTGATCACACAATTTTGTCATATGAATTCTTCAACTACAAAGTTATATTGATATTCATCTGCTGAGGCAAGCACTGACAATTGTAGGGAAATATTTCTGCGAGATGGATCGCCCGAGTGGTTACCGGTGCCCAAATTGGGGTGTAAAGAATAGAACCACTGTTACCTGCCACGCATGTCGTAAGAGGTGATTGAGGAGGTTGGGCGTGGGTCTAGTTACCCCACCCGTAAAAAAACACTAGGTGGCTACAGAAACTAAAACCAGGGAAATTCATAGCTCGCCATCCGACTAAGAAGCACAAGGAGGGACTCATGAAACGACCCGGCGAAACCCCCTAACAGCATCACAAGACAGGCTCTCCAATGGAACCCACACCCTCCCTCCCCCACCCGCCCGGGCAATAGAGGTAGGGAAAGACCCAGCAACACATGGAGATAGAAGTTGGAGACCGAATACAAGAAAATGGGGAGAGAGGGAAAGACCCGGGAAAAAGATGGCCTTGGATAGGCGGGGCTTGGAAGGTCTTGGTTATGGACCATGCTTCCTAGGACGAAGGTCTTGGTTATGGTCTTGGCAAGGTCTTGGTTCGGACTCTCTCCTAGGCGAAGGTCTTGGTTGTGACCTATGCTTCCCTAGGGCGAAGGTCTTGTGGACATACTCCTAGGCGAGGTCTTGGTTGTAGACCTATGCTTCCCTAGGACGAAGGTCTTGGTTATGGACCTATGCTTCCCTAGGGCGAAGGTCTAGGTTGTGGACCTATGCTTCCCTAGGACGAAGGTCTTGGTTATGGACCTATGCTTCCCTAGGGCGAAGGTCTAGGTTGTGGACCTATGCTTCCCTAGGACGAAGGTCTTGGTTATGGACCTATGCTTCCCTAGGGCGAAGGTCTTGGTTGTGGACCTATGCTTCCCTAGGGCGAAGGTCTTGGTTGTGGACCTATGCTTCCCTAGGGCGAAGGTCTTGGTTATGGACCTATGCTTCCCTAGGGCGAAGGTCTTGGTTGTGGACCTATGCTTCTCTAGGGCGAAGGTCTTGGTTGTGGACCTATGCTTCTCTAGGGCGAAGGTCTTGGTTGTGGACCTATGCTTCTCTAGGGCGAAGGTCTTGGTTGTGGACCTATGCTTCCCTAGGGCGAAGGGTGAAGAAGAAGAAGATGTCTTGTTTTTGTTACTGACGTACGGATGCCAATCATGGACAGTGAATAAACAGATAGAAACATCTCTCAGGGACACAGAGATGTGACTTTATAGAAGAATGATCAGAATCCCATGGACTGCTAAAATGACTAATGTGGAGGTGTTGAATGAGGCCAAGACACAGAGTAAGCTTATCATCAATATTAGAAATAGGCAATCACCATTTTTCCGACATTTAATGATTGGGGAGGCTTAGACCACATTGTGACAACCGGTAAATTCGAGAGGAGGCGAGACAGAAGAAGACAGAGAGAAAAAAAGTTTCATGGCACCGGTAGAGCGTCAACATCTGAGATTATGGCAAGTACCAGGGAAAGAGATTTGTGGAGATCCATGATCGCCTGCGTAAGTCGGCATGGCAACTGATGTTGATGACTTAATTTTCCGTGCAGTGTTACTCTGAATTTTTTTTAATTTTAATGAGTAATATTCCGTTTTGCGGGTATATTGAAGTTTTCTTGGGGAGGGTTCATAGTTTATGATTATTTCTTATTTGTAAAATATTTTCTTTAATAAAGTTCAGAGACTTTAGTAAATATTTTATTTACCAAAATTCAGAGACTTGAGTAAATATTTTATTTACCAAAATTCAGAGACTTGAGTAAATATTTTATTTACCAAAATTCAGAGACTTGAGTAAATATTTTATTTACCAAAATTCAGAGACTTGAGTAAATATTTTATTTACCAAAATTCAGAGACTTGAGTAAATATTTTATTTACCAAAATTCAGAGACTTGAGTAAATATTTTAGAACTAGATGAAATAAATGATCTCTAATCAAGAACTGCTTGCACAGTGTCAACCAGAGAATATGAGCATCATCATCTAAGATAGACTATGGAGATGAATCAAGTTTGTGATGCACATAACTCTGCCACAAAAACTGCACTGAGATGGATACCAGAGGATAAACGAAAATGTAGAACTCAAAACGATCTGGGGAAGAAATGTAGAACAAGAACTGAAAGAAATGAATCACGGCTGGAGATATGCACGGATGACGACTAGGAGTAGGGGTAAATGATGTGCATTTGTTGCTCTAGCAACTGGACATCACAGGCTAGAGAGAGAAATAAATATAAATAGAAATATTGTTATTTTGCTGAAACAAAAGCTTGTCTTTGTTTTACTTGACAAACTGACATTGTTTTTTTTGATTTATTTGAATCGAATCATATCAACAATAATGCATTATCACGCTGGAATTTTGTTTGATAATGATAAAAATAAGAGCACTTCTTCTATTTGGGTAGCACATTTTGATTGTACAGGAAACACTAAGAAATAAATGATACTACGAAGAGTTCAGGAGAGAAAGAACGCGGTAGCGAAATCTAGAAAATAACAGAGCACTTCTTCTATTTGGGTAGCACATTTTGATTGTACAGGAAACACTAAGAAATAAATGATACTACGAAGAGTTCAGGAGAGAAAGAACGTTGTAGCGAAATCTAGAAAATAACAGAGCACTTCTTCTATTTGGGTAGCACATTTTGATTGTACAGGAAACACTAAGAAATAAATGATACTACGAAGAGTTCAGGAGAGAAAGAACGTTGTAGCGAAATCCAGAAAATAACAGAGCACTTCTTCTATTTGGGTAGCACATTTTGATTGTACAGGAAACACTAAGAAATAAATGATACTACGAAGAGTTCAGGAGAGAAAGAACGCGGTAGCGAAATCCAGAAAATAACAAAGCACTTCTTCTATTTGGGTAGCACATTTTGATTGTACAGGAAACACTAAGAAATAAATGATACTACGAAGAGTTCAGGAGAGAAAGAACGGGTAGGAAATCCAGAAAATAACAAAGCACTTCTTCTATTTGGGTAGCACATTTTGATTGTACAGGAAACACTAAGAAATAAATGATACTACGAAGAGTTCAGGAGAGAAAGAACGCGGTAGGGAAATCTAGAAAATAACAGAGCACTTCTTCTATTTGGGTAGCACATTTTGATTGTACAGGAAACACTAAGAAATAAATGATACTACGAAGAGTTCAGGAGAGAAAGAACGCGGTAGGGAAATCTAGAAAATAACAGAGCACTTCTTCTATTTGGGTAGCACATTTTGATTGTACAGGAAACACTAAGAAATAAATGATACTACGAAGAGTTCAGGAGAGAAAGAACGTTGTAGCGAAATCTAGAAAATAACAGAGCACTTCTTCTATTTGGGTAGCACATTTTGATTGTACAGGAAACACTAAGAAATAAATGATACTACGAAGAGTTCAGGAGAGAAAGAACGCGGTAGGGAAATCTAGAAAATAACAGAGCACTTCTTCTATTTGGGTAGCACATTTTGATTGTACAGGAAACACTAAGAAATAAATGATACTACGAAGAGTTCAGGAGAGAAAGAACGCGGTAGCGAAATCTAGAAAATAACAGAGCACTTCTTCTATTTGGGTAGCACATTTTGATTGTACAGGAAACACTAAGAAATAAATGATACTACGAAGAGTTCAGGAGAGAAAGAACGCGGTAGGGAAATCTAGAAAATAACAGAGCACTTCTTCTATTTGGGTAGCACATTTTGATTGTACAGGAAACACTAAGAAATAAATGATACTACGAAGAGTTCAGGAGAGAAAGAACGTTGTAGCGAAATCTAGAAAATAACAGAGCACTTCTTCTATTTGGGTAGCACATTTTGATTGTACAGGAAACACTAAGAAATAAATGATACTACGAAGAGTTCAGGAGAGAAAGAACGTTGTAGCGAAATCCAGAAAATAACAGAGCACTTCTTCTATTTGGGTAGCACATTTTGATTGTACAGGAAACACTAAGAAATAAATGATACTACGAAGAGTTCAGGAGAGAAAGAACGTTGTAGCGAAATCCAGAAAATAACAGAGCACTTCTTCTATTTGGGTAGCACATTTTGATTGTTCAGGAAACACTAAGAAATAAATGATACTACGAAGAGTTCAGGAGAGAAAGAACGAGGTAGGGAAATCTAGAAACAAACTGAAAGGGGGGAGAAATATCGAACTCAATTACATGGAGAGATTTATAAAGGATAGAGCGATATGGAGTAATTTCTTGCAGGCCCTATGTAAGGTATAACGGTACGAGTTGCCCAGAATAGAGCGTATCTTCTTGTTCTTTGCGTTCGTTCTTTACGATCAAATTTAATCACTCTTTGTGATATGTTTGATCTTTGCCTAGAACGTGTATACGTTGCACATTGGTTTGGTAGGCCTCTAAACGCATAGACTTCTACACGTTTAGGACACATGCATCCGATTTCATCCAAACCTCCTTAGCCGCCTCTTACGACATGCGTGGCAGGTAACAGTGCTTCTATTCTTTACACTCCAAATTTGAGCCCCGATAACCACTCGGGCGTCAGGATAAAGCGTATGAAAAAATTGTTTGAAGAAATTGCTTACAGGTTATATATAATGTATAACAGTACTAAAGGTATATAATAATATAACATAGGCTGAACAAACCGACTTTGAAACATACCAGTAGATGACATACATTTTGAAACATACCAGTAGATGACATACATTTTGAAACATACCAGTAGATGACATACATTTCTGTTGAAGAAATAAATGAAGAAAGAGATTTGGAGGTCGTCAAATGTTTTGTGTATGCATAACACAAACATACAATTTAGAACTAGATTTATGTGTGTGCGTAGTGTGTGTATGTGCGTGCGTAGTGTGCGCGTATGTGTGTGAGCTAAAGTTAAAAAGAGATTTGTACACGACGAAATAGTACACATGATACATGTAAAATGTTTGAGAACTTACAATTCTCTCTCATTTCTTCACGGAACTTACCAACTTACTGATGAACATTACAGGTTAAGAATACTGTGTCTTTTTTCTTCCTTCCTACTTCATTTTCACTTTTCTTACATGATTTATTTTAACTTTGTGTATCCGGTTACCCTGATGAAAGTCTTAACTTTGTGTATCTGGTTACCCTGATGAAAGTCTTAACTTTGTGTATCTGGTTACCCTCATGAAAGTCTTAACTTTGTGTATCTGGTTACCCTGATGAAAGTCTTAACTTTGTCTATCCGGTTACCCTGATGAAAGTCTTAACTTTGTGTATCCGGTTACCCTGATGAAAGTCTTAACTTTGTGTATCTGGTTACCCTGATGAAAGTCTTAACTTTGTGTATCTGGTTACCCTAATGAAAGTCTTAACTTTGTGTATCCGGTTACCCTGATGAAAGTCTTTTGGTGAATCTATTTGTCTATTTAATGTTCGTATTTTCTCGACTCTGTCAAACTGCAGGATTAACTTATTTGTATATTTGTCACAATTTTTGATATTATTATTAGTTTCAGAAAATGTTGACAATTCCATTTTTTGATAACAATTAATTCTTTAATTTATAGAATCAGATTTAGATAACAGTTTTTGCAGATGTTGTTCTTCCTCGATAACTAGTCATTTCTTTAACTTGACGAATCAGTTAATTCTTGATAATAATCTTTGCTCTTTGCCGATATCGTTCTTTCTCAATAACTGGTCATTTCTTTAACTCGTCGAATCCGCTCTAGATAATAGTCTTTACATATGTTGTTGTCAATTCTTTTCCTGGAAAAACTATGTATTTCTCTGACTCAGTGAGTGAGGTGATAAATATTTACATCTAGTTTGACTTGAGCTAGCTAGTAGCCATGAATAAGCAGTCTTTTCTATTAGCAAATAAGTACTATTTAATGACGTCAATACGCCACTGCCATGACTGGCAAATCTAAGCTACTAACAAGGTTGCTATGGTAACTAAGGCAAATACAGAACTACAGAAAAACTAATGTCAGAATAAAGAAAAGATTAATTAATGAATAAGCAATAGAAAAGAAAGAACGATAGAATGTTCCCCCTGTATAATACTTACTTTCTGATATTAAATCCTGTGGTTGATATATGACTAGACATTAGTTTAAAATTGAATTGATAATCGCATGTAGGTAAGTGAAAAACAATAACTTGTTGAAATAAAACATGACCTTACGCCCGTCTAACATAATCCTTTATGAATTCTTGTTTTGTATCAGAGATATTACTTGGCAAGTCATTGGTCGATGTAAATAATCAGCCAGATTTCAGACGTAGTGAGAGCCATTTAGAATTGTTAATACCATCTGCTTACAAAGCATCAAACCGTGACTATAGATGAAAAGTATGTGCACGCGCATAGCCGGAAGTTGCGAGAGAGAGAGCATGTTTATAAACCAGCGTCTATAAAACATATTTGGACACCATGGTTACACTGTTAACTGAGTCATTTATCTTTCAAACAACATTATTAAACACATTTTCACTATATTTGTTACTTACCAAATTTACCACGCCGACACAGCCTACATGCTGTATTTTCAAAAAAAGTTTGAATATATATAAAAGGTATAAATCTTGTATCATCGTCATCAAACAGCTTGTCGTGAACAGAATTTTGCCACAACTGTCACTCGGAATGTCTCTCTCTATCTCTCTCTCACATAGAGAGAAGCGTTAGTCAGGTCCCTAACCTCCTTCTTTCGTGTGTGTCCCTATCTTTATAAGACTTGGGGGTTGTGTCTCTATGGCGAAGTGGTTAAGACATTTGCTGTCGTTCTGAAGGTTATGATTTCGAACCCAGACTGAGTCACATATGCAATTGTTTCATAAATCCATAGAATTGTTGCTGTAGCTGCATGTTGCAATAAACGTGATTTGTGCAACACTTTCAGTAGATGGCATGACGTTTCTGCCGACAGAGACGATGTCATATGGGGAAACACGATACAGTGAAGTCAACCCTTCACCTTTAAATCCTTTTATTAGATCTTGAAAATAAAGGTTGACACAACCAGATATTTTAACCATTATTTGTTTCTATATTTTAACCATTATTTGTTTCTATATTTTAACCATTATTTGTTTCTACATTTTAACCATTATTTGTTTCTACATTTTAACCATTATTTGTTTCTACATTTTAACCATTATTTGTTTCTACATTTTAACCATTATTTGTTTCTACATTTTAACCATTATTTGTTTGTACATTTTATATTACATTTGTATTATTTCTTCTTCTGTGACAAATATTACCGTCACTACAATACATGGTAGCGAGCTATTGCAATATTTCAAAATTTCTTGTCTAGCTTGTCGAATAATGTACTACTTTACAGATGGGGCTAGTAGTGCCCGGCTATTCTCAGCAAAGATCAATGTACGCTTTGGCTGAGAAGTTATATCTCTAATTGCTTAATTATCTCTCTCTCTCTCTCTCTCTCTCTCTCTCTCTCTCTCTAGCCTGTGACGCTCATGACTCTTAGAGCAGCAACAAATGCACGCCATGCTTCTCTTTTCTCGACCGTCCTTGTATTGTCTTTCAGATACGTTTCAGTTCTTAAAGATTTTGTTCTACTGTTCTCTTCCAGGTTGTTTCGAATCTTCCACTTTTTTCGTTTATCCTCCAGTGTCTATCTCAGTGCAGCTTTCATGACAGAGTTAGTTTTCACATGCCTGATCCATCTCCAGTGTCTCTTTTGGATGATGGTGTTCATATTCCCTTGTTGACACTGTGTAAGCAGTTCTTGGCTAGAGATAGTTTTTCTCCTGAACAAGTGTTAAGATCTTTCCTGGAAAGTTTGGATTTATCTTGTTCTGTCCAGCATTCTGATCCGTACAATATTATAAAATACTGATTAGTCATGCTGACGTCTAAACCTGTATGAAAACTGGCAGCACCTTCATTGCCAGGTACTACTGGAAATTCCCAGCCTACTGTCAAGCTAATATATTTGTTGTAAACAAACATGCATTTGAGCATACTTTATTAGCGCCATCGTGGCAGGTTTTTATGTTGATTCTTGGCGCAAATATCTAACATGAACAATGTGTGGGCGCTTGGAAATACTTGATTGTTTCTGACACATCCAAATTGGGTAACTTAAGACGGTAACATGGTGCTGTCACAATGTATACATACTTGGTTGTCTGGTGTGTGTCTGTGTTTGAGTGAGTGTGTGTGTGTGTGTGTGTGTGAATGTATGAGCGTGAGTATGGGTGTGTGAGTATCAATGTGTGTATGTGTAAAATTTTGCGAGATTTTGTGTGTGTATGTACGAGTGTGTGAGTGGGTGTGTATTTATGAGTAAGTATGTATGTAAGTGTGTGTGTCTATATATGGTATGTGTGTGCGTGCGTTTTGTGAGTATTTGTATGTATGTATGTATGTTGATATGTGGGTAGGCATGTTTATGGGTGAGTGTGTGTATATGTATATATGTGTGTGGATGTATGTGTGGGAGTGTATATGTATACATGTGCCTGCGTTGTGCTGTATGTGTATCGCAGTGCACCGAACCGACAGCCACATTTCTAGTCCTATATTTGAAGAGGAAGACAACGGAGAAGATGGATTCAGAAGGTAACTGGTGAGTTTAGCATGACTACTGCAGAGACAGGAAATCTTGCATATGATGGAAAGAAATTCTCAATTGCTGTTAATGTGACAACGTTCTGCTCAGAACAAGATATTAGATGATGATGATATTTGATGATATTTGATGATGATATTTGATGATATTTGATGATATTAGATGATATTTGATGATATTTGATGATATCTTTCCAGTTTATAATTTTGACTGTATGTATTCTTCAACATTCTTTGCTGTCCTACATATTTGGTTATTGGTTACTAAACTGACGTCATTGCACTCCGGGCAGACCCATAGGTGCTCAGTCTACCCCAACAGATATCGAAGAGTATGCATACTGATGGTTCCCGTGGCTCGCTGATTAAACACACTTCTCACTCTGCCTCTCAGGCATCCAGTTTGACTAGTACAACGGGTAACTTCAAACTGCCTAAATCGCTTGATCGATTCAACATCGATTTTAGTGTCCTCATCCAACAGACAGTCGCGAAGAGACCGAAGAATATCCCCTTATCCATCGTCCACTTCCCAACAATCGATGCTGTTGATGCAAGCCTGTCCGCTCTCTCATTACCGTAAACACCCGCATGCCCAGGACAGTATATCCACGTAAGCCGCTGGAGGTTAGAAACTTCTATAGACGACATCCACTCTTACCGAAACCTGCCCTTCTGGATCCTGTGAAGCATCGACTGAGAGTCAGATACAACAACGGCCCCAGTAAATGAAGTCCCAGAGAGTCAATGGTGGGCAGCAGTAACGGCCTCAACATCCATCCTCATACTAGAAGTGTATTTATTATATTTATTATCAGTGGCGGCTCGTGATCATTTTTGTTGGTGGGGCCAGACAAAAGTTTTTCGGAAAAATCATGGTTTTGGGTTGTTACATTTTAATTTATAAAATACTAAACACACGTTACACATTATTTTTGGTGAGGCCCGGCCCCAATGGCCCTTAATGACGAGCCGCCACTGTTTATTATCCATAATCGTTTGTTGTTCTTATCTTCCATTTGACTTTCCATTTCGTGTTACTTAACCAGCAGAACTGAACAAATATACTCTGAGTACCTGGAGTTATCGAACACACGTCATAACTACGTCATCACTAATCCCACCAATCAGATAACACAACGCTAGATAATCAAACAGCGATTGGTGGAGCTTAGTAAAGTTGTAATTTATGACTAGTAATCAAACTTCTCAATTATCATGTCGGCGTAAGTTTAGTTTCTCACACCGCCACACATGTTCTAGAAGTACTCAACTTTCCCTTGTCAAATAAGAGCAGATATCGCTTTACGAAACACGTCGGCATAGCTTACAGCTAGAAGACGGAGACGTGATATAATTAAATACTGTGCTAATGTGAGAGAAGCAGTTGGCGAGCAGTCTAGATTGACAATGACAAATGGCCAGGAAAACATGTCAGAACATGGCAGAGTCTCAAATCACGTTCTGTGTAAATAAGTTGCTATGAGGTCATTGAATGAAAACAATTAAAACTAAATCATGGAAATTATAACACAGTAACAAATTGCTACGTATGACGGCTGGAGATGACTAACTATAATTATAGCATTTATTTCTTTGAATATTTATTTTGTCAACTGAGAATTAAAAACAGAGGTATTGGATTTTGTAACATTTTTGTTAGGATAATAATAACATTTTTAAATTGATGACAGTATTGGTATTACTTTCATGCCTGAAGCTGATTTGTCACGATTCATAAATTTCATTAATGTTTTCAACCCTACTATTCGATTTACCTAGCACATCGCCACTTCTTGTGTCAACTTTCTTGACATCACCATACACCAATCCGACATCGTTATATTATAAGCCTACTGATGCACATAGTTTTCTCCTTTATACTTCTTCCCATCCCCAGGCTTGTCGTGATTCTTTGCCATTCTCCAAACTCTTGGGCCTTCGTCGCCTGTGTAACGATGATGATAATTTTCTCGATAGGACTCGCGAGATGCTTGATTCATTCCGCAGCCGCCTATACCTGGAGAAGATGCTTGTGTCTGCTATGCTTCGGGTTCAGCACATTTCTGCCAGGATTTCCTTACCAACCAGCATAGGACTTCCAACTCTGACAGTGTTAAACGTACTTTGACTTTCCACCACATAGTTCCACAGCTGCTGGGGAACCTTGTTGAACAAAAGTTTTATTCCGTCATCTTTCTATTCTAAAATCAGATCCAGAGACACGTTCAGTCTTCCAAAAATATCTTCTGGTGGCTTACCGCCGGAAAAGGAATCTTACGGATATGTTGGTACACAGTCGCCTTAAATCCAATGTCAAGGTTCAATTTGATACCGTCTGGGTGGCTGCCGGCGATGCCATACATGTGTCTATGTGATACAGACCCGTACTGTATCTTTTCCTAAAGCCACTTTTGTTATTGAGGATGGTTTTACTTGCGAGTTTCGCAACATAATCTACGCCATCACTTGTAAACGTTGTGACGATGCATATATAGGCGAAACTGGCAAAATCGAGTGGCCGTTCCGGCCAACACTTACGGGATATACGCAATGCCTGTGACCCTGTAGCCACTCATTTCAATGGAACGGACCATTTGAGAGCTCGCGATATCCAGGTCACAGTCATCCGATCATGTTCCTCTGATGTTCGTAGTCGATTTGATCTAGAAAATTGTTGTATATCTTTATATGGTACATTGCAACCTCATGGACTAAACGTGCTACATTCTTATGCTTCTTAATACTGTCTCTTCTCCTGCGCCATAGTATATGTGTATAAGTTAAATGTATATATGCTATGTATATATTTGGTTATTATTATTTATCTTCTTTTTCCATTCCTTTTTGTTGTTGCATTATTTCGTTTTCGTTTTTACTCCCATATTTTCATTTTAAAGCCGTAGGGGATTTATTATCTAATTATATATGTTATGTCTGCCGTTTAAGAAATGAATTTCTTCCCTTCTGATATATCCTGTGCTGGATAAAGGCCATTTGGTCGAAAAGTTGCTGTGTATTGTTATAGTTTTTGTACTTTCTAAAACTACAGTAGTTTGTTTTTACGTGTTTCGCTATAATTTATTATACCGACAGTCTATGTTAGTGTGTTTCTATTTCCTGGATGCGTCTCTGTCGCGTGGAGGTAAGGTGTTGCCTCTTGATCCTAAGATACTCGGTTCGTTTCGCGTGGAATGATTGGTATATTTGTCTAGATATCCCTGATCTAAATGTAGGTGAGATCAAGTTCCTAGCACGCTCGGAAACGGACGAACAACTCTTCACATTTGGAAAACGATAAGAATAATCTGCAACGCCGTTGTCATGGGTACATTCATTAGAGAGATCACAATAAAATGTCATCACCTTCAAAATAACTTCGGGGACTCTCGCAGGTGTAACGGAGTTCGATCACTGCTGCTGCTGCTTTCTTCCTGTGTAAACAAACATCGGAAACACACATGGTTATCACCGAAGTGCAATAATATTGGTGCAATCAAACAATCAATCAATCAATCAATCAAAAGTTTATCTTTCCAAGTCAAGGCTACACTGATGCTCTCAGTTAAACTGTACGGTCCCTTTGACTAATGATCCAGATGAAATCAAGGGCGTATATTTCAGGACAATGACTGACTAACTAGCAGATCGATTATGTGCCTGATTGCTCGAGTAGGTTGACGAAAAAGAAAGGGATACTTGCTCTGTATGTAATTTAGAAAAGACAAGCGTGTACATACACACTCAAACAAACTCGCACACATACACTCATTCACACACTCCCTCATAGAATTAGCACACACATGTCCACTCATTCTCTACTACACTTATCACTAACTCACAAATGCACACACATTCGCTGTCTCACTGACACGTGTATGCACACACTCATTCACCTTTTCACTGAAATACACACACACACACACACACATTCAACCACTGTCATTGATCACTGATACACACATACACACTGACTCACTGCCTCACTGATACAGATAAACGCACACTCGATGTCTCACTGTTACACATACACACCGTCTCACTGATACACATACACACCGTCTCACTGTTACACATACACACCGTCTCACTGATACACATACACACCGTCTCACTGTTACACATACACACCGTCTCACTGATACACATACACACCGTCTCAATGTTACACATATGCACACTCTTTAATGTCTCACTCTTGTGACATACTGCACACACACACATACTGCACGCACACACGCATACTGCAAATAATAACAAAAAGATCATGTCTCTGATATTCTTCCTGACATTTATGTGCAGCATACATGGCTACTATTAAACACTCTTCTAATACACAATGAAAGAGAATATGTATAAACAAAGAGAACGAATTGAAACTAGACATAACGACATGCGGCGAAATTGATAACATTTCTAACATATAACAGACGGATTCACTTTGGAACGCATTTTCAAACTTCTTCTTCTTCTTTGCGTTCGTTCTTTGCGACCAATTTTAATCACTCTTTGTGATATGTTTGATCTTTGCCAAGAACGTGTATACGTTGCACATTGGTTTGTAGGTCCCTAAACGCATAGACTTCACACGTTTAGGACATGTGCATCCGATTTCAGCCAAACCTCCTTAGTCGCCTCTTACGACACGCGTGGCAAATGCGGATTAGGCCAGCGCGGGCCAGTAGCAAATTTTAGCGGGGCCTAGGTTTTGTATGATAAATAATAAAACACAAATTTTACAAACTTGTCTCGATTTAATGTGAGCAAATTTAGAGATAATACTAAACAAATCAATTTCTCTAAGTAAATTCAATGTTCAGCGACATAAGGTGAGGTTATTTAGACGATCTTGTCCATCATGTTCCTTAACTCACTTTTTATACGCTTTAATGTTGAAAAGAACGTTCTCCGCTGCAGTTAGTAATCATTAAAGACAAGTAAATTCGTAAGACTATTTCTACATTTGGGAAACACAACTCTAATGAATTTTCCATTATGCTTTCTTCTAAATCTTCTTGGTAAGAGCTGACAATATTTGGAATTCTTTTCAAGATCTCTTCTGCTGTAAGAGATTTTAACTGCCAAAGTATTCCAAATACACCAGTCACTCTATGGTACGCTTCCATGCGTTTAGGTAAGGCAGAGAGTACATTATCAATTAGGACAATAAACACCTGACTTTCAAATTTTTGTTTGGGTATTTGATTTTCTACAACTTCATCGAGCGTAGTAGAGCCGCTGAAATCGTCGTATTTAGTATTTCGCTTGCGTCGTCTTGAAGTTTGTTGCTGATATTCTTGACAGTCAGGATTTTTGGCTTTGGTCTCAATATCTGAAAATGTAGGTCGCATTTGTTGAACGTACCTGTGTAACGATTCATAAAGGGCATATCCCGTGTTAAGGTCTTACTCAGGTGACTGTAATGAAGCGCTAGACGCTTGCAAGCGTTCTAGAACTCCGTTCCATAGAAGGGTCATTATTCCTGTTTCCAACTTACTCATCTCCAAACTAGCCCATACGCTTGATTACGACACTCTACCTTTGATCCATGTTATTTGAGATGTCATTCAAAACTTGTTTGATAGTGGTAATACCACATAAAAGGGCCTTTGTCGCATGAGCTCGGGCAGACCACCTGGTGTCCGACAGTCTCTTCAAAGTCGGGAGTTTTGAACCTGTATCTTCCAGTGCTTTGTAAGAACGCACCATCGATAGGTAGAAGGGAAAAGAATGTATAGAGGCTTTCAACAAAATCGAAAAATGTTATGCTTCTATACAACATTCTGCAGCACACTTAGAAACTAAATTCAGTGAATGTGCAAAGCAGGAATGTATTTGCGTACTTATTTATCTCCTTAATGCGTGCTTGTAAGCCGTGGTATTTCCCACTCATGTTGCTGGCATTGTCATAGCTTTGGCCACGACAGTCTTTGATATCAATGCCATTTTTCTTTAAAATCAAGTAAACTTTGGGCGAGTTGTTCAGTAGTATGACCTTCCATATCCAAGAACCTCACAAACCTTCTACTGGTCCAGATGGTAACACATAGCGCACTATTAGAGTGAGTTGGTCCACATGCGAAATGTCTGGAGTAGAGTCCAGTGATACGGAATAGTACTTGCATTTCTTAATTTCTGCAAATAATAGGATCCAGTAAGCTTGATGCAATTAGATGGATAAATTCCTCACATGTTGTTTTTGATAAGTATGATGTATGTCCCTTTCCTTTATTTGCATTAGTATTTATATGCTGAGCCAGAAAAATGTCAAATTTGGCTATTAATTCCAACAAACCTAAATAATTTTCGTTATAAGGTGAACTAATAGTTTCATCCCTACCCCGAAATGCAAGACCTCGTTCTGCTAAAATTGGATAACTGAAGTAATTCGCTCTAAAAGTGCTCGCCAATATATTTGTTCGGTCTCAATTGGGTTTACAAGTTGAGAATCGACGCGCATCCTACTTTTGCAAATTAACAGCGAAATTATCGCTTGTCTATGGAAGGTGCTTTCTTCACGTCTTTTCAACAAATTAATTGCGTTTTTCCAGTCGTCAAATCCTTTTTTCGTAAACCGTGACGAACAGCCTGAATCAGTAACTTTGCAAACAGAAAAGTTGTCCTTAGTTTCTGAATAACAGAACCAATCTTTCACATGAGTTTTAATTGTTGGTTTATGTGTATATGTGAAAAACGACTTTCGACAAAATCGTAGATTGTTTTCTTTATCGTATGTTTTTTAAGACATGAAATCACTGTTCATATGTTGCACTTCGCTACTTTCTTTCGCAATCCAATAATCTCGATTGAAGTTGCTTGGCCATTCACCAATACCGTTGGAGTACATTTTACTTTCGTTGTGTTTTTGGCTTGTAGAAGATGTTGCTACATTGGAAGCATGTGCTGTGCTTTCTGCCTCTCTTAGTTTGAAGATGATATGGCTAAATTGGAAGGACTTGCTGTACATTCGACTTTAGTTTGTCTTGTGGAAAGTGTGGCTAATTCGTGAAGAATCATAATGGTAATATTGGTAATGATGATTCTTCTATAGCACTGCCTTCATCTACTACACAGTGAGACGCGACTTCTGTCTTTTCTGCTTCCTTTTTTTTGGATTCAGCACCATCACACACGACATTAAAAAATTCAGATAGCTTGCGTGTTTTTGATATAACATCTTGGTTATTTTTTCCTTTTCATCTCTGTCACATAGGCGCGGGCCCCCAGAAGCGCGGGGCCCGTAGCATTTGCTACTTCTGCTACTAAGCTAATCCGGCGCTGTGGCAGGTAACAGTGGTTCTATTCTTTACACCCCAAATTTGGGCCCCGGTAATCACTCGGCGATTTTCTAACTATTTTAGTAATTTGCTTTCTGGACTCTTTTTTTTTTTTTTTTTTTTAAAATATTAACTACTGATATTAACTACTAATATTAACTACTGATATTGAAAGAGTTGGAGCTGGTGATGGATTTGTCACATGCCACGAGTGTCCCTAGTTATTATTACCAGACAAGCACTGTCGTGGAACCCCATGGGGGAACAAGAAGTGGGGACATGCAACAATCTCTTGAATAAGGAATCTAGAGGCTGAAGCTGGAAGAACAGAGAAAATATGGAGTGAATATATGAGGAGAATATAGAGAGAGAATATATAGGGGAAAATGAAAAGAATTGCACATGATATAACTGCTAAATGATGAACGGTTGGTTTATGACCAATGAACACTGAGATAGCAGCAGAAGAAGAAGAAGAATCGAATACATTTTTAATTTTGTTAATATCTAAAGCAAAAATACGGGAATAGAATGGAGAGATGTATAAATAACAGCGGGTAATGTAGAAATGTTTAACAAATATTGACAAATAACAAAGATCAAATAGTGTTGAAATATCAATGTTAGATTTGGTCAATGACAATATTGTAGTATGAATAAATATAACGCAACAAAGGCAGTCAAAGGCGGCACTACTAAATTCATTCAATACTTCCAGTAGCTATATACTTTAATGTGACACCATGTACGGTATGCGAGCAAAACTGGGATTTAGCCAAACTTAAATTTAGATGATCTCAATTGTAGAGAGAATGACTGCGATCTCTGACTAGTATTGCCACTACCCAGAAGGAAAGCAATGACAATCTGTTTTTTTACTGCCAAGAAACCCATGGCAAACATGATGTGTTTAAAAGCCTGCGTTTTCCTTTGGCAACATATGTTAGTGAGACATGGACCATTGACAAAGCGGCGGAGAAGATCATTAATGCATCTTAATGCAAATGCTACAGAAGCGTAGTTAGAATATCATGGATAGAGAAAAGAACAAATGCTTCTGTTCTGCAACAGCTTGATGTTAAAGAGAGTTGGCTATTAAAGAGCATAAAAACAAGGAAAATTACCTATTTTGGACACATCGAACGACACAAGTGCATAGGGAAGATAATTTTGGAGGAAATGGTGAATGGAAGAAGAATGAGAGGAAGACCTAGAAGACGATGGGTACAAGATGTCATTGATGATCTGAGAATAACTGCTGCTGACGCCGGCCAACTTGCACAGAACAGATAGTTTTTCAGGACTGCAGTCATGGGAGCCAAGTGCCGGAAGGGACAAGATACTAGACGATGATGGTGAGATTTAGCTTAAACAGCTCAAACACACATTATTGTATTGTTCTAAATTGAAATGTTGTCAAAGAGTTCTCAAAACACATCAGAGAAAATAACAAACAATTCTAGCCAACAAGAACTCAGAATTGAAGACATGCTCCTTGATTATAAAAATAAGATTAAGGAAAAGTGAAGTAATTTGGACATTTAAAGCAGAGACATGTAAAGCAAAGACATGTAAAGCAAAGACATGTAAAGCAGAGACATGAAGGTTTGGAGAGAAAACAGTTATGCAGGAAGACATTCCTTGGAAAGTTGATAACAGGAAAACTAAGGTGACGATGAATGTATGAAATGATAAACTACCTCCACATATATAAATTGCTTGATAAAGGCGTTGTGGTCGAAACGTTGCTGTGTGTTGTTATTGTTTTTGTACTTTGTAAAACTCCAGTACTTTGTTTTTACTTGTTTTGTTATTGCTAGATAGTTTTACTGCAGTCTTCCCTTACATGGATAATACGTTCACCTAGTAGAAACAGAAGAAGAAATCTGAAATATGATGGAGAACAATTTCCAAAGACTGGTATAATGAAAGAGTTCTAGACAGCAGAATTTATAAGATAATAGATAATAATGAAAAGAAAATGCTGACACAGAAACGCACAAACTGCGAACTTATGTCATGGCTTGACGCTGTCGCCTATTGTTGAAACAATACACACACAGACAGAGTGAACTGAAGTGTTTCCCTATTTGATTGCATGATAAACCAGCAATACACAGCGATAGCTAAAGTACATCAAAAGATGAAGCTTTTCAGATACGACGACCTGGCAAGTTTGCTCTCAGGGAAATATCAGTTCTTCATTTCAACTATTGATCCCCATGCTGGCATTATTTTCACCGCTCCTAGTTCCAGTGTCTGGTGTAGTCCGGACAATAAGACTAAAATATGACTTTAGAGACACAAGCACTACGGAGGAAAGGAAGCCGGGGAAAAGTGCATTATATAAAATACTTTTCAAGCTAATATGGTTTGATAGTCTGTTTGTACGGAAATAAAACTAAAAAATAGCACAAGTTCACTCAACAAAGTAAACAAACTATACTTTTAATGGGCGGTGCTGTCTTGTCGGGTTCTGTCAAGTTTCACAAGATAACTGCAGGTAAATATGAGACATATGAGAAGGTGTATAGAAGACAGATATACAAAGTAGGATAGAAGATAGATATGAGAAGGTGTATAGAAGACAGATATACAAAGTAGGATAGAAGATAGATATGAGAAGGTGTATAGAAGACAGATATACAAAGTAGGATAGAAGATAGATATGAGAAGGTGTATAGAAGACAGATATACAAAGTAGGATAGAAGATAGATATGAGAAGGTGTATAGAAGACAGATATACAAAGTAGGATAGAAGATAGATATGAGAAGGTGTATAGAAGATATATATACAAAGTAGGATAGAAGATAGATATGAGAAGGTGTATAGAAGACAGATATACAAAGTAGGATAGAAGATAGATATGAGAAGGTGTATAGAAGACAGATATACAAAGTAGGATAGAAGATAGATATGAGAAGGTGTATAGAAGACAGATATACAAAGTAGGATAGAAGATAGATATGAGAAGGTGTATAGAAGACAGATATACAAAGTAGGATAGAAGATAGATATGGGAAGGTGTATAGAAGACAGATATACAAAGTAGGATAGAAGATAGATATGAGAAGGTGTATAGAAGACAGATATACAAAGTAGGATAGAAGATAGATATGAGAAGGTGTATAGAAGACAGATATACAAAGTAGGATAGAAGATAGATATGAGAAGGTGTATAGAAGACAGATATACAAAGTAGGATAGAAGATAGATATGAGAAGGTGTATAGAAGATAGATATGAGAAGGTGTATAGAAGATAGATATGAGAAGGTGTATAGAAGACAGATATGAGAAGGTGTATAGAAGACAGATATGAGAAGGTGTATAGAAGATAGATATGGGAAGGGGTATAGAAGATAGATATGAGAAGGTGTATAGAAGACAGATATGAGAAGGTGTATAGAAGACAGATATGAGAAGGTGTATAGAAGATAGATATGGGAAGGTGTTTAGAAGATAGATATGAGAAGGTGTATAGAAGACAGATATACAAAGTAGGATAGAAGATAGATATGGGAAGGTGTATAGAAGACAGATATACAAAGTAGGATAGAAGATAGATATGAGAAGGTGTATAGAAGACAGATATACAAAGTAGGATAGAAGATAGATATGGGAAGGTGTATAGAAGACAAATATGGGGAGGAGTATTGTCGGACTTCTTGCCATTCTCGCAGCTCTTGCGCCTTCGTCGCCTTTGTAGCGAGGACGATGATTTTCTTGAGAGAGCTCGCGAGATGCTCGATTTCTTTCGCAGGCGCCTATACCCGGAGAGAGTGCTTGTCTCGGCTATGCATCGAGTTCAGAAAATCACTCGCCAGCAGGCCCTCACCAGCCAGCATAGGACTACTAACTCTGACAGAGTAAAACTTATCTTAACTTTCCACCCCATAATTCACTGGTCAAAAATGTTTTATTCCGTCATCTGTCTATCCTTAAGTCAGATCCTGAGACCCGTTCTGTCTTCCCAACTATCCTTTGGTGGCTTGCAGACGGGACATAAGTCTTAAGGATATGTTGGTACACAGTCGCCTTAAGTCCAATATCCAGACTCATTTTGGCACTGTCCAGTGTAGCCGTCGACGTTACAACACGTGTGCTTATGTGATACAGACGCGTACTGTATCTTTTCCTTTAGCCACGTTTGTTATTGACGATGGTTTCACATGCGAGTCCGTAATCTTATCTATGCCATTATCTGTAAGCGGTGTAACAAGGCTTATATCGACGAGACAGGCAAGAGGCTCAGTGACCGATTCGCCCAACACTTACGCGACATACGCCAATGCTCTGTGACCCGTAGCCACCATTTCAATGATACTGGCCATTTAGGAGCTCACGATGTCCAGGTCACAGCCATCCGATCATGTTTTTCGGATGATCGCAGTCGATTTGCTCTGGAGAATCGGTTGATTTCTTTGTATGGTAACTTGTGACCACGTGGGCTCAATGTATTACATTCCTATGCTTCTTAGTACTTTCTTTTCCCATGCCTTGTAATCTATATGGGTATATGTTGCATGTATTCAAGTTATATATTTACTAGATTTTTCAATGTTTCTCTTCCGTTCTATTTCTAGTTTTTATGTGTGTTTTTGTGTTACATTTATTTCGTTATTCGCTTTTATTCCCAGATTTTCATTAGAAACGTTTGTATTTGGTCGTTCATTTTTTTTTAATTTGTCACTCCTGTTGTTCGTTTGCTTGATAAAGGCCTTGTTGGTCGAAACGTTGCTGTATTTTGTCATTGTTTTTGTAATTTGTAAAACTACAGTACTTTGTGATTACGTGTTTTACAAATTAAACCTAGTGTGATCACGAATTTTGGAACGAACTATAAGTACCAATTAGTTAAACATGGATTCGTAACGTCGTGAGGTATATAAGACTCTCTCTTCTCTCTTTGCCTTTTTACCCCGGGCTGGGGCATAGGCCCTCAACCAACTCATGCCAAGTCTTCCTATCTCTAGCTATCTCCTGCAGCCCTCCAGCTCTTCTTTATATTGTTGATCTCTGCCTCCAAATCTCGTCTCCATGTATTTCTGGCCTCCCCTTCTTTCGCTGTCCCTGCGGGTTCCAGGCAAGGACCCTTCTTGTTATATTCCCTCCGGTTTTCGCAAAGTGTGTCCTATCCAGCGCCAGCGTCTTTTTTAACCTGTTCGTTCACTGGAATCTGTCTTGTTCTCTCCATAAGTTCCTCATTTGGACCCTATCATACCATCTTATTCCTCTATTCTGCGCAGACACCAGTTGATGAATGTTTGCAATTTATGCGCTATTGTTTTAGTTGTTCTCCATGTTTCTGACCCATACAGTAGAACTGCTTTAACATTAGAGTTAAATATCCGAATTTTTGTTCTAGATTTGATTTCTTTGGACTTCCAAATGTTTCCCAGCGCAATGAAAGCTCCTCTGCCTTCTGTATTCTTATTTTAACATCTCTATCTGTTCCACCTTCTTTGTCTACGTTGCTGCCCAAATATGTGTATGATTCTACCTCTTGAAGTGGGATTTCCATCAGGGAGATCGAGTTGTCGTTTGCTTGGTTAATTCTCAATATCTTTGTCTTTCCTTATGAATGTTCAGCCCTAGTTGCTGGGACCTTTGATTCAATGTGTTGTTTATCCTGCATCTGATTTTGTGTATGTGACAGAAGGGCTATATCATCAGCGAAGTCCAGATCATCTAGTTGCTCTGTCAGAGTCCATTGGATTCCATTTCTGGTGTTAGTTACTGTGGTCTTCATAATCCAGTCTATTGTCAGTAAGAACAACAAAGGTGATAGAAGACATCCCTGACGCACTCCTGTTTCTATTCCGAAAGTATCTGTTAGTTTACCTTCATGAAGAACTCTACATTTCATATCTGTATATGTTGCTTTTATTAGGTTAATAATTTTCTGTGGGATTCCATAATGCCTCATTAATTTCCAAAGGGTTTCCTTATCAATACTGTCAAAAGCCTTCTCATAATCAACAAATCCGATATAAAGTGGGGATTTCCATTCAATACTTTGCTCTATTATTATACGTAATGTGGCTATCTGGTCAGCACAGGATCTATTTGGTCGGAAGCCTGCCTGTTCATCTCTTAGCTTTATATCGATGGTATCTCTCAGTCTCTCCAGGATGACTCTGCTTAGTATTTTCCCAGGTACTGACAACAGCATTATTCCCCATAGTTTTCACACTTCTGAAGGTCCCTTTCTTTGGTAGCTTCACCAGGTATCCTTCTCTCCAGTTTGCTGGTATTTCTTCGGTCTCCCAGATTCTGCTAAATAATTTATACAGTATTTCTGTGGATGTGTTTATGTTGGCTTTAACTGCCTCTGCTGGAATACCATCTGGACCTGCCGCTTTTCCATCTTTTAAAAGTTTAATGGCTTTACTAATCTCCTCCTTGGATGGTTTCTCACAGTTGATGTCCAAGTCAATTTCTGCGGGTTGGATATCTGGGGGGTTTGTAGGTGCTGGTCTGTTCAGGAGTTCCTTGAAGTATTCCATCCATCTTTCCATTTGGTCTCTAACATTAGTGATAGTTTCCCCACTACTATTTTTGATCAACCCATTTGATGGTCTGTATTTTCCTGCTAGCTTTCTAGTGATATTGTAAAGATCCCTAAGGTTTCCTTTTCCTGCAGCTACCTCTGCTTCTCTTGCTAGATCTTCTACGTATTGTCTTTTATCTAACTTTATTTGTTTCTTCACTTTCTTGCTAGCTTCTGTGTACTTTTCCTGGGCTATGGCTTTGGCAGTTCTAGTTTTGCTATTATTTAAATCTGCTTTCTCTTTTCCTTTCTTCTATTTCCTTGAGAGTTTCTGGAGTTATCCATGCCTTATGATTCCGCTCCTTCTTTCCTAATACCTCTGTGCATGTTTCATTCCAAATATTTTTGGCTTGCTGCCAGCATTCTTCCGCACTCACCTCATCTTCTAATTGCCGCAACACCTCATACTTATTAGAGACTGTGACCATGAACTGTTCCTTTGTTTCTTGACTTCTGAGGTATCCTACATTATATTGGTGTCTATGTTCATGGGATGTTATGTATCGCTTAAGCTTCAGTTTAATTTTACTTATCAGCAAATGGTGATCCGAATCTACATCTGCCCCCTTAGGACCCTTACATCTTGTAGAGATGACCTGAATTTCTTGTTTATGCATATGTGGTCAATTTGATTTTCTGTTCTGTGATCTGGTGATACCCAGGTTGCTTTATGTATTCTTTTTTGTGGAAAGACACTTCCACCTATGACGTATTGATTCGCTGCACAGAAATTAGTGAATAGTTCTCCATTTTCGTTCATTATTCCTAGTCCGTGTTTCCCATGATCTCCTCGTAGCCTATGTTGTCCGAACCTATTTTGGCATTGAGGTCACCCATCAGAATTTTGATGTTCCCATTTCTATGATTACCTATAGTATTTTGAAGTTTTATGTAAAATTCCTTCTTTACTTTTTCCTCTTTATCATTGGTAGGTGCATAACACTGGGTCACATTCAAGAATACTTTCTTTTGGTGGTTCTGAATGTTGCTGTGATTATCCTAGGACTCACTGCTTCCCACTTTATTAGTGCAGTCTCCGCTTCTTTAGATAGCATTAAAGCCACTCCTTCACTATGGGGGCATTTTCTTCCATATGGCCTGAGAACAGCATTGTTTCTCCTGTGTTTAGACGTTGTTTGCCTGCACCATTCCACCTAGTTTCACATAATCCCAAGATGCCAATCCCGTGAAATTTCATCTCATTTACAACCTGTGCTGTCTTTCCCATTTGATACATACTTCTAACATTCCAGGTGCCAATTCTGGAGCTTTTCCTAGGTGAAAGGAAGATAATCTGCAGTGTAGACTCCTTGCGGCTTTCTCTGCATCGCTTCATACCTCTTCTAGAAGAGCTTCCTTTCCTCTTGGCTGGCACAGTTTTTATTTTATTTTTATGTGACTTGTTCATGGTTGGTTGGATTTGTGGCTAAAATTTTCTACTGGATAGGGTAGCCAGCCCTACGCCAAACCCCACCTTAGTCGCCTCTTACGACATGCCTTGTAGGTCGAAGTGCTGCTACTCTTTGCTCCCCTTGCGGGCCCCGGCAGCACACGGGCGTATATAAGACTGCATGCAACAAATTACTTGTATCCATCAGATAGATTTCGTACAAATTAAACCTTAGTGTGATCACGAATTTTGGAACGAACTATAGTACAGGTAGGACACACAAGAAAGTCGGCCTGCTAGAGGGGAGGTACACGTGAAAGTCGGTCTGTTACAAGTGATGTACACACTATCCAATTAATCATCACTGTCAATGTTTTACATTCAGCAATCATCATCCTCACCATCTAGTAGCTTATTCAGCGCAGAACGTTGCCAGCGTTACCGACATTCGACATTTCTTCCCATCTTAGACACAATTTAACCACAGTATGAAATAACACATATAACCAATGAAAGTGTGTTTCAGAAAGCAGAGTTATAATGTCATGAAACGTTAATGTTACAACGTCATGAGACGATGAGAGCTGACAGACCCAAATATATCTAGTCCGTGCCCGTCCGTTCAGTTTACATGCTAGGACAAGAACACAGAGTGAAAACTCTGAAGTCATTGGGGAGATGTAAACGATATGTATTCCGAAAAACGTATCAGGAGCGGCACCCACTTGTGCTCGTTGGTTCATATCACACACAAATCTCAAATTGTTGTTGAACAGTGATTATTGTAGATGGAATACAACTTGGTACGGGAACGTAATTTAAAAAAATGTAATGGGCACAAACTATCGAAGCTTAACTGCTGTATAAATCATAGCACAATTTACTAATGTTCTTTCATTCAAATCACAAACAAATCACAAAGAGTGATTAACAAGTGATTTTATTCTGGAGAAAGCAGAAAAAGAAGAAGTCAAGTCCCTTCCTATTTCTATCCGCTTAGTAAACGTTGGTTAAATATTCAGATCTTTGTGCCGTTCTATTTATTTATTTATTGTTGTTATTTTGTGTTTGTTTATGTGTCAATACATAATGATAATCACGAGCAATAACGTACAAACAGAGAATTTGAAAATCCCACTCACCGACCAGATTGAGAGAGATACGGCTTGAAAAGTACAACATACCAAATATGGGGAAAAGATTGATTAATCAACATCGAACCATCGTGGTGGGTCGCTGGACTCTGCCGGATTTGTTGAGTCGGGGGTCGGATCATCTATTAACATATCTGAAGTGATATGATGATAGTCCTCATATAACTGATAACATACTGATATATATATCAAATCCCCTTGATACCTGACATTTGTTTTGTTGTTTCTAGATAAAATATTCTAGTCTTTTAAAGTACAGTTATCATGTATTTGATAATGTGATACAGCTTCAGGCACTAGATGTACTATCTGTATCCAAGCAAGCATGTCGCATGATGAAATCATTCGATTTGGATCCCCAAAAGTAATCGCTACTTGGCCACTATTATTTAAATGACTCATACTCGTTGAATAACCAGTAATCGTTATTTGGCCACTACTCGTTACATGACCAGTATTCGTGATTAGCTTTGTAACAGTTAATAAACTAGCATTGATTACTGTCTGAGTAGTTTATTGCTTCTACATGAAAAGGCAAGAAGATACGAGAATCGTTACATTACTATATGTTACTCTTTAGGTTCCTTTCAGAAGGGCAGGTTTCGGTATGAGCGGATGTCGTCTATAGAAGTTTCTAACCTCCAGAGACTTACCTGATATACTGTCCTGGGCATGCGGGTGTTTACGGCAATGAGAGAGAGGCCAGGCTTGCATCAACAGCATCAATTGTTGGGGAGTTGAAGATGGATAAGGAGGATATTCTTCGGTCTCTTCGCGACTGTCTGTTGGATGAGGACACTAAAATCGATGTTGAATCGATCAAGCGATTTAGGCAGTTTGGAGTTACCCGTTGTTCAAGGAACTAGATGCCTGAGAGGCAGAGTGAGAGGCGTGTTTAATCAGCGAGCCACTTGAACCATCAGTATGCATACTCTTCTATATCTGTTGGGGAGACTGAGCACTTATGGGTCTGCCCGGAGTGCAATGACGTCAGTTTAGTAACCCATAAGCAATAATCAATAACTCTTTAGGAATCGATAATATGGAAGTTCTATGGAGTTTTTTTTGTAGTACGATGACGATTTTAAACGTTTTTCCTCCATTTAAATGGAAGATGATCGGGAAAATATATTTGAATGAAATAAGAAAAGAAATATACTTACACCATTTAGAATCAAAGCTGAACAATTATTTGTCTACATAATCATTATGCAAGTCAATACATTTGTGTCAACCTCGCACTAGTTTTTGAAACCTGTTCATAAAGAATTCGTTGTTTTGTTTTTGAAACAATTTCCTTACTTCAGACTTCACCTCTTCATCCCTGCTCAAGTGCTGGCCCTTCAAGTGTTCCTTTAATTTTTGGAACAAATGGAAATCACTGAGTCAGGTCTGGGTTATACGTTAGATGTGGCAGCACTGAAAAGTTCAGGTGCTGAATTTCATTTATTTTTGCTGTACTTGTTTGAGACCTGTTGTAACATGTTGAAGAAGTGTGTCATTGTATTCCCATCCTTCTGATTCTTCTTGTTAATGCAACAAAAGTTTCCATGTAACGCCCAGAGTTTATTGTTGTTCCCTTTCTCCCATAAAGTCTGCAAGAACAACACTTTTAGAATTTGAAAACAAAACTGTCAGCATAACTTTCCCAGTCGAGGCTTGTGTTTTGGATTTGTTGTTTGCTGCTGTGATTGTTTATAGCGGTATTCTCCATCTTTGAAACGTTTTACCTTACGTCTTACTGTACTCAAAGCAACACATTCTTCTTCTTCACCCGTCGCCCCTAGGGAAGCATAGGTCAGCAACCAAGGCCTTTCAAGCCCGCCTATTCAAGGCCATCCTTTCCAGATCTCTCCACTCTCTCCCCATTTTCTTGCATTCCGTCTCCAACTCCGTCTCCATGTGTTCCTGGGTCTTCCCTACCCTATTGCCCTGGTGTTCCATTGGAGAGTCTGTCTTGTGATGCTTTTATGGGGTTTCCTCAATGTGTGTCCTATCCATCGCCACCTTCTGCTCCTTAGCTTGTCTCTTGTTCCACCTGTCGTTGTCCTGTTCTATACCAGAGTTCCCTGTTTGTGATCCTGTCATACCATCACAGATGGAGTATCATGCGCAAGCATCTATTGATGAATGTCTGCAACTTTTTGGTGTTCCTCTTAGTTGTTGTCCATGTCTCCGCTTCATATAGAATGACAGCCTTGACACTTGAGTTAAATATTATTATCTTTGTTTTATTCCTGATCATTCTTGAACTCCATATGTTCTTCAGAATGGCAAAGCTGATGAATGTTGATAACACTTCCCAGTTATGTAAATGTGTCCACCTCAAAAGCAACACATTGATCACCATAAACGGCTTGCGTACGTTTGTGAATTTCACTTGCGAAAAGGAACGTGTTGCGCTGTTAAGAAGTCAATAACAGCGTGTGGTTTAAACCGCTCGTCTCGCCCGAGTGGTTACCGGGGCCTAAATTTGGGGTGTAAAGAATAGAACCACTGTTACCTGTCACGCATGTCGTAAGAGGCGACTAAGGAGGTTCGGCTGAAATCGGATGCATGTGTCCTAAACGTGTAGAAATCTATGCGTTTATGGGCCTACCAAATCAATGTGCAACGTATGTACGTTCTTGGCAAAGATCAAATATATCACAAAGAGTGATTAAAATTGGTTGTAAAGAACGAACACAAAGAAGAAACTGCTCGTTTGAACATTCCTCCATTTTGATATCCACTGAGCGGGAAAATGTCACAGTCTTCATGCACAAGGTCAATCCTGGTTGTGGGGAGATACCGTGCGGCTGTACAGAATCAGATTTATCCAGACATGTCCATGTTACTAAATATATAACAGTAGAGACACAACTTTTCAGTCCACCCTCGTATGTTGTAAACATGTGTTGATGAAGATTCCCATCTTCAAAGTTTGACAAATAATATAAATATATTAAGACTGTCAATGTTCTGCATAATTGTCTAGTTTCAACAATCTAGCAAAGAAACGTTGATAGACAAAAAACAAATCTACTGAAGTGGTAAAAATATAAATATATATCTTGTGACCAGGGACGGCTCGTCATTAAGAGCCAGTGGGGCCCGGCCCCACGAAAAATATTGAGTAGCGTGTACTTACTATTTTATACATTATTTGTTCATAATTATTACTTTCAACGGGATACTGATTAGCTTTGAAAGTTGATATATAACGTTTAAATATCACACACAGTCTGAAATCTGACATTCAGCTTCTTTCCTCCCTAATTAGTTAGCAGTATCAGTTATATGAAAACTATCGTCATAGCACCCGACATATCCATAAGTGCTCCGATCTCCCTTCCAGCAAATCCAGCAGCGTCCAGCGACCCAACATACTAGTTCTATGTTGATTAATCAATCTCTTTGCATATTTAGTATTTCGTTCTTTTCGGGCTGCACCAATATTGACACCCATGTCTCTCGATCTGATCAGCGAGAGTTATTCACAGCCCTGAAACGCCTCTGTTTGGAAAGACTCTCTCAATGCGTGAAGAATGTCATTTTGATCCATGCCAGCTCCCTCTGATATTGTAGCCAAGCCAGTCAATCTATCAGCTCGTTCATTACCTCTAACTCCTGCATGCCCAGGGACAAAAATGAAGGTGATTTTGCTGATCATTGTCTGTACCAGTACCTCCACCCAGTTGCGTCTCACCATTTCTGATTCGACTTTACGAATCATGATCATGGAGTCACTGAGTATGAAAACACGAGAGTAGTTGTGAGATGCCAACCATTTCACCGCTTCCGTAACCGCCCAAACCTCCATTGTCAAACTACTTGTGGTTGTTGCGTAGGACAATTAGTATACACCCTAATAAGTATACGCCCCTGGTCATTAGGGGCCAGTAAGAACAGGCCTACCAAACCTATTATTTTAGAATTTATTTTTTCGTAAGTATTATTTTTAACTTGACACTGATTAGCATTGAAAGTTGAATATATAACACTAAAATATAAATATTATATCAGAATAATATAACAACCATATTAATATCTACTATATAATCCTTAGTGTCGGATGTGCTGTCCGTCTATACACGGCCTCAGTTTACATCCAATATTCACCAAACTCGGTAAAAAATTGTATTGGGCAAACTTTAGATCAGCTAAAGAAACAGTTTCGAAATCGGATCAAAATTCATTTTAAAATTAAATAAAATCGAATTCTTGATGTCCGATCCGACATTAACATCCGCCATCTTTGTTACATTCAGAACGCGGTTAAGAAAGCTTAACAGTCAAAGAGATATCATCCAAAAATTGCCAGATGGCCTCTACGACATAGGCATGGATTATGTCCCTTAACGTACCATATACGATTATAACGATTATGTCCTTAATAAGTTGTGCTGCGTTTTTCCGTTCGCGTTGATTTACGCGGAATGTATCATTTTCATGTTATTACAGCTTCACTTTTCTGTTTCAAACTACACTATAGAAATTTTAAAATAATTAGGAAGAATGCGAAGACGCTACTTTGATTAGACGTGAAGCATTACAAGAACCACTCGAACCGTTAAAATCGTTTAACGACGACATACCCGATTCAAACCACCTCTTAAAAAATATCAGAAAATACAATTCATGCTATTATAACAACTTTCACCTGTGCGGAGCCGGGTTAATTAGCTAGTATAACATATTCTTATTAAAAAATATTATAAAAACAAACTCATCATTTTCCATCTAATGCTTCGCGCATTGTTGTGCCGCGCACTATTACTGGGGAGAGTTAAAAATTTTCTATCTAAGATGTAACATTGCAATCTCTGACCTTTGATCACTATAGCAATGATAACTGCCAAAACAATTGTCATTTTCATTCCGCCAAAGAAATATTTATTCTTACGCAGCCAAACTACTTCCCAGATAAACAAGGACTCTAGATCAAATAGTCCGTTAAATTATTGATTGAATTCCCAATTTGATATAAAAACAGTATAACATTATAGAAAATAATAGTACTAAATAAGAAAACCATCTTAGAATAAGATTAGTTTTAGGGAATTGTCCCTTGCATTAATACATCTTGTCTACAGAGTGAGTTCATGTGTCGTGTATAAAATCATAACACACAAAATACTACGACATACGTGACCTTTGAACTCGGTTACCCTGTACATGTACGATCGCCTGAAATCTTTGACAGGTCGACTGACGTCACTTGATCTAGGTCAGCTAAAGACAGAGACGATGGCAATAAGTAGACAACCAGGAAACCGTACAATAAAACTCCAGAACGTAGAAATAAAGCAAGCAATTGAGGTCAAATACGTAAGAGCAAACTCCCCCAAACCATTCTTTAAAGAAGTAAATGGTGGAAGAAATGAAATTTTCTTTCGTACAGTTGTGACGTTGTCAACTGAGTTGAGCGAAACACTTTAAAACATTTTTAACAATAACAAAGTACTAGAGATTTACAAAATACAAAACAATGACAATACACAGAAACGTTTCAACCAAGTTGCATTTATCAAGCAAAGAATACAACAGAAGTGAAGAATTTCACTTCTTTCACAGTACACTAAATATAGAATGAAAATCATGGCATATCATTTACATGACGTAACCATCAACCAAAGCAAACGGAGTCGTTTTCTACGTTTACAGCAGAGATTATATATTAAAAAAATATATTATATATTACAAAATCTCATACCAAGTATACGACGCTTGGTATCATTCACAAATTAGTGGTTTGTTGTCATACGTGTAACGCATGTTCAAATTGCGTTCCATACAAGTATTTTAAAAAAAATAATCTTCTCTAGGCGCTCCTGTCGTTTGATGTGTCCGAAATATTTAATTGTCTTTGATTTTATTTTATTTAATAACCAACTCTCTTTAGTATCAAACTGTTGCAGAACAGAAGCATTTGTCCTGATTTTATTTATTTAATAGCTAACTCTCTTTAGTATCAAACTGTTGCAGAACAGAAGCATTTGTTCTTGATTTTATATTATTTAATAGCTAACTCTCTTTAGTATCAAGCTGTTGCAGAACAGAAGCATTTGTTCTTTAGTATCAAGCTGTTGCAGAACAGAAGCATTTGTTCTTTTCCTGAAAGGTGTAATAACTTCCCGGAATAGACAATAATAATAATACTCCGAAAATTTCGATTTTCCCGAGAGTTTTGCCGGGATCAACCAAGAAAAATGACCACGAGCCGCCACTGCTTGTGACCTTTAACCTCAGTTGGGGAATTAGCCATCAAGTAACTCATTCTTAGTTTTCTTATCTTCAACTAGCTCTTGCAGTTTTCGTTAATCTATGTCTTCAAGTCTCTTCTGCTTGTATTTCTATACGTCTCTCTCTTTTTTTCTGCGAGTTCCAGGAAAGGGCCCTTCTTGTTACATTCTCCTTTAGTTTTCTAAAGGTGTGTCCTATCCAGCGCCTTTATTCACTACTTGGTTCTCTGAGACAAGTCTCGCTCTCTCTATAAGCTCATCATTTGTGACCCTATCGTATCAGCCTCTCTTCACTACACACACACCAGTTGAATGTTTGCAGTTTATTAGTTATTGTTCCAGTTGTTCTCCATGCTTCTGAACCATACAGCAGAATTGTGATGTGAACATCAAGAAGCGCACATGCAGTAGTCTGTCAGAGTGTAGCGTCGAGGCAAGGAGCAACTTTGCAGAAAATATATTATAGCTAACTTCCCTGGCATGTGAACATGGGGACCGCATAAGCTGATGGTATATTAGCCTCAAAGAAACGAATACTTTTTACTAGAGACTATTCGGTTTGTTTGTTTTGTAGGGATTAAGACTTCTGTAAGCCAAGACCTTGCCAACATAAGAACAAGTTTTGTTAAAATTGTTTGTGGTTATATCAGAGCGTGTATGCCAACAAACATAAAAATAAGAAATTAATCCTAGTGAAGGATCCGACTGCTATTAGAGATACTTTCAAATCCAGGCATTAACAGGTATTCGAGGATAGAAATTTAACTATTTCCGGTTCCGGTTTTCCAAACAACAGCGCTAACTTTAAGAATTAAAAGTTAAAGGATATCATGGTTTGTTTTGTAACAAAGTTATTCTTTACGATATATTTCCCGAAGTCTTGTTTACGATACATTTTACGAATGAAGAAAACGGAATGCACTGTTATAATACCCAATATTTGTTTATTGCTAATATAATTTTGCTATTCTTTCTTTTGTTTTGTGCCTTCCTGCTTTTTTGCCGTCCGTTAGGCGTAGCACTAGCACTACTAGCAGGTTTAACTAATGATCGGTTTCCGAGATCGATAGTGCACGCTCGGTCGCTTGATATGCTGTGGTATTGTGATGTTTTAAGATGTCTGTAACTCCATCAATCCATCTTGTTCTTGGACTTCCTCTTGATGATTCCATTTTCAGGTTGTACGCTCTTGCAACTGATTGTATTCAGGTTCATTCTCACCAAGTGACCAAACCATTTGAGTCTGTTTTTCAATGAATAATAGCAGTTGTTGTTCCGACAGTTCTTCTAATTTCCTTTTTTATATGGTCTCTTGTTTTATTTACCGCTGTCCTCAAGCATCTCATTTCACAGATGGTAATTTTCCGTTCTTGTTCTTTTGTCATTTCACTGTTTATGTTTGGCACTGTGGAGTGTGGTAGCACACACTCACTGTCACGACTGTGTGGTGTACTGGTACTGTATCTAGTATCTCTTTCTCGCGATCGTTCTTTTTGGCCATTTTGATAATTCTTATTGTGATATTTAAACAGCCTTTGCCAAGAACGTATTTTTTCGTCATCATCATACAGTGCCATGCATTTGGAGCTCTAGTGCTTATCCTTCGCGACGTGTCGATTTCAACCAGCGTTTGGGTTCGTTCTCGTCAGCCTTTGGCTGTTCTAGCCTACCTGCAAGGCAGCAGGTTTAAAATGTTGGTATGAAGATTGTTGCTTGCATTTATAATCTTATCTTTTAGTCTCTACTGGAATTGCTGTGTGTTTCAAGTTTGGGGTAAGTTGGTATGTAATGTTGTTGGCTTGCTGGATTCAAGTTTCGTTCGATATCTCTGTCCAGTCTACATCAGTTGTGAAGATACTTCCAAGGTATTTGAATTCTCTCACCTGCTTTAGCGTTTGGTCATTTAGTTGTATATTGAATTGATATCTTTATGTTCTCAATTTACAGTCATAACTTCTGTCTATCTGAGTATTCAGTATGATAAGACATAACTAAGTATGATCAAATTGAATAAAGTATATTAATTAATAATATTATTATCTAATTTCTAATAAATCATCCTTTTGCGCACATTTTTGTTATATAATATAATAATGACTTTTTACTACTTCAAATGCCTATGAATAATAATGACGTTTACATGTATGTTATTATTGTTATTCACAAGTTTTCAAATTGAGTGCCTTACACTTACTTACTTTACTGTGGTATAAGTATAAGAAGTGTGTTACAATTCAGGTCACTTATTGTTTTATTAGTTATTAAGTTAACCAACTTTATAATTACGTATTGTTTTGTTTCACTTGAAGTGTAACCTGTAACTCATAACTGTAACGTAGCTTGAAGTTGCGTAAGATATCACATGTGTGTCATACTCATAGTCATAGGTTGAGATGAATGGAAAGTAACAATTACAATGATAGTAAGTTTTAACATACTGTTAATAATTCACTTTCAAAAGACACACTTCAAGTTTTAGAAGTAAGTTTTGTGCCATAATTACTCACAGTAATTTGTTTGCTGATAACAATTTTTGTAAACGAAAATATTTCTGAAGTTCTGATTGTGTTGAAATTGCACGTCTGTAGAATTAAGAAGGTCAGTGTAAGCATAATTAATAGATAATGCTGAACGGACATAAAGGGACCTAAAACAATCAGTTCTGATTCAGAGTGCATTATTAATCATAATGAAAGTAATCAATATTTGTTTGTTTTTAAACAAAAACTAAGCTGAAGGTATTACGGTAAACTTTAGTTTAATTACTTACCATCTCTGTCAACATTTTCATTTGCAAAATCAGCATCAATTAGTTTTATCTTAGGTAATATTTAACTAATCCTATCGTTTTTATTTTCTATTTTATGTTTATAACTAAATAATTAGACTATATTTCTTACCACTGATAATAATTCAAAATTGTGTGAATGTATTAGACTAGGAATATCTCAAACAACTATGTGTCAGCAGGCAGAACGGACAGCAGAGCATAGTCTTGTTCTCTGTGTATTGCTGGGGTTTGCAAGGGGAACAAAGAATGGTAACACTGCGACCTACAAGGCATGTCATGCGAGGCGGGTCGGGTCTAGGGAAGCTACCCTAGTTAATATAAAGTGTAGCAGAAATAAGAAGTGCTGGCCTACTTGTAAGCGCATAACTGGCACAACATGCAGTCGCTCTTAGGCTCAGATCACATACAAATCAAAAAGAGTGGTTGATATGAAGCGTTCAAAGAAGCATAGTCTTGCAAAATTGCCCTCCTACAGAAACTGAGAAGTAACTTGTGGCCACATCCAATAAACCAGAAAACTATGCTTTGGAGAAAGCTGACTGCCCAGTTTGTAGCCTTTAGTGGATTAAGCGCATAACCAGCGATTGCTGAAGAAATATGAATGTATGCTGTCATGGCTAGGTTACAATGTGAGGTGGAGGTATGATACAGACAAAAACTGGAGGGCAAAATCCAGGAAACAGTTAAAAATGACATCCAAGGAGAACCTTAATTGTGCAGTCATCAAGTTTCAGATTTCTTTCTGATCTGTATAGTACTGTCAAGGACAAGGGTACAGTGACCTGGTCAAATGATTGTGTCACCCATCAGGTGACACAATTTCTTGGACTACAGAGTGAATTACTTTAGCATATATTATGGACGTTTCTTTACATTGCAGTACATCAATTTACTGTTCTCAACACTCACGGATGTATGGTAGCTACAAATAAAGTTTTTACATAAACTTCTTGCAAGGTGTACATTTAATATGGTTACTGATGTCATATACTGAGGTCACACCAAGACTGCCTGCCTATTCAATCATAACACAACAGTCAATGGGGTTTGGGAAGCCTGCACACAAAAATCAGTCAGAAGTGTCAGGACCACCTGTGAACATAATGGGCGACGAGAGAGAAAAAGAGATGTCATTCTGTGACCGCAGAAATTAGAATAAAATTAACACAACTGAAATAGAAAATGACACTTGAAATAACTAATGACCGACAACAGGAACAGTCAGAAGCAGGCTTTTATTTCACTATCTTCTGACAGACTGGCTAAGTATGAGTTTACCAATAATGCATTGAAGTTGAGTGTATCAACCAGGAATTTTGTTTAAACATTTTTGTTGGTTTTATTCCACAGGTTTGTTGCTGCTCGTTGCTTTAAGACTAGCGGTCCATTGATGTCCATATACTTCATGTTTGTTTGCTATCAGTGCAAGAGAAATATGAACTGCTTTTAGTGATGTACTACTGTCCCGTGATAGTTTGATGAAAAACATAATGTCGTCACATTCAATTTTAAAAGGTAAAATACTTTGAAATATAACTTTTTATCTCAGACTGCAGTGCAGCAAGATTTTTTCAGGACCACCGCGTTGAGGGAAAGTAGGGTTTTGGCTCATTGACTCTTGCACTGCCGTGTCACACTATTTCATGGCCCCTGTGGTAGTAAAGATCATGTTTTCTTACTATGTAGTTTATTGGGAATGCATTGTTAAGCCTGTAATTTTCTTTGACCGATGGCACACAGCAGATGATGTAGTCAACATGCTGACTGCTTTTATTTTCCATAATTATTCCGGTACCAATTTGAGGCTGGGTCTACCTGAGAACTGTTTGTGGTTGGAAAAATCTTATCTTTGCTGGGGATTGAGCTGAGACCCCCTGTCTTGGAAACAATACACCAACTACTGTGCTATCACAGCTCTTGCTAAACAAATGATAGTATGCTTTTATCTATGTACAGTGGATAACTTTCTGATCAGAAATAGTACTATCAATATAAATGGAAGACTGCAGGAAAACTATGTAGCAAAGGAGAAACATGTAAAAACAAAGTAATGTAGTTTTACAAAGTACAAAAACAAGATAAAGCAACGTTTCAACCAAAAGTTCTTTATCAAGCAAAGGATACAAGACCAGCAAAGAAATTCAGACTTCCTATACACCAGACATCACATATAGTCATACAATAAATTCCTAACAACCCTAAACTGGCTTTTCTTGTTCTTTATTTCTGTGTGTTCTTTCATAGTTTGTCTTATTCTTATTTCTGTTCTAGTTAATTAACTTTGTTCTACTTACATTCTTAGATGTGGTTGCTTATGTGGAAGTACGTAGTGGCAATGACAACAGAAGTGCAGCCATAGCACAAGAAATTAGGCAGCTTGGAGCACAGGTAGAACCTACTTTCACAGACTTTGTGACACATGTTGTGTTCAAGGAAGGAATGAAGCGAACCTGGAGCAAAGCAGTCAGACGGAAAGTTCACATGGTTTCTGTTTCATGGATAGACAGGTATGCTACTTGTAATTGTCAAAAACTTACCATAGTATTTAATGCAGTGTGGTCATAAACAATTAAAGACCCTGTAGTAATAGACCTTTACGGCATTAGAGCCAAGGTTAATATATACAACAGCTTTGTGCTATCAATTTACTATACGATTCAAAATGCTGGAGAAGGACAGAATAAAATATGTTCAACCTTCCATACAACTTGTCTGTGAATGATCTTACACATGTTCTGGTCAAGAACTATTACTAACCAAGAACTGTGTACACAGTGTCAACAAGAGAATATGAACACCATCATCCAAAAAGAAACATTTGAGATGGATCAGACATGTGATGCGCATGGAGGTTAACTCTGTCACGAAAACTGCACTGAGCTGGACACCAGAAGATAAATGAAAACATGGGAAATCCAAAATAATCTGCAGTAGAACATGAACTGAAAAAATGAATCACAGTTTAAACCCAATACAAAGGATGGCCAAGAACAGGGAAGAATGGTGTGCATTTGTTGCTTCCCTTAGCGTCAAGGCATCACAGGCTAGAGAGAGAAGAGTACCTGTCCTTAGTGTTTGTAGGTTACATGGGACAAACAGACACCTCATGGGAGGGCAAGGAAAAAGACTGAACAGCAAAACCTTGCTTTAATTCTCGACATTGTCCTGAAAATAAACCTGTCTGAGTAACAAACCAGCAATCGATCGATATAAATCTCTCCTGTTGGGGAATCTGCTTGTGGCATATCTGCTGGGATGAAATCAACCCTTTCAGTTTCAGCATGCTTCAAGGTTGTAAGAATCACAACAAAATTGTCTCAGAAATATTAGACTTCCCAGCTCATGGCATCACATCCACCATTTAACTTTTCAAAAATATCTAAAATTTTGCTCTGTCAATGGAACATGTTTTTTATTTCTTAAAATGTCTTCAACATTCATAGTTTGCACACAGGTTCTCCCATGTTTTTTCATCCATTTTGAATATTACTAGATAGCTGTTCACCTACCCTGAGCACAGGCCAAACTTATTGCACATTTTTCTCAATATGTTTCCACATAGAAGTGTCTAATCACTTTAGTGCAGAAGTCGCTATGGAAACCTGTTTATTGTGTGTAAATATGCGGTTGATTAGTCAAACATGCAGACAGAAACAAGAACAGGACTTGGTTTCAAACTTTATTCATGAATTTCATTATTGCAATTGTTTGAAATACTATTTTATTGTTTGTGCATAGAGTGTTGTTTATAAATTGATTTCATTTCTTTTGCTGCAGCTGTAAGCAGAATCAGATGAGGGTACCTGAAAAGGATTTTGCTGCAGTTCTACCTGAGGAAATTGCTAGCCCACTACCTAAAATCAACCAGGCTGTAAGGTGGAAGGTAAGCATAAGTTCAACAGTTGTATAGTTTATTTTCTTGTCTTAGGACTGATATATTCCAGTTTTGGAAGTAAACTAGTTCTGACAGAGATGAAGTGTTTCATGATAGAAGTGAACTAGTCCTGACAGAGATGAGAGCGCTCACTACTGTATAACACTCCCAGGATTGGGGATCACAATGGCAAAGTGGTTAAGTCGTTTGCCTCTTGTACTGAAGGTTGTGGGTTTGAGTCCAGACTGAGTCACATGTGCAGTTTTGTCAGGGGACCCTTAGGATTGTTGCTGGAGCTACGGAGTTTGTGCAGTGCTCTCTGCAGATGGCATGCTATCTCTGCCAGCAGGGACGAAGCCATATGGGGAAACTCTGCATGAAGTCAATCCTTCGCCTTTGGACTTCTAGGACACTGTTTATATTAATTTTAAGGTTTTTTTTAAAGATTTGTTCCTTTGGATTTGATCATCATTCACTGCTCTAGATCTCATTTTTAATGTGAGAGTTTGCATTCCCGGTTGCTGCGACTTCATCAAGATGGCCGTGGCTCTTTGTCACACGCAAGGGTCTTTGTTTCTGAGAGGCTTCATACCAACTAGTTTGATCCAGCGAACTCTCTTCTAATGTATGCATGTATGTGTTGTTCTTATTCCAACGCTCCATATTGACCACTTATTAAACGACTCTTTGTGATTTGTATGTGATCTGAGCCTAAGAGCAATTGTAAGCGAGTTATGCGCCTTCAAGTAGGCCAGCATATTCGATTTCTCTTATGCTTTTTATTTACTAGGGTAGCTTCCCTAGGCCGCTACCTCAGTCACCTCTTATGACAGGTCATGTAGGTCGCAGTGTTACTACTTTATGCAGCAACACATGGATTGTTCTTTCAAATGCAACCTTTTTATTACAGAAAATGAAATCTATGCAACCATGTGACTTTGATGAGGAATTAGCCAGAAGTGCTGAGAGAGGTGAGAGGAAACGTAAGAGAATCATGATGACAAATAGATTCACATTGACTGAGGAGTCTACACCTACATCAACTTCTCCCATTCATGTTTTGGCTTTTGAAACACAAGCCAGGAGATCTCCTGTAAGTACTTATTCACTGTTCTTTCACATAATTTGTCTCCGGTTATTTTTGTTGTGTTCATCCTCAGCTGCTTCTTACTGTTGTTAACCTATCTCTTATTTCCTTGTATTTTCAATGAAAGCATAAGGCTGCAGTTTATCACCAACATAAACATTAGCTCACCCAGTCTGTCTTCTCAATGATACAGTAGCATGCTGAAATTGTTCCCTTTGTCACTGCTTCATTTCTGCTTCTGTAGCAGGCCATTCGTACAGATTTGGATTGCTTGCCATCACCCCACTCCCAGATAACCTGGGGAAAAATATTGTCCAACAGAAAACAAATGTGTATAGATCAGTTACTGGTCAGATTTTATCACCATGAAACCCTACTTTGAGAGAACAAACAGACATGAACCAATTTTTGAGGCGTTAGGATGGATAAGGGGGATGTTCTTCTGTCTCTTGGTGACCTACTGTTATGTTATGTTATCGATCGCGTCACTGCACATTGGGCATTCCCATGCATGCTCTGTCCTCCGCTGCAGCAGCCATTCTAAAGTCCATTTGCTCACCGTACCCATGAGAAGTTGATTACTATATCTTCTCTCTCTACCACGAAGACGACACTGTCTGGCATGTCCACATAACGCTAATTCTCGAACTCGTTCCAGTGTCTGAGACGTGCCCATGTCACATAATTGAGAGCGTACCGCATTGATGATATCGGCTCTGCCCATACTTCTGCTCGTTTGATTCGGGGCATTGTTTGCAAGAAAGTCTGCACGCTCGTTACCCTGCACTCCAGCATGTCCAGGTGTGTACAGCCAAGTCATTTTCTTGAGATGTGATCTCCGAATGCTGTCCACCCATTTCACATGCATATTTCCAGATTCAATCAATTGAAGCATATTCATCGAGTCTGATATGATGATCGTATGGGTAACCTGTTGTTCAGCCACCCATAACAGAGCCCTGGAGGCAGCAGTGATTTCCATAGTCATGCTCGATGTCGTTGTCTCAAAAGCGCCAGTCCTCATGAAGTGTGCGACCATTTCGCTGTGCTGAATAAGCCCACGATGATCTGGTTCCGCGTCTGACAGAGCCATCGGTGTAGATAATGATATCATCTGGATGGGAGTGCTCATCCACGAGTGCAAGAATCTCCACATTGACGACGACCTACTGTTGTATGAGGACACTAAAATTGATGTTGAATCAATCCAGCGATTTAAGGAGTTTGGAATTACATGTTGTATAAGTAGAACTGGGTGTGTGAGGGACAGAGAAAGGAGTGTGTTTAACTAACAAGACACAGGAACCATCAGTATGCATACCCTTCAACATCTGTTGGGGGAGACTGAGCACCTATGGGTCTGCCCGGAGCGCTGTATGGTCACTTGAATAACCAATAAGAAAACCCGATTTTATAGTCCCATATCTAGGCGATGTACTGAAACATACAAATCTGAAGTGGTCACACCCCACACCAGATCTAGAGAAAACTGTGGGGAGACTACGGTAATACTAAGTATATTGACGATTAAGGACAAAGGCACATGTATAAAGTATCACATAAACAAGCAAGAAATGAATAATAAAACTGACATCAATCCGACGTTTCAACTGTAGGTCTTGTTCAAGTCTACTGAGTTATAATAGTTGCAGTGTGTCAATTTCATAGATCATAAGGGACATCAGTGCTGACTCATGTTACTGTTGTAAATGAACATCTTCAATGTTTTCTTTTCTTCATAAGTGTACAGAACACATTGATCCTTTTTTTAACATTATTTGTATGTGACTTATTTCTGAATAATGGTTATCTAATTCTCAATTTCTCGATGTTGACTTTACTCTGTTCATTTACCTCATTTATATGTGTTTTTAATTTAGGATTCCGTCAGGATCCTCACATGAATACAATAGGCAGTATAAGAGATTTGAATATTGCTATAGAACCTTCCTGTCTGATTATATGACTTGTTTTCTGTCTCTGCTTCTAGCTACTTACTAGTGTGTCACGAACAAGCTCTCCAATACCAGACACACCTCCAAGTATGCAAGAAAGACTAGAAAAAATGAGAAGAGAACAAAGAAAAGGTTTGTTTCAATCTTGGAGATGTTAGTTTTATTCAAGTTTTGTTCATTGATTTTTTTTCCATTCTTAGTTCTTTTGTGTCTTCATTTAAATCTGAATTTTCTGAGTGTTCATTTCTTTCGTAGTTATCTGTTTATTAGTTTGACTGTCTGTTTGCATGAGTCCTACTTTCTCTAAAAAAAAATTGAATTTTTAAAATGCAGCTGAATTTTTATGTTTCAACATTAGGACAGAGACTCTTGTCTTTCTGAGTGCATTAAACATCTCAATATTGAGAAAATCTGTCAGAAAATAAACATAAGTAGTGAACTACTGTAGCTGAATGATATTAAATGATAGCTATACAGTACATAAATGTTATCTTTGCTTGCCCTCACATGGTATTATCCCCACTGCTATTATCTTATGGAAGGAAACAGACAGACATTTGATACACTGTTTAGGGAAGCTGGTGGTAATGTGCAACAATTTAGCCACATGTATCATATCATAAGGCTCAAATCATTTTATATCCCACAAATATCATATCTCCCATTTGAGAGAGGAAAAGGGAAATCATGAAAATGAAATCATAAGACACTGTATAAAGACAGTTGTGTAGAATTACCATGACAGGTCTCACCTCAACAATTTTCTTCATACCAGTGCTCAGCTCTCCAACTGTTTTCCCTGACCACTTGTTTCATATCAATTGTGTTCCATAATCTCATTTAATTTCCAATACTCATAATGTTAGAAGAATTCTTTCTAACGTGAGTTCAGAAAAAAGGAATGCTTTAAAATGAACACATTAACAGCTACATGTGCTCCAGATGCAGCATTACATTCAGATCACGACTCCAATATTGATATATAATATAATTAACTCATCATCATCAAGGTGCGTATCCTTTATAGGACGTTGCTCTCTTTGCAGCACATCTAAAATTCACTCTGTCTCTTGTCAGTTCACCCACTTCGGCGATGGTCATGTTCATGGTTTCTTTAATATCTTGTAGCCATCTTCTTCTTGGTCTGCGTCCTGGGACCCTGCCCTCTAGTATTGTTCTTTCCAGGCCATGCGGACGCTTGATGTGACCAAAGTATGAAATTTTTTGTATAGTATGTTGTTTATCAGCCAATTCTCTTTAACATTTAGTTCTTTCAGGACATCAGTGTTCTTTCTTTTTCTGTCCATGGTATTCGTAGGATCTTTCTGTAGCATTTAGTTTCGAAGGACTGGATTTTCGTTTTTGTTTTTAGTAATGGTCCATGATTCACACCCATAAGTAGCCACTGGGAAAATGCATGCTCTCAATATTTTTAATTTTATTTATAATTAACAAACCACCATCAAATCAAGAAACAGATAGAGAAGAGACATTTATTGCCTGCTTGAGTGTCTTGTCAATTTTGGTTGGAATCATACATATTTGTGTATTTCTACCATAGTGTTTTGTCATACATTGTTTGTTTGTTGAAATAGCTGGGAGTTAATGTAATTTATTCAGACATTTTCTTATTGTGTTTATAGTTCTGGGCACCAGTACAGATGATTTTCCTCCAGTCACACCCAGAGCACCAATAGATAAACAGCTTCAGCGACGTTTGTTTGGTAAGTATTATCATTTATCTGCTATACCAGACATGCTTATTTGGCTGCTTGTCTGTATGCATAATGTATGCACATTTAGGAAAATGAGAAATGACTAAATTGATTCAGTAATATAAGAAAGATCTTTGCCATTGCCAGTTTCAAGCCTGGTAGAGAATGGAGGAAGGCTTGAGTGTGAGGTCACCAAAAGCACTTATAATTACTACAGAAACTTGCAAGAAAGGATGGATACCAGTAAATCGACCAGCCAGGTGGTGTATGGTGCATCAATGGCAGTTGCTGATGAAAGTCACTTTGCAAAAGTCAGCAACCCGACTCGTACATTACTTGGCTTCTGAATTTGTGCAGATGATATTGCCTTGTTAATTAAATACAACCAAGAGGTTGCAAAGTAACACAGACAACTTATAATCCATAGCATCAAAAGTTGGACTGCAGAGAAGCTATGAAAAGACAAAAATAATAAAGATAGTCATCAATGACAGGTAATGTAGATACCATCCTGAAATTCAAAATGTTAAAAATAACAGACCAGTTCACCTATATCGGTAGCAATTTAGACTGCATGAGAAATACCAAAAAATACCATGTAAATTTATGGATGTCCAAATGTTGAAATAAGGTACCTCCTATAACAAGATTGTTCATGCTGCAAAAGTTCACTAAACATTCCCCATTGTCGTTCATCACATCCATGCTTTCCCATAGTTATGTAGATGTGGGTGTTGTCTTGTCAAACATTTACATTGAAGTCTCCCATAACAATAGTAGCACCATGACCTGGTGATTTGTCTAACTCTGCTTGCAGAATTTTCATAGTACAGATCTTTACATCCATCTTCACCATCATTAGTTGATGCATAGCATTGTAGAATGTCGATGTTGGTATGTCTACCCTTTAATCTGATTTTAATCAGACGGTCTATGATGGGTTTCCATTTTTACAAGCACCTTTTCATGCCTTTTCTTATGATGACTGCTACTTCTTCGTGGTGTTGGCCATCATTATGTCCATAAAAGGGAACTGTTTCATAGTGGAACTTCTTCCATTTCCCGTTCACCTGCTCTCACTAATCCCCCAAATATGTCAATTATATCTTTTCATTTCTGCTTCTATTTGCAACAGTTTTGCTGCTTCCTACATTGTTCTTATATTCCAGAATCCAATTCTAGTTTTGGCATTCAGGACTTTCGTCCTCGTGAAAGTAGATTCCTTTCAGCTTTCACTACTTCCAGTTATATGAGTCAATGACTCTGGTAGCCCTTCATGTATGTGAATAAGTAGTGTCTTTGTGGCTGCTTCCGTAACGTTAGGGATTTTTTTACAGGATGGGATTGTTAGTCTCAGGCCAAACCCCCAACCTGGAGGACCAGGAAGCCATATTTTATCTAGCCCCCTCCTCCGTGACCTGTCCTGCCTGGGTGACCCTGTTATTATAAGTTCCTGCCGACTGTATCATTGGAGCACACAAGCCTCCACACCACTTCAAGGTAATGACCTCATGTGAAGGAAGTCATATGTGCTCCTTAGTGTATTGTTGCAGAAATCTGTTTTTGAATTTAGCTGTCTTCAAATATTCATCTCTTATACACTTTTTCTTTTGTTGAGCATTAAGCTCACTATATTCTTTATACTAGCTATATTTTAATTATCATTAATTTCTCTAAATATGTTATCATTTCAGATATGTTTACTGGGGATTTTATGAGCACTGAGGGCAGCAATGATGAGGATAATGTTACATCAAAAACAGTTGTAGACTTAATTCGTAGTTTAGACTCTAACAGTGAATATGACTCTCAATCATCTGTGGGCAAGAAAGGTGTACATGTTCCCCTCTATCAACATTCAACACAGGATTCTACTGCAGTAAAAGCTGCACATTTACAAATGTCTAATATAATTGGAGAAACTGCATGTCCATCCAAGACTTGTAGTGAAAAAACTGCTGACGTCAACAAACAAACCAATGCATCGTCAGAGAAAACAGATGTTCTGTGGACAAATCAAATGTGTAACAGTTCATCTTTAAATGGGAGCAGAGATCATCAAAGTATTACAAACAAGACTAAGTCACCTCAAGAAACAAAGAACAAGAGCATAAGATCTCAATGTCTAGGAGATAGTATTTGCCTTGAGAAACAGAGTTTCATCTCTAACACACTTTCACCAAAAGATATGAACTCTGATGCTCATTCTTTGAGTGTTTGGTCCTCAGCATCACCGCAAAATTTTGGAAAATGTCTCTCACTGTCGAAATCAAAATTAATGAAGAGTATTGTAACTGACAATGTTGCATACAATTCTAGTTTACATATGGAAGGAATGACAGCAAATGAGTCCACAAAGAAAAATAAATATCAAAACATTGACAATGTGGAGAATGAAATGGACAATATTGGAGCACAATTGCAGCTTCCAAGGAGCGGTAGACTGTCCAAGAGACAGTCATTACGTACTGAAGTCAAGACAAGGGATGACGTTGTTGAAGATTGTAGGAAAATTGATTCTACTTTAAATGCAGTCAAGGAATCTACAGCAGTCCTGGATAACATCTGCCTGGAGAATGGTGCCTCTGTTGTTGAAGATAATAAGAAAATAAATCCTACAGTAAATGTGGTAAAGAGAAGATCTACAGCAGTAAAGGATAACATCTGCCTGGAGAACGGTGCCTCTGTTGTTGAAGATAATAAGAAAATAAATCCTACAGTAAATGTGGTAAAGAGAAGATCTACAGCAGTAAAGGATAACATCTCCCTGGAGAATGGTGCCTCTGTTGTTGAAGATAATAAAATAATAAACCCCACATTAAATGTGGTAAAGAGACGATCTACAGCAGTAAAGGATAACATCTCCCTGGAGACTGGTGCCTCTGTTGTTGAAGATAATAAGAAAATAAACCCTACAGTAAATGTGGTAAAGGATAACATCTCCTTGGAGAATGGTACCTCTGTTGTTGAAGATAATAAGAGAATTAACCCCACATTAAGTGTGGTAAAGAGAAGATCTACAACAGTAAAGGATACCATCTCCTTAGAACCTGGTGCCTCTGCTCCATTGAAAGCAAAGATAACTAGAAAAAAGAGAAACTTGTATGTGGAAACAGGTTTACCAACATCTTTGTTGTTAGCAGAGAATTCTTCTTGTCTGAAACACTCAGATACTACCTCCTCATCATCACATACAGCACAGAACAAAACTTTGCAATCTGATGTCTCCTTTCTGTTTGGCACTTCAAAATCTAAACATACTCCACCCAAAAAGAAACCGGTCAGAAGAAAAAGTACAAAATTGAGCAAGTCCACAGAAAATGTTCCAGCTGATTTACCATTATTAGAGACTAGTTCTGCCACCTGCTTGCCTAAGTCAACAAAGATAACCAATGATAGTTTGTGTATGACTGAGATTAGAAACAGCACTACTAACAGCTGTGTACAGGAAAACATGTCTTCTCATGGGGGAGATTCAGTACTCAACAATATGTCCATGTCCATCGCATATGGGAATGATGTATCGGTAACATATATGGCTAGGAGATCAGGACAATCTCGGAGAAGTATAGATGAGTTTACTACAGGCTATAAAACTAGTAGAAAAGCTATGAAACTCACAAAACCAGCATCAGCACTATCTTCAATAGATGTATCAGAATCAAGAGTCTGTAGTTTCAACACAAACAAGGATGAAATCAAAGGTAAAAACATGAGAACAAATGCAAATATACAACAAATGTTGAAAAGGAAACATCAAATATCATCAGATAGTAGTAATACAGCTGCTAAGAAAACTAAACAACATTTATCTTCAAGCATTGATTCTGATACCAGTCTCAATGAGTCTTCAACATCTCAACAAGATCACTCAGCTCCAGCTCGCTGCGCTCATGCTCAGTCGCTAATCATGGAACAGAAATTTCAACCACTCTTCAAAAGATCAGTTCACTCACTCGTGGTAACAAGTCTACATAAAGAGTGAGTACTTGCATACCAGAAACATCTAACATGTTTATCAGTATTAGTTAACATTTTTTCTTTTTCTCGAACAAATCAGTTATTGTAATTATCTGAACAAGATTGCATCAAATCCTGAAGATACTTCCACATATTTGCCTGATGCATTATTACACAACCTCCATATTTTTTCCTTTCCAGTTTGTATATTATTATTACATAAATAATAAAGTCAAAAGAGATACCGCTAACAACTAAAGCAAATCTTATAAGAACGATTTTCTGGCCAACAATATGTTACCAGTGTCAAACATGGTCAATAACAGCAGCTAATGAGCGAAACATCCAAGTGACAGAGATAAGGTGTCTTAGAAGAGCTGCAGATGTGACAATAAGAGACAAAATTAGAAATGAAGAAATCAAAAGACTGGATGTGAAACCAGTCATGCAATTCATAAAAGAACAACAGATTAAATGGTTTGGACACCTGACAAGAATGCCCTGGTATCGCCTACCACAGAGAGCCACACAGAAAAATATAATGAGTACAAAGCAAGAGGAAGACCACGCAAAGATGGAGCAACAGCATCAAGAACAGCCTTATGAAAATGAATATTAGCTTACAAAGTGCCAAAGCACACACACAAGATCACTACTTTTCCCTCCTACACTTCTGCAAAGAAGTAAATGGTGGAAGAGAATAAGAAGGATATTATTATCATTGTTGCATATATATTCCTCAAGTACCGCTATTATATATAACAAAAGTAAGACTTCAGAGAACATGCATATTCCCTGTGCCAACATATGGATGCGAATCATGGACCATAACACAAATATTAAAGAACAAAATTAAAGCTTTTGAAACAATGTGTTACAGAAATATTTCTTAGAACATCATGGACAGAAGAGAAAAAATAAATACATCCTACAAGACCTGAATATCTAGGAGCATTGGCTTATAAATAACATCATGTCCTGGACAGAAGAGAAGAAACAAAGACATCCTACAAGACCTGAATATCTAGGAGCATTGACTTATAAATAACATCATATTCTGGACAGAGAAGAGAAGAAATAAAGACATCCTACAAGACCTGAATATCTAGGAGCATTGACTTATAAATAACATCATGTCCTGGACAGAGAAGAGAAGAAACAAAGACATCCTACAAGACCTGAATATCTAGGAGCATTGACTTATAAATAACATCATATCCTGGACAGAGAAGAGAAGAAACAAAGACATCCTACAAGACCTGCATATCTAGGAGCATTGACTTATAAATAACATCATATTCTGGACAGAGAAGAGAAGAAATAAAGACATCCTACAAGACCTGCATATCTAGGAGCATTGACTTATAAATAACATCATGTCCTGGACAGAGAAGAGAAGAAACAGACATCCTACAAGACCTGAATATCTAGGAGCATTGACTTATAAATAACATCATGTCCCGGACAGAGAAGAGAAGAAACAAAGACATCCTACAAGACCTGAATATCTAGGAGCATTGACTCATAAATAACATCATATTCTGGACAGAGAAGAGAAGAAACAAAGACATCCTACAAGACCTGCATATCTAGGAGCATTGACTTATAAATAACATCATGTCCTGGACAGAGAAGAGAAGAAACAAAGACATCCTACAAGACCTGAATATCTAGGAGCATTGACTTATAAATAACATCATGTCCTGGACAGAGAAGAGAAGAAACAAAGACATCCTACAAGACCTGCATATCTAGGAGCATTGACTTATAAATAACATCATGTCCTGGACAGAGAAGAGAAGAAACAAAGACATCCTACAAGACCTGAATATCTAGGAGCATTGACTTATAAATAACATCATATTCTGGACAGAGAAGAGAAGAAACAAAGACATCCTACAAGACCTGCATATCTAGGAGCATTGACTTATAAATAACATCATGTCCTGGACAGAAGAGAAGAAACAAAGACATCCTACAAGACCTGAATATCTAGGAGCATTGACTTATAAATAACATCATATTCTGGACAGAGAAGAGAAGAAACAAAGCATCCACAAGACTCATATCTAGGACATTGACTTAAAATAACATCATGTCCTGACAGAAGAAGAACAAAACACCCTAAATGTTTATCAGTATTACTTGATAACATTTTCTTTTTCTGGAACAAAAAAGTATATAGATTATCTGAACAAGACTGAATCAAATTGACTATAATTAACATCATGTTGCCAGATAGATATTCACAGACTCCTAATCTTCCCTTATCCAGGTTGTATAATAACATTATTGACAGAAAGAGAAACAAGACATCTACAAGCAATATCTAGAATTGAAAATCATATTCCTGGACAAAATAGATACAAGATGCTCAAGACCTGAATTCTAGGAGCTTGACTAATAACATCATTTTTGACAGAGAGAGAAGCATCTACAAGACCTGTACAGGTGACATTACTAAGACAAATTTAAGAAGAAGAAACAAAGAACTGATGAATATCTGAGCATTGATTATAAAAGACATCAACTGGACAGGTTGGAAAAAACAAAGAATCAAACCTGAATATCTAAGAGAGCAACAAAAAAATATATTGTGCAAGCAAGAGAAGAAACAAAGATGACCCTACAAGACTAATATCAGGCTTGATTTGAAAATGAATATTTCTGACAAAGTGCCAGAAGAAACAAAAATCCTACGCCTTCTCTAACATTCTATAAATAACATCATATTGGACAGAGAAGAAAAAGACATCGATGAATATTAGCATTGGCTTATAATATATATTCTACGAGAAAGAAAAAAGTAAGACTTCCTAAAAGACCTGCATATTCTGGGCATGACATAATAAATCATGTTGGACAGAAACGAAAAAAAGAACAAATCTAAAGCTGAAACTAAGATTGACTTATAAATGCAAACTTTCCTGGACAGAAGAGAAGAAAAAAGACATCCTACAAGACCTGAATATCTAGGAGCATTGACTTATAAATAACATCATATTCTGGACAGAGAAGAGAAGAAACAAAGACATCCTACAAGACCTGAATATCTAGGAGCATTGACTTATAAATAACATCATATTCTGGACAGAGAAGAGAAGAAACAAAGACATCCTACAAGACCTGAATATCTAGGAGCATTGACTTACAAATAACATCATATTCTGGACAGAGAAGAGAAGAAACAAAGACATCCTACAAGACCTGAATATCTAGGAGCATTGACTCATAAATAACATCATGTCCTGGACAGAGAAGAGAAGAAACAAAGACATCCTACAAGACCTGAATATCTAGGAGCATTGACTTATAAATAACATCATGTCCTGGACAGAGAAGAGAAGAAACAAAGACATCCTACAAGACCTGAATATCTAGGAGCATTGACTTATAAATAACATCATTCCTGGACAGAAGAGAAGAAACAAAGACATCCTACAAGACCTGAATATCTAGGAGCATTGACTTATAAATAACATCATATTCTGGACAGAAGAGAAGAAACAAAGACATCCTACAAGACCTGCAATATCAGGAGCATTGACTCATAAATAACATCATATTCTGGACAGAGAAGAGAAGAAACAAAGACATCCTACAAGACCTGAATATCTAGGAGCATTGGCTTATAAATAACATCATATCCTGGACAGAAAGAGAAGAAACAAAGACATCCTACAAGACCTGAATATCAAGGAGCATTGACTCATAAATAACATCATATCTGGACAGAAAAGAGAAGAAACAAAGACATCCTACAAGACCTGCATATCTAGGAGCATTGACTTATAAATAACATCATATTCTGGACAGAGAAGAGAAGAAACAAAGACATCCTACAAGACCTGAATATCTAGGAGCATTGACTATAAATAACATCATGTCCTGGACAGAAAGAAGAAACAAAGACATCCTACAAGACCTGAATATCAGGAGCATTGATTTATAAATAACATCATTCCTGGACAGAGAAGAGAAGAAACAAAGACATCCTACAAGACCTGCAATATCTAGGAGCATTGGCTTATAAATAACATCATGTCCTGGACAGAGAAGAGAAGAAACAAAGACATCCTACAAGACCTGAATATCTAGGAGCATTGACTCATAAATAACATCATGTCCTGGACAGAGAAGAGAAGAAACAAAGACATCCTACAAGACTTGAATATCTAGGAGCATTGACTTATAAATAACATCATATTCTGGACAGAGAAGAGAAGAAACAAAGACATCCTACAAGACCTGCATATCAAGGAGCATTGACTCATAAATAACATCATGTCCCGGAAGATGAAATATTTTGGTCACGTTAAATATCACAGTGGTGTGGAGAGAACGGTAATGCAAGGCATGGTTCCTGAAGTATGAGCTGGTGAGCAAGCTGAACTTAAACCAGAAATTTCCACAGCACCATGTCGCCAGCACAGAATATTATTAACTTCATCAGATAATTTCTTCCCCAACCACCCTTTAACTCTTACAATACGCATACTAAAACCGCCTTTTACGCACTGTTTTTGAGGAACAGATTTTAAGCGAAGGTGTCCTTTCAAAATTTGTTATAACTCTTGTATTCAACAACAGATACAAACTGCATACACCAAAGTGTGCGCAATTGAAACATCTATTACAAACATCCACTTGCTGTATTTGAATTTAAAAATACACTTAAAGCATTAAATGTATTTAGGAAGTTAAAACAAGTGGTTAGAATCATATGGTCCGTGAAGTGGCTTTTCGTAAAATGGGAACTAACATCTGTGCAGCAAGTATTATTACTTCATCGTAATTCTTAGAGTTAACAAAATGTGCACAAATCTACGTTCCTCATTTTGTGAAATGTAAATAACTTACTTTCTGTATTGCTTGTTTGACTTTTGCAGTGAACAAGAAACAGTGTATTCTATTGTGAAAAAACTTGGAGTCTTTCATGTGACCAACAATGTGGAAACAAGTAGTACTCATATTGTGTGTGGTGAACCACGACGCACTCTGAATGTCTTGAGAGGAATTGCTAGTGGATGTTGGCTACTTAGGAAAGAATGGGTTTGTATTTTTTGTTATAGTTCATATAGAAGACGTCATTTGGTTGTATGTGCACTCAGTAGTCACTTTTTCATCATTGCTTGAAATAATCATCTGACATATGTTTGATATCCATATGTGTATGGTATCATTTTATGTTAATAGTTATCAAAGCAAGCTGGCGATGATTCATCTACCAATTTTAAAGAAAAGCTTGAAAGATTGAATAGACTGGGAAACAAATAAATTTAGGACTAAAGTCGAATGATTGACTTTATTGTACTGAGTTGTCCCATATGTCTCCATTCCTGTCAGTAGAAATAGCATGCCATCTGCTGAGAGTGTTGTACAAAGCACAAACTCCCTAGTACCAGCAATAATCCTAGGGAATGTCATGAAAAAAATTGCACATTTGACTTGGTCTGGATTCAAACTCACAACCTTCAGCACGACAGGCTAATGTCTTAACCACTTTACCATGGATACATTCTTCTTTCCTCAGGTCTGTAAAAAGAAAATGGACATATCTAAGACAAGTTGATGGTGGTTTTGTACAGGCAAAGATCATGAAGACAGATCAGCAAAGATTTCAAGACTAAGAATAAACAGTTGATTTTATTCATCAAGTGAAACATTGTTATCTAAAAGTTTGTTTACAAAGGCAGCTATGAACTTGTGCCAGATATTAGTAAGTTTTGACTGTGATATAGTTCAAGCACCAACTACTAAAGTACTACTACCATCTGTGTAACAGAACAATGTAAGATCAACTGTTACCTTGCTGATCTTGTCTTATATAGAAGAACCATCAAACAAATATCACCATTTTATTCAACATAACCCTAGGATTGATGTTAAAAAGGCTAAAGGTCACCAGTAGACAAGCCACATCATTTAAAAGCTTGTCCTGAGCAGAACTTTCACAACCTAATAGTCCTTTGTAAATTCTCTCTTTCATAGGTCAGAAGTCCCACCTCTGCAAGTCGTCATGCTCAAATCATCAGTCACATCCTGAATCCATCTTCCCGGTGATCTTCCTTTTCTCCTCTTTGCTGGGATGCCTGCTTCCATAATGACCTCCACCCCTTCTTGTCTTGTTATATGTCCACAGTACTTCAATTTTCTTATTTGTGGCAGCCAGATTTCTTTGATTTTGAGTTCCTTCAGGATAGATCTATTTGTTTTCTTCTCAGTCCATGGTATACAGAGGACACTTCTGTAACACTTATATTCTAAAGTTCATACATACTTTTCAACTGCTGATTGAGCCTACCAAGATTTAAATATTTGAAACATACTTGACTTGTAAGTAAAAGTAAAGGAACCCTTTCATACCTCGTGGTATATAGGTCAATACAGTGTTAGGCCTGTATTTTCATTGACCGTCGCACCGATGGGTGATGGGGTCAGCATCACGCCGGCCACCTTTACTTCCCAGAGCATGTCTGGTACCCAGTTGAGGCTGGTCGACTGAAGCACTCTGTGGAAAATTCCACAGCGGGAGCTGAGACCCAGACCACCAGCCTTGCAGGCGAGTTCACTAACAACCTACGCTACAGCGGCTCATACTTGACTTGTGGAAAAGTCCAACTAACCAAGTTGTTGACAATGCCAGTCATCAGAACACATGGGGAGGATCTAGTTTGACTTCAGACTGCTCCCATATTCATGTAGTCATGTTACACTTATTGTTGGGTTACAAAATACACTTTTTTAACTGACACATTATAGAAAACATTTTGTATTCTGTTGTATAGATCCTGGAATCTCTAGAAGCTGGCATGTGGCTGCAGGAAGAGATATCAATGATCATGGTGTAACTTCATCTATAATCATGAATGACTACTTTCTTAATATTTCAAGATATCAATGTATCAGGTATAAACTGCATCTATAATCAATGAATGCACTACTTTCTTCAATATTTCAAGATATCAATGTATCATGGTAGTAAACTGCCATCTATAATCAATGAATGCACTACTTTCTTCAATATTTCAAGATATCAATGTATCATGGTAGTAAACTGCCATCTATAATCAATGAATGCACTACTTTCTTCAATATTTCAAGATATCAATGTATCATGGTAGTAAACTGCCATCTATAATCAATGAATGCACTACTTTCTTCAATATTTCAAGATATCAATGTATCACGGTAGTAAACTGCCATCTATAATCAATGAATGCACTACTTTCTTCAATATTTCAAGATATCAATGTATCACGGTAGTAAACTGCCATCTATAATCAATGAATGCACTACTTTCTTCAATATTTCAAGATATCAATGTATCACGGTAGTAAACTGCCATCTATAATCAATGAATGCACTACTTTCTTCAATATTTCAAGATATCAATGTATCATACAGTAGTAAACTTCATCTATAATCAATGAATGCACTACTTTCTTCAATATTTCAAGATATCAATGTATCATGGTAGTAAACTGTCATCTATAATCAATAATGCACTACGTTTCTTTCAATATTTCAAGATATCAATGTATCACGTAGTAAACTGTCATCTATAATCAATGAATGCACTACTTTCTTCAATATTTCAAGATATCAATGTATCACGGTAGTAAACTGCCATCTATAATCAATGAATGCACTACTTTCTTCAATATTTCAAGATATCAATGTATCATGGTAGTAAACTGCCATCTATAATCAATGAATGCACTACTATCTTCAATATTTCAAGATATCAATGTATCACGGTAGTAAACTGTCATCTATAATCAATGAATGCACTACTTTCTTCAATATTTCAAGATATCAATGTATCACGGTAGTAAACTGTCATCTATAATCAATGAATGCACTACTTTCTTCAATATTTCAAGATATCAATGTATCACGGTAGTAAACTGTCATCTATAATCAATGAATGCACTACTTTCTTCAATATTTCAAGATATCAATGTATCACGGTAGTAAACTGTCATCTATAATCAATGAATGCACTACTTTCTTCAATATTTCAAGATATCAATGTATCACGGTAGTAAACTGTCATCTATAATCAATGAATGCACTACTTTCTTCAATATTTCAAGATATCAATGTATCACGGTAGTAAACTGCCATCTATAATCAATGAATGCACTACTATTCTTCAATATTTCAAGATATCAATGTATCACGGTAGTAAACTGCCATCTATAATCAATGAATGCACTACTATTCTTCAATATTTCAAGATATCAATGTATCACGGTAGTAAACTGCCATCTATAATCAATGAATGCACTACTTTCTTCAATATTTCAAGATATCAATGTATCATGGTAGTAAACTGTCATCTATAAGTGAGGATCATCATCATCATTGCACTCTGGACAGTTGGTTCATGTGTGTGCTCAGATCTCTCTTCCATGTTTCCATCAACAGAAGGTTACTGATGACTCAAGTTCTGTTTTGATTAATCAGATGTTTTGTATCACTAGAAAAGTGTTCATGTCTGGCAGTTCCTGGTTTCAGTCCCATCTCCTTCAATCTGGGTAGGAATGCACATTCATACGCATCTGTTACAAAAATCATTGATTCGATCTGCGTCTAAGGTGTTGGATGAAGTTTCAAGGTCATCAATAATGAAAACTGCAATGAAGGTGACATGATTTACACTGTGTCGGTAGTTCGCCACAAAATGTCAGCATGTGCGTTCTCTGCAAGATCATATAGCCGAAAGGTCAAGGAAGCCAGTGGTGCATTTAGTATGACAACAAGTAGCATGACAATGAAAGTACTGGCGGGGACTAAGGCACTACTCTGACTAGAGTCACAAAGCTGCACTCATGCATGCATTTTGAGTGATTCATTGAGTATGATGTGGAAGTTAGAGGCTGATTCGGTACGCAGACAATGGACTGAATCCCTACACGCATCAAAAATTCACAGAATTACATACATCTTCATTTCGGGGAACATGGTGGCAAAGAGAGAGCAGCTAAGCTGACTGGCTCCGTGATTATATCAGGGCATCAGCCAATGGATAAAGTTGACATTCTTAACGCCCTCATAGAGTTTCAGTTTTGAATATCTTCATTGCACTCCGGACATGTCCATAGGTGCTCAATCTCCTTCGCAATATTTCCAGCAGCGTCCAGCGACTGACCGTACCAGTTCTATTTTGATTGATGAGCCACTCTATACCTGTTGTACTGTTCTTTCCTTGCCACACCAATTTTCAAACCCAGCTCTCGCAATCTAGTAGTTGACGTGGATTGGTTTAGATGAAGATCTTCTCTGCGCCACGCCTATGAGGCGTTCACGATGTCAGCTCTGTCCATTGGCTGGCCCTCTGATATGGCGGCAGAGCCAGCCTGTCTGCTCTCTCATTGCCAACGACACCCATGTGCCCCGAACAAAGACAAGACTAAATCTGCAAATTGTTGACGCCTGCAGTGATTCAGTCCATTACCTGCGCACAGAGCTGGCCTCCACCTTTCGGATCATACTCAATGAGTCACTCAGAATGCACGCATGAGTGTAGTTTTGTGACTCTAGCCAGAGTAGTGCATTGGTCACCGCCAGTACCTCCATTGTCATGCTGCTTGTTGTCATACTAAATGCACCACTGGCTTCCTTGACCATTCTGCCACATGAGCTTGCAGAAGGCCCATGCAGACTTTTCGTGACAAACTACCGATCCATCCGTGTAAATCACAACGCCGTCTGCATTGCAGTTTTCATCGATGATGGCTTTGACATCTGCATTCAACGCCCTCATAGAGTGTGGCCGCAAAGGAGATTTTCATTTAAAACCAATCCATGTCAACTGTTGAATTGCAAGAGATTGGATTGATGATTAGAGTGGCCAGGTATATGAGTAGACTTATCAATCGACATGGAACTGTTGACACGGTCAGTGGCTGGACGCTACTGGAGATATTACAAAGGTGATCATAGCACCTGTGAAGATGCTCGAAAGTGCAGTGATAATATTTCAAACTAAAGCTGAGTGTGTATTGTTTCTCTTATTAGTAATCAACTGTCGTCTAGTTTGATAAGGAATCACATACTTTCACTGGAGATTTATTACATACAACTATATCTCAATATGACACCAGGTTCATAGTTGGTAGTAGTTTTATATTTAATAATTCATTTCTGTCAACAGAAATCTCGGACTGAAAGACAAACAGTTGGTCCTGGCTACAAAGTTGATCTCTTTGCCAAGTTGGGGGCAATATCTGTATCTTCTATCTGTACTCCACCAAGAAAAGAGATGGTTCATTTGATTAATCTTTGTTCTGGACATGTATGTATCTGTGGCTGGTTAAGCTTTTCAACATTTGTTTTGATTTTGTTAACTTTTATTAGTTTAAAATATTATGACATTATTCTTCTCCATTGACAAGCTCATCCAAAAAGTAAAACTTAATATTGAATTACTGTCCAGAAAAACAGATCTGGTCCGGCAGTGGATCCCAGAATATTGCAGTATTCCTGGAAACAAGCAAGATGAGCTGGTAAGGACTGGAGGAAATGAGAAGCTGCTCACTTATTCCAGAGCAAGAAAGAAGACACTCCTAAAGCAATCCTGGAAAATGGACTGAAGGAAAGTAAAAGAAGACTACAAGACAGCAGCATAAAGTGGCTCAGCAGAAATGATCAGACAAAGATATTTGGAATTCAACATTGTAGTCACAGAATCTATCTGCACCAAAATGAGCTTCAGAGAATCTTGTTTGACTGAAGAGCTCCTTAGACAGATCTTCTAAGACTCCTTGTTTTTGCTGGTCGAATAATGGAGACCTGATCCAAGGTAGCAACATTTTGAGAGCAATTACCCTAGACACATCATCCTGTTCGCAGCTTGTGCAGAAAAAGAAACATAACGGCATTACTCTGACAAAAACTGTTCTATAACCATTGAACCCAGTTACCAAGAATGGATATTCGAAACATCATTTTTATTGAAGTACTAAAGTTAGGAGACTTGATTAGAGTACAGTGGAAGAAAGATCAGATCAGTATAGTGAAATGATCAGATGATGATGGTACAGTGGAGAGACATGATCAGATAACAGGTTACAGTGGAGAGACATGATCAGATGATGATGGTACAGTGGAGAGACATGATCAGATAACAGGGTACAGTGGAGACATCAGATGACAGAGTACAGTGGAGAGACATGATCAGATGATGACGGTACAGTGGAGAGACATGATCAGATAACAGTGGATAGACATGATCAGATGATGATGACAGAGTACAATGGAAAGACTTCCTCCCATCCACGGACTGTATCACCTAGTGGCTACAATTTATAGTTATTATTAACTTGAATATAAAATTCTTTCATATTTTATTTTTTTACATTTTCTGAATATTTATTTGCTCTAGGTTACTAGTTCGGAAACTCGAGCAGCCATACATATTGGAGATGAACACAATCCTTCAAAACTTGTGATTAAACCTGCTTGGGTATTAGGTAAGAATTTAGAATTGATTTTGTCTCAAGCTTGTTATAAAGGTGACAGAATATACTTATTCCAGTTATAGAGATGAAGAATAGTTTAGTTTAGTCATTGATCATTATCCTGCACATGGAATCAATTAGTCAAAGTACTTGATCACTCTATTGCTCAGAGTGTGCAATGAATCAATTAGTCCATAAGTCTTGATACCCTAGTATGTCTCTCAGAGTGGCAATGGAATCAATTAGTCCATAAGTACTTGATCACCTCCTCAGTATGTCTCTCAGAGTGTGCATGGATCAATATCCTAAGTACTTTGATCACCTCAGTATGTCTTCAGAGTGTGCAATGGAATCAATTAGTCCATAGTATTTGATCTCTCAGTATGTCTTCAGAGTGTGGCAAGGAATCATTGTCATAAGTGATCACCTCCTAGTGTCCTCAGAGGTGGCATGAATCAATTAGTCCATAAGTACTTTGATCACTCCTCAGTATGCTCTCAGAGTTGGCAACTAATGACATCAGTTCTTTGTTGGTTACTTTTCTTTTGCTTCCAGTATAGTGCTCTTGTCTAGCACACCGTTGACTTGGAGCTCTTGCAGTCTGGTTAGGTTTAGATTCACTATTATGAATCATTTACACAGTCTCTCTCCTTAGGGAATTCAGAATATCAACCTGGTCCATTACTCTCCCGCTTTTTACAGCAGCCATACCTGCAAGCCTATTGGCGCTTTCATTTCCTCTTACACCTGCATGCCCTGGCACAAAAATAAAAAGATGAAGAATATGCAGAGTGAGGCGACTTTAACTTCAAGTAAAGAACCCATGTTGATATATATCCAACTCATGCTCCCTTTAACACATGCGACTTCTGCAGGAAATTTTCACTGCTACTGTTCTGCCGTCTTTCTACCAATTGTTGCCATGTCAGACCACATCTTTTCAACTCTCTTTCCACATTTCTTCTGCATGTTTTCCTTTATTTAGACATCTAGGTCTTGTTTTCCCATTCACTATTCTAGCTAATGCCTCAGCTGATATATGACGCACTTCCCAATCGATCTCCATCTTCGTCTTTTAATTATTGTCGTCTCTAATGATGCACAATTTGTTTGTTTTCTTCATGTGCAATGTTTTCAAGTGTTAGGATTGCAGCCGAAGCTATAAAGTTCATGCAACACACAGCATTTCTGCCAACAGAGACTGAGCCATCAGGGGAAACCCCAGTGTGATATAGTCAATCCTGCACATTTAGACCCTTTATATAATTATATATATATATATATGTGTGTGTGTATGTTAATGAGATTTGCCAATGATATTTTCTCCAGATTGTATAATGAAACTAGAAGTTCTTCCTACTGATGACTACATTGTTTTCCCCAAGGCCACAGTCTCACAAAGGGAGAGCAGTCCAGAGTTCTAGCACTATTGTATTTCCTTGACATCAGATATCATGCTAAGAACAGTAACTTCTGCTTGCTAGATCTTCAACACTGGCATCATGAATTTGTTTTAATCAATACTGAAACAAACTACAATTATTTTATTTGTGTCAATAAACAACAGTAATGAATCAATTACTGGTATAGCTACTGTGAATTAATGAAATTACTGGTATAGCTACTGTGAAAATTAAAATCGTGGCACAATTACTGTTACTAGGAATTCGTACCCATCAACCTACGTAAATGAGTCAGTAATGATTTTCTAGGCACCACTTATACGTTCAGTAGTTTGTCATTGCTTTCTGAACCTTGAGGTGTATTTTTACCTTAATTATAGCTACTGTACAAACAACAATATTTCCTCGTTGAAAGGACCTCGTTGAAGATATGAAGAAAATAATAATATTTGAATAAAATAAAATATTATAAATGGTACTGTATTAGTATTTGATCAGTCCTGGTCACACCCAACAGCATGTCAGGCAAAGACACACAAAATGTCTACTCAAGTAAATCTTGTACCTTTTGCTACTGTGATATTCTAATCTTTATGAGCAGGTTGGATTGTTTCTGTAGCTGTTTCATTTTGGAATATATTCATTGGACTCAGGACATGTCCACAGGTGCTCCGATCTACTTCCAAGCCAAAGCTCTAGCGGCCAGTTCATATTCATTTTGATTGATGAGCCTACTCCTATATCTGTTGTGTTGTTCTTTTCTTGTCTCTTCAATCCAGCTCTTGCTAGTTGACGTGGATTGATTTAAATGAAAATCTTCTTTGCAGCCACACTCCATGAGGGCGCTCAAAATGTCAGCTCTATCCATTGGCTGGATCTGCCACCATATCAGAGGCCCTCTGCTTTCTCATTGCCATCCACACCCATGTGCCCGAAATGAAGATGAATGAAATGGTGCAAATTGTTGACCCTTGTAGAGATTCATTCCATTGCCTGTGCACTGAACCTGCCGCCACCTTGTGGATCACACTCAATGAATCACTCACAGCCGTTTGCTGTTCTATGACGTAGGGTCACCACCATTGTGCCTTACGTCTCTTGGTTGCCTATAATGACATATGAGAGGAGACAGTGATTCTATTCTTTCCTATGCAAGAAACCACAACTACTGAAGTGTATTAGTATTTTACAAAATAAAAATTTGAATGCATGATATAGCAGTTACTACAGTGTGCTTTTTTATTTATTCACTTTGAAACCACATGCAATATAGTTACTTTTTTTTGTATATAATTTTACAATAGAAGTGTTTTTAGAATATGATTTATATGTATTTATTATGTTGGAACTTACCTGCTATTAGATTCATTGAAAAACAGAGACTCAAATGATGTAACTACTTGTTGAGAATGAACCCGAATACACCACTGGCAAGATTGTACAACCTGACAATGGAATCTTCAAGAGGAAGGGACAGACCAAGAAATTGATGGAAGTTACAGAGATCTTAAAACTCCACAACACCACAGAAATCAAGCAACCGGGTCACTATCTCGAAACGATCATCAGTTAAACCTGCTACGCCTAACAGCAAAAAAGCAGAGAAGGACAAAAGAAAGAAATTTATATGTATTTCTGTTTGATAAAGTTCATGATGAAGCCTCCTTTCATTTTATCATTGTTGTATATTGTGTTGTTGATGTCTAACTGTTAGATCAGATCTTGTCAGAATGTTGAAACAGAAATTGAAACTGAAGATGATTAGGAAATTTTTTACTAAAGAAAAGATGATTCTTATATGAAAAGATCATTATGTATTTATATATATGATATATATTTTATATATATGTTATTCTGAGATTCTTCTTGTGTTCACCTGCTATGAATTCAGGCATAGTCAGGGCCATGGTATGGCACTTCTGATTGATTTTGGAGTGAATGCCTGCTTTCCTTTTTATCATTGTCTCTTACATTACAGACGAGCCTTCTCTGACTTTAGAGATATAATCTCAGATGATGTGATTTTGTTGCATTTATCAATATAAATAAACATGAACTAGATTGATTACTTTCTCCGTCTAGAGTTTGTGAAAGAAATATTTATCCAGACAGGAATGTCTAACACTTGTGAATAATGAAATCAAGATCAAAAACCACTTGTTGAAATTGCCATATATTTTCTATTGAGAAATAATGTTTATTGTACAAATAATGTTTGACTATTTTTGAGTTTGAATATTTGAACTATGATGTTTTTAAGGATGGTTGGTTCAACAGCAACTTGTGAAGCTGGAGATAGAACGGACATGTGATACGCATGGAGACTAACTCTGTCCTGAATGGCCAAGGGAAATAAATTGGGACAAATGACATGGATAGACATAGAAACTGGAAAAATGTGAACCTACGGATGGAATAACTCTGTCATGAAACTGACTGAGATGGGCAACTCAAAAATGGAATAGTATACAGCATGGAGATAACCTGCCATCAAAACTGAACTGATCATAGGAGATACACATCAAACATGCTGATACAGCTAGGAGACTAACATCAACATGGAATAGACTCAGCTAGAGAGGGCACTCAAAACGGAACTAGTATCACGCAGAGAGAGTAAGCATCAAACACTGAACTGACAGCTGAGATGGGATTACAAGATCAAACATGTGATACAGGGTAAGAGAGACTAACTCTAGTTCCATAGAAAATACTAGCATCTGAATGGATGACACGCAGAGGGCAAATGAAAATGGTGAGAAGACCCATAAACATGAATAGATACAGGGTAGAATTGATAAAACTAAAGAAAGTGGAATCAAATTGGAACTGTACAATACAAGAGGACAGCTCAAACAGAACTAGAACAGGTAAGAAGGTTCATAATCTGGAACTAGTTCAGCTAAAGTTTCATCAAACACTGGCTAGAATGAGAGAGATTACAACATCAAAACTGGAACTAGTATCACAGGCTAGAGAGAGAGATTACAACGATCAAACACTGGAAAAACTAAAAATATCCCCCTATTTTATTACAATCAAATCTGAAATATACGCTAGAAATTATTACCTCATAACAACACTATAGATTACACCATAACTATAGTTACATAAGTGATCTCACTGGATAGTTTCTTTCAACACTGATATTCACTAGAAGTTAAATCAAACACTGATAGTATCAATTTAGCTAAACCACAGTTTAGGTTACACATCAAATGACAATTTTCAAATCAACCTGAACAGTACACGCCCCACACCTTGTTGGGTAGAAGAATAACTCAACCTGACAAAAGGTAGAGAGAGACTGCACCATAAAACTGGACTAATACAGGCTAGAAACATGTACAAATCAAACATGAACTTATAGGCTAGTTACAAAAAACATGGAAAACAGTGGAGATTAAGCATCAAACTGAACGTTCCTAGACGAAACCCAAAGCGGAACTAGTATCACAGGCAGAAGAGACATCAACATGGAACTAGTATCACAGGCTAGAGAAGATTACACATCAAAATGGACAGATCACAGAGAAACATCACACGAATGTATAGCTAAGGTACATACCTGAACTAGTTAGGTGAAGGTTCACATCAAGACTGGAACTAAAATATCTCTATTTTATTAATAATCATGCTGATTTTAAACTATACAACTTTGTATCTCAAACTGTTGCTAGTGATCTCTTAGATATTTCTTACATTATTCATGAAGTAATATTATGTATTTCTTTATACAAGCAATTCAAACTGGCACCTTTTGCTGAAGAATCTCATGTATTATTTGATCAAATAAAAGTCGACTTATTCAACTCCTTATTTTATTTATCATCATAAATAGTTGTCCTGAGCAGAACTTTTCCACCCCAACAGGCCTCGGAATTTCTCTCATAGGCCAGATGTCCCGTCTCTGCAGCTGTCATGTTCAAACCATCAGTTACATCCTGAATCCATCTTCTCCGTGATCTTCCTTTTCTTCTCTTTGCCTGTATGCCTCCTTCCATGATGGTCTTCTCCAGACCTTCATGTCTTTTTATATGTCCAAAATATCTCAATTTTCTCTTTCTTATTTGTAGCATCACCCAGTTTTCTTTGATTTTGAGTTCTTTCTGGATGTATCTATTTGTTCTCTTCTCTGTCCAAGATATACGAGGACTCTTCTGTAACACTTATATTCAAAACACATATATGTTTTTCCACTGCTTTAATAAATGTCCATGCTTCACACCCATACGTTGCCACTGGGAATATGCATGCTCTTAGTATTCTGATCTTTGTTTTCTTATCAGTTCCGTTTCCTACTGTTTTTAGTTGTTTAATTTTTTGTAAAGCCATGTTTGTTCTTTTTAATTTCTTTCATCCCATTTCCATCTATTGTTAGCAGTAAACCAACTTAAAAGGGGTTTAAAGCCGAACCCTATTTTATTACAACCATCAATGTGGTGAACGACAAGTGTCAGTGAAGTTTAACAAGAGAGATATTACATATATAGTTCATATTTCAAAGGGAATGACAAGAATAAGACAGTCACAAAATGTATTAGAATGCTGTCGCTGGGGTCAAGGGGCTAGAAAATGTCCCCATTAATATTACTACCCAAATAGACACACTCCATAACCTAGACAGGATATGCCTGTCTAAACCACGTTATGGATAATTTTTAAAAAGCTAGGGAGTATGGAAACTGCACACGTTACCTTTAACTACCAAGTCCTGTGTGGTTTCTATCTCTTGAAGTTATGTAGAGTTATATTTTTGTACAACCATTTTTTAACAGTTGTTATTCTAATGAAATTGTACTTATGCAAATATTGTTTTGTTAATTCTAAGAAATGTGTACTTATACAGTTGTTGTTTTGTTCATTTTCACACAATTGTACATATGCAACGGTTGTTTTGTTTAATTCTCACAAAATTGTACTTATGCAACATTTCTATGCTTAGTGTAATAAAAATATAGACTCATCTTATATGTTAACTATTGTAATTTCTTGTTGGTGTATGTTAAATCTATGTTAAAAAATGCCAGGATATATTTGAAATATGAGTCTCATCATCCACATAAAGAAACTGTATGTGTTCATGTGTGGTATAAATGATTAAATGTGAAGACATTTATGAAAAAAACTAGAGCTAAAATATATCTATAGAATAAAACTACCAGCCCAAATATACGGCATTAAACAGATCATTACAGAGAATGAAAGGAAAGTGTTTAACTGTCAAACTGCCAGCCCAAATATACAGCATTAAAGAGAATGAAAGGAAAGTGTTTAACTGTCAAACTACCAGCCCAAATATACGGCATTAAACAGATCATTACAGAGAATGAAAGGAAAGTGTTTAATTGTCAAACTGCCAGCCCAAATATACAGCATTAAAGAGAATGAAAGGAAAGTGTTTAACTGTCAAACTACCAGCCCAAATATACAGCATTAAACAGATCATTACAGAGAATGAAAGGAAAGTGTTTGACTGTCAAACTACCAGCCCAAATATACAGCATTAAAGAGATCATTCAAGAGATTGAAAGGAAAGTGTTTGACTGTCAACAAGACAGACTTAAACATTTCCTTAGGTCAAAAACTTCTGTTTCAGATGCGCTTGTCCTACACTAGTATGAGCTTAACAGGGACACAACGTTCTAACTATTCTTGACAAAGATTGTTTATATATCACAATAAGAATTATCAAAATGGTCAAGAAGAATAATTGAAACAAAACTACTGAAGAGATTTAAGCAAGAAGACAAATACTGAGAGAAATACTACTCCTCCTAGGAAGACTAGTCCAATATTTTGACCATATAAAAAGACCTGATACTGCACAAGTTCATATAAAAAGACCTGATACTGCACAAGTTCATATAACGTTAGATTTGTTGGGATGGCAAGAGAAAGATTACGTTTTAAAAAAAAGTAACATAAGAAGATAGACAAACAGCAACATGTACAACCAGGGTAAGAGATAACATGTAGCTAGTCTATGTGATGTAGACAGATCTGGTAGACATGGGGGTAAGACTAAGAGAACAAGATGGAAATATATACTCTTGGAAGTTTCAATAGAGAAATATCTACTCTTGAGAGTTTCAATAGAGAAATATCTACTCTTGAGAGTTTCAATAGAGAAATATCTACTCTTGAGAGTTTCAATAGAGAAATATATACTCTTGGAAGTTTCAATAGAGAAATATCTACTCTTGAGAGTTTCAATAGAGAAATATATACTCTTGGAAGTTTCAATAGAGAAATATCTACTCTTGAGAGTTTCAATAGAGAAATATATACTCTTGGAAGTTTCAATAGAGAAATATATGCTCTTGGAAGTTTCAATAGAGAAATATATGCTCTTGAGAGTTTCAATAGAGAAATATATGCTCTTGAGAGTTTCAATAGAGAAATATCTACTCTTGAGAGTTTCAATAGAGAAATATATGAAAATATCTACTCTTGAGAGTTTCAATAGAGAAATATATACTCTTTGGAGTTTCAATAGAGAAAGGGGACATGGATACAACATACTCTTTAGAAATAGTTTAACTCTATCTGTGTGTGACTTGTACCCACATCAGGGGGGAAAGAGTGCCAAAGAGCAGTAGATGTGAACCTCAGATGAACCAGTAACACAATTAAGTCAGACCAACCACTGTCATATCGTGAGAGCAGAAGACTGATATAAAATCCTGAACAAATTAGAAATCCAAAGACAAATATAGACATATAAAATAAACGAACCAAATATTTTAGAACTCTGTAAAAGAGACTGAATATTGTTGCATATGTTCTTATCAATCAAGTTAACCTTTGTGATTTGTGGGGGGCAAAGGGACAACGCCGCGCCAGGATTAGTGAGCTGGCACTAATCAAGATCCCACCTCCACGTGGGGACCCTGCACACAGACAATGGTTCCTGTCTGGCTAATCGGGAGCGACACAGAGACACTCTATACAAAAAGTAAAAACTGTTACGTTGTTAATGAGCTCAGTGTGACCGCCCATTAAGTCCGAAATTGAGTAAACATGACCTTGGCCCTAACCTCAATAAAAAATGAAAGGGGGAATTATTACCCACCTCCCAAACTTGGTTCCTTGTTTATGACTAGTGACAACTTAGCTCCAGAGCGCGGGCCCCCAAAGCGCGGGACCGTAGCATTTGCTACTTCTGCTACTATGCTAATCTGGCTCTGTGTAGCAATGGTGTTATCAATACAATAGAAGACTGCAGTAAAACTATGTAGCAATGATGTTATCAATACAATAGAAGACTGCAGTAAAACTATGTAGCAATGATGTTATCAATACAATAGAAGACTGCAGTAAAACTATGTAGCAATGATGTTATCAATACAATAGAAGACTGCAGTAAAACTATGTAGCAATGATGTTATCAATACAATAGAAGACTGCAGTAAAACTATGTAGCAATGGTGTTATCAATACAATAGAAGACTGCAGTAAAACTATGTAGCAATGATGTTATCAATACAATAGAAGACTGCAGTAAAACTATGTAGCAATGATGTTATCAATACAATAGAAGACTGCAGTAAAACTATGTAGCAATGATGTTATCAATACAATAGAAGACTGCAGTAAAACTATGTAGCAATGATGTTATCAATACAATAGAAGACTGCAGTAAAACTATGTAGCAATGGTGTTATCAATACAATGAAAGACTGCAGTAAAACTATGTAGCAATGATGTTATCAATACAATAGAAGACTGCAGTAAAACTATGTAGCAATGATGTTATCAATACAATAGAAGACTGCAGTAAAACTATGTAGCAATGATGTTATCAATACAATAGAAGACTGCAGTAAAACTATGTAGCAATGATGTTATCAATACAATAGAAGACTGCAGTAAAACTATGTAGCAATGATGTTATCAATACAATAGAAGACTGCAGTAAAACTATGTAGCAATGGCGAAATACGTAAAAACAAAGTACTGTAGTTTTACAAAAACAATATTGTTTTTGTATTTTGTAAAACTGCAGTACTTTGTTGTACCGTGTTTCACCATGACAATGACATCAAATGCTAGTTATACATTTTAACTACACAAGATGGTGTCAGAGTTATTAACATAATGCTTGTTCTTTTATTACTTTTAATATTGTCATATAAAGCAGGTTCCGTACTGCTAACGTATAACACTGACTAACTGTTACCTATAGCAATGATTGACTAATAGTCGAATCTTGTATCGGTGACCGCTAACTATTATCTATATCAGTGTTAATGTATAGCAGCTACTAGATATTATCTTAGTTTTAGACATCAGATGAGTCCTGGTGCTACGCCAGATTTTGTTTAGAAAGATACATAATAAATTCAATAAAACACATGAATGAAATATTTATTAATATTTACTTGAGGCAAGATGCGCCTTTGTTAAACAAAAATAAAGTACAGAAGTAGAGCCCTAATGTGGGGCATGGCACGAGTACGACTATACCTCCGCGTATACAGTACACTGCATCTCATATAAGGACTTGATGTCCAAACACGAAATATATCCACTCATCACTTTAAGTCTAGATCATTTCAAAATTAGTAAGGAAGAACCGAATTCAGATTTGGATGACCTAGCTCACAAATATCGCGCAGTCATGCAATCATTTACTTTTATTTTGAAAGGACCTGACTTTTGTTGCTGTTTTATTTCGCTCTATATAATCAACCAATTACCTTTGTTGATGATCTTCTTCTTCTGCCTTCTCACTAGATTGAGATTTCGGATTCTCTAATAAAGGCAACCGTCTGCCTCAGATTATCAGCCACACCATACAGTTTGTCTTGGACGCTGGTGTAAGTGGGCCACCTCTTTCTTCTCAAGTCTGCATACTGGGGGCAGTTCTGTAGGATATAATTCCTATGATTTCTGCTTCGTTGTTTGTGCCGACCTCTTCCCGCAGTAAATTTTGGCCACCCTCGTGATGGTGGGTCTGACATTTTTACTGCGTGGCTAAATCTCCGAGGCAGATTGGCGACCGTAGAATCCGTTATCCCATTCCTCATTGTGAGGGTCGTTGCACCATGTTATGCGCCTTACGGCCTGGTGCATCCGTTTTCTACAAGCATTTGTTTCGGGTTAGCATTCCCTAGCGGACACGTGCATGCGATTTCAGCCAAATCTCCTCAGTCGCCTCTAACGACATGCGTGGCAGGTAACAGTGGTTCTATTCTTTACACCCCAAATTTGGGCCCATATAACCACTCGGGCGTGTTGATGATCTGTGTGTAATGATGTACCAGAGAGTGTGAATACATTGTGCACCAGTTATCTGCCTACAGCTTGTAAGCAATACAAATCCGAATTTCAACAATTCGTGGTATTCGTCTCTCTAGCCCCGTGATAGTATTTTCACTGACTACTGGATACCCTTCATTCGTTCAGGCACAAATTTGCGTTGGTTCTAATGAAACCACTTTTAAACCACTTTTTGTTTATAATCAGAGCCAATTAGCAGGAGCACATTAATTAAAGATTAGTTCTGAAAATATGTCGTCCCACACAAATACGAACTCAAAGTTCACATTATAATGACATAATGTTAAATATAAATAAAGAAGTTTTCAATGAACATAATCCTTGGATAGAAACAGACAATTTAAACTAACTCCTTCTGACCCTCCAAATGGATGAATACATCATTATTTGTCAAATCTTCTAATGAAATGTTATTGATTCGATCCTTACCAAAAAAAATGACGTCGATTTAAAGAAGTCTTAGTTCTAATTCCAGTCTATCGATTTATAGATTATTCTAGAAATAGCTTTCGTGGCTAACAATATCCAATAAATCGATAAACGGAAGAGACCCATTTTGAAAATAAAGGTGTAGTCAAGTTGGTCTTACCCTAAACATGTTAACATGGCTAAACCCGTGGACCAAGTACATGCTTGTCATAACCATTCTAATCTGCGTAATAGCTATTTTTAACAAGTAAAACCTTCTCATATAGGCCACCATGATCCTATTCTGTAACTTACTGGACTATTCTCATCTGAACTAAAAGTCGTAGATAAACAAAATTGAACTTTAAATATATCATTTTTGTAGTCTATTTCTTGGATATAACTAGAGTATAATAATGTACACCGAGAAGAGAGGGATGGGGGGGTGGGTGCCTCATCAATTTATATTTCTATATTAGAAGAATCCATTAATTCTAGAGGGGGAATAGCTTTTATAGAGCTATTTGTAAATAGGTCTCCTCCCTTGTTTTTATTCTGATAATGTGTTCTTATTTCAGTTCTTCATGTGGTCTCTCCATTCTGACATTCGGAAGTGAATCATGGACAATAAATAGGAAGAATACTACAAAATTACAGGCTAAATAGATGTGGTTGTATAGTAGAATGCAGAGAATATTATGGAAGACTACAGATATGTGGTTGTATAGTAGAATGCAGAGAATATTATGAGAGACTACAGAGATGTGGTTGTATAGAAGAATGCAGAGAATATTATGGAGAGAAAAGATGACAAATGATAATGTTCTCAAGAAATCAGGCGAGAACAGATCGATCATGAAACACATGCGACAGAAATAATCAACGAATGAAATCAAGTGAGAACAGATCAATCATGAAATGCGATAGAAATAATCAACATTTGTTGAACATATCTTGAGAAGGGAAAAACATGAATACATTGTGACAACGGTCAAGATACATGGGAAGAGAGATATAGGATGACAGAGGGGAAATATTCTCGACAGCTTAACATCATAGCGCGAAAACAGTAACAGGACTCATAGCTAGATAGAACATGATAATCTACTCATTTTGGCATGACACTTGCTGATGATGATGGTCCTCGCTCAAAAATAGTCGAGTCGACACGAACAGGTACAATGAACACATGACAGTTCCCCCTCTTCTCCCCTCCACATTCGCCGGTTAAAAAAATATCGACTAGTTTACAAATGACACTATAAGACAGGCTCTGCTAGCTGTAGCTGTAAAAACCAACCTAGGTCTGTACACATACTCAAACAAGTCTTGGCGAGACTTTACTGATCGATTATATAGATCAATGTATTGAGATTTTCCCAATCACTCATTGATTGGGTGATCGAAAGCCCATGAGATCGAACTTCGCAAGTTCAGGCGTGCGATGAATATGCCTGAACAAGAAGAGACGCTAACAGCGCAATCTAGAGACGTGACGCATACCACACACCATATATTATAACCCAGGTATATATTGTAACTCAGGTATATGTTGTAACCCAGGTATAGATATCATACTATGAGTCAAGGACAGCTAGCTGAATGTTTACGCTACCAACATATTCACTGTCACTCGTTGTAAGCTAAACATACACAAGCAGACGTACGTAGATACAATGAGATAGGACAATACTGTTTCTGTTTCCTTAAAATATGATGAACTATGACCTGTGTGGTTATATAACCACTTGCTGGACTTGCATAGACAAATCTTTCATATGTTCCTTCTATAGAGTAATGTACATTTATTTTTAATTCTTGTGTGAACATTCCCGAGGTCATATTTTAGCTTGTACAGTAAAACCTCTCACGTGTCGTCATTGTGTCGCACTCAAACATTTCATAATATTGGCATGTCCAGTCAGATCTTTTGTCTTGTCGTCACACTGCGGCACTGGAAGAAGAAGAAGAATGCCTTCTTCTTTTCTCTAGTCATATTTTGCCTCACAGCTTCAGGATAAGAAGAGATTTCTAGAACGGCTTTTGTGTGCGCTTCATAAATAGTGTCTTTCACTGTCTCTGCTAAATCTGTGGTCTACCTTTCGCGCGTGCGACCTTTTGCTTTGTATCCACTGTATCTTAGTAATATTATACTTTGAGGCGCACTGTCTGTTGGTAATCTACTTATGTGCACTGTCTGTTGGTAATCTACTTATGTGCACTGTCTGTTGGTAATCTACTTATGTGCACTGTCTGTTGGTAATCTACTTATGAAGTTCAGTAGGCTGCTGATGTTGAACCCAATTTTTTTCTGATATCTTCATTTCTAAACTGATCTTTTCTTGATACTTCCAGCATTCTGCGTAGACCTTCATTCTAAACTGATCTTTTCTTGATACTTCCAGCATTCTCGTAGACGCTTCATTTCTAAACTGATCTTTTCTTGATACTTCCAGCATTCTGCGTAGACACTTTATTTCTAAACTGATCTTTTCTTGATACTTCCAGCATTCTGCGTAGACACTTCATTTCTAAACTGATCTTTTCTTGATACTTCCAGCATTCTGCGTAGACACTTCATTTCTAAACTGATCTTTTCTTGATACTTCCAGCATTCTGCGTAGACACTTCATTTCTAAACTGATCTTTTCTTGATACTTCCAGCATTCTGCGTAGACACTTCATTTCTAAACTGATCTTTTCTTGATACTTCCAGCATTCTGCGTAGACACTTCATTTCTAAACTGATCTTTTCTTGATACTTCCAGCATTCTGCGTAGACACTTCATTTCTAAACTGATCTTTTCTTGATACTTCCAGCATTCTGCGTAGACACTTCATTTCTGCTGTGACTGGATTTCTTCTATCATGTGATGTCCAGGTTTGGTTGGCACTGATAGCATAATGTTGGAAGAAAGATTGTGTTGAACAATGCTCTTTTTGTGGTCATGATGACATGTTTGCATTTTAAAATTTGCATCATTTGCCCTATTATTTGGTTTGTTTTATTTGATCTATGTTGGATTTCGTTAGTTCTTCCATTTGCTAAAAAAATGCTCCTTATGTATGTAAAGTCTTTAACTTGTTTTAATGGGCGTTTGTGGATGGAGATATTGGTATGTTTGTCATTGCTCTATGCGATGTTATTATTTGGTCTCCATTTTGTTGATGTTTATTCATAGATTCAATGTGTTGCATGTTATTACTTTAGTCTCCATTATGTTGATGTTTATTCATAGATTCAATGTGTTGCATGTTATTACTTTAGTCTCCATTATGTTGATGTTAATTCATAGATTCAATGTGTTGCATGTTAATTGAAGTATGAAACCGATATTCATTTAAGAATATTCATATTATTGGTTACTCAACCGACCGACGTCACAGTACTCCGGACAGACACATAGGTGCTCAGTCTCCCCACACAGATGCCCTAGGTTATGCATATTAATGGTTTCTGTGGCTTGCTGGTTACCTCTTCTTCTGTACTCATATTTCCTTGCTTGATCTGCTGGAAAACCATTCAACAGTCCGTAAGTACCAGCTGGATCTCATTGAAAATATTACAGATGTATATTCAGTTTCAGTTTAGAATATCTTCTTTGTACTCCGGACATGTACATAGGTGCTCCAATCTTCATCGCAATATCTCCAACAGCGTCCAGCGACCCACAGTATCAGATCACGGTTGATTGATGAGCCTACTCATAAACCTGTTGTGCTGTTCTTTTCTGGTCATTCCAATCTTCAATCCCAGCTCTTGCAATCTAGCTGTTGACATGGATTGGTTTAAATGAAAATCCTCTTTGCTGCCACACTCTGTGAGGGCATTTAGAACGTCAGCTCTATCCATTGTAATATTACATATCAATATTGTATGATCAATAAGTAATTGTTGAAGAAGAAGAAGAGGAGGAGATAGCTGCAGAATAAGAATGAAATAAGAAAATAATAATTCAAGAGTTTCTATTGTTATTTCTGATGTCATTTTATTTATGTCAAATGTAAATCATGAAGTTGCCAAAAACAAAACACCAAAATACATGTTATTCATTAATATCAATTGTGCACAAAAACAAACTTGAAGTGATGTATATGTATGTATATGTCACAGTTTCTGACGTTGATTTTTAACCAATTTTACAAACTACATCAACAGAACAGGACTTCTTGGGTAGATATTACTAAATACCAGCCAATGAGAAGAAAAATTCAAATTTTCATAACATGTTTGATTTGATGCAGTCATTATTTGTTTAACTGTACCGATCTTAGTATTCATTTCTCATTTAGTACTACACAGTTTAGTATTAATTTCTCATTTAGTACTACACAGTTTAGTATTCATTTCTCATTTAGTACTACACAGTTTAGTATTCATTTCTCATTTAGTACTACACAGTTTAGTATTCATTTCTCATTTAGTACTACACAGTTTAGTATTCATTTCTCATTTAGTGCTACACAGTTTAGTATTCATTTCTCAGTGCTATAAATTTTGGTATTCATTTCTCAGTGCTACACAACTTGGTATTCATTTCTCAGTGCTACACAACTTGGTATTCATTTCTCATTTTAAATGTATAATGTATGATAAATCTCAAAACCATGGTATTAATTTCTCGTTTAGTGGTAGAATCATCATAATAATTTCTCGTTTAGTGGTAGAATCATCATAATAATTTCTCGTTTAGTAGAACAATCTATAAATAAATATAAATTATCTATAAAATCTATAAATTTTATATAAGAAATAATAATTTCTGATGTAAAATCCATGGTATTAATTTCTCGTTTTGTGGTAGAATTCTTGGGATTAATTTTTCATTTAGTCATACAACATATGGTAATAATCTCTCATTTAACGGAACAAATAACTTATAAGTACAAATTGTGACATAAATTTCTCATTTTGTGGTAGAATCTATCATAATAATTTCTCGTTTGTTGGTAAATCTATGGTAACAATTTCTTATTTAACGTAACAAATAATTTCTTAAGTATTGACTGTGACATAAAATTCTCATTTATCGAAGGTCTGCTGTACAAATGTCCTGGACAAAATTTGGAAGCAGACGGACGTTTATCAATATTTTGTTGCCATGTACACAAATAAAATGTACAAACAAGGTACATTAAAATGTTTTCTTCCAGTTTTCAAAACAATAAATAATTCTAAGTGACAAAATAAACAATAAATAAGAAGTAAAGCAGTAAATTCTAGAAAATCAAAGTAATTGCAGAAACTGGAAAGAGAATTGTAAGCAATAAGTTTGTGTTAGTAGAAGTCAGTAATGTTGACATTGTCAATAATATTACAGTGAAACAATCATTTCATTTGCAATAAAAATCATGGGCAATGAATAAACTACAAACAAAATCACATTAAGCTGCGGTTTGAAATAATGACAAAGAATTATACAGACTAGGAAAATACATAATTGTTTGGATAAAGTTAGTGTGCAAAGGTAATTTACTGAACTAGAACAAGTGCAAATTTGTTAATATGTGTGTGTGTGCGTATGTGGGCATGTTATTTTAAAAAAAAGAATTGTGAAAACTGTGACAATAGTTAACTCTGAGGGCAAAAATTGATCTATCTAGAAAGAACTCAAAATCAAAGAAAACTGGCTGATGCTACAAATAAGAATGAGAAAATTGCAGTATTTTGGACATATAAAGAAAGAGACATGAAGGGTTGAAAGAGACCATTACGGAAGGGTCAAAGAGAAGAAGAAGAAGATCACAGAGAAGATGGATTCAGGATGTAACTGATAGTTTGAACATGACGGCTGCAGAGGCTGGACATCTGATCTATGAGAGAGAAATTCTAAAGGACTGTTAGGATGGCAAAATTCTGCTCACGATAAGCTATTGGATGATGAAGATCTGTGTGCAAAGAAGATAGAATTGAAGCAGTTGCTATGAGAAAAGACATTTAGACCTCGAGAGGACTTTGTCCTTGCGACAGGATGAAGATATATCAAGAACAATCTGTGCATGGTAGATGAAGTTTACAATTTTATTTTTCTTGTGTGCCTGCTATGTTTGCCTGCCATGTTTGCCTACTATGTTTGCCTAGCATGTTTGCCTGCTATGTTTGCCTACTATGTTTGCCTGCTATGTTCTCATTCGCCCGCTATGAATCCAGGCGTAGTCATGGCATCTAATATGGCGCCTCTGACTGATTATTGTGTGAAGGCTTGCTTACCTTATTATCAGTGTTCCCCGCCATACAAGCTAATCAAACTAGATGATTAACAGCGACGGCAAATAATGCCACATTTTAACATTACAAAAATATTCACACATTATATTACAAAATATTATTCCACTTACAACAGAGACATAATTTTATATGTCAATATTTTTTTACAAGTAGTAGCATATCCCTTGCGGAACTCCACTCTCATCACAGCTCGTCTGAAAAACTCTCAGTCTTTTGCAAGTTCTCCTGCCTCTTCCAGCATCATGTTCAAGGTTTTGTTTGATATCCTGTCGCCACCTTCGTCTTGGTTGTAACCTGCCTAATACTCCAGGAATCATGCCTTCCATTATCATTCTCTCCAAACAACTGTAATGTTTAACGTGGCCAAAATATTTCATCTTTCAGAACATGAAGATATTTATGAGCCAATGCTCCTCAGTATGCAGGTCTTGTAGGATATCTTTGTTTTTTCTTTTCATTGTCCAGGATGTTCTAAAGTACTTTTCTATAGTACCTTGTTTCAAAAGCTTCAATTTTGTTTTTAATGCTTGTGTTATGGTCCATGATTTGCATCCACATGTTGCCACTGGAAATAAGCAAGTTCTCAGAATTCTTACTTTTGTTTCTTTGCTTGTGTCGTGCCATAGTTTCTTCATGCTGACCACCCTCTGGAAAGACATGGCTAGTCTTCTTCTAACTTTCATACAATCTCCATTGTTGGTAATTATAAAGCCAATATAATCAAAATATGTGACATCCTCAATGTCTTCACTATTGATGGTAATTTTGGGTTGAGATTTTGCCATGTCGGTGGACATTATTTTAGTTTTCTTTGTATTAAAAAAAAAATGTTCTGATTGTCGCTGTGTTTTATTACATACTGAATTAGATATTCCAACTCCTTGACATTATTAGAGAGGAGAACCCAGTCATCTGCATACCTAAATTCTAGAATTTCACAATTGACATAATTTATTTATTAACAAACTTTCAAATTGACAGAAATCTTGATCATTGAAAAGTGTAACTGCAGTTTTATATATGAAAATTGCACACACACAAAATATGAAATAAAGTAACAATATAATATTACACAACTTGTTGTTATCAATTTCTTTCCTTAATTATCTTTCTAAATTGAACAACTAGAAACACATGCCAACCAGGTTTCTTGATCAAATCATCCTCGAATCATCTCATCGTCACTTTCATCAAAATCATCCTTGTCAACCTCACCACTTATGGCAGAGCGTCTCTTTTTGATGACAGCAATAATGAATCCAAGCAAGTATGTCTGTAATAGATATTTATACAACATGAATGAGCAATTAGACACAATCAAGCAATCAGTTCAGTTTAGTAGTCGGATCATCATCACTGCACATCGAACCAATTAGTCCATAAGTGCACCGATCTCCTACACAGTATGCCTCTCAGTTCAGTTTAGTAGTCGGATCATTATCACTGCACATCGAACCAATTAGTCCATAAGTGCTTCGATCTCCTACACAGTATGTCTCTCAGTTTAGTTTAGTAGTCGGATCATCATCACTGCACATCGAACCAATTAGTCCATAAGTGCTTGATCTCCTACACAATATGTCTCTCAGTTTAGTTTAGTAGTCTGATCATCATCACTGCACATCGAACCAATTAGTCCATAAGTGCTTGATCTCCTCAGTATGTCTCTCAGCATGTGGCGACTAACGACATCGGTTCTTTGTTGGTTTACTATTTTTCTTTGGCTACCAGTATAGTGTTCTTGTCTAGCTACACCACATTTGACTTGGAATTCTTGCAGTCTAGTTAGTGTTGTAGATTCACCATTACTTGAATCATGTACACGTCCTCCCTCCCTTACGAAATTTATAATATCAGCTTGGTTCATTGCTCATCCGCTTGTTACAGCAGCCGTACCTGCAAGTTTATCAGCCTGGTTCATTGCTCATCCGCTTGTTACAGCAGCCGTACCTGCAAGTTTATCAGCCTGGTTCATTTCCCCTTACATCTGCATGCTGTGGCACAAAAATAAAACGGATTTTTGTCAGCCTAGGCCTCCTCAGAGACTTTAACCATTGTCTCCGAGCCTAGCCTGTATCAATCTTCCTGAACATAGAAAGACATCAAATCTGTAACATGTTCACATAACTATATAACAGGAATTTGTTATTTTTCTTTTATCTCAAATCTTGTTTTGTCTCGCAGTGTCAGGATAAGAAGAGATTTCTAGATTGGGTTCTTATGTGAGCTTTGTACATGGTGTCTTTCACTGCCTCTGTTATTTCTGTGGTTCACTTTTTGCGTGTGCAACCTTTTGTCTTGTGTCCACTGTATCGGAGTAGCATTTCCCTTTAAAGTGCACCGTCTTTTGGTAATCTGCTTATGTGCACCGTCTTTTGGTAATCTGCTTATGTGTCCGAACCATTTAATTTGTTGTTTTTAATGAAGATTAGCACTAATGTTGTAGCAACCGATGTCTTCATTTCTAAATTAGTCTCTTCTTGATACTCCCAGCATTCTGCGGACACACTTCATCTCTGTCGTGACTAGTCTCTTCTTGATACTCCCAGCATTCTGCGGACACACTTCATCTCTGTCATGACTAGTCTCTTCTTGATACTCCCAGCATTCTGCGGACACACTTCATCTCTGTCATGACTAGTCTCTTCTTGATACTCCCAGCATTCTGCGGACACACTTCATCTCTGTTGTGACTAGTTTTTGTTGTTGTTTGATGCCAACAAATAGCATAATGTTTGGAGAAAGATCATGTTGTACAATGGTCTTTTAGTATCAATGGTGACATGTTTGCATTTCAAAATTGGTGCCATTTGCTCAATGATTTGATCTATTGCATCTATGTTGGGTTTTATTGGTTATTTTTCCACTTGATGAAAAAACATTTCCGCATATATATAAAGTCTGTAACTTGTTTTAATTGATGTTTGTCGATGAAGATATCGGTAGTTCTTTCCTCTTTAGTGAATATGTAAATTTCCATATTAACTATTCTGTTTATGAACATATAACAGCAACCAATAACAAAAATATAAAATGTGTTTAAAAAGCGGTTTTTAAAGAAAACATAATTCAAGAAGAAAAACAAATAAAGAAGAGAAAATAATTGTCAACAACCTCAAGTTATACATTTCAGTTAGAGTATATAGAATATACAAGATATATATGTGGCATTCACAACTCATCATATTTTCTAGTTGTCTTGAAATCTTTTATATCTCAATCAACATTTATTTATATACTGAAGCTTTAAAAGATTATTTTTCTGAATTTAATATTTTTTCTTGCTGAAGACAGACTTTCTGACAACAATCTTGTTTTTTACATGTTTCTTATTTTCATCACTTTTCTTCTCAGATAAAACTCAATGCATGTGCACAATCGCAGATCCTAAAATTGAGGTCCCTCTCTCCTGCAAGATTGTAACACTGTCCAGGAAGCAGACAGTACACTAACTGTGAGTGTCAAAGATACTCCATTCTACTGGAAGGCAGCAAATGTACTGGCAGACAGACTGGCTGGCTCTGCTGCCATATCAGAGGGTCAGTCAATGGACAGAGCTGACATCTTGAATGCCCTCATAGAGCGTGGCCGCAGAGAAATCTTCATCTAAACCAATCCACGTCAACGACTAGATTACGGGAGCTGGGTTTAAAGATTGGTGTGGCAAGAAAAGAACAGTATGACAGGTATACGAGTCGGCTCATTAATCAAAATCGAACTAGAATGGTCAATCGCTGGATGCTCTTGGAGATATTGCGAAGGAGATCGGAGCACCTATGGACATGTCCGAGTGCAATGAAGATATTCCAAACTAAAACTGAAATATACTGGTAGCAGAATCTTGACCGACAATTAACTCAAGGTCATACATGGAGTGAAAATCTGGAAATGTGCCGCACTCAAACCGTACAAAGTTAAAACAAAGTTTATAGAAAGGTCAAATGTTCAATCTATATCATTATGACAGACATCCACTAAAAAGCTCACCCCAAGGAAAGCCCATGTCAACCAGTAGTAGGCTGCACCAAACACCCACATTTTGTAGAAAAATCGAACCAGCAGTAGCATCATCCTTGTAACCACACAGAATTCTTCACAAACAAGAAATCAACAGTCGTCATTAAAACAAACATTCATGATAAATACAAAAATATCATTGCTACATAAAATGAGCATTAACTCTTTCCACGCTTTAAGCCACACACTGCGCCATGGCGGAAGTCCGTTGCACGCTTTAAGCCGCACACTGCGCCATAGAGTTGCTTCCTTTATAAGAAGTCTTTCTAGTTTTACTTCTACTATTTTACTTATACTACTTTTAACCTTGTTATTCTATTGGGTTATCCAGTTTTCTTCAATTTAGTATATAATAAGATATATATGTTTATTGACAAGTAGTTGGGATCGTAATTTTTTTGGAAATTTTTTTTTTTTATTTCCCTTGAATTAACTGCTTAAAAATTGAGGAAATAAATGGGCGTGGAAAGAGTTAAAACAGACATTCATGATAAATACAAAAATGTCATTGCTACATAAAAGAGCATTAAAACAGACATTCATGATAAATACAAAAATGTCATTGCTACATAAAAGAGCATTAAAACAGACATTCATGATAAATACAAAAATATCATTGCTACATAAAATGAACATTAAAACAAACATTCATGATAAATACAAAAATATCATTGCTACATAAAATGAACATTAAAACAGCAAACATTCATGATAAATACAAAAATGTCATTGCTACATAAAATGAACATTAAAACAGCAAACATTGCACTAAATATCTGACAGTTACCTTCTTTTACTTTTCTCTAATCCTGTTTTTTTCTCACAGCATCAGGATAAGAAGAGATTTATAGAATGGGCTTTTGTGTGCGCTTCATAAAATCATATTTTTTGTCACCTCTGTTATCTCTGAGGTCCACCTTTTGCGCAGATGGTACAGTTACCCTTGTGTACAAATTTGTGTCCTGTTGGATAATGTGCAAACACCTTGGCCAAAAATTCTGATTTTGATTCAGATTGAAATCCTGTCCTTGTTGTAGGGGTCTAACAGGTGCACAATGTACTCACATTCTCAGTGGATAAACCACAGAGATCACAAAGAATGGTTAATTTTCTTGATAAGAATGGCAAACAATAACAACAACATGGGTATCCATCCATATTAATGGCGGAATGCTTCACAATGGTGGCGATCTACATTAATGGCGGAATGCTTCACAATGGTGGTGATCTACATTAATGGCGGGAAAGCTTCACAATGGTGGCGATCTACATTAATGGCGAATGCTTCACAATGGTGGTGATCTACATTAATGGCGGAATGCTTCACAATGGTGGCGATCTACATTAATGGCGGCCTGCTTCAAAATGGTGGCGATCTACATTAATGGCGGAATGCTTCACAATGGTGGCGATCTACATTAATGGCGGCCTGCTTCACAATGGTGGCGATCTACATTAATGGCGGCATGCTCCATAATGGTGGCGATCTGCCATCTATGGATTCTGCATCAGGCATTATACCAAAAAGTTGAGTATTTCTTCGCATCTCATAAGCTGTGGATCTCAGAGAAGCTTCCGTCTCCTCATTCACTTTGTGCAGTGCTGTCTGTATCCAGTGGTCCTATAGACAAAATGTCACAGGATCCAAAAGTGGCTACACTATAGAGAAAATGTTACAGGATCAAAATGTGGCTACATAGACAAAATGTCACCGGATCAAAAAGTGGCTACACTATAGTGACACGTCACCGAAAAAAATGGCTACACTATAGAGACAATGTCACAGGATCAAAAAGTGGCTACACTATAGATACAATCTCACAGGATCAAAAAGTGGCTACACTATAAACAAAATGTTGTGGGATCAAAAAGTGGCTACACTATAGTGACAATGTCACAGGATCAAAAAGTGGCTACACTATAAACAAAATGTCCTAGGATCAAAAAGTGGCTACACTATAGACAAAATGTCATCATGTTTGTGTTATGCAACAATATCCATGCAAATTAAATGTATAACAGGGTCAGTTGATACTTCCCAACAGTTTGTGAATACATTGTGAATGTCCCTTCACAGCACATGGTATTTTTTCACTTCCCTCGGGTTGCATTTTGCAGGGCCTCATCTCACTCTCCCCTCCCAAATCAAATCACATGATTACAACAATTGGAAGGTCTAGCTCAAAACCCCTGCTGAAGGTAACGACATCTGATGCGATGTCTACAAACTTGTTGATTCCAAATCCTCACTCTACATCTACTCAGTGTTCACTATATCCAATCACATTCAAGTAAAATGGGTACTAACATTGTCACATTCAAATCACACACACATGTTAAATAGGTACAACAGGTATATTTGATAACTGATAGGTACAATATTTTAGATAACAAACAGGTAAAATAGATAGGTGCACACAGGTACAAAAATTCATTTTGACATACCTTCACTGACTTCAGATGTACACTCTTTGACATCTGCATTTCTTGTCAGATTTCCAATAGTTCCATTGATCTAAAAACAACCCAGACAACACACTGTATAATAATTACAATATAAATGTATATATTTCATGTAACTCGACAGAAACATGTCAGTGTGTCTAATATTACTTACATCATTCTTGTCTTGTCCTGGGTGCCACATTCTTGTCTTGTCCTGGGTGCCACATTCTTGTCTTGTTCTGAATGCCACATTCTTGTCTGGTCCTGGGTGCCACATTCTTGTCTTGTCCTGGGTGCCACATTCTTGTCTTGTTCTGGGTGCCAAAAGTCCATGATTATCTGTCTTTTAATGCGCTTACTGTAGTGTTCCTTCTCAGATATATTCAATGTAGTTCTTCTTTCATAGTACATCTAAATTCTTGGTCTACCTTTGTCTCCAGTGTCCAATTGATTGATCATGCACGTATATCATGGTTTTATATATATATTTCACTCGTACCGTTATATGTTACAAGGGACCTGCAAGTAATTTCTCCATACTGCTCTGCACTGAGCAACTCGCTCAACATAGTCCTATATTTCTCATCTCTCTCATTTCTTTCTTTCTTGAACCATTTGCCTCCTACTTCAATGCTGCTTTGTGATTGATCATTTCTCCTCAAGGTGTGCCCAACATATCTTCATCTGCTTCTTTCTATAACAGATGTTACTAGTGGTTGACCAGACATTTCTCTGATTTCATCACCTCTACTGAATTCATCTCATTTTATGTTCCTTATTATATCATTATAAGGATTTCATTCACTGGATTCTAGTGCTCAACAAAGACATTAAAATTAGCGAACAAGTTCAAGACACTTACATAATGTTGACTGCCAAATGATGAATATTGCGGTGTCAGCTCGTAGAGAATAACGTTGATTGCAAGCACAATAAACATCAAGATCATACACAACATAAGAATTCCTTGTGGTTTGGTTCTATGTGGTCGGATTTTGTACATCTGTATAAATAAGAATATGAATAACAAGTCCAAACCATGTTTTCTTAACCATATTTACAATTTTGATATAAATATTTTTAATGCATTTTGGTCATTTTCAAGATGCAGATTTTTATCTCAATCAATGCCTTGAATTGTGTACGTTTTCAAGATTCAGATTTGTATCTCAATCAATGCCTTGAATTGTGTATGTTTTCAAGATGCAAATTTTTCTCAATCAATGCCTTGAATTGTGTACATTTTCAAGATGCAAATTTTTATCTCAATCAATGCCTTGAATTGTGTACGTTTTCTAGACAACTTATGAGTTAAAAATAAAGGAAGAAAAGAATCTGTTTTCATACTATGAGGTAGGGGAATACCATGTTAGGTTCACATTTTAAAACCAACAGTACACGATGGTACACAAGTCATACCATGTTAGGTTCACATTTTAAAACCAACAGTACACGATGGGTCTAAAGTCATACCATGTTAGGTTCACATTTTAAAACCAACAGTACACGATGGTACACAACAGTACACGATGGGTCTAAAGTCATACCATGTTAGGTTCACATTTTAAAACCAACAGTACACAACAGTACACGATGGGTCTAAAGTCATACCATGTTAGGTTCACATTTTAAAACCAACAGTACACGATGGTACACAACAGTACACGATGGGTCTAAAGTCATACCATGTTAGGTTCACATTTTAAAACCAACAGTACACAACAGTACACGATGGGTCTAAAGTCATACCATGTTAGGTTCACATTTTAAAACCAACAGTACACGATGGTACACAACAGTACACGATGGGTCTAAAGTCATACCATGTTAGGTTCACATTTTAAAACCAACAGTACACAACAGTACACGATGGGACTAAAGTCATACCATGTTAGGTTCACATTTTAAAACCAACAGTACACGATGGTACACAACAGTACACGATGGGTCTAAAGTCATACCATGTTAGGTTCACATTTTAAAACCAACAGTACACAACAGTACACGATGGGTCTAAAGTCATACCATGTTAGGTTCACATTTTAAAACCAACAGTACACGATGGTACACAACAGTACACGATGGGTCTAAAGTCATACCATGTTAGGTTCACATTTTAAAACCAACAGTACACAACAGTACACGATGGGGTCTAAAGTCGAACGACTAACTTCATCACATTGGTTTTCCTGATCGTTCCGCACCTGTCGGCAGAAATGGCATGTCATCTACCTAGAGTGTTGCACAAAGCACAAATTCTGTAGCTTCAGCAAAAACCATAGAGATCTCATGAACAAAATTGCACATGTGATTGTCCGGATTCGAACCCACAACTGTCAGAACAACATGCAAATGCCTTAACTACTTCACCATAGAGACCTTCTATAGAGATGGATGACATGGTGAACATCATGTCAGTCGTAGTTACTTCCTAGTGATTACCTGGTACCCAACTTAGGCTGGGTTAACATCATGTCAGTCATAGTTACTTCCTAGTAATTCCCTGGTACCCAACTTAGGCTGGGTTAACATCATGTCAGTCGTAGTTACTTCCTAGTAATTCCCTGGTACCCAACTTAGGCTGGGTTAACATCATGTCAGTCGTAGTTACTTCCTAGTGATTCCCTGGTACCCAACTTAGGCTGGGTGAACATCATGTCAGTCATAGTTACTTCCTAGTGATTCCCTGGTACCCAACTTAGGCTAGGTGAACATCATGTCAGTCGTAGTTACTCCCTAGTGATTCCCTGTCACCCAACTTAGGCTGGGTGAACATCATGTCAGTCGTAGTTACTCCCTAGTGATTCCCTGTCACCCAACTTAGGCTGGGTTAACATCATGTCAGTCGTAGTTACTTCCTAGTGATTCCCTGGTACCCAACTTAGGCTGGGTGAACATCATGTCAGTCATAGTTACTTCCTAGTGATTCCCTGGTACCCAACTTAGGCTAGGTGAACATCATGTCAGTCGTAGTTACTCCCTAGTGATTCCCTGTCACCCAACTTAGGCTGGGTGAACATCATGTCAGTCGTAGTTACTCCTAGTGATTCCTGTCACCCAACTTAGGCTGGGTGAACATCATGTCAGTTGTAGTTACTTCCTAGTGATTCCCTGTCACCCAACTTAGGCTGGGTGAACATCATGTCAGTCGTAGTTACTTCCTAGTGATTCCCTGGTACCCAACTTAGGCTGGGTGAACATCATGTCAGTCATAGTTACTTCCTAGTGATTCCCTGGTACCCAACTTAGGCTGGGTTGACCTGAGAGGTGGAACAGACAGAAACAATATGATATTTGATCTTGTGACCACACAGCTATGAAGTATGCACACTAACCACTACACTAAGGCAGCTCTCACAATTTATACAGAGCGACACTGAGAAATGAAGTTGATAAAATAAAACTATCGCTACCGCCGGTTGTACCACTTATTAGGGTGGTGTAGGGCAGGTGAGACGAGAGTATGAGGAATTTGATGACCGCTTGGCTAGTGCAGTCACAGCAAAGACATTCATGTTAGTATTTTTCATTTATGTCCACAACAGAAAATATTCGTTGGAAAATGTGGATTGGACACAGGTCTCCTGCATAGGGTCGCGCTCTAATCCATTTGTATCCTCTCATTAATTTGATAATACTGAACAAATACTGCCAGTTCTTACAGTCAACACTTTAGTTGTTTCATTTGTATCCTCTCATGAATTTGATAATACTGAACAAATACTGCCAGTTGTTACAGTCAACACTTTAGTTGTTTCATTTGTTAATATATACCTACTTGGTGAATTATTGAATAAATTTTAGAATATTGCCAGGATTTATATCACACAGAGAACATAAAATGGGACGAGTTCAGGAGAAGTGATGAAATCAGAGAAATGTCTGCTCAACCCCTAGTAACATCGGTTATAAGAAAGAGATGATGGAGATATGTTGAGCATACTCTGAGAAGAAATGATCAAAGAATACCAAAGCAGACATTGAAGTGAGAAGTAAAGGGTTTAACAAAGAATAACAAAGCAGACATTGAAGTGAGAGGTAAAGGGTTTAACAAAGAATAACAAAGCAGACATTGAAGTGAGAAGTAAAGAACAAAGAATAACAAAGCAGACATTGAAGTGAGATGTAAAGAACAAAGAATAACAAAGCAGACATTGAAGTGAGAAGTAAAGATCAAAGAATAACAAAGCAGACATTGAAGTGAGATGTAAAGATCAAAGAATAACAAAGCAGACATTGAAGTGAGAAGTAAAGAACAAAGAATAACAAAGCAGACATTGAAGTGAGAAGTAAAGATCAAAGAATAACAAAGCAGACATTGAAGTAAAGAACAAAGAATAACAAAGCAGACATTGAAGTGAGAAGTAAAGAACAAAGAATAACAAAGCAGACATTGAAGTGAGAAGTAAAGAACAAAGAATAACAAAGCAGACATTGAAGTGAGATGTAAAGAACAAAGAATAACAAAGCAGACATTGAAGTGAGAAGTAAAGATCAAAGAATAACAAAGCAGACATTGAAGTGAGAAGTAAAGGGTTTAACAAAGAATAACAAAGCAGACATTGAAGTGAGAAGTAAAGATCAAAGAATAACAAAGCAGACATTGAAGTGAGAAGTAAAGATCAAAGAATAACAAAGCAGACATTGAAGTGAGAAGTAAAGAACAAAGAATAACAAAGCAGACATTGAAGTGAGATGTAAAGAACAAAGAATAACAAAGCAGACATTGAAGTGAGATGTAAAGAACAAAGAATAACAAAGCAGACATTGAAGTGAGAAGTAAAGATCAAAGAATAACAAAGCAGACATTGAAGTGAGAAGTAAAGAACAAAGAATAACAAAGCAGACATTGAAGTGAGAAGTAAAGATCAAAGAATAACAAAGCAGACATTGAAGTAAAGAACAAAGAATAACAAAGCAGACATTGAAGTGAGAAGTAAAGAACAAAGAATAACAAAGCAGACATTGAAGTGAGATGTAAAGAACAAAGAATAACAAAGCAGACATTGAAGTGAGAAGTAAAGAACAAAGAATAACAAAGCAGACATTGAAGTGAGATGTAAAGAACAAAGAATAACAAAGCAGACATTGAAGTGAGAAGTAAAGATCAAAGAATAACAAAGCAGACATTGAAGTGAGATGTAAAGATCAAAGAATAACAAAGCAGACATTGAAGTGAGAAGTAAAGAACAAAGAATAACAAAGCAGACATTGAAGTGAGAAGTAAAGATCAAAGAATAACAAAGCAGACATTGAAGTAAAGAACAAAGAATAACAAAGCAGACATTGAAGTGAGAAGTAAAGAACAAAGAATAACAAAGCAGACATTGAAGTGAGAAGTAAAGGGTTCAAGAAAGGAGACCCTAGGGAACCCATGAAACAAACTTTACAGAGAGAGGTGAGAAATATATGATACAATTCTATAGTGGAAATTGACAGCTGCCTAGGATAGAGCGGTATGGAGAAATGGCTCTATGTAATGTACAATGATCGAGAATAATATAATATTAATGTCATACACATTATGCCTTCTATAATTTGAGAATAAATCTACTGTCAAGAATAAATACCACAATATTATATGAACAGATATCAAAATCGAACACAAATATGTTTACATCAACATTAAGATAATACGGTGGAATTGTTCTAACATATGCATTTTTATGTTAATATATTCTGAGCTGTTTAGAGCAATAGATAACAATGAGTATACCTTGATCCACAGAAACCAGATTCCTATATTTCGAATTCCTGACATGGAACACAGCACAAAGTATAGGATAATTCCAACCATCATAATATAATCAACAGGAAAAGCCTAGGACAAACAAAAACTTGGATTAGTTATATAACATAAGAAAAAAGAAATCAAACAGACAGCTGTACAAAGGGCAACAACATTTCAAGTCAGCATTTCAAGCAACACTTTCTCAGATATCATACACATGTAACCAAAAATTGTTTTAAAAACATACAAAAATGTAAACACAAAAAATGAAACAAAACATTACACAGAAATGAATACCTTTTGAGAGAAAACTAAAACGATGTCTACCGGGTTAGGAAGGTGTCTCTCTGAGAGTGCATACCCGCTCTTGTAGCCCAGACTGTGCATGGCTTTGTCTATGCTGCCAAATAAAACAAAGTTAATATGATATCTTAGACTTTTAAAAACTATAATTTTTGGCCATTACGTCAAGTGATTACTTACCTCCAATCTTACAGATCTGATGTAGATCTACTGTCTTGTACAATCAGGAGAACATGGTAATGAGAGAGTTGACAGCAAGCTACGACAGCAGCACTAGTGGGTGGTACATTGGCTCTAATCTACTATCTTGTGAATCTATTTGCTCTATCCAGGGACTATGATGCTAAGGCAGGCACTGTTAATCAATAACATACAGATATAAAACCCTTTTTTTATACAGATATAAATACCACCCGACATTTCAGTGTTGAATATCATCCATTGTTTAACACTGGTCTTTTTTTATTTGATTGCTGCGATGCTTTATCTGTCATTTATTTTGTCTTTGGTTAACTTCAGATTTGACTTTTGGTCAATCTTAAATTCAATCCCTGATTTGTCTCCATGTCCAACATGTTCTATGATTGGGCTTGCATCACTTGGCAGGATTGCAGCATCATACAATCTTGTCCCAAGACTATACAATTGTATCTTGGCACTTCACATCATACACTTATCCTCACATCATTCCCACTTATCCTCACATCTTATACACATATCCTCACATCATACACTTATCCTCACATCTTACACACTTATTCTCATCTTAACACTATCCTCAATCTACACATGTATCCTCACATCTTACACACTTATCCTGACATAATACAATCTTATCTTAACATCATATACTTATCCTTACATTGATGCACTCTTATCTTGATATTTGACCCAATAAATCTTATCCAGACACGTCACATCATACAGTCTTACAATAACATCATACAGTCTTACCAATAATCTTACAAACACCATACAGTCTTACAATAACATCATACAGTCTTACAATAACACCATACAGTCTTACAATAACATCCATAAAAATGTCTTACAATAACATCATACAGTCTTACAATAACATCATACAGTCTTACAATAACATCATTAAAAATCAGTCTTACAATAACATCATACAGTCTTACACAAAGATTTTACTTTGTAAGCAGCAAGGAGATAAAGATAAGCAATGCCAGAAGGAAAAATACTACTCCCAAGATGATTTCAAATGGCCGCAGCAGGCAGAAACACTTGCGGAGCCAACTTTTTTCTGATGCAATCAAGTGACGTTCACGCAGCCAGTAAATGTCCTTCTTCTGCTAAGTTCTCATCCTGTCTACTTGTCCTTACGGCTCTTGAGCCACGGCTCCTCAGATACTGTACATTAAAACAAAAACAGAATTGTTATATATGGGCATCCATTTTAAACTTGTCACAACCAGAAACTCAAATCTATTACTATTCCAGTTTCAGTTTTCAATGAGTTTTTGTATGATATGAAAGATGAATTAGTTTTTGTATGATATGAAAGATGAATTAGTTTTTGTATGACATGAAAGATGAATTAGTTTTTGTATGATATGAAAGATGAATTAGTTTTTGTATGACATGAAAGATGAATTAGTTTTTGTATGACATGAAAGATGAATTAGTTTTTGTATGACATGAAAGATGAATTAGTTTTTGTATGACATGAAAGATGAAAGATAAGAACAAGAAGAACAACAATCTCAGAAAATATAACAATAAACAAACCAAATATATGTTTCCAATAAAAGGTCTTCATCAGGTTAACAGGGTTCAAGATACAGCTATAGCAACAGATAAAGGTACAGTAGAAGAAATGGTAAACACAAAACTAATGTGGTATTATGATTTTAAAAAAACATGATCAAAAATGTATAATGAAGGTGACACACACACTAAAATAGAGGCACATGTTTTCTGCTTCTTCTACTAATTATATACATGTAAAAAAATCAGAATATGAACAAGATCTCCAATGTTAACAGCAAAATTGTGGTAGTCTATTGTAACAATGTTAATCTAACAGTTACTCATCTAAAAGTAATTGGTCATTTGAGAATCATCTACATCGGACATGTTCATAATTGCTCTGATCTCCTCCCAAGCAGTGTGTTTAGACTAACAACTCCTGTTCTGCGTTGGGTGATGTATCCAATAGGGTTTCTCTCATGGTCTACCCATCTTGCAGCATCTATCGGTATGCATAACTTGTACAACTGAGACAGAAAATACCCCTTGTCTTCTTTGTTGAAATCTTCAGAGCGTATGTTTTCTTTTAGAGCAGTGATGATGTCGCTTTTGCCCATAGAAGACCCATTCTGACTCGCAGCATTGCTAACTCATTGCCCTTCACTCCAGAATAACCTGGGACAAAGATAAAGGTAAGTGTCTTGATTGTCGTATTAATTGCATCCACTGCCTTCATAACTAACCGGTCTTGATCTTCTGTATCATGCTCACAGAGTCGCTGAGCATGCATGCACGAGTGACTTCTGTATCATGCTCACAGAGTCGCTGAGCATGCATGCACGAGTGACTTCTGTATCATGCTCACAGAGTCGCTGAGCATGCATGCACGAGTGACTTCTGTATCATGCTCACAGAGTCGCTGAGCATGCATGCACGAGTGACTTCTGTATCATGCTCACAGAGTCGCTGAGCATGCATGCACGAGTGACTTCTGTAACATGCTCACAGAGTCGCTGAGCATGCATGCACGAGTGACTTCTGTATCATGCTCACAGAGTCGCTGAGCATGCATGCACGAGTGACTTCTGTATCATGCTCACAGAGTCGCTGAGCATGCATGCACGAGTGACTTCTGTAACATGCTCACAGAGTCGCTGAGCATGCATGCACGAGTGACTTCTGTAACATGCTCACAGAGTCGCTGAGCATGCATGCACGAGTGACTTCTGTATCATGCTCACAGAGTCGCTGAGCATGCATGCACGAGTGACTTCTGTAACATGCTCACAGAGTCGCTGAGCATGCATGCACTGCAAAGTGACTTCTGTAACATGCTCACAGAGTCGCTGAGTATGCATCGTGTTAACAAAAATGGCAGTCTACATTTATTTACTGCACATAATTTTTTTTTTAAAAGATAGAAATAAAGTGTTTATAATGGATTATGTAGTGAGTGCAATAGTTGTTTAAGCTGAGTACTAGTAAGAAGCTGCTATTACACCGGTCTTCCCTTACTTTGTCTCTCAGGTTTTGTTGTCTTCTCTCATTTTCTTGTTTCTCAGTTTGTGTCTTTAGAAGTTCATTCTTGACGTTTCTCTGACCTCTCACTAGGTCAAGGGGTAAAGCAGACATGCCATAAGCCTGATAAATAAACAACACTTTATTAACTAAAAATTATTACATCAAAGTATGAATAGTAGAAATATCTAAAAATTATTACATCAAAGTATGAATAGTAGAAATATCTAAAAATTATTACATCAAAGTATGAATAGTAGAAATATTCAGCAAAAAGAATTTAATTTAAATGTTAATAATGGTAATCATCATCATCATCACGAGTTCTCGATGTGTCCAAGGGCATATAAGGAGGAGACACAAAATGATCACTCAATTCAATTTTATGCTTTCTCTTTACCTCAAACCTAGTTCTAGACATGTCTTTTAGTTCTGCTTCATAAGTTCGTTTTTATGTGTCCCATAGGCCTTCCTCGTTTTGTGTGTTGTATCTTTGGTATCCCTTGCATTGTATATCTAGGCTGCCTTTCTTTTCTCATCATCAGGAGATGTGAAATCCATTGCCATCATCTCCCTTGTATATCTTTATTGATGTCTTCCACGCTAGTTAGTTCTTGAAGTCTGATATTGCTAATCTTATACTCACATGAAATGTGTTTAGCTCTTTCTTTCCTGCTGAGAGTTAAAGAGTCCAGGATTCAGACTCAGAGAAGTAATGTGTTCATCATGCAAGCCATCTAGATCTGCATTTTTGTATGCTCAGTGGAGCAGAAGTGTACATTAGGCACCCTGATGCTACTACTGTGTCCCTAGCGGCCCCTACTGGAAGAATATGTTCCAACTACAAAGCAAAATTCTTAGCCCTTCTGATGGCAACACAGCACATCACATGAATAAGCTGCAAGCACCTGCAGGCAAGATAGTATTTCTTACAGACTCACTGTCAGCTATACAAGCCCTGGAGGCTAAATACGCTGACAGCACAGTACAAAACCTAAAAGAGAACTTGCTCAGCTTTCAGAAAAGGCAGAAATTCACTTGCAGTGGATTCCATCTCACTGTGACATTGCAGGCAATGAGAGTGCCAATGTCTTAGCTAAGGTAGTGCCAAAGAGCAAATTTACCAACCCTTGTCTTTTCAAGAGGTCAAAACCCTCATACAGAGAAAACTGCAGTAGACTGGAAGACAAACACTGGATATGATTATGGAAAAGACACCCTCAAAGACCTAAGCAGAACAAACCAGGTCATTATATTTCGCCTACGTTACGTCACCGATTACTGTGTCAGCTAGACACTGGCAGAGCTGTTTGACTTATTCCTAGTCTATATAAGTGTTTGTTAACACTTATATAGACTAGGAATAAGTCAAACAGCTCTCTGCCAGTGTCTGCAGGCGGAACACACAAGAGCATATCCTGCAAGACTCTCCTCTCCTGGGTGAGCTGAGAAGCAACATGTGACCACACCCAGTCGACCTGAAAACTAAGCTTTGGGGAAACCTGTCAGACCTGAAGCTGACTGCCCAGTTTGTGGTCCACAGTAAATTAAGCGCATGACCAGAGATCGCTGAAGAAGAAGAAGTATGCTCAGTTAAGTTGATATTTTCTCAGATCTTCTTTGCCAGTCTGGGAAATGTAGTTGCTGTCTTGCCAATGCTTCTGTTAATTACAGTCTCAGGTGAGAGATTTTCCTGGATAATTGAGCCCAGATGCACAAATTCATGGATAACTATCAGTTCAGGGTTGTAGAATCTGATTGGTGAGGATGCACTAGCACACTACACTATCATCTGTGTGGTATTTAGGCTAATGATAAACCCAAAATCTATGTATGCATTCACAAAGCAAAATATGACCAACTAATCTGTATGATTGGCAAACAAAATTCTCTTAATACATTTTTTTAAAAATATTCACCAACTACCTGTTAACTACTTGGTAACTACTCACTAACTACCTGCTAACTACTCACCAACTACTTGGTAACTACTCACCAACTACTCACCAACTACTACCAACTACTACCAACTACTCACCAACTACCTGAACTACTACCAACTACTCACCAACTACCTGCTAACTACTCACTAACTACTCACCAATTACCTGCTAACTACTCACCAACTACTCTGCTTAACTACTCACCAACTACTCACTCCAACTACTCACTAACTACCTCAACTACTCACCAACTACTCACTAACTACTCACCTCTACTAACTACTCACCAACTACCTGCTAACTACTCACCAACTACTCACCCAACTACCTCCTAACTACTCACCAATTACTCACCAATACTCACCAATCTCACTCTACTACACTCTCACAACTACACTAACTACCACAACTACTCACCATACTCACCACTACTCACTAACTACTCACCAACTACTCACCAACTACTCATAACCTCACCAACTACTCACAACTACTCACCAACTACTCACCAACTACTCACTAACTACTCACTAACTACCTGCTAACTACTCACCAACTACTCACTAACTACTCACCAACTACTCACTAACTACTCACTAACTACCTGCTAACTACTCACCAACTACTCACTAACTACCTGCTAACTACTCACCAACTACTCACTAACTACTCACCAACTACTCACTAACTACTCACCAACTACTCACAAACTACTCACCAACTACTCACTAACTACTCACCAACTACTCACTAACTACTCACCAACTACTCACTAACTACTCACAAACTACTCACCAACTACTCACTAACTACTCACTAACTACTCACCAACTACCTGCTAACTACTCACTAACTACCTGCTAACTACTCACTAACTACTCACTAACTCTCACTTACTCACTAACTACTCACTAACTAATCACTAACTACCTGCTAACTACTCACTTACTCACTAACTACCCACTTACTCACTAACTACTCACTAACTAATCACTAACTACTCACTAACTACTCACTAACTACTCACTAACTCTCACTAACTACTCACTAACTAATCACTAACTAATCACTAACTACTCACTAACTACTCACTAACTAATCACTAACTACTAACTAAAAACTTACAGTATACAAACATCACAAACATTCCAACTAAACTGAAACAGCTGATCACAAATGACAAGGCATCTTCAATTCCTGTAAGAAATGTACAAAACATCTTCAATTCCTGTAAATGTACAAACATCTTCAATTCCTGTAAAAATGTACAAAACATCTTCAATTCCTGTAGAAATGTACAAACATCTTCAATTCCTGTAAAAATGCACAAACATCTTCAATTCCTGTAAGAATGTACAAAACATCTTCAATTCCTGAAAAATGTACAAACATCTTCAATTCCTGTAACAATTGTACAAAACATCTTCAATTCCTGTAACAATTGTACAAAACATCTTCAATTCCTGTAAGAAATGTACAAAACATCTTCAATTCCTGTAAGAAATGTACAAAACATCTTCAATTCCTGTAAGAAATGTACAAAACATCTTCAATTCCTGTAACAATTGTACAAAGAATAAAACATCATCTCTTCTTTCTTATTTCTGTCTCTTCCTAATGGCAGTTAATGTCAGCAATTTATGACTAATGTTTTCTCAATAGTTTCTTAATCCAGTATTCATAATGGAACATTCTACTGAAATTATTGATTAACACTACATCAGTTTTCCATTGCAGTTTATTTAACAAAGATATTTTTATTTATTTGGGTTGATAGACCTAACACGAATCCCCGATAAATGTGGGGTAATATTGTCCATTGGGCCAAACATTTGTACAGATAGGTTTACTGATGAAGATTTTACAAACTGATTACAACTGTATAGTACCACATCTACTGAGCTGTACTGTAGCCAGCATGGTGTTAGATCTGATTGATCAATGTGGGACTATGTCAGATGTGACTCCCGTATGAATATAACAAAGATTAGACATATTTTTTTAAATGTGTAAACAGTGACATTTTTATGACATCATATCTGGGTGTTTTTACTTTAATCAGATGGGTGTCAATATTGGTGCAGCCCGAAAAGAACGACATACTAAATATGCAAAGAGATTGATTAATCAACATCGAACTGGCGTGTTGGGTCGCTGGACACTGCTGGATTTGCTGAGGCGGAGATCGGAGCACCTATGGACATGTCCGGAGTGCTATGATGATAGTCCTCATATAACTGATAACTGATAACTTTAATCAATGTCTGCAGTTTAGAATGTCAGATTTTTGGTGCCTTGCAAACCTGTCTCAGAGTCACAGAACAAGACAGGTTTTACATTTGTGTTGAACAGTATCAAGTTATGTCTCCAGAAAATAAAGTTTTTTCGTACTGGACGGAGAATTGAAAGTTGATTTCCATACCGGATGGAGAGTTGAAAGTTGATTTCCATACTGGACGGAGAGTTGAAAGTTGATTTCCATACTGGATAGAGAGTTGAAAGTTGATTTCCATACTGGATGGAGAGTTGAAAGTTGATTTCCATACTGGACGGAGAGTTGAAAGCTGATTTCCATACTGGATGGAGAGTTGAAAGTTGATTTGGAGAGAGAGCTGAAAGTTGATTTCCATACTGAACGGAGAGAGAGTTGAAAGTTGATTTCCATACTGGACGGAGAGTTGAAAGTTTATTTTCATACTGGACGGAGAGTTGAAAGTTGATTTCCTTACTGGACGGAGAGTTAAAAGTGAACCTGGTTTTATAAGTGAATCCTGAGAACTAAAATCTTGCTGTGTGCATTCATTTTTGTTTATATTACTGACAAAATATGTCAAACTGTCAATCTCTTTCGTTATTTAAACATCGGTCATAATGGGATCAATTAGGTTAATATTTAATATAACTTATTTTGTTTCGCTTACTTGATCTTATCCCTGTTTTAGCTGCTGTGTTGTGTAGTACAGTGAGCTTGGTTCTATTAACCAACCGGGGGACTGCCTAGAGTAGTTGATAGTAGCTCGGCCCGCTAGCTGTGAGACGCCTTATAGCTCGGGTTCGAACCTACTGTCCGGCATTTGTTCGAGTCCCCTGGTCTTACTCAGGACGATAACATGAGTACCTCTGAAGTCGGAGAAAATCTGCCTGTATGGCGAGGAATACTAATTACGAGTACATTGAGCACACGGCTGCCAGTGTAAAGTAATTTACAATGTGCACGCTGCTGCCATTGTAAGAAATTGGAAAACAGATTTTCACGCAAAAATCAGTTTCAGAGATGAAACTCGTCTGAGTTGAAAGCGGACGAAAGAAAAAAAAAAATTAACCAACCAAGAACAAACCAGCAACCAACCACCACCAACAACCAATTACCAACAACAATCACCACCAACAACCAATTACCAACTACAATCACCACCAACAAACAAGCAAATATTGAACATCTTACCATTACTGGCCATATCCTTGAAAAGTGCCTCTATCTTCTTCCAGTCTGTGCTGTTAGAATTTGGGTTAGATTTGGTTGGAACAAATGCTCTGCAACCAGAACCAATAGGGACAATATAACAGATGGGGACAATGTAACAGATGGTGGGACAATGAACAGATGGGGACAATGTAATACATAAAATCACAAATAATAATTATTCAAAAATAGCACATCTATACTAAGGTAAACTACTTACCTGCTAACTACTCACCAACTACCTGTTAACTACTCACCAACTACCACAACTACTCACCAACTACCTGCTAACTACTCACCAACTACTCACTAACTACTCACCAACTACTCACTAACTACTCACTAACTACCTCCTAACTACTCACCAACTACTCACTAACTACCTGCTAACTACTCACCAATTACTCACCAACTACTCACTAACTACTCACCAACTACTCACCAACTACTCACCAACTACTCACTAACTACTCACCAACTACTCACCAATTACTCACCAACTACTCACCAACTCTCACCAACTACTCACCAACTACTCACTAACTACTCACTAAATACCTGCTAACTACTCACCAACTACTCACTAACTACTCACCAACTACTCACTAACTACTCACTAACTACCTGCTAACTACTCACCAACTACTCACTAAATACCTGCTAACTACTCACCAACTACTCACTAACTACTCACCAACTACTCACTAACTACTCACTAACTACCTGCTAACTACTCACCAACTACTCACTAACTACCTGCTAACTACTCACCAACTATCAAACTATGTAAAACTATCAAACATAATATAAGGTAGTTTTACAAAGTATAACAACAGAAGAGGCTCTCTGGGGTTGTCATTTGTCTTGCGTTCCGAAGGTTGTGGCTTCAAATACAGACAGTGCCGTTCTGTTTATGAGTGCATTTTTCCCAGAGACCCCTAAAATTGTTGCAAGAATTACAGAGTTCATGATTTGTGCAATATTCCTTACAAGTGGCATTTCTGCAGAAACTCGACTTGTATATTACTTGGTTCAAAAAGATACACTTTACTGAGAGAAACGAGAAGTATCAGATTCAACTCCATAGAAGAGATTTAACTAACTGTCCAGGATAGAGAGGTATGGAGAAATTGCTTGCGGGCCCTATGTAACGTATAATGGTAGGAGAGGAATATAATATAATATAATAATAATATTATTGAAATGTATGAACATGACTTACCCAATTAACAAAAATGTTGCAGAAATCAAAACACAAACAATAGAGTACTTCATGGCAGTACAGCAACGCTGGAAAAGAAATTAAATCAAACCAAATAATTCTTTGTTAAAAATAATATCCTTATAATAATAATAATAAATAACATAACACTGCAATTAATGATGAATTATTGTAACAATTATGTTATAAATTCATAAAGTGTCACAAACAATATGTTTTGCTAGTTATCAATATCTTCTTCTCTTGCTATCACTTTCATAAACTAACTTGAAAACTTGTATATACACTAAAACGGTTACTAGTCTAAAGTCATCAATATTTCAGTACAACCTTTTCTGGTTGACATAAGTTTGTCACTTCTGTTTCAGATGTCCAATGGTTACTTTCTTTATACATAATGATGAATCCAGAACCAAGCATACCATTTCTGACATAAACTTTATTTATTCTAAATTTATTCAAAGAGATAAGGTTATTCTTGTTTTGTAATTCACAGAGACAGAAGAATAAACGGAAACATTTGGGGATGAGACATAGACAAGATATTAGTTTCAGTTTCAAATATCTACATTGGACATGTCCATAGGTGCTCCGATCTACTTCGCAATATTTCCAACAGCCTTCAGCAACTAACCATACTAGTTCGATTTTGATTGATGAGCCTACTCATATATCTGTTGTGCTTTCTTTTCTGGCCACTCCAATCTCTTGCAATCTAGCAGTTGACATGGATTGGTTGAAATGAAAATCCATTTTGCTGCCAAACTCTTTCACCTCTATCTATTGACCGAACCCCTGATATGGTGACAGAGCCAGCCATTCTACTCTCTCATTGCCATCGACTTGCATGTGCCCCAGAATGAAGATGAATGTAATTCTGCAAATTGTTGACACTTGTAGCAATTCAGTCCATTGCCTGCACACCGAACCAGCCTCCACTTTTGGATCATACTTAATATACTTTATTTACAATGTTTTCTATCAGTTATCTTCTTCTTCTTTGCGTTGGTTCTTTACGACCAATTTTAATCACTCTTTGTGATATGTTTGATCTTTGCCAAGAACGTGTATACGTTACACATTGGTTTGTAGGCCCCTAAACGCATAGACTTCTACACGTTTAGGACACATGCATAGGATTTCAGCCAAACCTCCTTAGTCGCCTCTTACAACATGCGTGGCAGGTAACAGTGGTTCTATTCTTTGCACCCCAAATTTGGGCCCGGGTAACCACTCGGGACTTTCTCAAAAACACGCTGATAAATGCTGCAAAAACACAGTAGGGTATGTCCAAAGACAGAAGAAAAAGTGGCTAAGCGATAACACCTGGACAAAAATTCAAGAAAGGAAACAAGCAAAACTAACTCTTCTATCCACGAAAGACAAGCTTGCATACGATACCAAGAAACAAAAATACACCATGTTAGATAAAGAGGTGAAGTCAAGAACACGAAAAGATAAACAAAACTTTATTCACAATCTAGCCACCGATGCGGAAACAGCTGCAAAACTGGGAACAACAAGACCGTATTCCACATTATGAAGCAACTATGCAAACATACTCCTACACCAAATAAACCCATCAAAGACAATCAAGGTAGGATACTGCTGTCAGAAGAACAACAAAAACAACGATGGGCAGAACATTTTAAAGAAATACTAAATAGACCGCAACCAGAGATTGTTCCCAACCTAGATGAAGAAATCACCATGCCCACACTAGAAGCTTCCTCCGAGCCATTCACACTGGAAGAGTTGAAATCTGCCATTAAAAAATTGAGAAACAACAAAGCGGTTGGTGATGATAACATCTCTGGAGAAATGCTCAAAGCAGCAGATGATAACAACTTACAACATATACTCCAACTTATAAATGAAATCTGGCAAAATGAATCCCCACCACAACAGTGGAAAGATGGTATTATTTTCAAATTACCTAAAAAGGAGATTTGTCTGATTGTAATAACTGGCGTGGGATCACCCTACTGTCAGTGCCAGGAAAACTTTTTGTAGCATGTTACTCGAGAGACTGAAAAAGTCTATAGATGAAAGGCTAAGAGAAGAACAAGCAGGGTTTAGACTAAAACGAGCATGCATAGATCACATCTTCACACTAAGAGTAATCATTGAAGAGTTCGTAGAATTTCAATCGAATTTAATCATCAACTTTGTTGATTTTCAGAAAGCGTTTGACAGTATTCACCGTCCTACGCTTTGGAAACTACTCAAAAACTATGGTTTCCTGCTAAATTCATCAACATCATAAAATCCTTCTACAGTGAATCGCGCTGCAGTGTAAGAACAGATTTCGGTAACTCTGACTGGTTCCCAGTGGAAACAGGAGTGAAACAAGGCTGCGTCTTATCGCCAATGCTCTTTGGAATAGCAATTGACTGGGTCATGCGAAAATGCACCAATAACGCAAATATGGGCATCAAGTGGGTTGATAAAATTTTAGAAGACCTTGATTTTGCCGACGATATAGCCCTTTTGAGTTCATCACATCAAGATATTCAAATGAAAACAAACCTTCTCCAAAATATCTCAGGACAAATTGGTCTCCAAATAAACACCACAAAAACAAAATTGTTGACCTTACCAGCAGTCCAGAAAATATTCAACTAAAAACTACACTCTTGAAAAAGTCAAAAGTTTTACATACCTAGGGAGTATGATGTCATCTACGGGGATACAGCGCCAGAAATTCCACACAGAATCGCATTGGCATCAAGTGCTTTTAACAAATTGTCAAATATATGGAAGTCCAATTCACTCAGCAAGCACTTAAAATTAAAGATCTTTAACTCTTGTGTGATTCCAGTATTAACTTATGGATGCGAGAGTTGGAAAGCAACAAAGCTCTAGAAAGAAAATTAGATAACTTTGAGAATAAATGTCTTAGAAGAATACTGAACCTCAAATGGTCAGATTTCAGACCCAATACACAAATAAGACAAGAGACCAAGCAAGAAAATGTATCAAATTTTATAAGAAAGCGCCGCTGGAACTACATCGGCCACACACTTAGAATGGATGAGAGAAGACTCCTTACCAATCCCTCATATGGACACCAGAGGGAAAAAGAAAACGAGGAAGACCAAGAGAGACTCTGCGTAGAACCATCACCAGAGAAGGCTCAACGATGGGCCTAGTAAACATTAAAGACTTAAAACAAATAGCAACGAACCACGAGACATGGAGAGCTATGACCTCTGCCCTATGCGCGCCCACAGGCCCAAGAGGAAAGACTAACTAACTAACTAACCACTCGGGCATATCAGTTATAAGTGGTTATACTAGAACACATGAAGAAGAAGATAATAATCTTTCCACTAAGTGCTAGATATAACAAACATGAACTGGATCATAAACAAACTCCCAAGTTTCATCAACTTATTATTAAGCACTTGTACTTAGTTTTAACTTGACAAGAAACTCAAATATATTTCTCAAGTGTTACTCACAGATCTACAGGTAGAGTTCTCATCCTTTTCTTCATAAAAGAAGTACATGAATGGCAGCAGCAAGAACAAGCAGAATGAAATAATTCCATAGAGAACTGAAATGATAAAAATTATATAACAAGGCATTGAAGTATGCTAGAAATACAACCGGCAAGTTATCGATATATAAGATGATAACATGAGCTACTTTTATGTCAGAGAAAATTCCATGTGATAAGTCTTCTTCTTACACTCCATTTCGACTACTTGTTAACAACTCTGTGTGATTTGTATGTGATCTGAGCCTAAGATCAATCTTTGCGCCAGTTATGTGCCTACAAGTACATCTGATTTCTACGATGCTTTTTATTTACTTGGATAGCTTCTCTAGGCCCTACCTCAGTTGACTCTTACTTGTAGGTCACAGTGTTACTATTCTTTGCCCCTTGCAACCCCGGCAATAAACAGGCGAGTCAGTGTTTAAGAACTGACATCACTGCACCTTCGGCAGACCCACAGGTGCACAGTCTCATTAAGCAGATGTTGAAGTATGATGATTTCTTCCATTGCTCGCTGCTTACACTTGCGTCTAAACCATGCTCTTTTGTGACCCATCCTGCTCACTCAACATTCAATTCAAAACTGCTTTATTTTCATCTCCACTGATTCATCTCATACGTTATCTTTCTCCAGCAGACAATGATGTATTGACCTCAGAAAATCTTCCCTGTCCCCACTAAATGTGCCATATCTTCTAAGTAAAAATAAAACATACCATAGTAAGCAATAAGCACAGTGTTCTCTGTTTCACTTCGCACAGCAGAGTTGTTTGCCCATTCCTGTCAATAGATATATAATACTCTATTAATATCAACTTAAATAACAGTTTCAACTAATTGATTTGTCATTATATCTTGTTCTTGCTAGTTGAACAAGAAATTTAGTTGTAATAATTTGTTTAATGTTTACAAATAGTAGTTGGTCATAGTTTCAACTTCATAGCAATGGGTTGTCCCATCATTGTCCAGTTTCTGTGCTTGCAAACACCCCACTTCCGTTCGTTACTTCCGTTGCTTCCTCTGGGGTTCTTGAAAAAAACTCCTTGTGTTCATCTTATAATTAATTTGAAGCTACTTTGAATGATGTATGCATGTTTGTTATATGTGTATACATGTGTGTATGTATGATATTGTCTCTAATATATACAAGCACAATAAGCTTATAGCATGTGTTTGTGCAAATACTGTTTGATCGAACCTTACCTGATTGTCCTGTGTCTGGCTGTAACGTAGCGTTTGAGAAAGACACTCCCTCGTGAGTCATTTTTTTAGAATGGCCCATTGGTTGTGTTCGTAGAGACGCTTGTATTGCTAGGCTAGGCGATTGGTGTCGTAAGAACTAGGGTAAGTGGTTCGAGTCCCGTGTTTGTCTATTTGTTTTTGTCGGAAGCTCTTAATACCTGTACCTTGTTTATTTGTTGATCATATTCATTACTTCCGTTGCTTCCTTTAGGGGTTTTTGAAAAAAATTCCTTGTGCTCATCAAATAATACACTTATAATAGCCGTCCATCGCAAGCGATGATGACAACAATCTCAGACGTGTACTGTTGCACCTCTCTGGTGTGTGCGGAGGTGACTGTAGAGTCCAATCCTAGAACAGAATCCCCGACCACAGGTGGGGCATACATGATCAAGGTTAGACATGTGCGTGTTGTGTGCTCTGTCTTTTCGCGCTGCTCGTTTTCTCTGTGACTCAACAATACGATGATTCTCAGCTATTCGGGTAAATACACTTATAACATGAAGTGAAACATCACAACCGAGATGAAATAATTAAATTAGAATTATCTCTCAAACAAATACTTACAACACAGTGAAACAAACCTTAAATGTGCCATCTGAGTCTTTCATATACGACACTAAGAAAATATCAACAGGAACAAGAGCTGATGTCAACAAGGTGGCGGTCAGAGCAAATATGGCAGTCACGGTTGTGGATATCTCACTGTCATACTTGGACATGAAGTATCGCACATAAAATCCAGAAAATAGTGTCGTTAACTGAAACATATACGTTGAAAGAATTAGTTTAAAAGTTGAAGAATATTTGAAACATGCAGGGTCAACAAATTACATATACATAGAGCCCTATTAAAGTACCCCTGCTCCCCCAAGTAAATAATATGAATATGTCATTTCGTGAATAAACTTGAATCTATGATATCAGAAATGACATCTAGTACAGAAAGAACAAGGCTGAGATATCAGATCGAGGTGATGGTATTTTTTTTTTTTTTTTCAGATCCAGAAGCACTTGAGCTTATTAGCTCTTCGGCTCGGTGCCATGGACATCGTAACCCTTCGGTGCCACGAACACCGTAAATCTGGGGAATCTGTGGCTTTTTCTGCCATCCTGCAGAATTGAACCCGCACACACAGAGGGATAGTCACCCGTAGTCCAACGCGCTACGAACACGCTGGGCAGACGGGCAGGTGATGGTATAAAGCTGCAACTCATAACTGTAGGTGCAGTTTATTGTGTTATAAAGATGTCCCTAGTACGGTTGATCAGTTATTTCACTCCTGAAGCAATCAAGTTTGCGATCTAATGTCCATATTTGCTGTTCTATATAATCAAAACAATATTATGAAATAATTTTACTAACTATATCAACTATATGACCTTTTTCGACTTTACAGACAGTCAACTTCAGACTTGTAATTATATTCCTCAAATTCTAATTATTAATCAACGACTGATTACTTTCAGCATTCTGATCTTTGAACGAAATATATTTCTATGTTACAACTTACTTATTCTAAGTAATTAGATTGAGTCAGTAGTAATGATGACGCAGTTGAGTTGAGCTGGTGCACACTCGACAGCCCACAAGTCGAAGTGACAAAGTCACAAAGTGAAAGCAAATAGTAGAAAGTTATGTGAAACTATTTAATTGTTATAAATAATTGATAGAAGCAATAAACGGACAGAAGAATTCAAGGCAGAAAATATATCACAATGAGAAAACGAGGAAGCTGGATGTCTTACCACAATCACTACAATAAATGGAATCCAGCCAGCAGCGACCACAACAGCAGGGATCGCCATTTTGTTTGTTTATTTGTTCCTATTTCCAATCACTTCTTTTTTTTGAGTGTCACATGACTTTGTCAAGTTTGAGAAGAAAACCCTCACTGAACACAAGAGTTCCAACTTCTATTTCAACTCTTAGACATTACAGATTTCAAGTTACAGTTTTAAGAAGCAGATTGTTACGATTGTAGTGTAATACTGTTATATGCATCACCCAGTACGTTCCCTTCTGGTAGTTGAAAACGGCAATATATTGATCGATTGATATCCTACATCTAACTGTACCTACTTTTAGGACTTAACTGAACACCACTAATTAGTAATTACAGTTACACTACCGGGTATGATCATGATGTACGGTACATTTATATGGTGATTTTAGTTTTAGTGTAGTAATGAGACTGTGATGCTCATACTAGATAAAAGCATACTGAAATTTTGCAGCGAATAAGCATTGTGCAAACTAGCATGGCTTCTTACAAGTTACAACACGAGAATTTTGTGGCTGGTCATAAAGGTACAAGCTATCTGGAAGTGGCTATGATATCCAGCATTCCCTGCATTGCTTGCTTGACTAGAAATGTGCTCATACACAAACAAGTTATTAGGTACGTATAGCTTATTAAGTACACACAGTTACTCCAGTTCATTCACATACTTTATTAGTTTATTAGCTATAACCAATAACAATTATTAGCTTCTTCGTTTCCCTAGACACAGATTGACAAAACAGTCAGTATCCTGCACGCCTTGTGGTGTCTCATAGGACCACAACAAAATCTCTCCATCGTACTTGCTCAGTGGATATCCTTCATAGGGAGACCCATGACTGATCTATACTTTGCATCTCATCTTCCACTGCTCTCCATCAGGTTGTCATTAGTCTGCCCCTCCTTCATCTTCTTTCTGAGGTCAATGCGTAGCAGTTGTTGTGATGGTCTCTGAATCACGGTGGTGGACCATAACATCTGTGAGGTTGCCGTGCAGGATTGTTCTGCTTCACTTACATCTCTGCATAAAGGTGTACAAGACTACAAGAAAATTAGCAGAGAAGATAGGCTAGAAGGGCAGGGAGCAGAGATGCCTGTCATTCACAAAAGTGTTGTACCCAAAATGGGCACAGATTTTTGATGCTCAAATCGGACTCATCAGTCATCTTACCACATCAACAATAATAACATTTCCCCTGAGAGCTGATGAAAATCTGATGTACGGAATAGTTATCATCATTTTGGATGATGGATGAACAAACATGTACCAGGGTGTTTGTAGGAAGGAGTTCTTGTGGTCTTCTGTATAGTATTCTGTCACAATAGACAGAACAGAACGTATTGTCATACTTACTATGACATGTCTTATAATGGAAGACAGGTTTGAGTTACTCGTAACATGGTCATATTCCATTGGCAAGAAGAAATAGCACAGGACACATTATCAATTGTCCTGCATACATAGGACATTTGTCAAGCAAAGAACAACTAACTAGTGATGAATTCAACAAAAGTTCAGAATGTCATATTCAAATGTTCATCAATGCTGGATAAAAGCTGCTATACTGTCAATGTCAACAATGGATGATGTCATGATATTTAATGACATTTCTAGACAACATAAATCATTTTATTGAGTAGAATGTAAATCTACATTGATGTAAATTGTAAAAGAAAGCATACACCAGACATTGACCACTTTCTTCTTTGCGTTCGTTCTTACGACCAATTTTAATCACTCTTTGTGATATGTTTGATATTTGCCAAGAACGGGTATACGTTGCACATTGGTTTGGTAGGCCCTAAACGCATAGACTTGTACACGTTTAGGACATGTGCATCCGATTTCAACCAAACCTCCTTAGTCGCCACTTATGACATGCATGGCAGGTAACAGTGGTTCTATTCTTTACACCCCAAATTTGGGCCCCGGTAACCACGTGGGCGATTGACCACTTTAAAAAAGACGAATCAAACAAGTAACTCGTTTGGTTAAGGTGAAATAGCAAGTCATGGCAACGTCTGCCATATTGAACGAGATTTTACAGTGAAATATCTAGATGTTAAATAGTCACGACTATGTGTTCTATAGAAACTTATTACATACAGGAATGTAAAAGTAGTTATATATTTGTTGGTCTGTTACAAGAAGAGAGAAAGTGTAACATTTTGTTATCATCATCAAATAGCTTGTCTAGAGCAGAACTTTGCCAACCTAACAGTACTTCAAAATTTCTCTCTCTCTCATAGACAAGATGTTCTGTCTCTGCTACTGTCATGCTCAAGTCCAAGTCATTAGTTACATCTTTAAGTCATCTTCTATATGTGCTTTTCCTCATTGCAGGGATGTCTCCTTCCATATTGGTCTTGTCTAATACTTCATGTCTTTTTAAATGTTCAAAATACTTCAATTTTCTCATTCTTTTTTATAGCATCAGCCAGTTTTCTTTGATTTTGAGTTCTTTCTAGATAGATCTATTTTGATATATCTTCCATAACACATATTCAAAAGCACATATGTTTTTTTCACTACCTTGTTAAATGTCCATGCTTCACATCCATACGTTGTCACTGGTAATATGTATACTCTTAGTATTCTGAACTTTGTTTTCCTTTTAGTTTCATTCCATACTTTATTTAGTTGTTTAATTTTGTGTAACATTTTGTATAAATATATATTTCTCCAGCTCAATCATATCTTTTTTATTTTCAGGCCAGGATTATTGACAGATCTTGTTCTTCTTGTGTTGCCAAATATTATTGGTGTGACAATATTAAGCAACTACATTGGATTATTATTTTTGGTTTTCTTATTCATAAATCTTGTGTTATGCTTGCACATCTTCAAGAAACCTGACCATCTTCATAGTCGTAGTTGGACATCGAGAACAAAACACATGTACTTAAGTGACAAGAAAGCATTTATTTTGTATTTCAGATCAATTATTAATATGTGCACAGCTGTTGCTATTCTTGCTGTTGACTTTCCAGTATTTCCTCGAAGGCTGGCCAAGTCTGAAACTTTTGGACTTGGAGGGATGGATGCGGGTGTTGGTTTTTTTGTAGTAGCAAATGCTATTGTTAGCAGTGAGGCCAGAGGAAAGTGCAGCATATTGCCAGTTTGGTCTCAACTAAAAAAATCAGTCATTTCCTCATTGCCCTTGCTTATCCTAGGATTTGCAAGACTAATGGCTGTCAAGGGAACTGACTACCATGAGCATGTAACAGAATATGGCATGCACTGGAATTTCTTCTTCACATTGGTAGCCTTGAAAGTGAGTTATTTTTATTTATTTATTTGAAGAGCACCATTAAAAAATGTTTAAACAAAATAGGTGGCAATTTTCTAACAGATTGGTTTAAGTCAGATCATGAACTGTTTATTTAGCATGAATGGGGGACATCTATAAAGGTAAATATTGTGGGAATTGCTTCCATGTATTTTCCTTGGCATGTAAAAATATGTGGTCTTGAAGTGATGATGAAAGTACTGGCTGACTGCATTGAAGGCATAAAATATTGATACATAGCATATTAAGTTACTCAATGACCTGTTTAATTGATTGATAGAACCATCATTATTGCACTTTGATGTGTAGCCATGTATGCTCTGATATCTTTCTTACACAGGAAGCTCTCAGCGACAGTGCACAAACTCTGTAGCACCAGCTATGGTTCTCGATGTAATTTTGAATGTGGAAACGCCGAGTGGTTACGGGCCCAAATTTGGGGTTTAAAAATAGAACCACTTTGCATGTCGTAAAAGGTGACTAAGGAGGTTTGGATGAAATCGGATGCATATGTCCATTAGGGAATGCTAACCCGAAACAAATGCTTATGGAAAACGGATGCATACGGCTCATACCTGTGCAACACCTCACAATGAGGAATGGGATAACGGATTCTACGGTCGCCAATCTGCCTCAGAGATTTAGCCATGCAGTAAGAATGTCAGACCTACCATCATGAGGGTGGCCAAAACTTACTGCCGCAAGAGGTTGGCATAAAAGGGGAAGCAGAAATCATAGGAATTATATCCTACAGAACTGCCACCAGTATGCATACTTGAGAAAAAAGAGGTGGCCCACTTACACTAGCGTTCAAGACAAACTGTATGGCGTGGCTGATAATCTGAGGCAGACGGCTGCCTTTATTAGAGAATCCAAAATCCCAATCTAGTGAGAACGCAGAAGACAATCTGTATGACGTGGCTGATAATCTGAGGCAGACGGCTGCCTTTATTAGAGAATCCAAAATCCCAATCTAGTGAGAACGCAGAAGACAATCTGTATGATGTGGCTGATAATCTGAGGCAGACGGCTGCCTTTATTAGAGAATCCGAAATCCCAATCTAGTGAGAATGCATAAGAAGAAGAAGAATGTAGAAAAATTTGTGAAGGAATTTAATTCTTTTTGAAATAGATTTTGCTTTGCAACTTATTCTTTTTGATTTTCAACTAACAAGGGTTCTTTTTTTGTACTCATCTTGAACATGCGACCTATGTTTTATCGTCTGTCTTCGATAGGACTAGGAACTCAATCTCACCTACAATAATATTAGGAATCTCTAGAAAATTATCCTGATTGATTCATGTGGGAACAAACAGAATACCATTGGAACACAAGGCTAGCACTATACCGTACCTCCACAGAGACCTGTTGGATGATATTTGATGAGTTTGTGATCCTGATACTGCAGACATTTTCAGTTCCGCATAACATGAATAGTAAGAGTGACTTGAGACAATGGATAAGAAATGTGTATGCCTAGTGAGATGCCTGAACCAATCTCTCATCTGTGAGACAATGGATAAGAAATGTGTATGTCTAGTGAGATGCCTGAACCAATCTCTCATCTGTGAGACAATGGATAAGAAATGTGTATGTCTAGCGAGATGTCTGAACCAATCTCTTATCTGTGAGACAATGGATAAGAAATGTGTATGTCTAGCGAGATGTCTGAACCAATCTCTCATCTGTGAGACAATGGATAAGAAATGTGTATGTCTAGTGAGATGTCTGAACCAATCTCTTATCTGTGAGACAATGGATAAGAAATGTGTATGTCTAGCGAGATGCCTGAACCAATCTCTTATCTGTGAGACAATGGATAAGAAATGTGTATGTCTAGTGAGATGTCTGAACCAATCTCTTATCTGTGAGACAATGGATAAGAAATGTGTATGTCTAGTGAGATGTCTGAACCAATCTCTCATCTGTGAGACAATGGATAAGAAATGTGTATGTCTAGCGAGATGTCTGAACCAATCTCTTATCTGTGAGACAATGGATAGAAATGTATGTCTAGGAGATGTCTAACCAATCTCTCATCTGTGAGACAATGGATAAGAAATTGTATGTCTAGTGAGATGTCTGAACCAATCTCTATCTGTGAGACAATGGATAAGAAATGTGTATGTCTAGCGAGATGTCTGATCCAATCTCTTATCTGTGAGACAATGGATAAGAAATGTGTATGTCTAGCGAGATGTCTGAACCAATCTCTCATCTGTGAGACAATGGATAAGAAATGTGTATGTCTAGCGAGATGTCTGAACCAATCTCTTATCTGTGAGACAATGGATAAGAAATGTGTATGTCTAGCGAGATGTCTGAACCAATTCTCATCTTGAGACAATGGATAAGAAATGTGTATGTCTAGCGAGATGTCTGAACCAATCTCTCATCTGTGAGACAATGGATAAGAAATGTGTATGTCTAGTGAGATGTCTGAACCAATCTCTCATCTGTGAGACAATGGATAAGAAATGTGTATGCCTAGTGAGATGTCTGAACCAATCTCTTATCTGTGAGACAATGGATAAGAAATGTGTATGTCTAGCGAGATGTCTGAACCAATCTCTCATCTGTGAGACAATGGATAAGAAATGTGTATGTCTAGCGAGATGTCTGAACCAATCTCTCATCTGTGAGACAATGGATAAGAAATGTGTATGTCTAGTGAGATGTCTGAACCAATCTCTTATCTGTGAGACAATGGATAAGAAATGTGTATGTCTAGTGAGATGTCTGAACCAATCTCTTATCTGTGAGACAATGGATAAGAAATGTGTATGTCTAGCGAGATGTCTGAACCAATCTCTTATCTGTGAGACAATGGATAAGAAATGTGTATGTCTAGCGAGATGCCTGAACCAATCTCTCATCTACTGAAAGACACTTATCACTTGTGCATCTGTCTGCCCATAGTGTTCTTAAATCTGTCTGCCAAGAGTGTTGTCAAATCTGTCCTGTTCAACCATTAACCATGAATATATTCTACAGTTAGACCACAGATATTTTTTACTGAACACATTTCCTAGTACTCCGGGCAGACCCATAGGTGCCCAGTTTTCTTCTGCAGATGTTGAAGGGTATGCATGCTGATCGCTTGTATGTTGTTGGGGTCAACAAGGTGAGAAAAGAATAGTCACACTGTGACCTACAAGTCATGTCGTAAAAGGCGACTGAGGTAGGGACCTAGGAAGCTACCTAGTAAATAAAAGCATCGAGAAATCAAATGTGCTGACCTACTTGTGGTTGCATAACTGGCGTAACGTAAAATTGCTCAGATCATATTCAGTTCACAAAGAGTGGTTTAATAAGTGATCGATATGGAGTGTAAAAAGAAGAGGAAGATGCGTGCTGATGATTCCCATCACTTGTTGGTGAACTATACCCTCGTTCTACCCCTCAGATGTCCAACCCTATTCATACAATGTTTCATTCCAAATGCTTTCAAAGCTGTATAGACTTATCATTATTGCCTTCACATATAATGCAATTGTGTACTTTATACTTCACATATGATGCTATGTTCTGCTGTACACTTCACAGACAATACAATGTTCTACTGTACACTTCACAGACAATACAATGTTCTACTGTACACTTCACAGATAATACAATGTTCTACTGTACACTTCACAGATAATACAATGTTCTACTGTACACTTCACAGACAATACAATGTTCTACTGTACACTTCACAGATAATACAATGTTCTACTGTACACTTCACAGACAATACAATGTTCTACTGTATACTTCACAGACAATACAATGTTCTACTGTACACTTCACAGATAATACAATGTTCTACTGTACACTCAAGACAATACAATGTTCTGCTGTACACTTCACAGACAATACAATGTTCTATGTACACTTCAGATAATACAATGTTCTACTGTATACTCACAGATATAAATGTTCTACTGTATACTTCACAGATAATACAATGTTCTACTGTATACTTCACAGACAATACAATGTTCTACTGTACACTTCACAGATAATACAATGTTCTACTGTATACTTCACAGATAATACAATGTTCTGCTGTATACTTCACAGACAATACAATGTTCTACTGTATACTTCACAGATAATACAATGTTCTGCTGTACACTTCACAGATAATACAATGTTCTACTGTATACTTCACAGATAATACAATGTTCTATTGTATACTTCACAGATAATACAATGTTCTACTGTATACTTCACAGATAATACAATGTTCTACTGTATTCTTCACAGACAATACAATGTTCTACTGTATACTTCACAGATAATACAATGTTCTACTGTATACTTCACAGATAATACAATGTTCTGCTGTACACTTCACAGATAATACAATGTTCTATTGTATACTTCACAGATAATACAATGTTCTACTATATACTTCACAGATAATACAATGTTCTACTGTATACTTCACAGATAATACAATGTTCTACTATATACTTCACAGATCGTACTAACTCTAGTCTACAGTATACTTCCTGTGAGATATTCACTCGCTGGAGCAGCTGCTGTAGTAATTGGACATCAAGTGTTTCTTTCAGGTGGTCTTTCATCATATATAGTAAATGGTTTGGATGGTGCAGGTGGAAGATCTGGTTACATTGATGCCAATAGAGAAGGAATTTACTCTTTGCCTGGATACATTGCTATATACATGCTTGGTGTGGAGATGGGCAGCTCATTTTTCATATCAAAGTAAGTCAAATGAAAAATCTAATCAGAGGAATAGCAACATGAATCATTCACTGATTGAATTTATTTATTTTTATTTTCCATTTTGTTATTAGCTATTTTAAAAACTCTCTCTTCATCTTCTTCCATATTTGTGTCCATTTATTTGTAAGCATTTGATTTTTTAAAATATACTAGTCTCGTATTGTGACCTACTTACACTGCCAGAACTTTTTTTTCCACCCATGTTCCTAGGAGTATAGCTGCCAGAACTTCTGTTCCCACTCATGTTCCTAGGAGTATAGCTGCCAGAACTTCTGTTCCCACCCATGTTCCTAGGAGTATAGCTGCCAGAACTTCTGTTCCCACTCATGTTCCTAGAAGTATAGCTGCCAGAACTTCTGTTCCCACCCATGTTCCTAGGAGTATAGCTGCCAGAACTTCTGTTCCCACTCATGTTCCTAGAAGTATAGCTGCCAGAACTTCTGTTCCCACCCATGTTCCTAGGAGTATAGCTGCCAGAACTTCTGTTCCCACCCATGTTTCTAGGAGCATAGCTGCCAGAACTTCTGTTCTCACTCATGTTCCTAGGAGTATAGCTGCCAGAACTTCTGTTGCCATTCATGTTCCTAGGAGTATAGCTGGCAGAACTTCTGTTGCCATTCATGTTCCTAGGAGTATAGCTGGCAGAACTTCTGTTCCCACTTATGTTCCTAGGAGTATAGCTGCCAGAACTCTGTTCCACTCATGTTCCTAGGAGTATAGCTGGCAGAACTTCTGTTCCCACTCATGTTCCTAGGAGTATAGCTGGCAGAACTTCTGTTGCCACTCATGTTCCTAGGAGTATAGCTGGTAGAACTTCTGTTCCCACTCATGTTCCTAGGAGTAAGCTGTAGAACTCTATTGACACTCATGTCCCTAGGAGTATAGCTGCCAGAACGTAGAGAGGCACGGCAAACTGATTGTGGAAAAGCGGAAAGCCCTTATGTACAGATATTTAAATCTCACAGACCAAAAGAACAAGGATAACCAACTTAAGATGAAAATCCAGAATAGACATGCAGCTGCAACAGATGATGAAGATATAATTACCTGCAGAACAGTAAATATAACATGTTTTGAATGTCTAAGCAAATACATCACCTGGGTCTAAGTGGTCAGATGATACAGTGACATTAAAAGTCTGTATGACAGGGAACTAGAACAGGTGTGCAACGTCAGCATTCACACAGACACATCAGTGCATACAGTGTCCTCAGTCTGTCTTGTCAGGTATAGTTAGTTGCAGGTTAGGATTTAGATTCTAGATCCATGTTTTTGACTGCAGGAACTGGAAATCAACTGTGGGGCTTGCTAGGTTTGAACAGTATACAGGAAGTAGACAATGTTTCATTAAAGAACACAGAACTGGAACTATCAGTCATACTGGCGGAGATACTGAGGATGAGACCGGAGCACTTATAGACTTTATTTGTGTAGTGAGGATGATCTGATAACTAACTTACTAACTAGCTAACCAGTCTGTCTGTTATACCTTGTCACACAAGCCCATTAGTGTATACAATGTTACTATAGCATAGTCAATGTGAATATTATGTTTATACATACAAATACTTAACGTATACATGTTCTCTTTTCTTTCTGTGCTATAAAGACAGAATTTAGCAAAATGGCTGACAGTGGCTAAGCACCTTGCAATAAAATTTGCTACATATACAGCTATTATGACAGTCTTCCACTTCACTGTGGAACCAGTTTCCCGACGCTTTGCAAATGCAGCATTTATCTTCTGGGTTGTAAGTTCATAACGTTTATGATAACTAGCTAGTATAAACTTACTTAGAAAAGTTGTGTATATAGTTTATGATAATAAATAAACTAGTTAAGTCTAAACTTAGAACAGTTGTGTATGTAGTTTATGATAATAAGTAACTAGCTAGTCTAAACTTAGAATAGTTCTGTTTATAGTTTATGATAATAAGTAAACTAGCTAGTCTAAACTTGGAATAGTTGTACATATAGCTTATGATAATAAGTAATCTAGTCTAAACTTAGAATAGTTCTGTATATAGTTTATGATAATAAGTAAACTAGCTAGTCTAAACTTAGAATAGTTGTGTTTATAGTTTATGATAATAAGTAAACTAGCTAGTCTAAACTTGAAATAGTTGTACATATAGTTAGTTAGTTAGTTCCTTTCGTGCTAAGGCACATAGGGCAGAGGTTTTAGATCCCCATGTGATACGGTTCTTTGCTAGCAGTTGGAAATCTTGTGTGGTTTTACATCCCAATAGTTTACTTTCTTGTTGGGTGGTTCTTCGAAGAGTGGTCTTTGGTCTTCCACGTTTTCTTTTCCCAACTGGTGACCACATAAGGACTTGTCGATTTAGTCTCTTTTCGTCTGATCTAAAAACATAACCTAAATATTTCCACCTTCGTTTCCTTATAATATTTGATACGGGTTGTTGGTGTGTTCTATCTCTCACTGTGTTGTTAGAAACGAAATCACTCCATTTTACTTTTAATAATTTTCGAGACATTTATTCTCAAAGCTGTCCAGTTTCTTATCAATTTTCTTTGTTGATTTCCAACTTTCACAACGTAGGTCAGTACAGGAATCACACATGACCTAAATAATTTAACTTTGTGCATATACTAAGGTCTTGAGATTGCCAGATATTCGTTAATTTAGTGAAGGCACTAGCTGCATAGCAATACGAGGTTTATTTCTTTCATCGTGTCTCCGTTGTTTGACACTTTACTACCCAAATATATAAAATGTTCAACTTTCTCCAGTGTTTGGCCATTTATTACGATGTTGTCTGTCGAGTTTGTGAGGTCCATAATTTTAGTCTTGGCAGAATTAATCTGGAGACCAACCTGTTCTGCAAGTGTGCAAAGATTGCTCGTTAGTTTGTGGGTTACTTGTGTGGTTGAATTCAATATGGCCACGTCATCGGCAAAATCAAGATCAAATAGTCTGCTGTTATTAAGCCAGTTGATGCCTAGTTGATCATCTTGGGTGCATTTGCACATGATCCAGTCTATAGCTATCCCAAAAGCATAGGTGACATCACGCAGCCCTGCTTCACACCCGAATTGACTGTGAACCAGTCTGAGTCTAAACTTAGAATAGTTCTGTATATAGTTTATGATAATAAGTAAACTAGCTAGTCTAAACTTGGAATAATTGTAAGTAGTTATCTATAAATCATTAATATCTACGCTTATATCACCTTGCTTGCCAAGAGAAGTAAGTTACTAAAGATCTTATCCAAAACTGGGAAATGTATGCAACACGTCAACCATATGTTCTCAGATGGTTTAATTATTGGAATCTGTCAATATTTATACTAAAAAGGGGGAAGACTGCAGTAAAATTTGGTAAAATAGCGTAACACGTACAAACAAAGTACTATAGTTTTACAAAATACAGAAACAGTGATGATAAACAGCGTTTCAACCAAAAGGCCTTTTCAAGCAAACGATACAACAGGAGTGACGAATTAAAAAACAACAAATGGACGGTTACAGAAACATTCAAACGTATCTAATGAAAATCTGGGAATAAAACGAATAACGAAATAAGTGCAACACAAAACTAGAAGTGGAAAAGAAGAGAAACAATCGCTACAGAGGCAACGAAGGCACAAGAGTTGAGAGGAAGGTAAAGAGTCACGACAAGCCTGGGGATGGGAAGAGGTATACAAGTTAAAACAAGTATCCGATAACAGACTCTGTAGCGAGGACGATGATTTTCGCGATAGAGCTCACAAGATGCTTGATTTCTTCCATAGCGCCTATACCCAGAGAATGTGCTTGCATCTGCTATGCATCGCGTTCAGCAAATTGCTCGCCAGGAGGCCCTTTCTAACCAGCATAGAACTTCCAATTCTGACAGGGTGAAACTTGTCTTAACTTTCCACCCTCATAGTTCCCTTGTGAAGAAAGTCTTATTCCGTCATCTCTCCATTCTTCAGTCTGATCCTGAGACACGTTCAGTCTTCCAACACTATCCTTTGGTGGCGTACAGACGGACAGAAGTCTTAAGGATATGTTGGTTCACAGTCGCCTCAGGCCTAATATCCAGAGTCATTTTGGCACCATCCAGTGTGGCCGTCGGCGCTGCAACACATGTGCTTATGTAATACAGGTCCGCAATGTGTCTTTTCCAAAAGCCACGTTTGTTATCGAAGACAGTTTCATGTGCGAGTCCCGTAATATTATCTATGCCATCACCTGCAAGCGGTGCAACAAGGCCTATATTGGTGAGACCGGCAAGAGGCTCAGTGACTGATTCGCCCAACACTTGCCCGATATACGCCAATACTCTGTGACCCCTGTAGCTACTCATTTCAATGATACTGGCCATTCAGGAGCTTGCGATGTCCAGGTCACAGCCATCTGATCATGTTCCTCTGATGATCGTAGTCGATTTGCTCTGGAGAACCGTTTTATTTCGTTATATGGTACCTTGCGACCTCTTGGACTCAACACATTACATTCCTATGCTTCTTAGTACTTTCTCATCTCATGCCTTGTAATCTATATGTGTATTTGCTTCATATATATGTTATATTTTCACTTGATTGTTTATTTTTCTCTTCTTTTCCACTTCTAGTTTTGTGTTGCATTCATTTCGTTATTCGTTTTTATTCCCAGATTTTCATTAGATATTTTCGAATGTTTCTGTAAGTGTTCTTTGAAATTCATCACTCCTGTTGAATCGTTTGCTTGATAAAGGCCTTTTGGTCGAAACGTTGCTGTTTATCCTCACTGTTTCTGTGTTTTGTAAAACTATAGTACTTTGTTTGTACATGTTTCAATATTTATATTAGCACAGCTCTGGACATTATATTGCACTAAAAAATCAAGCTGAAGTTGTCATAGCAACAACTACATACAGCAAAGCAAATCCCAAAAACAACTAGAAAATTTGACTGAACAGATGGACTATGGGAGATGGAGAAGTCTACAGGCACGTAGCCTAACCCAAACTCTAATTTCAACATCAATCACCTTACAAGGAGAGATAAAGCACCCTTTTAAATTCTGAGCCAACACATAACAATAATCACATGAATGAATTCAACCACACACACTCAGAGTGCCAACTGTGTGTACATCATCATGAAACCATTCAGTACCACCTCTTCAGGTGCCTAATGCTGCATGATATCAGGAAGATTCTTCTTCCCCCAAGGCCAGACAAATGGAACACATTATAGGGAAAGCGAAAGAATAACTTAAAACACTGTAGATACCACTACATAGCATTGAGCCGAAGGGCAAGAGTCCCAAGTGCTGATGGATGATTGAAGAAGAAGAAAACTGAAATATTGACAACAAAGATCTAAGAGTATTTCAAAACATTTATTGACAACAAACAATAGTTTGAAAAAGTAGGCAGACAGATGGGACCTTTCTAGCAGGATCAAAAAATGGAGTTGGACAAGGTTGCACATTATCTTCTAGAAAACTATTCAGTCAGTAACTGCTTGACAAGATGTTCAGAATTTGAAAATATTAATTATTTTAACTGTTGTTTTAGATAGGCTTGACATTCCAATTGATAAAATATTAATTATTTTAAATTGTTTCAGATGAGTCTCAGCAGCCTAATGCTTCTGGAGTGCTTGTTTGCAGACATCATCACTACTTATCTCCGCTGGAAAAGCTTAGAGGATGTTCACAAACATGTTTTTCAATCAAAAAAGCAGAACATGTTGACAAACTACCCTTTGAGGACAATAAGAATCCCATCCAAAGAAGCAAACAGCATCCGATAATGGCAGCTATTGAGAGAGATAAGAAATCATTTGAATATAGAATCAGATCAAAACCACATTTTCTCCAGTTAGAAGATTTTGCTGGTCCATGTTTGTTAGAAGCAATAAGTTTCAATTCTTTGTTCTTTTTCTTCTTGCTAATTTGTTGACTGGAGCTATCAATATGAGCTATGCCACCATTTATGCCAGTGATGTTGTTGCTGTTGTTATATTGAATATCTACATGTTCATCTTAAGTTTTGTGCTGGTAAGTTTACACACAAGAAATATCACCACCAAATTATGGTAGTTTCATATTGATTATCTATATGTTTGTCCCCAAGTTTTGTGCTGAAGAAGGGTTATGTCCACACAACACCTCACTGAGATATAATGAAGAAAGAGAAGAAGAAGAAAATATCCACATGTGTGCCTCTATCTTGTAACACCTCATTGTTATTAACTGATCTGGTTTATGGCTCATCATTTCTCCATCTACGGTAGTTACCCGAGATGATTGGAGTACAGTTGTACATTCTTCTTCTTCTAACCAGGGCTGCGAGTTTTCACTCTTGGGCAGCCAATGCCAGTTTGTAGAATCTGCATGTGTTCTGTAATTGTGGGAGACTAGTGTAAAGGGTATTATGAACAGATGGGTGTGGTGGGAGGAGTTCTTTTCTAGCTTTATGCAGTCCAGGACATTCAAGCAAGATATGCTGTACTGTCTCACTTGAGTGACTGCACTTTCTACAGTGTGGTAGGTGTGTGGGTTTTATTCTGTGTAGGTGGTAATTCAGTCCAACATGTCCTGTTCTTAACTGAAAGATAGTGCTTTGATCTTTTCTTTGTAGCAGATTTATATTGTCCTTGGGGTTTGGTCTATTCATCTCTGCATACATGTCCCGACCAGTCGTCCCCATAGCCCATCGGTTCAGCCAATCTTCTCTGGAGTTGTTTTCAGAATCTGTTTTATACTTTGTATGCTAACAGGTTTGTCTATTTGTGGTTTTGATGATCCCTGTTTGGCCAGATGATCTGCCTTGTCATTTCCTGGGATATTTGTGTGCCCAGGAATCCACTGTCAGAAACGACATTAATATCAAAGGAGGAAATCAGATTGTGGATGACTAATGCCAATGACTGGATCTCGCTTGACTGATTCTGCTGTTCTTCTAAAGCTGTAGTGTGGACTGTGAGTCAGTGAATACTATCATGTCTTGGACAATATTTTCCCCAAGTTCAAACTGCTGGTGGACTAGTTCTACAGCGGTCTTTATGGCTATAATCTCTGCCTCATAGTTGGAACATATATTACCACAAGGAGCACAGTAACTATAGGTAGTTCCATCTGGATATTTCAGGTATATGCCGAATCCAGCGTAAGTAGTGGCTTTGAAAGCTGAACCATCAGTGTAGGCTTGGATAGAGGAAGTTGGATAACTGTCTATTGTCTCCAGTGCGCAGGTTTTTTAAGATCGGTGCAAGTGTTGCTTTGTTTATAGTTTTGTCAAGGAGGTATTTCTGGATTACTGGTTGTTTTATGTTTAGCCATGGTGGTGGGCCGGGCATCTTGTGATCGGTTCTCTGTCAGTTGGGAGATGGTAGTGTTCTTCGAGATTTTTCCCAACTTCCAGCAATGATTTTGCTGGATTCTTTGATTGGATTTCCACCTGTCAATAGTTTGTCTGTTGGGATGGTTTTTCTATTCTTTTATATCGCTCGACTGCTTCTATTAGTGCCCTTCGTCTCCTAATATCTAGTGGTTCGATGTTGCGCGATTTCACAAGCAGCAGTTGGGGTCGTTCTCATTCCCCACATATAAACCTGAGACCCTGATTCTGCACTCTGTCCAGGGATGTTGTGATGTGCTCACTTGCTATAGCTTAGAGAGGAAGGCAGTAGTCCATTGTAGATCTTACATAGCCAAGATATAGTTGCCTAAGGGTGCTCTTGTCTGCACCAGGTGGTGCTAGCAAGTCTTTTAACCATGTTGAGTCTTTTAGATGCTTTTTCTTTTATGTTGTTAATGTGTTCTGTCATCCTCAGTTGTTTATCTAACGGCTCCCAGGTAAGTCGGGTTTTCCTTTTCAGCAGTGCTCCATTCATTGTATGCGAAAGGTTCTTTGAGTTGTTTTGGGGCTGGGGGAATGTAGTATACACAGTTTTCTGTTCATTGTCTTTAAGCTTCCATAGGTTGCAATATGTTGAGATTATGGCAAGGGTTCTATTAAGTTTAGCCCGAGTTAGTACAGGGCATATTACGCTTGTCCATATTACAAGGTCATCAGCAAAAAGGGCTTTCTGTGTGTTTAGAAGGGATGGGAGGTCATTGATGAAGATGAGAAAAAGGGTGCAGCTAAGGCAGGAGCCCTGTGGAGGCCTTCCTCTAGTGTTCTCTTGGAGGACATTGTTCCACTAAAAGATGTTCCAATTGTCCTGTTTTGGAGAAAAGCTTGTATCCATTGTAACATCTTTCCATGGATCCCCATATTGAGCATCTTCATCAAGAGGCCCTTCCTCCAGACTCTGTCATATGCTTGCTGTAGATCGATGAAAACCGCGGTTGTGTGCTTTTCATTCTGGAATCCATCAATTGTATTCTACACAAGTCTGAAGAGTTGGTCTTCTGTTCTGCAGCCCTTCTAAACCCTGCCTGGGTATTATCAAGTGACTGGGTTTTTTTCAAGCCACCAATAAAGTCGGTTATTAACCATTCTCTCCGCTAGCTTTCCTAAACATGAGGTCAATGAGATGGGCCTGTAACTTAGGGGTCGTCTACTGGTTTCCTTTCTTGAGGATGGGAGTGATACTGGCTGTTCACCAAGCAGCAGGTATTTTGGCCTCTCTCCAAGTTCTATTTATAGCGAACAGCAATATCAACCTAGCCTTCTTGCCCATATGGCATAACATTTCATTCTTAATCTTATCTGGGCCTGGGGCTTTTCGAGATTTTAGTTTTTCATTGCTGTTTCCATCTCGCATAGACTAAAATCTTGTTCAAATGCACATACATTCGCTACTGGTGCATTTTTTTACTTTTAAAGATTTTCCATAAAGCTTTATCCAGCTGTTTTCTTCTTATGCTTCTGTTAACGCTAGCAAAGTGCTTGTTGAATATTTCAGCTTTCTTTTTTGCATCTATGATGGTTTCATTGTTTCTTTTGATGGGTCTGGAATTTTCTTTCTTTCTAGTGCCTGTCAGTTTCTTTATCAGATCCCATGCCTTGTGGCCATCTTTATTTAGATCAAGTTTCTGACACGTGTCTTGCCACTTCATCTTCTTTGCTGCTTTAATTAGAATGCGAACTTTAGCAGTCAAGCGATTATAATTGGTTTTATTAACTCGATTAGGTTCTTTTCAGCTTGTTTCCTTGCTTTTCTTCTATCCATCACTGCTTTTTCTAGATCTTTGTTCCAGTATAGCTTATATTTTCTGGTGTTTCCATTTGGAATGGCCTTTCTTGCAGCTTCCAGTATTTTACAACATATGTTAGCAAAGACAGTATCGATATTTCCAGTGAGGCCAATTTTGTCCATGCCTATGTTGGTCTGGTTCTCGAGAGCACCAGTCTGCTTTTCTGAAATTCCAGAACTTTCTATTTCTATAGACGAGGGTTCTGAGTTGCTTGGTGGTAACAGAGATAAGTATGGGAGATGGTCGCTCCCTATATCATCCAAGACAGTGATAGTTGTTGCATCTATAATGTCAGCTGATACTATGGTAAAATCTGGTCTGCTATTCGTACCATGGGCTCTGTGTAGAAGTGTTGGTTTGGTTTCTGAGCTCTGCATTACTGTGAGGTTGGATGAGTAACACAGGTCTTCAATGTCTCTCCCTCTTTTGTTGTAATCTTTGTAACCTAGGACTGGTGTGTGTGCATTAAAGTCTCCTGCAATAATTGTTCTGATGTACATGGGTTCCTTGAATGGCTGGTCAGAGGTGCAGGTTGGTGGGCAATAGATGTTATGTACAGTATATCTCACTCCATCAAACCACACTTGGATGGTCTGGGTGTCTATGTTGTTGTGTGGTCTGTTGTGGACTTCTGCCTGCACATCATTTCTTATCAGTGTCATGAGTCCTTGACATCTGTTGCACTCACATTTGTATTGGGTGTAACCTGTGATGTTAATCCCCTTTGAGGTAAGATGGTTTCTTGTATAAGGACAATGTGGACATTATTCTGTTGTAGAGTTCTTTCGAGCTCCATCTTTTTATTCTGTAGTCCTGATATGTTTATCTGTAGTATATTAATGGACCCCTTTACATATTTTTCACATGGAGCGAGGGGCTTCACTCGCGTGCGTGACCTTGTTGACCGAGGGCGTCCGAGCTCGTATCTAATATATTTGTGTTGTATTGGCATTATGTCTGGAGTTTTGTTGCGACAATTTCATCCCAAAGAGGTTGTCAGACATAGATCTCTAACTTGATCTGGGGCCCTGGTAGTTTCGGGCAGATATGTGGTATCAGGGTGTCACTGGATCAACTTAGGAGGCACATTTCCCGCTGTACAATCCCGCTAGTCATAGGTGCACCATGCTTGCAGGCCTTTATCACTAGCTCTGGTTCTGGGCTATTCACTATGGCCATGTCACGTCATGTGCATAGGTGTTTTGTGCATCTCCACCCATCCAGCTATTCCCCTTTCCCAAAACACAGAGTCCGTCTTCACCATGGGTCCCCTAAGCAGTGTGACCCTATCTGGCTCGGTGCAATGCCAGTGTCTTATCACCTCTTGTCGCAACTGGGAAGGAAGTGGGAAAGGGACGTAAGGGGAAAATGGGGAGGGGAAATGGGGGACGTGGAAAGGTTAAGCAGGATTACTCCCAACTCATCTTGTTTAGCCAGTCAGCCGAGACTGTTGCCCAGGGTGTGGCACGTGGAGCCAAACATGAGCTAGGTGAGGAGTGGGGACCAAATAGGATCATGACTATCCGTGGACACAACCAGGATACGGCTGTCATTTTCCAGTGAGTCTAACCCCACTTCTCACCCAACACCCCACAGTTGTACATAAACAAGCAGTCACAGGGAAACATGAGCGCCTTTAGGTCTGCCTGGAGTGTAGTGAGATCACTTCAATTAACCAATCTCTTGTCTGTGATTAAAACAATTCTTGGACAATTTTAGTTATGGCTGTCAGATACTTCATCATAATATCACTTCAATAACAACAGAACACATGTTTAGTTTCATCATTTAATTGTACAAAATATTTATATATGTGTGTGTGTTGGTCATTGGTTAAACATGATTTTTTAAAGTACCAGTAAATATTTTCAGTGATTTTTCTCAAATATTTGACATTCAACTTGTCTTCTACAAATGTTCTCAATTTTCTTATAAAATCTGTTTTTCCAATGAATAAAATGACTGGTGTTCTATCTACATAGGTAAGAGAACTCAGATAGTACAGTTGATAGTGCATTGCTTATATGACAGGACGTCTAAGTTCAATCCTTAAGCTGCCGTAGCTGCAAATGACACAGATTGATCCAGTCTGAATTAGGCACCAAAGAAACACTTGGAAGTAAAAGCATCTGGCTTGATGGTGACTATGGCACCCATCGGTCAAAGAAAAATATTGACCTAACACTGTAATAATGTAGAGAGCTGTAGTGGTTAGTACACTTGTTTAGTGGGCATGTGATATCTGGATCAATTCCACAGTGGGAGTCAATTTGTTTCAGACTAACGACTCTCAAGTCAACCCAACCTCATTTGGGTACCAGGGAGTCACTGGAAAGTAAAAGCGTACAGTTTGATGTTGACCACATCTCCCATCATATGTCATTGGTCAAAGAAACATAGAAGCCTAACATCTATTTCCTAATATATATCTCATGGTATCTTCTTCTTGGCGTTATTCTTTGACCAATTTTAATCACTCTTTGTGATATGTATGATCTTTGCCAAGAACATGTATCGTTGCACATTGTTAGGCAGACCCCTAAATGCATAGACTTCTACACGTTTAGGACATATGCATCCAATTTCAGCCAAACCACCTTAGTGCCTCTTCGACATGCGGTGCAGGTAACAGTGGTTTATTCTTTACACCCCAAATTTGGGCCCCGGTAACCACTCGGCGATCTCATGGTATGATAACAGCTTCTTTGACTTAAGATTTACTGTTTGATTACGCTGATGAGCATATAGTACAACAGTAGCGTTAATGTTAGAGATCCCTTCACAATACTAGAATTGGAGGTGAGGTGGTCAGTTCTCTTTTTTACTATCTGTGACTAACTCAGAAATAGGGACCCAATAATAGTTGGGTCAAGTAAAAAGTAATCCCAGTCTTGATACCAAAGTGATTACTCTAACCGCTTGACCACACCAGCGCTCACAATTAGGAGTGTAGATACTTTCAGAAGAATGTCATGTGATTAGGCGCTGGTTAAAATTATTTAAATTTTGGTTTAATAAATCTCGATTTTTCAAAGCATTCATTTTAAAAATATTGACATTCATAGAATCAATTACATACAAAATTATGTTATTTTTATGCAACATATTAACATTTTAAAATTAATAATAAATATATTATTAGCTATATTAAATTCTTTCAAGCTTTATTAACAAAATAAATGTGTTCAGTAACTTTAAATGTTGTGCTTCAAGTTCATGGAACAATAACTTATTTATCACTACATATGTTGGTTTTTTTAATTTGGATTCGGCATACAAGTGTTTCTTCTCAAGATGATCGTCTTTGTCATGACAACCATGTAGATTTTCTTTTCTTTTAAGCATGAAGGTATATCTGCAATCATAGTATAATATGGCAACTATAAAATAATTGGGTTAACTTTAGTTAAATAAAACTAAATTCATTTTCTGTAGCCATGAGAGATAATCGTAACCCTGTAAGATGAGAGCAGAAATATTGTAGACAACATAAATGTCTGTAATGTCAATAGATGGCAGTCGTGAACAATAGATGAGATTAGTTTCTTAGTCATTGTTTTTATTGGAATTTCCACAAAGTATTCCAGACCATCATAAAACATGACAGATCTTACTGGAACCTACAAGGAAAATGGCAAAGGGGACATCCTAAACAGACCTGGAGATGGAGTCTTCTTGATTAACTGATAGTGCTGGACTATCCTGGGAGATCATAAAGAAAACAGCCAGAGACTGGGAAAAGTGGCAAACAACTGTTGAAGCCCCTCTGCTCAATGAGGAGGAAAAAGTCAGTCAGTCAGTGGTGATAAAAGACGAAAGTCATCAAATGAAGATAAAAAACAATCAGAGATTGATTATGTCATAGCAATGTAAATAACGATTCATAACTAAAATGAGTTACATTGTAACATACAAAAACTATATCATAAACATATTATTTAGTAACATTTACATTGCTTATGTCCATCCATATGATTTGTTATACAATTAATATAAACTTTCTTTGTATTAAACCTTACATTGCTTATATACAATTACTGTTCCACACACATACTAATTACTCACTTGACATCAACAAGACAGAAAAAATTGTAAGGCAAATGAAAAAATCTTATCAATTTTTATAAAAAGAAAAGACTGACATAAACTACTATAAGTTTGACTTCATCTTCTTCATTAACCTCTCTAGTTTCATAGCAGCTCCCATGTCACCATTAATTTTCAGCTTCCCTGACATAAATGCTGTGGTTGCACTGGATTTCCCAGCAAACATATCTAGGAATAACTGACTGTCCAAATTCATAACACAGTCGGGACTGTCCATACTTCCTTGACCTACTGCCCCTGTCCCAGATTTCAGGTTGAGATACCATGCACCTTCTTCAGGACCTGTTATGAAAATGTTAGGGAAATGATCAATTAGGTTAAACTGTTCCAGCATATTATTAGATATAACACATATACATATATAAACATACATATATACAACTGTCTCTGTCGTTATTGCCTGTAATACCGCTTTTAGTGCAGTGTAAGGCCGCATTGCTATGCAGTCATTGCAAAACTGTTCAGGTCAAGATTTTTCTTTATGCCCCAACAGGAAAAACTCCTTGGCCTTACCAGGATTGAACTTGGTCTCCTGAATGGAGCAGCGCTCTAATCCATTCAGCCAGACGCCCACACATAATACAATAACAATAACACACAAACAAACATATATCTGTAATATGGGGAGAGAGAGGTTTGTCAAACTATATTCTAAAGATGAGATTTCAACAAACAAAATGCAATAGTTTGATAAACAAGCAGGCTAAAATGATGTATTAAACACAAAACAGGTCTTATCAAGAATCAATCGATATAAGGCACCAGAGCAGGACAAAAATTATGTTCTTATCGGTTACACAGTTCATGCACAATGACCGTTACCATTCCTTATTATCACATAGTAGTTGCTTAATGGTCAATTATACTTTACTATTGTCAACACTCTCATCCAAGTTTGATGATGACTCTCAGGTCATGTCCCATATGTTCATTTGTCATGGCACATTCCTATTTGGTATATTGCCAACTTTGGTTAAAGTTCAAATGTTCTCTCAGACTGTGCTGTGCCATCCATGGCACATTCCTATTTGGTATATTGCCAACTTTGGTTACAAGTTCAAATGTTCTCTCAGACTGTGCTGTGTCATCCATGGCACATTCCTTTCTATTTGGTATATTGTCAACTTTGGTTACAAGTTCAAATGTTCTCTCAGGCTGTGATGTGCCATCCATGGCACATTCCTTCTTTTTTGATTCCTCATGTTATTAACACTATGCATTAGCTTTTATGAAGTGTCACTTGTCTCTATGTTAACTCACCTTAGCCTAACAAACCACACAAACAACCAACAACATGGAGTACCAGTGTCCATACTATTTTTCTGATCAACACTTTGTTAGAGTACATGTACTGGTACAGTCGCTGGTTTGTCAGAGTAAAATGCTCCTGCTAGTTTACATGTCCAAACTTTATCTTTGAGCAATGGCAGATAAAATGTGCTGCAGTTTCCTTACTTCTTCTTCAAATGCTTCATATCGACCACTTGTTAAACCACTCTTTGTGATTTTAAGTAATCTGAGCCTAAGATTGTACGTTATGCCAGATATGCGCCTACAAGTAGGCCAGCACATTCGATTTTTGCTACGCTTTTTTCTATTGACTATGGTAGTTTCCTATCCTCTACCTCGCTCGCCTTGTGGGTCACAATGTTACTATTCTCTGTTCCTGTTACAGGCCCTGACAACACACTGGCAGGTTTCCTTACAAGATAGTTTATATTGGACTAGCACTAATCTATAACAGAAACAAAACAAATGTAATGCAGTTTTCTTACCAGATAATTCAAATTGATAACTGGCGCTAATTTCCTTGACCAATTTATCTGACAACTGTTGCTGAATGGCTTGGAATGTTCTTCCAACTCCAGACGTATTACCGTTTCCATTCGGAGATGTTTGGCTTCCACCAGTTTCTCTTATTTGAATTTTTAATTCTTCTGGCCCTACATCTAAGAAGAAATCTGGCAAAAGTCTGTGGCCTAGAAAGAAATGTGTGTACAGTATTCATTTAAATCATGTATTTAATCATATATTTATTCATCTACTCAAACATATTTACAGTTTTCAAAGTTTCATATAAAAATCAGTGTTCTGCATACAATTTGACTTGATTTTATTTTGGAGGGAAAAAACCACCACCAATAAATTATCAAATGCATAAATACAATACAAACTTTTTTAAAATTTTATTGTGAGCAATGTGTCTTAAACTAAAGGTTAGTCACTTAACAACTGATGATACTTGCCTAGAGATTGTGTAGAGATATGAATATATAATGAATAAAAAGTAAGTAATGTGAGTTGAAGATTTATTCCAATTGAGCTGTAAGAGAACATTTTATTTTCAAATTTTATTTCTTCTTTAGTAACAACATATTTTCATTCACATTTTCTTCAATTGCTGACATTGTAACACACAGATAATCCCTTTCTGAACATATTAATATATGGTGTATTTTTGGGTGTCTATGGCAACAAAAGATATTTAAAGGGAATCTGTGGTAATGAAAAGATTAAGGGCGCTGAATTGGACAGATTAGTTAAGTATAAAAAGTCAATGATTACCTGGCACACATGAGTACTGCTCCATATCAGTGATACCTTCCGATTTTAAAACTTCATCATCAATGTAGAAGTTACCAGTGGTTTCACTACTATTGCGTGACAGGATAATATATGCAGCATCACTCACAATGTCTACAGTCCTACACTGTTCTTTGATCTCTCCTCCGCCACCAATCATCTCCATTGCTGCTGTCCAAATTGCTGTGAATACAATGAGAAGGATTACAGTCAGAAAACTGGCATAGTTCATTCTTCAACTAGGTAAATCATGTTTTAAAATTGATAAAAAAAAGTAACAAGATTTCTCAGTGTATTCTAAATAGCTGTGTATAAACAACATGAGAATTACAGATAGTTGAATGCGCTCTCCCTGCAGAAAGTGGAACAGATCTATCAACCATCTTGGTTTGAAGTAAACAAAATGAAACATTTTGCCAAATCTTCAGTGACTGAACTGAAAGAAATACAACTGAAAGGGTAAAGAGATGGTAATATAATGCTTTTTGTGTACATGTTGTTTAAAGTCACAATAAGAAGCAACAGTGCCAGAAGAACTAGATCAATAATTTCTTCAGAGATTCCCACTGATGGCCAAATAAAAAAGACACAGAACTTGATCTGTTACTTGACCTCGGTGAAGAGAACAAAACAATTTTAGAGATGAACAAGCAATAACATTTGGGAACAAGCATTAAATAAACTGAAGCTTAGAAAACCCTCGAGAGAAAAGGATATGATCAACAAGGATTTTTTTTCCGATCCAGAAGCATTGAGCTGAAAGCTCTTTGGCTCGGTGTCATGGACATCAAATCTCTTCGGTTCAGTGCCACGAACACCGTAAATCTGGGGAACCTGTAACTTTTCTGCCGGTCTGCGGAGTTGAACCCGCACATACAGAGGACTTGTCACCCGTAGTCAAGCAACGACATGCTAGCAACCCTCAGATCAAACACGAAGACAATGAATATGGTAAATAAATATAATGTGAAGAAGCTACCAACTTCTGAAACACCGAAGACAATGAATATGGTAAATAAATATGATGTGAAGAAGCAACCAACTTCTGAAACAATGAATATGGTAAATAAATATGATGTGAAGAAGCTACCAACTTCTGAAACACTGAATATGGTAAATAAATATGATGTGAAGAAGCTACCAACTTCTTAAACACTGAATATGGTAAATAAATATGATGTGAAGAAGCAACCAACTTCTGAAACACTGAATATGGTAAATAAATATGATGTGAAGAAGCAACCAACTTCTGAAACACTGAATATGGTAAATAAATATGATGTGAAGAAGCAACCAACTTCTGAAACACTGAATATGGTAAATAAATATGATTTAAGAAGCAACCAACCTGAAACACTGAATATGGTAAATAAATATGATGTGAAGAAGCTACCAACTTCTGAAACAATGAAGACAATGAATATGGTAAATAAATATGATGTGAAGAAGCTACCAACTTCTGAAACAATGAATATGGTAAATAAATATGCAGTAAACAAGAATTAAGGGTCTCCAGAAACAAATAATTGACCAAACACAGGATTTGAACCACAACCTTACTTCATACGACACCCATTGCCTAGTCCTACAGACAAGCGTTGGGTACCATAAGTTAAAGAAGAGAAATGATTAAATAGAGAACATTGTGACAATAGACAAATTTAATGGAAATAGAGAGAAGATATTGGACACCTCAACCTCATGGTATGGAAGAAAATCAACAACAGAAATAGTTAACATCATAATGTGAATAAGTTTGTGCAGGTTCATGATCACTGGCACCAGTCAGCATGGGACACATCGGAGAGATTATATAATAGATTTCACACCGATCAGAAGAAAACATTTGACAATAACATACCTGTTCTCGGCCACAGTGCATTAACAGCTATCCTGCCAGAACGGAATTCTTCAGACATTCCTAAGACACACATGGACATTCCATACTTTGCCATAGTATATCCTGTCCAATGATTGAGATAAGCATATATATATATATTATTATTATTACATAGTTGCACTACTGTTGGATGGTAACGAATATGCTAGATATGTTTGCTACTAACATATATTCAGTGAGTTGTATCATTCTGTCTTTCATTGTCTGTTTTAGTTGCTACTAACATATATTCAGTGAGTTGTATCATTCTGTCTTTCATTGTCTGTTTTAGTTGCTACTAACATATATTCAGTGAGTTGTATCATTCTGTCTTTCATTGTCTGTTTTAGTTGCTACTAACATATATTCAGTGAGCTGTATCATTCTGTCTTTCATTGTCTGTTTTAGTTGCTACTAACATATATTCAGTGGGTTGTATCATTCTGTCTTTCATTGTCTGTTTTAGTTTACTAACATATATTCAGTGGGTTGTATCATTCTGTCTTTCATTGTCTGTTTTAGTTGCTCTAACATATTCAGTGGGCTGTATCATTCTGTCTTTCCCTTGTCTGTTTTAGTTGCTACTAACATATATTCAGTGGGCTGTATCATTCTGTCTTTCATTGTCTGTTTTAGTTGCTACTAACATATATTCAGTGAGCTGTATCATTCTGTCTTTCATTGTCTGTTTTAGTTGCTACTAACATATATTCAGTGGGCTGTATCATTCTGTCTTTCATTGTCTGTTTTAGTTGCTACTAACATATATTCAGTGGGCTGTATCATTCTGTCTTTCATTGTCTGTTTTAGTTGCTACTAACATATATTCAGTGGGCTGTATCATTCTGTCTTTCCTTGTCTGTTTTAGTTGCTACTAACATATATTCAGTGGGTTGTATCATTCTGTCTTTCATTGTCTGTTTTAGTTGTGAAGTTTTTTTAAAGGGATTTTAAAGTCAAAGGATTCACTTCATTGCACCGTCTTTTACCCCATATGGCTCTGTCCTTTCCGCAGAATGGCACACCACCTGCAGAGAGTATTGCATGAACTCCGTAGCTCCAACAACAATCCTAGGGTCTCTAAAAAATCCACATATGAAAAGAATGGCACAGTTCAGATTCGAACCCATGATCTTCAGATCGAAGGAAAGGGCATAATCACTTAGCCACAGAGACCCCCCTCAGTTGTTAAGTGGTGTCCAGTAAGGCACAGACACTTTCAACTAGTTACTTGGGTCATTGCTTCAAAGTGTTGCACACCGGTTGCATTGTTTCTCGCTCTAGAATTGCTGTTTGAAAGCACAACACTTCAATGGTTAAACTATGTTCTTATCAATATCAGTAACCTGCAACAGATATTGATTGATAGGACCATCATTGCACTTTGGTAATTAACCATGTGTGCTTCAATGTCTTTCTTGCACAGGAATATCTCAATGGCAATCAGTACATGAACTCTGTAGTGACAGAAAACAGATCACAGAAGCAAATAAATATTGTCTTTATAGCAGGACTCTCATTATCTTCTAACAACAATAAACAAACATTGTATTTTTGACAATCACTTAATACTTAACCTCTTGTTTACCAACTACGTGAGGGTGACGTAGTAGGTGGGCGTCTGCTGTATCCCAACTACGAGACATTCACGTAGTAAACTCATCAGCAAAATATGTGTAGTTAACGGGGAACCACCTCTACAATAGACTATCTATAGCATTGGGGACATCTTCCCTTATATAAAACATTGTCATTGGCAATTTTTCTGCCGATCTGTAAGGTTATTTATATCTTTGAAAGAGTGTTTCTCTTTGTCAAAAATTGTTCAAGCAAAATGGCGTGTAGAAAATCTTCCAGAACGATTACACCAACAGAAAAAGCTTTGTGTTGTTGTCATATGGTGCTGACGACATATTTAACGATGAAGATAGTGGAGATGATGATATATTCTCATTAAGTGAATCTGTTCACTCAGATTCTGAAAATTCTGTACAGGTGAGAGACACTGATGACGAAAATAGTGATACTGACGAGAATGTGATTTACGTCCAAGCAAGCGTTCTAGAACTGACCCTGTCGCAAGTACTAGTACTGAGCAAATATCAAGTACTACTAGTACATAGAGCAGTACAAACACAAATTTTTATTATCAAAACTTACACATACATATTTTATTTCAAAATACGATATTTCAAACAAATATTCCAAAAATAACAGAGTTATTACATTTTCAAATAAGTTGGTAGAAATGCAGAAAATGCTTGGGATGCTCTGTGCGGTTTGACCTATAACCTTAGGTAAACAAGGGGTTAATAATAATAAGAGACAATTAGAAATGAAGAAATCAGATGAAGACTGCATGTGAAACCAGTCATGCAATTCATAAAAGAACAATAGATTAAATGGTTTGGACACCTGACAAGAATGTCCTGGTATCGCCTACCACAGAGAGCCACACAGAAAAAGTATAATGATTACAAAGCAAGAGGAAGACCACGCAAAAGATGGAACGACGTCATCAAGAACAGCCTTACAACAATGAATATCAGCTTACAAAGTGCCTTAAAACAAGTACACACAAGATTACTACGTTTCACCCCAACACTTCTATAAAGAAGTCAATGGTGGAAGAGAAGAACAAGCACACACAAGATTACTACGCTTCATCCCCAACACTTCTATAAAGAAGTCAATGATGGAAGAGAAGAACAAGCACACACAAGATTACTACGTTTCACCCCAACACTTCTATAAAGAAGTCAATGATGGAAGAGAAGAACAAGCACACACAAGATCATTACGTTTCACCCCAACACTTCTATAAAGAAGTCAATGGTGGAAGAGAAGAACAAGCACACACAAGATCACTACGTTTCACCCCAACACTTCTATAAAGAAGTCAATGGTGGAAGAGAAGAACAAGCACACACAAGATTACTACGTTTCACCCCAACACTTCTATAAAGAAGTCAATGGTGGAAGAGAAGAACAAGCACACACAAGATACTACGTTTCACCCCCAACACTTCTATAAAGAAGTCAATGGTGGAAGAGAAGAACAAGACACACAAGATTACTACTGTTCACCCCCAACACTTTATAAAGAAGTCAATGGTGGAAGAGAAGAACAAGCACACACAAGATCACTACGTGTATTCCAACACTTTGATCAATGGTAAGTGAGGTTAACTTCAAATTTAGCAATTGGGACCAAGCACACTACAGAGTTTGTCCTGCCACTGAAAAATCTTCCTGGTAAGAGAAGAAGATTTATACTGCTGTGTCTGATTACCAAAGTGCAAAATATGGTTCATTTCAAAAGTTGAATGTAAGTGAGTTAACTTAAATTTACATTGGGTACCTCACCATGCTGAGTTTTCAATGCCACTAGATCTCCGTGTAAGAAAGATATTACATGACCATTGCTAACAATCAAAGATGAGGTTCCAATCAGTTGATGTGAGTTAAGAAATCTAAGACCTGCTACAGACTGACATCACAACATTCAGTTTTCAATAGAAATTAGATTGTAGTCAGCAAAACTCACCTACATGACCACTAAACCATTTGGCTGACATATTTAGTGGTGGACTTATATTCAGAATATGAGGGTTCTTGCCTTTCAGTAAATGTGGCAAACAGGCTTGAGAGCTATAAGAAGAATAAATTGGCAATAACTTTATACAAACCTTGGTCCCTCTACACATTTATTTAGTACTTGGTGTCTATAGCATAGTCAAGTAACCCTTTCTATTTAGTACTTGGTGTCTATGGCATAGTCAAGTAACCCTTTCTATTTAGTACTTGGTGTCTATAGCATAGTCAAGTAACCCTTTCTATTTAGTACTTGGTGTCTATGGCATAGTCAAGTAACCCTTTTTATTTAGTACTTGGTGTCTATGGCATAGTCAAGAACCCTTTTATATTATGATGATAGTCTCTATGGTCATAGTCAAGTAATTTCTATGTTAGTATTCTTGGTGTCATAGCATAGTGAAGTAACTCTCTTTCTATTCTAGTGCTTAGTGTTTTGGGATACCCAAAGACTGACAACCCTTTCATTTAGTATTCCAATTCACTATGGAATGAATCAATGCTAAACCCTTTCTATTTAGTACTTAGTGTCTATAGCATAGTCAAGCAACCCTTTCTATTTAGTACTTAGTGTCTATGGCATAGTCAAGTAACCCTTTCTATTTAGTACTTGGTGTCTATAGCATAGTCAAGTAACCCTTTCTATTTAGTACTTAGTGTCTATGGCATAGTCAAGTAACCCTTTCTATTTAGTACTTGGTGTCTATAGCATAGTCAAGTAACCCTTTCTATTTAGTACTTAGTGTCTATAGCATAGTCAAGTAACCCTTTCTATTTAGTACTTAGTGTCTATAGCATAGTCAAGTAACCCTTTTTATTTAGTACTTGGTGTCTATGGCATAGTCAAGTAACCCTTTCTATTTAGTACTTAGTGTCTATGGCACAGTCAAGTAACCCTTTCTATTTAGTACTTAGTGTCTATAGCATAGTCAAGTAACCCTTTTTATTTAGTACTTGGTGTCTATGGCATAGTCAAGTAACCCTTTTTATACTATGATGATAGTCCTCATATAATGGATAACTGATACCTTCAAGATATATTGGGTAATATGGTGTTAGGGTCATATTTTTCATTGAACGTCGGCATACAGTGAGTGATGAGGTAAACATCATGCCGGCCATCTTTACTTCCTAGTGCTTTTCTTGATATCCAATTGAGACTGGGACAACCTGAGAACTGTTACACTAGAAAAAATATTCCACACCCACTATGGAATTGAACCGGACCACTAGGCTAAACAGCGGTTCTATGACATGGTAGATAGTTATATGGTTTGCTGAAAATGGTGGTTAATCACCCAGAATCAACTTCATAGTATTCCAGGTAAACCCACAGGTGTTCAATCTCTTCTAACACATTAAAATGGCAAGCATGCTGATAGTTCCTGTGGTACACTGGTTATACATGTGTGTCATTCATCCTCTCAGGTGACTTATCCAACTTAGGTCATATTCTTGTAGTATTCACACTACTGTTTCCATTACCATATATGTTATATTTTATCCCATATTCCTGCAGTATCAACAACATAGCTACTTTATTGATTCATCATCATCAGTTCACATCATGTACAAAGGCACATAAGGCAGAGACAAACAATTTCCACTCAATTTGATCTTGTGTCTTTCTTACTACCTCAAATCTAGTTCAATCATATTTTTGTGCTCTGCTTCAAAAGTTCTACTCTATGTGCCCGTGACCTCCTTTTCTTCCACTGTCCCTACTGTGTCCACTGCATTGCATATCTTGGCTGCCTTTCTTTTCATATCCTGAGGACATGTTCAATCCATCGCCATTGTGTCCCTTGTGTCTCTTTATTTATATCTTCCAGATTAGTTAGTTCTTGAAGTCTGATATTGCTAATCTTATACTTTTTGCTATACTCAAATATTCTTCTAATAATCATCCCTCAAATCTTCTAAACATATTTTCTTATCTGTTTTCCAAATCTGAAACTCATAGATTGCTCTAAAACATGTTTTGTACATCCTGAGCTTTCTTCTTTGATTATGTTGACATATGATATTCCTGTGCTATCAACAGCATGGCTGTTTCATTGATTACCATGTCATCATCCAACTGGTAGACGACACTATGTACTGTAGGCTATAACTAAGAGCTGCAACCACAAACACCCTGAAATACGAGTATCTGTTCTGCCCAGCACTAGAAGAAAATGTATCCAACAGGCAGAGATACTCAGCGCAATGGAAATGTAACATGTATGAATCATATAGAAAATGACTACGCTCAAATATCTTTATATGGAATGTGGCCTGCAACTGTGGTCGAATGATCGTCATTAGATTTATACAGACAATATATCTATATGTAAACATTGCTAGGTAGACATATATCATATCAAGCATTGTTAGGTAGATGACATATTTATATGTAAACATTGCTAGGTAGACAACATTATCTATATACAAACATTGCTAGGTAGATGACATTATATATATACAAACATTGCTAGGTAGATGACATTATCTATATACAAACATTGCTAGGTAGACACATATTTATTACAAACATTGCTAGGTAGATGACATTATCTATATACAAACATTGCTAGGTAGATGACATTATCTATATACAAACATTGCTAGGTAGATGACATTATCTATATACAAACATTGCTAGGTAGATGACATTATCTATATACAAACATTGTTAGGTAGATGACATTATCTATATACAAACATTGCTAGGTAGATGACATTATCTATACAAACATTGATAGGTAGATACATTATCTATATACAAACATTGCTAGGTAGATGACATTATCTATATACAAACATTGTTAGGTAGATGACATTATATATATACAAACATTGCTAGGTAGATGACATTATCTATATGTAAATGTTAGGTAGACAACAATATCTATATTAAACATGTTTAGTTAATGAATATTGTACATGTAAATCATTGCTAGGTAGAAAATATCTATATACAAGACAATCTACCATAGTAGATGACATTATCTGTTCATCAAACATTTCTAGGTAGACAAATATCATTAAAACATGCTAGGTAGACAACATTATCATTATACAAATTTGCTGCTAGATGACATTATCTTATTATACAAACATTGCTCAGTTATGACTTTATCTAAAACAAACATGTTAGTAGATACCAGATTTCTAATCAAACATTTGCAAGACAACATTATCATATTACAAACATTGCTAGGTGATGAGTATTATCATCATATAAAAAACATTGTTAGGTAGATGACATTATCTTATATGAAATGTTAGATAGACAACAAATCTATATGTAAACATTGTTAGTTTAGTTAATGAAATTGCCCTACACTGATAAAGTCACTGAAGATAAGAAGAAAAGCTGAAGATAACAGAGACAAGTACAAACCATAGATATGTTCCTCTGGCATTGATACTGTTCATCAAATCATATTTCTTCATGGGTGTAGACAAGGTTCCAGTTAAAGAAATGGCACTAGCATTGTTGATTAAGATATCAATTCCTCCAAATTTGGAGACTGTCTGCCTGACTGCATCCTGAACCTGCTCTTCATTTCTGATGTCCACAATACAAGGAAAAGCATTCCTCCAGCTTTATCACTTTGATGTGAGGAGAAAAACAACAACACAACAGTATATACACTACCAAGATTTCCAACTGCAAACATCAATTCAAACAACAAAGTTAAAGACTGTACATATCTCACGGCGTACCAGCACCGCTCTTTTAGTAATTTGCACTACTTTTTCATCGCAGTCCGCGACGGAACACAAGTCAGCCATTGTGTTTTTCGATCGAATCGATGAAACAGCGTGTAAACAATTGCTTCATATGAAATATGTGTCATTCATATAGTAAAACCGATTGTTCTACGTGTAACTGTAACATATTCTACAGATCTGGAAAATTCTATGATTATATGTTAAGTAGAAGCTATTGTGAACGAAATTTTTTTCGATGGTCACTACCATTATTTTGGAACCTTGAAAATTTCAGCATGGTACTACCCATAAACATCGTATTTACGTGAAACGACATTATTAACTTCTCTTTATTCGTAAATTTTCATTACTAGAAACATTTTCTCTCTTCTAAGGGCAACTTTACGTCTGCACAGCGTCAATAACCTACCAGACTTACCATTTCTCTGTGCTACTGAGCGGTTTGCTTTGCGTCCATAACAACCGCTGCAGTTTGTGATCTTCTCGTGAATTCTTTCCGTCATTTTACTTGTGTCAACGATATCCAGCAATGCTAAATACAAATTTTTAATTTTCTTTTTATATTTCAAACATTATTTATGCCTTTCAGTTGACTTTTGAATCGAGTATCAACGGTAATATTAAATATCCCACACTAGATCTAGCTGTCCAAAGTGAACCATTCGTCAGCGATAGACAGCAATAATGATTGGACCGATCTTTATCGTACACTATTCAGATTTACTTGAGAAGTCTCATATTATTGTACTGTGATTTCAGAATTAAAATAACTAGTGAATCATTTCAGTATTCTGTTAATTGTCTTTCTTAATTATAGGCATTTCATGTTTAAAAGTTGTGCCATTTAAATTGCACTCATTGCTTAGCTGCAATGAAGCTTTGTGACAAAATATAGTCTAGTAGCAATTTCAAATGTAACTATTGCAAGATCATCTACATTTTCTTGTTTATGTAAACTTCTTCTGTGACTTTTAATTTGTTAGTGGTTGAACTAAATGTGATAATTAGTGATGAAATACTGCATCATGTCTTCTATATGAACATACATTGAACAAGCACATTTTATGTCATTGAAAGTTTTGTGTAGGACCTGAGCTTTGAGTAAAATTGATTAATCAAAGGTACAGTAAACACAATGATACAGCAAATCAGATCTTTGTATAAATCCTAATTTCTATATAGTTGAAATACAGGTAAATGATTTACCAGTGTGTTTTCATTATTGTCAAAAACTGTCTTGATTGTTTTAAAAATGTATTGACTACTAGATCAACAATTTCATTGAATAATATCCTTTCTAATTTCCCCATGCATTTGACCTTAGTCTTGCAATGATGGTCAAGCTTTAACACTTTCTGAGTAAATTATTCACACAACCTCTATCTCCAGTTTTTAAAATAAAGTAATAAATATATTTAATGTTATTGCAAGGTTGAAGTCAGTTGCATGGGGAGATCATAATGAATATTATTTATTGAAACTGTTGATCTAGTGCTCATTATATGTTCCACACAACCAAAACAATTTAGAAAATAATAAAAGCATATTGGTAAATTATTCACTCTAGCATCAGAGGTTAATTTTTGTATTCATATATTTCTTGATTTATCTGCAATATGTTGTGCTGTTCTGAGTGACTCTTTGAATAGTGTGAGTTTTATATATTTACTTATGTATGCACATCTCACATGCAAACATGCTGAATACTTATTTGGTAAATCATTTATATATGTGAGTAAATATAAATGATCACATTTAGTTAACCACTAACAAATTAAAAGTCACAGAAGAAGTTTACATAAACAAGAAAATGTAGATGATCTTGCAATAGTTACATTTGAAATTGCTACTAGACTATATTTTGTCACAAAGCTTCATTGCAGCTAAGCAATGAGTGCAATTTAAATGCACAACTTTTAAACATGAAATGCCTATAATTAAGAAAGACAACAGAATACTGAAATGATTCACTAGTTATTTTAATTCTGAAATCCCAGTACAATAATATGAGACTTCTCAAGTAAATCTGAATAGTGTACGATAAAGATCGGTCCAATCATTATTGCTGTCTATCGCTGCCGAATGGTTCACTTTGGACAGCTAGATCTAGTGTGGGATATTTAATATTACCGTTGATACTCGATTCAAAAGTCAACTGAAAGGCATAAATAATGTTTGAAATATAAAAGAAAATTAAAAATTTGTATTTAGCATTGCTGGATATCGTTGACACAAGTAAAATGACGAAAAGAATTCACGAGAAGATCACAAACTGCAGCGGTTGTTATGGACGTCACAAGCAAACCGGCTTCGTAGCACAGAGAAATGGTAAGTCTGGTAGGTTATTGACGCCGTGCAGACGTAAAGTTGCCCTTAGAAGAGAGAAAAATGTTTCTAGTAATGAAAATTTACGAGTAAAGAGAAGTTAATAATGTCGTTTCACGTAAATACGATGTTTATGGGTAGTACCTAAGCGAAATTTTCAAGGTTCCAAAATAATGGTAGTGACCATCGAAAAATTTCTTCAAAATAGCTTCTACTTAACATATAATCATAGAATTTTCCAGATCTGTAGAATATGTTACAGTTACACATAGAACAATCGGTTTTACTATATGAATGACACATATTTCATATGAAGCAATTGTTTACACGCTGTTTCATCGATTCGATCGAAAAACACAATGGCTGACTTGTGTTAAATTTATTTACCGTCACGGACTGCGCTGAAAAAGTAGTGCAAATTACTAAAAGAGCGGTATCTCAATGCAAATATGACGCCGTGATATCTGAGCAGTATTTTTCAGCAAATGAGGAATAACTAACAAAATCTAACCTAGATGTCATACAGAAAATCATAAGACAAATGGGAGCAGTTTTGAAATGTAAGCATGTCACCATGAACACTAACAGTATCGTACAACACAATCTGTCTCTGACAATATGCTATCAATGCCAAAACCTGGATGTGACATCAAATGACAGAAGAAAACTAGTCTTGACAGAGATGAAGTGTATATGCAGAATGCTGATATTTGCTCAGATATAATGATGTCTTCAAGACCTCAAAGAAGTACTTTGCTATCAGTTCTCAACAAATGGGAAAAACTAACTGATGACTGATTTATGTGGAAAACAACATTACTCAAAAGTGCAGGGAATCTTTTTGCAAAGAGACTTAGGAATGAGCTGAAAAACAAGAGACGAATGCAACCAGAGCTGTACAGATACACTTGCTGAGCGGAAAGGCATATATACATATACACTTGCTTGTTGTTCAAAAACTTGACTAGGTTTCATTGTTAGTTTTAAGACATATAGATGTATCAAATGTGTCACTATAAGGGTTTATAGACATAATACGTGTCACAACTTTGTCACTATAGTTTGGTTATAGACAAAAACGTGTGTAACTGTACTTAGAAGTTTTGGTTTATGCAAGTTCAACTGTTGCTATAGAAGTTTTGGTTTATAGACATAAAATAGACTGTGTGTCAAACTGTTGTCACATAAGTTGGTTTATAGACATAATAGACGTGTCAAACTTGTATATGATTGTTATAGACAAATAACGAGAAATGTTGTCACTATGAAGTTAATTAATCAAGAAAATGTATAAAATAACAAAACAAGTTTTACCTTCTTCTGCTGCTGTGTAAATTGTACCAGGTAATTTGGGATGTGCTTCTGCTGTCTTGGCTGCAATCACAACATTTGCTCCATCTTTTGCAACTTTTAAAGCAATGGCTTTGCCTATACCACGACTTGCTCCAGTAATGAAGACAGTTTTACCAGCTAGTTTCCTAGAATTATTCCAGAATTTATAAGTCTAATGTTTGACACAGAAAATAGCATACAATGTATTTATTTAACATTGACTGCCTTCAACATCACAAAATCTCACAGAACACACGAGTCTTGTATTTTTTAATACAAATAATCTATTTTAGAATTTATGAACAATTTTGATATTTTTTTTTCTTCACGTTCCTTGAAAAGAGTTCTGTCAGAGTGTACAGAGAGATTGCTTATGTTGAAGTTTACATAGAGATTCAGATGTCACTTCCTGAGCGCAAATCATCAAGTTGCATTTTAGTGCCTAACGAAACTGCCCTCCCTGGGACAACCGGGCAAGGTACTGTTGCATTAACGATTAACATCCCCAGAAAAACTGAGGTGGGTGATACCTAAGGGACTACCCTCCCTGGAACAACCGGGCAATGTAAAGTAAGTAAAAAGTAAAGGAACCCTTTCATACCTTGTGGTATATAGGGCAGTACAGTGTTAGGTCTGTATTTTTCATTGACCATCGGCACACAATGGGTGATGTGGTCAGCATCACGCGGCCGCCTTTACTTTCCCAGAGCATGTCTGGTACCCAGTTGAGGCTGGGTCGACCTGAGAGCCATCGCGGTCTGGAAAATTCCATGCCACTGCGGAGTTGAACCCAGACCACCAGCCTTGAGAAGTGAGTTCACTAACAACTATGTTACCGTGGCTCTCACCGGACAATGAGCTGTTGCAATTACAACTAACATCCCTGGAAGAACTGAGGTGGGTGATGTTTGGCGAGCGCAAACATTTCAGTTGCGTTGCTAGTGCTGTTTGAAACGACCTTCTAGAATATCTGTGCGCAGTCCCAGCTGGGACAGGGAAAATACAGAGTAAACACTTGCAAATTGTCAAGTGCCGGCACACACCCCGAAACGGCTGAGAATACTCCTACTCAGGGTAAACTCACTGTGGATAGAAAAGTAAGGCCGATAATGCAAAGGCTTGACCCAAACATTGGCTAAAGGCAATACTTTTCAGATGCCGTTCATCCTACACAGAGTGAGATGATGTCCAAGCACCATGGCTCAGATCTGAGATGATCGAAAAGGCGTAGATCCAGGCCGAAATATACAGCAGAATGGATCGTACCCTAGGGCGAGCTACCCTAGTAAATAAACAACTGGTTGAAACCAAACACACCACCGAAGGATAAGCACCTGAGCTCTAATTGGTACTGAAGATTTTGTGCCCGTACACCGTTCTTGGTGTTTGACTATTTATATATCACATTAGAATGATAAAAATGACCGAAAAGAACGAACGCAGAATAGAAGATGTCACTTAGGAGGCGAGGAGGATATGTGGTACTTCTAGAAAGCTGACCAAGTGGTGAGCTCAAGCATTGACTTCAATGGAATCTGGTACCATCACTGGTACTACAGAGTTTGTATAATGTCCCTGCGATCATCCTTTACAAGAATGAGATTATTCACTGAAGTACAATATTGATTGTCCAATCAATGGAATCATGACAATTATATAAATACAACTCATCATCATCAAGTAGCTTGTCCCTTCCAGAACTTGGTTCCCATGACAGCAGTTCTGAAAAACTCTCTGTTCTGTGCAAGTTGACCGGCGTCAGCAGCAGTTATTCTCAGATCGTCAATGACATCTTGCACTCATCGTCTTCTAGGTCTTCCTCTCATTTTTCTTCCAGGCACCATTCCTTCCAAAATTATCTACTTAAATACTACTAATGATTGAATATTTTTTCGAAAAGCATTATATATAAAAAAGTAAATTTTATCTAGTAGGTAGGGATAACATATTTTAATCTCTGGAGCTTCGATTTATCCCATAATGACCTTGCAACTGCCGTAAATATCAGTAAACCTTGGTTGGTTAAATGACTCAAATCTTATCAAAATAAATCATATATGAGATTTGATCCGAGGTTAGACTTGCTGGTATGTAATGACTGGTAAAGTTTTGCGAGAGCATAGTATATTTTGAATCAGTAAAATCCTACTTTTGTATTTCAATATCATCAACTAAACAAATTGAGATACGTTTGGATTAAATAATACTAAACTATATGTTCTGGAGTACAAGGCAGGGGACAACCAAGGCAAGGTGGCAGCAGGACATCAAAGTAACATTGAATATGACGATGGAGGAACACTTGCTAGAGACAGAGTTTTCAGACGGGATGTAAAAGCGATATTTCGCAGGGATATGCTACTACTTGATATATCATGAAGCTAATAGCTATTCCCATCGTCGAAAGTAGTCCATGGCGATCTCCCCTTCACCAATTTGGGAGGACTTATAACCTGTGACTGTTGCTTTTTGTGTTGTGTCCAAGCCGAAGAAAAAGGAAGTTTCCTCTTCATTTATGCCTAGCCTGCTATAGTTTGTTCCAAAATTCGTTATCATCTTTACCGACCGATATAATATCATCCACTTGACAGAAATTCTTGATTTTTGCATTTTTATATAGGTAACAGTGACTGACGTTCCAAAGTTTTTGCCCACCCAAACCTTTAGTTCTGTAACAATTTTATTATATGTTATTACTAAATTTACCGCGATGTTGATCTGGTATACTTGTCAAATTTTACAGTACGATTGTCAAGTTTGTCTATAACTAAGCATTTCAGTGTTCCAAATGCAATTCGGTGCACGTCAAAATCGGGAATCCGTGGAATTAATCAGTTCACAATGTTTCCTACCGACTGTCATTGGCGTATGATCGCGACATTTACTGTCATTTATAGAAGTGGAAGGTATCATTTGTTTACTATGTGACCTTTCTTTTTGTAATATGTAATAGGAATATGCCTTTGCAATCATTCGCCACCATTTTGTGTATTACTGTAAGTTCTAAACTTTATTGATCATTTTGTTGTGCTTATGCAAAATTATATAACAAAAAACGTTTTTGCATCAACTAAGCTACCTACCAATTAGTTAAACATGGATTAGTAACGTCGTGAGGTATATAAGACTGCATGCAAAAATTACTTGTATCCATCAGATAGATTTCGTACAAATTAAACCTTAGTGTGATCATGAATTTTAGAACGAACTATAATATGAGGTGCTTATCCCTTTTGCACAAAACTCCGTTCTCTCGACTCTACTGTTTTCATCTAAAGGAAAAAGTCCATACATTTGGAATCAAGCAAGGTTGACAGGGGATGCCAGAAGATGGAATAGAATATACACCTAACCATCAACTGCCTTAGTGTCCCTCCCTCAGGATTTGTGGCCAATGTTTACTCCATTAGCCTTCTGCATAACCATGCTGATCCACAGACAGTGGAATTTTCCATCTAGGTTTACTTCCTTAGCCTTTAGTTCTCCAGAGCCGCTCCCACAAGGCACTGGATTTGACAATTGCAGTTAGCACAATCTAGTATCATACGTAAAGGTAGTGGATGAGACACCTGAACTGACATGTAATTTGAATTATGCAAATGACTCCAAATACTCCATCGTTTTCAATATTAATTAATTGTGTTCCATATTATCGATTGTGCATAAGAAATAGAAAGACATTTTATGACATGACAAACAATGAGGGACATTATTTCATGTCTTCCCGTATTGAAAGTGCACTGCAAACATAATTCGAAACAATGTATGGAGTACTTCAGTACTATGGAGTATCAGTATATAATATACAGTACAGTATATGCATGAATATCGGTTTCAGTTCCATGGAGGAGATTGAGCGAGTTGCCCAGGATAGATCGGTATGGAGAAATTACTTGCAGGTCCTTATGTAACGTATAACGGTACGAGAGGAATTATTATTATATGCCATGTGGATTTCTATCTATATAAATAAGAAACAAGAACAACAAAGCTCGCATTGGAAGAGCAATTTTAAATACGATTTCAGTACTTGAGTAGGGCCTTCTCATAGTAGTCATAACTCATCATGATACTTAACAAGTTAACACTAACAGTCAACTTAAAACAGTACTCGTACTGACTGAGTAACACTGGTCCATGGACTCGTTCGAGTCACACCTGTCACATACTACTAGTGTTATTGTTAATGTTATCGTTACTCCCGTTACTGTTGACGTTGTTATTATTATATAAAGAATTCTGTATGGTATCAATGGATAAATGTTAAAAAAAATGTTAAATATAAGATATAGTGATCATATAATAGTACAAAATAATATACAATTATTATGTGTTACCCTGTATTCGCAGCCATGATGATGATGTTGACAAAATTCGCTAGACAATGACACCTTGTTCTTATAATAATAATAAGCTTTGCTTTATTCCTTGACTAATCTGTAACCTTTGGATTTTCACTCACTACAAAATACATCATAGTACGAATGTACGCAAAACAAAACTTACGTATATACATTTTATAAATATACTCAAAATAAGCGTATAGATGAATAAACTATACTTTGTTCAAATATATTTCTAAAATATTATAGCACTTGTTTAGAAAATAATATGTAATGTATAAACAATTTGTTCTCCGTTTATGAGTTCCTTTATTTTATAGAATCCAAGGTCTCGAGTAAAGATCAAAGAGCATGTGGTGTACACTAACAACCTTGGACTTTGTCATATCTAATAGTTGCTAAGTTTAACTATAACGAACCTATGAAACGTTGACAATATAGAAATATTTACCAAATTTAAACAGCACTGCAAAACCAGAAGGTATAGAAATTGTGCTGGCAAGAATGTTGAAAAACTGTACAGTAAAAATCATATTTATATTCAATGAAATATTTGAAAAGTGATTTGTTATTCTTCTTTTCTCTAACCCTGTTTTGTCTCACAGCGTCAGGATAAGAAGAGATTTCTAGAACATATTTTTGTGTGCTTTATAAACAATCTTTATCGTTGTCTCTATTATCTCTGAGGTCCACCTTTTGCGTGGACGGTCTTTTGCTTTGTATCCCCTGTGTCAGAGTAGCATTGCTCTTTGAGACGGTTGAAACAGGAATGGTGAAAGGAAACTGGGTAGAGGTACTGGTACAGACAGGGATCAGAGAAACCACCTTCGTTTTTGTCCCTGAGCACGAAGGAGTCAGGGGCAATGAAGGAGCTGATAGGTTGGCAGGCGCGTCTACGATATCAGAGGGAGCTGCAATGAACCGAAATGACATTAACGCACTGAGCGAGTCTTTTCGAACAGAAGAGTTTCAGGGTTGTGAGTCCCACTCGCTGACCAGATTGAGAGAGATGGATATCAATATTGGTACAGCCCGAAAAGAACAACATACCAAATATGCAAAGAGAATGATTAATCAACATCGAACTGGCGTGTTGGGTGGTTGGATTTGTTGCGGCGGAGATCGGACCACCTGTGGACATGTCCATGTGTTCAAAGATTCGTCTCAGGATTCTGTTTTCAAATGTATGTAATAATAGTTCGTCGTGTTTTGTTGTGTTTCAGGTTTCGCATCCATATAGAACAATTGATCTTATTAGAGTTTGTGTATATTGTGATCTTGGTGTTACAGGACAGACACTTTGGATATTATCATGTCGTGTTGTAGACGGCTGATGTTGTTGTAGTCAAGAGAGGTGCAGATGTTGGTAGCGACCACCACCTAGTCACAGCTTATGTCAAACTTAAACTAAGAAAAACAGGACAACAGAAAAACTTCCAAAAAGAGGTTCGATGTGGATAGACTAAAAGACACGGAAGTAAGGGATAAGTTTATAATGCAGATAAAGAATAGATTCCAAGCCCTAGAAAGTAATGAAACTACGGATGAAACTGACAACATAGATAGAACATGGGACAACATAGCATCTATATATGCAAGAGCAGTGAAACATGTCTAGGGTACCACAAAAAAAAAAGAATGGATAACACCAACAACATGGAAAATAATAGACAGCCGAAGAATATTAAAAGAAATTGTTAGAAGCAAAGTCCAAAAGACTGAAAGCAAGATACCAAGAACAGTACAAAGCGCAAGTAAAGAAATCAAACGGGTTGTGAGCTGAAAAAAGAATGTATGTTGAAGACCTGGCAGTACAGGCAGAAGAAGCAGCAAAAAGTGTGATCAGGGAACAGTGTACAAAATTACAAAGCTAATAAGCGGGAAACATTACAGGAGATCAAATACTCTCATAAAGGATAAGAATGGAATACTATTGACAACGGAAAAGGAACAAGAAATACGATGGACAGAGCATTTTAAAGAATTGCTAAATAGACCACCGCCAACGGTAGTAGCAGACATACCAGAACCAACAGAGAAATTAGAAATTGGCATTGAAACACCCAGCCGGGATGAGATCATTACAGCAATTAAATCTCTTAAGAATAACAAGGCACCAGGGAATGATAACTTAAACGAAGAACTATTCAAAATAGACCCAGAACTTGCAGCTAATATATTGCAACCCTTGTTTACTACTATATGGAATACCCAAATAATACCTGATGCATGGAACAGAGGAGTCATCATCAAGATCCCCAAAGAGGCCCCCTTGCCAATTGTAATAATTGGCGTGGAATAACCTGCTTCTGTCCCAAGTAAAATCTTAAGCAAAATCATCGTACAACGTATTACTGATGCTGTGGATAAGAAACTGAGAAAGGAACAAGCAGGATTTCGCAGAGGACGGAGCTGTATAGGCCAAATATTTGCTCTTAGAAATATCATAGAGCAGTGCACAGAATGACAAAGCAAACTCTATATCAACTTTGTAGATTTTGAAAAAGCTTTTGATAGCATACCGCGAAAGTCTATGGCGTATCTTAAGATGGTATGGAATCACACTGTGTTTTATAAATATTATAAAAAGCTGCTACAGCAAATTTGCATGCAGTGTTGAAACTTCAGAACTAAAGTTTGAAGTAAAAACAGGCGTGCGACAAGGATGTGTTATGTCAGCCTTATTATTCAACACTGTCATAGATTGGGTGATGCGTAAAACAACGGAAGATAAGGCAAGAGGTATTAGATGGACGCTCACATCCACTCTGGAAGACCTAGATTTTGCAGATGACATCGCACTACTATCTCATACACATAGAGATATCCAGGAAAAGACCTGCCGCCTTAACCAATATAGTGAGATGGTTGGGCTGAAAATAAATCAGAAGAAAACTGAAGTAATGACTCTGAACATAGCAACCCCAGCACCAGTCAAACTAGAAGGTAAAACCCTCCCAGATACAACCGCTTTCACATACCTTGGAAGTGTTATTAGCAATGAAGGAGGCGCTGGATCTGACATTAAAACAGACTGAGTAAGGCACGAAGTGCATTCATGACCCTTCAGACCGCCTGGAAATCTGCCCAATACAGCATCAGAACCAAGACTAGTATCTATAACAGCTGTGTGCTGTCAACATTGCTGTACGGATCGGAATGCTGGAGAATGACAGAACAGGATATGTCCAGACTCTCCGCCTTTCATACAACTTGTCTGCGAAAAATCTTACGCGTGTACTGGCCGACTACTATCTCGAATCAAGAATTGCTTGCACGATGCCAACAAGAGAATATGGGCACTATCATCCGAAGACGACGCTGGAGATGGATTGGACATGTGATGCGCATGGAGACTGGCTCCGACACGAAAACTGCACTGAGATGGACTCAGAGGGTAGGCGAAAGCGTGGAAGACCCAAGACGACCTGGAGGAGAACGATAGAGCAGAGCTGAAGAAATGAATCATAGCTGGAACACAATACAGAGGAAGGCCATGAACAGGGAAGAATGGTGTACGTTTGTTGCTGTCCTAAACGTCAAGGGCGTAACAGGCTAAAGAGAGAGAGAGAGTTGTAGACGGCAATGTACTTCATTAGTTCCTGATTGTATTCTAGACTCTATTTTTTCTTTTATTATGTTGGAGATATTGAAGTTCATGCCCAAGTATTTACATCTTTCTGTTCTTTTGATTTTCATATTATCTACTTGCTTGTATTCAGTTTCTTTTTTATTTTCCTCTTTTGTTATTATCATGTATTCTCTCTTGTCTAGACTGATAGTTAGTCCCATTTTTTGTTGTTGCTGATTTCATCAAGTGTTTGTAACACACCTGGTGATGTCAGTTTTGACATCAATCTTTTGTCGAACCACGACGTCAGACCATCCAACATCTTATCCCTCTGTCTTCCACGATCTCTCCTTCCTTGTATTTTACCTGTTGTCATCAAATGTTTTAAACCTCCTCTTTGTATAATATACCCGAAGAACCTTGATTGTCGGATTATTATTCTCTTGGTAACGTTTCTTTGTGTGCAGGTCTCTTTTAAAACTTCACCATTTGTTTTCTTAGCTGTTCATGGGATTTTCAGCATTCTTCTGTCAAACTACATCTTTGTGGCTTCCAATGATTGTATTGATTGATTGTTCATTGTCACCGATTTGCTGCCATACATAAGTATACATGACATTTTCAATTACGTGATTGATATATATCTAATACTGATGACTGATGTTGTACCCACTTTTTTTTTTTTTTTTTTAATCAGGAAAAAGTGGGTACACCATCAGTACTAGACTTCATCAAGAAACAACAAATTAAATGGTTCGACCATGTAAGCAGATTACCACCAGACAGTGCACCTCAAAGTGCAATGCTGCTCTGATACAATGGGTATAAAGCAAAAGGCCGACCACGCAAAAGATGGATCTCAGAGATAACAGAGACGACGAAAGAGACTATCTACGAAGCGCATACAAAGGCCCGTTTTAGAAATCTCTTCTTGACCTGACGCTGTGAGGCAAACATGATTCAGAAAGAAAGAAAAGAAAGATTGATATATATATGACGATAATGTCATGTAGCCTTTATAGTTGGTAGAATGTGATCGTAGAATGTGATCGTAGAATGTGATCGTAGAATGTGAATGCATGTCCCTACATATTTCTTGGTATTTATCTGCATTTGACTTTCTGATCTAACAAATTTCTGTGTGTACTTGATAATCAACTGTCATGAACATCACCGCAGCCTCCACGGTTTTACAGATTTGATCTGATCGGCTCTGACCAGATCCGATTTGTAGGTATCCGCACATCACTCCCATGAACATGTAGTTATCTGCGTGCGTTGGTAGAGAAATCATGAGCAAGCCAACACATTAGAATCATGTTCTTCCCTCTCTATTGACAATCTATGATTGTATTTGACGTTCTACTATCAGTTTTTGTGTGGTAAAGTTCGTTTCAAAATTTGTGAACACACTAAGGTTTAATTTGAACGAAGTCTACCCGACGTATAACAGCAATTTTTTTGTTACATCGCTGTTAATTTACAATAACATCACTGTTAATTTACAATAACATCGCTGTTATTTAACTAATAACAAATACGTAAACTCTTATAGCACTAATGTTATGTTATACGATCAACGTCATGGCACATTGGGTATTCCCATTTGTGCTCTGTTCTCCGCTGCAGCAATCATCCCAAAGTCGATTTGCTCACCGTACCCATGAGAAACTGATTAGTATATCTTCTCCCTCTAACACGAAGACGACACTCACTGTCTGGCATGATCAACAAATAAACAGTGTACAGATATTAAAAGCTTCGAAAAACAAATAGACAAACACAGAATTCAAACCACTTACCCTCATTTCTTACAGAAAAACTCCTGCAATGATGTATGCATGTTTGTTATCTGTGTATACAGGTGTATGTATGTGTGATATTGTCTCGTCTCAAATATATACAAACACAATAACATAGCATGTGTTTGTGCAAACACTTTCGATCGTACTTTACATGATTATTCTGTGTCTAGTTACAACGAAGCGTTTGAGAAAGATACTTCTCAGTGAGCCAGCCATATTTTGAATGGCTCTCTGGTTATGTTCGTAAGGACGCTCGTATTGCTAGGCTAAGCGATGGGTGTCGTAAGAAATGAGGGTAAGTGTGTTCCTGTGTTTGTCTATTTGTTTTTCCGGAAGCTCTTAATACCTGTACATTGTTTATTTGTTGATCATATTCTTTGCTTCCTCTGGGGTTCTTGCAGAAAAACTCCGTGTTCTATGTCTGTCATGACCAAACTTAATGTCTAATTCTCGAACTCGTTCCATTGTCTGAGACTCTCTCATGTCTTAAAAATACTTTACGAAGGTCGTGACTGTTATCAATAGTAAAATTTTAAAAGAACCAATAATATCTATCAAGTGAATGATTTATATCGGTCGGTAAAGATGTTCACGAATTTTGAAACTAACTATAATATTGATGCTGTCTATTGTTTCTGTGCTATGTAAAGCTATACTTTCTTGTGTTTTCGTATTTTACTTTCAAATAGTTACGTAAATGAAACATTATACTGTATTATAACATGTGATGATTTACTATCAAATAGTTACGTTAAGGAAACGTTATATTGTAACACGTGATGTATTTTACTATCAAACAGTTACGCTAATGAAACATTATATTGTAACACGTGATGTATTTTACTATCAAATAGTTACATTAGGGAAACATTATATTGTAACACGTGATGTATTTTACTATCAAACAGTTACGTTATATTCAAACAGCATTTTGTAACACGTGATATATTTATGCATTCTATGACATTTCTGGCCGATAGTGTCCAGTAATTTTGTTCTATAATTGTTAATAATCAAGGTCCTTTGTATTGTCTACACCAACAGTCGACTATCATGTAATTAGTCACAAAACCAACACAACTACCAAACACTAAGAAAACACATTGTTTCTGTAATTTTTTCTGGATGTCAGTTGTTAGCCTTCACCAAATCCTAATACGTGGAGGATCCAGGGAGTATTCTAGAATTCATAATTCAATAGCTTGTCTGGACAGAACTCTGCCACTCTAACCGTCCTTCTCAATGTTGCTCTCATAGGCCAGCCAAACTGCAGCCGTCATGCACAAATCATGTTACATCCTGAATCCATCTTCTCCGTGGTCTTCCTCTTCTTCTCTTTGCCGAGATGTCTCCTTCCATAATGGTCTTCTCTGTACATTCGTTTCTTTTTATATGTTCAAAATACTTCAGTTTCCTCCTTCTTATTTGTAGCATCAGCCATGTTTTATTTGATTTTGAGTTATTTCTGGATAGATCTATTTGTTCTCTTCTCTGTCTACGTTATGCGGAGGACTCTTCTGTAACACTTACTTTCACAAGCACATATATGCTTTTCCAATGTCCATGCTTCACACGCATACCTTGCCACTAGTAATACCATGCTTCACACCCATACCTTGCCACTAGGAATACCATGCTTCACACGCATACCTTGCCACTAGGAATACCATGCTTCACACCCATACCTTGCCACTAGGAATACCATGCTTCCCACGCATACCTTGCCACTAGGAATATGCATGCACTTAGTATTATGTTCTTTATTTTCCTATCAGTTCATTTCAATAATGTTTTTAGTTGTTAAATTTTGTTGCAAGGCCATGTTTGTTCTTCTTTTAATTTCCTTCATCCAGTTTCCATCTCTTGTTAACAGTGAACCGAAATATTTAAAACTGTTCACATTTTCTATTTCTGGAACTCCCATTGACATAGCATATTCAGCTTGGGTGAGCATTGTAGGGGTATACAGGCAGGGAGGGGGCTGTTGAACAATTGCAGATTTCGAGGTATAAAGATGTTGTCTTATTTCATGGACACAGACACACATTGGAGGTCTCTATGACAAAGTCGCTACGGCGTTTGTCTCTCGTTCTGAAGATTGTATGTTTGAATCCGGACCAAGTTACATATGTTTGTAGACAATTATGAGGCATCGTCAGAGCTACTGTGCAAGTGCTCTATCGTTGGCACATTCAGAAAGCGATCAGCTAGAGGAAAAAGACAGAGCACCGGGCACATTTAGGTCGTTTCTATCCAATTAAATATGGACCAACAAACACATTAAAAAATCAAATAACCGGAGCAATAGTTTATTTAAAACTACAAGAGAATCGGTAATCAAAAGAAAAAGAAACGAAATATATTTTAAACATGACAATAATTGTATTAGATACAAAATGATTAAATGTTTACTAGATCTAGAATAATATAAGTCATTCAAGAAATACATCAGTAACATATACTATACATAAATCATCAGTGATGTTTTCTTGTTCAAATATCGTTACTGAAGTTGCAGTCATCAATCATTATAACAAAGTTCAGAACAAAATCTATACAAAAACATGGTTTTATCTTTGTAAGACGAAACGTATTAAAAAAATTCTCTACTGAAAAGCAGAAAATAATCTTTCAGTTTCATGACACGAATGTCGGTGGAAACATAGACAATAACTTTTTTGTAGCATGTTTGTGCAGAACGTCATTCTTTTCACAGTTTGCTTGAAAATCTATAGCCATGTCTACCGCCTCATTTGACATCGTATTGAGGGTTTCTTTATTAAAGTCTGGTTGTTACTGTCGTCTTGATCGTTCCTTGCCTCATCTTTCAGTGACCTTGCTCTTCATTACAGTTCTTTCTAAACATCTGGGACGTTTAATGTAACTAAAATATGTCAGTATCTAGAGAAATGATATTGTTTATAAGTCACTGTTCCTCGATGTTCATGTCTTGTAGGATGTCTATATTTCTGCTCTTATCAAGAGAACTGGAACAGTTCTATTAAATAAGTCGTATTCTTCTTTTAAATTTATCAAAGTTAAAATTAGGAGGTTATCACAGACAAGGAAACAAAATCTGCTGTTTACCGTTGAATTAAATATGTATACATTGTCAGTACTGTGGTATAGCAAGTCTCTAGCGTGGAAATGGATTCACTGACTTCAACGGAGATCTGCTTGTAAGCAGAGATCCTTCATGATTAACCAAGAGCGCTTCACAGCCAGAATGAAGTCAGATACAACACGTAGCATTACAATGAAAGTACTGGCGGTAATTAAAGCACAACTCAAGCTTGGACCACACAACTACACTCATGCGTGCATTCTCAGTGATTCATTGCGTATGATACGGAAGGCGAAGGCTGGTTCGGTACATATTGACAACAGCTAAAATTAATGAGCAAACAGATAAAGCATGAGAAAGATCGAAGATATGAGCTAGTTTAATCTGGTGACAGGGCCGTTGTCAGACTATTGGCGCCCCCAGACAAGCCTACTTTAAAATAATATTTCTGCTAATTGCTCTGGTTCCTCACACTCGATCCTCTTTTGACACTCTACGCCCCTCTGAGATCTACGCTCTAACGAATGTCTAGTTGGGCAAATAGTAGCACCGGCACAGCCATTATTATAAACGAGAAGTAATAATATAACTGGTTATATTATTCAGAACAGAAAACTGTGGAGGTGAGTGGTCGCCTACTCCAGTCGGAGATAAAAATGTAAAACAGTTACACGATTGATACAATAACTGCGTGCCGTCAAGCACGAATCTCGTAGCCATGTTTGTTTATCATGTGGATTCTCACAGCATGTAAAACGTGAGCACGACCTGGGCATTGATATCATAACGACACAGATATGGCCGCCATCTGCTTTCTTGCACTGTTATTCTCTCTGGGAGCCTAGTGGCCAATCGTTACAATGCCATGTTTGTTTCAGTTTTGCCATAAATAACTTGAAGAATAAAATATTGATTCGTTAAAAAGTATGTTGGCAAATATGTTCACATCAATCTTGTTTTCCTTATGATACTTTTGAGAAAATTAATTATACGAAATGAATGGCATGTGAAGGTTTTGGTCTCATAATCAGCCCTAACATAACCGCTGTGGTTTCATAATCAGCCCTAACATAACCGCTGTGGTTTCATAATCAGCCCTAACATAACCGCCGTGGTTTCATAATCAGCCCTAACATAACCGCTGTGGTTTCATAATCAGCCCTAACATAACCGCTGTGGTTTCATAATCAGCCCTAACATAATCGCTGTGGTAATTCAGCGAACAGAACCTCCATACATAAACATCCGTAGCTAGGAACTGGGAGTCGTAAATGAGTTCGTTTATCTCGGCTCTGCTATCACCGACGACCTCTCCCTTGATGCAAATTGCACAGGAGGATTCGTATGACCTTAACAACCTTATGCAGGATATCACAGAGAGTGTGCAAAACTAGTATGCTGACGACCAACAGCAAGATTGCTGAGTACATTGCCTGCGTGCTGACCACCAACAGCAAGATTGCTGCGTACATGGCCTGTGTGCTGACCACCAACAGCAAGATTGCTGAGTACATGGCATGCGTGCTGAGCACACTACTTTATGCCAGCGAATCTTGGTCCCAGCACACACTGCAGGAAAAAAGAATGAATGCATCCCACCTGCACTGCTTGAGGCGTAAACTCAACATCTCATGGAATTATAAATAATGAGGTGCTGGAATCTGCTGGAATTTCTAGTGTAGTTATCCTTATCTTCCAACGCCGCCTAAGATGGCTGGGATCACGACACGGGTGGATGACGGCCAGTTCCACAAGGATATTTTTTACAGCAAGCTAGTTCTCTGGCTAAGGAATAGTGGGACAACCTTTTCTTCGTTACAAAGACGCATGCAAGCATGACTTAAAACTCTTGATATCAATACACAAGACTGGGAGGTGCTCGCAAAGGACAGATCCAACTGGAGACAGGCTGTGAAACTGTGTCCGAGAACTGGTGAAGAAAGACCAAGACAACTTGCCGACATGAGACATGCCATGAGAAATCAGAAATAAAATCCAACATGGGTGCTACATTCAATATCTATAAGCTAGCAGGATGCCATCATCATCATCATCATCATCATAACCCCTTTAATAAAATTTGATTGATATGATGATGTCTGAAGATGTCACATGTTAACAGAATAATAACAATGAGAATAAATCCAAGAAGAAGAAAATGCGTACTATAATACAAAGTTAATGAATTTTAATTTTAAACAGCACGCACACATACACACAAGTAACACAAACTTGACCTCAGACGATCATTATTTTTGTAATTATGTGACAAATTGTAACTAATGGAATAAACAATGTAACAAATTGAGATCAGTATCGATGCAGAGCCTTTACTTCTGGTTGTCGATTCCGTCTGCTCAAGCAGAGCATCACCTAATGTAAACAAATGGCGTCTGTCAGTCCAAATGAAATATATGACATTCTATAGAACATCACTGATAAGTGAATAATCAATTATAATCATTTACAACGATTACACTTTGTTAGATGATATCGTCGATGATGATAATAATGCTGATGTTAATGCAACTGATTAATTAATATCATTACAGATAACTACGTTAATAACGATACAACAAATAATAAAAACTTTTTCTAGACATGGACATTTAATAACGCAGTGGGAAAACATATATGTGCTTTTGAATATAAGTGTTACAGATGAGTCCTTCGTATATCGTGGACAGGGAAGAGAACAAATATATCTGTCCAGAAAGAACTCAGAATCAAAGAAAACTGGCTGATGCTACAAATAAGAAAGAGAATATTGAGATATTTTGGACATTTAAAAAGACATGAAGGGCCGGAGAAGACCATCATGGAAGGAGGCATACCGGCAAAGAGAATAAGAGGAAGACCACGGAGAAGATGGATTCAGGATGTAACTGATGGTTTGAATATGACGGCTGCAGGGTCAGGACATCTGGCATATGAGAGAGAGAGAAATTCCGGAGGACTATTGGGGTGGCAAAGTTCAGCTCAGGACAAACTATTTGATGGTAATAAACTCTTTCTGCTCCCTCTGGAGTATCGATACTCAACAAATATTTGTCATTCTTTGTTGTACGTTATGTGAAGGATTAGAGCCTATTTAAGCCGAGGCACGTCATTTTCAACCTAATGACGAACGTTATTTTGGTTATATCAGAGCGTGTAGGTCAACAAACATGAAAAATAAGAATTAACTCCTTGCGAAGAATCCAAGTGAAATTATTTTCTGTCGTGCAACACCCTTTGTATGTCTGTTCACGAACGTACATATCTTCCCAGTAGCCGTAATATCAGTTTCTGTCGTGCAACACCCTTTGTATGTCTGTCCATGAACGTACATATCTTCCCAGTATCCGTAATATCAGTTTCTGTCGTGCAACACCCTTTGTATGTCTGTCCATGAACGTACATATCTTCACAGTAGCCGTAATATCAGTATCTAGCTTTGTTCGCCACGTGTATTATTTTTTTCACTGTGGATTTCGGAACAAGAAGACCCGTCTTGCTACATTATTTTCTGATTTTCTTAATTTACTGGTATGTTCTATCCATTTCCAGTGTCTGTTCTTTAACTTTTGTTTCAGGGATGTTTACTTTTTTCTTCTTTTTCATCAGTTTCTCATTAGTCATGACATTTCAACCCTCACATTCTTGCACAATCTCTCCTTTGGAACAGCTTCAATCCTTCCGGTTGCCATTGTTGTTGCTCTCATGTTTCAATCCCATATATAGGAACTGAGTGCAACGGATTAGCGTAATGTATAAACGTTCGTCTATCGACTCGGACACAAGAAGGGTGTGGGTTCAATCCAACACTAGACGCTTCACACGTGAGGAAAGGAATTGGCCCTCCTATCTCTTGCATACTAAGTGCTAGAAATGTGAAGGGAAGTTAATTCCTACCATAAGGTCTGAAAAAAATTATTATGGAAAAATGTCAATATTATATAAAAGAACTCAGTTAACGTTGCAGTCAGTGGCGGCTCGTGATCATTTGTGTTGGTGGGGCCAGACAGAAATTTTCGGAAAAATCATGGTTTCGGTTAGGTTATATTTTAATGTATAAAATAATAAATACACGTTACACCTTACTTTTGGTGGGGCCCGACCCCACTGGTCCTTCATGACGAGCACCCACTGGTTGTAGTAAATTATTGTTAGTTTAGTATTGGACTAGTCTCATTTTGATTTTCATATATTCACTAGCTCACTAAGAGACGATCAGTTGGTGGACAGACACAAACTTTTAACGTGTCTCTAAAATGTTCGATATAGACCTACTGGATAATCCCTTGCGCAAGATCACCAAATATGGCGCTGTAACAACACAAGTGGAACTCGCAGAGTTAAGAATTGTCGTGGCGTTGTGGTGGAGAACAAAAGCGAGCTTTGCGAAAAGACAGAGCACACAACACCCTCATGTCTAAGCTTGATCATGAATGCCTCACCTGTGGTAAGGGATTATGTTCCATGTTTGGACTCTATACCCGCACACACCAGAGACGTGTGGCAGCCCACGTCTGAGGTTGTTGTCATCATCGCTTGCGATGGAAGGCTATTAGCTCCCTAACAGTTTCTCTTGCTTTAATTTTTATATTCTGATATCTCTAGCTGTTACTTCATTATTTTCTATGTTCCTACCAAGATGTGTATATATTTGTGTATGTGGGTTTGGGTGTTCATGTCCCTGTGTGTGCGTGTGTCTTCGTCTTGTTAAGCTGGTTCACTCACTGTAATCTGATTGAAGATGAGAAGAGGAGGACCACGGAGAGGATGAATTCAGGATGTAACTGATGGTTTGGGCGAGACCGCAGCAGAGGAAGGACACCTGGCAGATGAGAGTTAGGATGGCAAAGTTCTGCTCAGGACACGTTGCCGACGAGAGTTAGGATGGCAAAGTGCTGCTCAGGACACGTTGCCGACGAGGTAGGATGGCAAAGTTCTGCTCAGGACACGTTGCCGACGAGAGTTAGGATGGCAAAGTTCTGCTCAGGACACGTTGCCGACGAGAGTTAGGATGGCAAAGTTCTGCTCAGGACACGTTGCCGACGAGAGTTAGGATGGCAAAGTTCTGCTCAGGACACGTTGCCGACGAGAGTTAGGATGGCAAAGTTCTGCTCAGGACACGTTGCCGACGAGAGTTAGGATGGCAAAGTTCTGCTCAGGACACGTTGCCGACGAGAGTTAGGATGGCAAAGTTCTGCTCAGGACACGTTGCCGACGAGAGTTAGGATGGCAAAGTTCTGCTCAGGACACGTTGCCGACGAGAGTTAGGATGGCAAAGTTCTGCTCAGGACACGTTGCCGACGAGAGTTAGGATGGCAAAGTTCTGCTCAGGACACGTTGCTGACGAGAGTTAGGATGGCAAAGTTCTGCTCAGGACACGTTGCTGACGAGAGTTAGGATGGCAAAGTCCTGCTCAGGACAATCTATTTGATGATGATAAATCGGATTGTCTGTATTTCCATTTATTCTTATCATTTTGTTGTCTTTTTTTCTATGTGTATGTTCAAATATATTTACTTTTACATTTTCTGTAATATATTCATTTGATCTTGTATATGGAAACAGTTATAGGAAAGACAAATTAAATCGTCTACAAGACCTGGATCCTTTAACTGACCAGTCATAGTTTAACTAATTCCATTTATGTTGTTCACTGATGTTGTTGTTATAATCAAATCGACAACCAGTTAGTTAGGAAACAAAATGGGTACAGAACAATTCATACCACAACAGTCCTGTTTCTTATATCAATTGTTTGTGTGTGGCTTTTTATGAAGAATTCAACATTTCCTTTCCCCGAATGTCTTCAATATTAGGTTAATGAACTTAAGAGAGATCTCCGCTTCTCTATCTTCATGTTATTTCGTAACCCATAAATACAATGTAAAATGGAAAGTGATACTGTCTTGTCAGCATGGGGAAAAGAAGGACGAGCTGCCGAGATCGTGGAATATTGCTTGTTTCAGGACGCGGCTTTGCATTTTCCCTCATGTTTGAGCTTGTAGTACTCGGTTTCGCCACGAGCTACCGAGTTTAGTACTAGGAGTGAAACTGTGAGTTGTAAATTTCATTCAAAATACTTTTTGCTTGTGTCCACGGTGGTTGTATTGTAAAGTGAATATTCATGAAATGGCAAACAGCTAGATACCGGCGATCTAGCGGCTGTCTTATGCAGTCATGCTTGCGCGAACGGCTTTGTTTTGTCTTGGCGGCTGCTTACGAATTTAAGTGGAATCTCACGGGGCGGACAGTGCTGTTGGTACTTTGGCGGCTGCTTACTAATTTAAGTGGAATCTCACGGGGCGGACAGTGCTGTTGGTACTTTGGAGACTACTTACGAATTTACTTGGAATCTCACGGGGCGGACAGTGCTGTTAGTACTTAGGCGGCTGCTTACGAATTTAATACAAGCTGCTGTTTCGTGTCATGACTTATGTTTACATCTCGAGTTCACGGGATAAAATTATAAGCATTTGAGTGGCGTTGGCGCACTGGTGGCTGCCCTATGCATGCTGATGGTTTGTGTCGGGACTTATGTTTGTATCTCGAGCTTACGTTAGAATATGATGAGCATTTGAACTGTGTTTGCTGACACATGAATAAAGCAACAAAATAATTATGAGGGGCAACCCGTTGCCATGAGGTGGAGACCTTGACTACAGACTACCAAAATGGAGAGTTTAAAAAGTATAAAGCTTCACACAAATAACTACAAACATATTGTTTCTTCCTCTACTTTATTCTCTTCTAGTTTTTAAAATACTGCGTTGATACAAAGAACCATCTTGTTTATCAAAGGATAACAATCACACACTTACTGGTATTGGTAGTTTCGCTAGTAATCGAAGTAAAGATATCAGCCGATATGTCTGCTGTTTCAGTGGTATTATCTAAGTTCAGAAGATATGAACAATGACTGTTAAAGTGAATAGATATATGATGGAATAAAATCGATTCTAACTAAATCAATCATAACATGGATATCAATTGATCGATGGTATGTCTATGATCTTGAGTAAATCGGAGTACACTTGTTCCTTCTTGTTACCAAATAGTAACTTGTTCCTTCTGCGTCCACCCTAGTCTTAAACTCGAATAGTACCAAATAATACAAGCATAATCTACCCAAGGAATGTGCTACAGGAGAGCAACAGGATGTGCCGGTTATATATCACCAAAGAAAAGGAGGATTAAATCAACCAGAAAGCCACCAATCCTAACGCAGACAGACTGCCAAAATATGAAACAGATTAGAATGTCATTTTGCGCATTAGAATATGACACAATATACTCAGCAGCCACATGTATACAAAATTCAAGATTGACAATTCAGTCATGTGGACAGGCACATCAGACTGCAGAGCACATACTTCAAGATAAGATTAAATAGTTGAACCACTTTGTCACATAGATTGTTCTATAGTAAACTGATAAGATTAAATAGTTGAACCACTTTGTCACATAGATTGTTCTATAGTAAACTGATAAGATTAAATAGTTGAACCACTTTGTCACATAGATTGTTCTATAGTAAACTGATAAGATTAAATAGTTGAACCACTTTGTCACATAGATTGTTCTATAGTAAACTGATAAGATTAAATAGTTGAACCACTTTGTCACATAGATTGTTCTATAGTAAACTGATAAGATTAAATAGTTGAACCACTTTGTCACATAGATTGTTCTATAGTAAACTGATAAGATTAAATAGTTGAACCACTTTGTCACATAGATTGTTCTATAGTAAACTGATAAGATTAAATAGTTGAACCACTTTGTCACATAGATTGTTCTATAGTAAACTGATACGATTAAATAGTTGAACCACTTTGTCACATAGATTGTTCTATAGTAAACTGATAAGATTAAAAAACTACCGTGATCGCGAAGAAGAAGAAGATTAAATAGTGCAAGACTTGTTCGATAAGAGCTGTCTGGTTAGATAACAATTTAAAATAAAAACATAAATTGTACCAAATTGCTGCCTACTCTTACCTTGACCACGACATAACAGCGTATACCAGGTAACAAACAGAAAACTGATGAGAAATATTTTCATTTTATTGACTAGTTTGTATTTAGCAGCTACTGAACTTCCTCTTGATGTATGTATGTATACGATACAGCCCTAGATGAGTGTGTGACTGTTCTAGTTGACACCACTCTGATATCAATATTTATATAACAAACACAGCATGTGTTCATTGTTTCTTTGATTGGTTCATCCATCTGAGGTTCGAGCCAATAAACTTACGACTTACTTAAAAATGTTTCAACGTAAATTGATGTCTATTCTGGATTATTTTTGCAGTGGATTCTACCAACAGTTATACTATTGCACTTGTTTGTATAAGAAACTGAATATCAGTGATGTCCACAGTTTTTGTGTATTGGGGCTCATATGGCTGATGGCTCTGGAGGCATGGGCGTCGTTTTGCGATTGCAATAATACTATAGTAGTATTTATATTTAAAAAAAAAAAAAAAAAGATGAAAACTTAATACTGACTAAACTTTAAATTACCGCGACGGCTCTCAGGTCGACCCAACCTCAACTGGGTACCAGACATGCTCTGGGAAAGTAAAGGCGGCAGGCGTGATGCTGACCACATCACCCATCGTGTGCCGACGGCCAATGAACGATACAGACCTAACACTGTATTGCCCTATATACCATGAGGTATGAAAGGGTTCCTTTATTTTTTTCTCTTTTAAATTAAAAAATATATATATTGTACATAACGGAAAAAAAGTACTGAAACATACTGTTATTAATAAACTTTTTTCCCCCTTGAAAGTATGATTAGTGAATAAGTTTAGCCGGGGCATTCAATTAATTCGGCAATAGTGTATAACACAGCCGCCATGACGCAAGCAGCCAACGCGTTGGAATTAAACATATGTAGTATATTATACACTGTACAAACTGAGTGTTGTATTTTACTTTCAGTTGTTATCAGAAGGATCATGTAAGCGCAGGACATACATTGAGCAACATGATATACATACATCTAGCAACATGACATACATACATCGAGCAACATGACATACATCTAGCAACATGATATACATCGATCAACATGATATACATATAGCAACATTATATACATCGAGCAACATGATATACATACATCTAGCAACATGATATACATCGAGCAACATTATATACATCGAGCAACATGATATACATCTAGCAACATGATATACATCGAGCAACATGACATACATCTAGCAACATGATATACATCGAGCAACATGATATACATCGAGCAACATGACATACATCTAGCAACATGATATACATCTAGCAACATGATATACATCGAGCAACATGACATACATCTAGCAACATGATATACATCGAGCAACATGATATACATCTAGCAACATGATATACATCGAGCAACATGACATACATCTAGCAACATGATATACATCGAGCAACATGATATACATCTAGCAACATGATATACATCGAGCAACATGATATACATCTAGCAACATGATATACATCGAGAAACATGATATACATCGAGCAACATGACATACATCTAGCAACATGATATACATCTAGCAACATGATATACATCGAGAAACAGGATATACATCGAGCAACATGATATACATCGAGCAACATGACATACGAATATGACAAAATAATAATATAAGGAGATGACATATAGATTTACAGACAGGAATGACAAAACAAGCGTGTAAACAGATGACATATATATTTACGACATGGAATGACAAAACAAGCGTGAAACAGATGACATATATTTACAGACATGAATGACAAAACAAGCGTGTAAACAGATGACATATATTACGACGGAATGACAAAACAAGCGTGTAACAGTGACATATATTTTACACGACATGGAATGACAAAACAAGCGTGTAAACAGATGACATATATTTACACGACAGGGGAATGACAAAACAAGCGTGTAAACAGATGACATATAGATTTACACGACAGGGGAATGACAAAACAAGCGTGTAAACAGATGACATATATTTACACGACAGGGGAATGACAAAACAAGCGTGTAAACAGATGACATATATATTTACACGACAGGGGAATGACAAAACAAGCGTGTAAACAGATGACATATATTTACACGACAGGGGAATGACAAAACAAGCGTGTAAACAGATGACATATAGATTTAACACGGGAATGACAAAACAAGCGTGTAAACAGATGACATATAGATTTACACGACAGGGGAATGACAAAACAAGCGTGTAAACAGATGACATATAGATTTACACGACAGGGGAATGACAAAACAAGCGTGTAAACAGATGACATATAGATTTCACGACAGAATGACAAAACAAGCGTGTAAACAGATGACATATTGATTGATTGATTGATTGATTGGACTATCATCATTTAGTTCGATGAGTTACCATATGTGTGCTCAGATCTCTTTCTCACACAGGAAGATCTCAGCTGCAGTGCATAAACTCCGTATCACCGGCGAGGGTCCCCGACGTAATTTTGAAGATGGTGTATTTATGATTGAATTTTATTTTTAATCTTTCTAATGAATTTCGTCCGAGCAGCGGCTTTCCAGCCTGCTCTTCTCGATTTTGTACTGCTAATGGTTCTTTTACGTGCTCAAATTGAACACGGGCCCTACGTTTTATCGCCCGTCTCCGATAGGACTAGGAACTAGGAACCGATGATTTATATATCAAGTAAGACGACGGGAACAATTACAAAAGAAAAAGACCCAACATTCGCAAGAGTTAACCGATAATTTCATCGTTAATATCATCACTAGACATTGAACATGATGAGGGTATTTTCTGTCTTTTTTATCCAATCCTGCTTTGCCTCACAGCGTCAGGATAAGAAGATATTTATAGAAAGGGCTTTCGTGTGCGCTTCATAAACAGTGTCTTTCGTCGCCTCTGTTATCTCTGAGGTCTACCTTTTTGTTAGTTTCGGAAATGTAAATCATAGAAAATAGGGGGAAAATTTAATTGGAAGTTACACACAAGAAATGGAAAATTAGTCTTGAAACTGAAGCAATAACCTTGATCATATGTTCTTCTTCTTCTTCTGCGATCAGTTTTCTATGCTCAAAAGTAAAAAGTTATGGTGGCCGCACACCTTGAGCAGAGACTACTTGCCCTTTTGTTCGATCGACTGGTTATGTCAGTGGTACATTACGGACTCGGAATTCTTACGATATCAAGATTACAATGTGAACGACTCGAACGGGTTCAGAATGGAAGGTATGCGTGTTAACGATGCTGCTGGGGGTTTCATTATTGTAACTACGGTTTCTTCCCTTTCATTGTGACAAGTGGTAGCAATGACGTATGTGGTAGTATTAGTTGTGCCATTTGGATGTTGTCGTAAGAGGTTGTTATAATGGCAGTTTTGTAGACAACATAGTACAGACTGGCTTGAAATACCAGACAAACTTATAATAAATAACCAACCGTCATTTCATGAATGTTCCATCTTTATTAACAGATCACATGGTATCACTTAATGCATGTGTACGTGACCAGTATATTCTTGTGGTCGATCTGTCTTCTAAACTGGTCATTTGAGCTACCCTATCTATCTCGTTCTTTGTAACACGTCTGTCCTCTTTGCCGTGTTTTTGTTTCTCTTTTCTTCCTAAGCTGTCGCTAACTTACGTCATTTTTCTACTTAACTGTCTTGTTGTCATGTGTTGCCCTTCTGTTTTGAGAGTGCAACACATAGTCTATTACGTTATTATTGTATTCTATTGCTTGTCATGCGCTGGCCACCCCTAGGGCTACTCCTACATGCGTATCGTCCTGGGCTGCACTAGAGATACCCCCATTGTGAAGATGAGATATATACTTGGCCTTCTGTCACTACGCTCCCGTCATGCAATCGCCCAAACCAAGGCATACATGCGGGTTACTGCGGATAAGAGACATCCACTACACAAGAACACTAATGATGTTAAGGACACGAGAATCAAGCGTGGCATGTCGTGGATGGCCCAGGCTGAGAGAACAATTGGCCAGGTGACTACGGTTGCGACCCTACCAAAAGGAGAAGAATGGATCCCAACAGATGGTAGCATGACCAACTATCTCAACGTTATCATTACTCTTGGAAGAGAATGTAGAGATTGGGGCAACATGAAGGCTGATCTCGCAGTTAATCAGCTGATAGAAGATAATGCAAGGGATGATGATGTTGTATATACCGATGGGTCGGTTCAACTTGGTGAGAAGTGCGGCTGAGGTTTCTTGGCTAATGTGCATGGTAGGGTTGTTGCAGAGCTAAGTGGGGCATACAGGACAACTACTTCTAGTATGATGATGGAGGTTGAGGCCGTTACTGCTGCCCTCCATTGGATTTCTGGGACCTCATTTACTGGGGCCGTTGTTGTATCTGACTCTCAGTCGATGCTTCACAGGATCCAGAAGGGCAGGTTTCGGTATGAGTGGATGTCGTCTATAGAAGTTTCTAACCTCCAGCGACTTACGTGGATATATTGTCCTGGGCATGCGGGTGTTTACGGTAATGAGAGAGCGGACAGGCTTGCATCAACAGCATCGATTGTTGGGGAGTTGAAGATGGAAAAGGGGATATTCTTCTGTCTCTTCGCGACTGTCTGTTGGATGAAGACACTAAAATCGATGTTGAATCGATCAAGCGATTTAGGCAGTTTGGAGTTACCCGTTGTTCAAGTCGAACTGGATGCTTGAGAGGCAGAGTGAGAGGTGTGTTTAATCAGCGAGCCACAGGAACCATCAGTATGTATACTCTTCGATATGTGTTTGGGGGAGACTGAGCACCTATGGGTCTGCCCGGAGTGCAATGGCGTCAGTTTAGTAATCAATAACCAAAAAACACCGAGTTACCTCCATGAATCCAGTACCCTATACAATAGCGGTTCCGCTCGGTGTTAGGTGACCTTACAAAATATTAATTGCATTATGTGTACACATTTCATTTCCGTTGATGGACATCTACTATCGTTTATTATCAAATAGCTTGCCCTTAGCAGAATTTTGCCACCCTAACAGTCCTTCGGGATTTCTCTTTCTCATAGGCCAGATGTCCCGCCTCTGGAGCTCTTACTCTTCAATTATCAATTACTTCCTGAATCCATCTTCTCTGTGATCTTCCGCTTCTTCTCTTTTGCCAGGACGCTTGACTTCCTTCCATAATGTTCTTCTCCAACCCTTCGTATCTCTTTATATTGTCATGAATACTTCAATTTTATTATTTCGTATTTGTAGCATCACAGAAAGATCCTACGAATACCATGTACAGAAAAAAGAAAGAACACACATGTCCTGAAAGAACTAAATGTTAAAGAGAATTAGCTGATAAACAACACAAATATACAGAAAAATTACATTCTTTGGTCACATCAAGCATCAGGATGGCCTGGAAAGAACAATACTAGAGGGCAGGGTCCCAGGACGCAGGCAGACCAAGAAGAAAATGGCTACAAGATATTAAAGAAACCATGAACATGACCATCGACGAAGTGGGTGAATTAGCAAGAGACAGAGTGAATTTCAGATGTGCTGCAAAGAGAGGAACATCCTATAAAGGATACGCACCTTGATGATGATTTGTAGCATCAGCCAGTTTTCTATGATGACCTTCTTAGTACCTCTTCATGTACTAAACGCTGGATGATATCAGCAAGATCCTACTTTCTACAAGGCCAGAGATAAACGGAACACACACGCAACAAAGACCACATTACAAACAAATGCGGATACCAGTACATAAAATTTGATCGAAGGGCAAGGGACAAATGTCGCTGGATCACGACCAACTCTACGAGTAGAGTAGGTCGTGGCTGGATCATTGAAGAAAAATAATAATTAATTAATAGCCGTGTTTTCTCTTTTCTTTTGGTCCATTATTTCTAGAAATAATCCATTATTATAATCCATTATTATGGAATCCATTATTTATGGAAATTATCGTTCACTTATTTTTTTTGTTTGTTCCGGGATATTTTAGCAAGGCCATTGGTCATACCGCATAGTTTTAAAGCTACACATCTGATTCATGTCTTTGTTGGGCTTGGTGGGCATGATAAATTAATGTTGTTTGGATGATGTCTTCGCTCTCCTATCGCAAAATTTCATTTGCTGTGACCAGGAAGTGCTCTTCAATGAAAAAGTATAATTGTGTAATTTCAGAATGGCGAGTAAAGTGAACATTTTACGAAGTTCGGAAGAACAAGATAAGAAGGAAAGTAATAATGAAGACGATAGTGAAGACGATTGGATTGGTCCTAGCCCAACCGAAGCAGTAAAACCCAAGAAGCGCAAGAGTAAGTAGAATTGATAATATCTTACTATGTATGGAAATCATATTTCATATCTTGGTTGGTTCCGATCTCGATCTTTTAAGTTTTTTTATTATTTTACTTTTATCAGACTAACAGTAAATTAAAGTGAGTTCAAAGAATTAGACTACTAAGTTATTTTTATTATATTATTTTAACTGTTTAGAATTACAACTTTACTACTACCTATCTGTGAATTCATGAATATGATAAATAAAAGACATTATTAGGTGTTTGAGGTATCAACTGTTGCCAAATAAAAACAATTACGAAACGCTGAAATCGAACGACAAACTTTATTTCTCTCGATCGATGTCCATGACCATCACATTAAACACATGACATAGCTTTGAAGACGAACGTTTTTAAGACTACGACCAGCTAGCTCTCCAAAAAAGAACTTCGCTTTGTCCTGTCTTCTGTAAAACTAGAGAAGCTTCTCAGTCAAACTCAGTGATTTGAGTGATTAGTCATCACTCACTATAATCGCCGAATTTATCTGTCATCAGCAGAAACACTTACATATGCACAGGATTGAGGATAGTCCTGATCTTTCAAATATATAAAGTTAAAGTATCTATCATTTATTGCACCGTGGAACAATGCATTATGTTTACATTTTGTCTTAGAAGTTTCAGGTTGAGACTTCATTTCAGGACAAAAATCACACCACTCGATCTTTTATTATACGTAAACATTGTAGGATCTTCTTCTTTGAGTTCGTTCTTTACGACCAATTTTAATCACACTTTGTGATATATTTGATCTTTTCCAAGAACGTGTATACATTGCACATTGGTTTGGTAGGCCCCTAAACGCATAGACTTCTACGCGTTTAGGACATGTGCATCCGATTTCAGCCAAACCTCCTTAGTCGCCTCTTACGACATGCATGGCAGGTAACAGTGGTTCTATTCTTTACACCCCAGTAACCACTTGGGCGACATTGTAGGATGTTCAAGGGATATAATTCAAGCTCGCATTATTATTGACAAAATGAAAAATCGACTGACTTTTCAATACGAATATACAAATGAACTTTGTTTCAACTTTTAGCCATTCTACGTGTAAAAATAAAAAAATACAACCGGTCTACCGGTTCTATGAGCTAAAAGGGTTAATTATATCCTCTGCTACTTGCATGATAAAAACTGTTTGGTCAAAATATTAATTTAATCTGTTGTATTTTGGGAAACTGTCTAACTTCATATTTGGTGTATAGTTACTCTACCAGAACTCTCCTAGCATTATATAACCTTAAGTCAATGTGTCCATTACTTATTTCATACCCCAATTTATCCACAAGATCAGATCTCTTTCATAAGTGACTCTTGTTATTTATGTAGTCCTCTGTATTAAAACACACTTCATCTCTGAAATCGGAGAAGGCTGCCTGTATGTCAGGAGACACTGATAATAAGAAAAGCAGGCCTTTATGCAAAAATTAGTCAGATGTGCCATACAAAGCACCCTGACTACGCCTGAACTCATAGCGTGTAAGTGCAGAAGAAGAACAAAACACACTTCAAATAATTTGTGAATATATTATTAATCATTTTTTAAAGTTACTGTTATAGTTTGTATATCTTATTACTAGATAGTATCATATAGATAATGTGATATCTTAGTACTAGATAGTATCATATAGATAATGTGATATCTTAGTACTAGATAGTGTCATATAGATAATGTGATATCTTAGTACTAGATAGTATCATATAGATAATGTGATAGGTTAGTACTAGATAGTGTCATATAGATAATGTGATAGGTTAGTACTAGATAGTGTCATATAGATAATGTGATAGGTTAGTACTAGATAGTGTCATATAGATAATGTGATAGGTTAGTACTAGATAGTGTCATATAGATAATGTGATAGGTTAGTACTAGATAGTGTCATATAGGTAATGTGATATCTTAGTACTAGATAGTATCATATAGATAATGTGATATCTTAGTACTAGATAGTGTCATATAGATAATGTGATATCTTAGTACTAGATAGTATCATATAGATAATGTGATAGGTTAGTACTAGATAGTGTCATATAGGTAATGTGATATCTTAGTACTAGATAGTATCATATAGATAATGTGATAGGTTAGTACTAGATAGTGTCATATAGGTAATGTGATATCTTAGTACTAGATAGTATCATATAGGTAATGTGATAAGCTTAGTACTAGATAGTGTCATATAGGTAATGTGATATCTTAGTACTAGATAGTATCATATAGATAATAAACAAAATGTATTTGCAAACCTGATGTTTGTATATTTATATTTCTCACCAGCCTTAGCCTTTGAGCAAGTGTACTTGGACAGTTTACCTAATGCTGAGTACTATGAGAAAAGCTACATGCATCGTGATATTATCTCTCATGTAGCTGTCAGCAAGTAAGTGGAATATTTTATTATTTTTAATACAATTTATATTCTTATAACAATTAGTACAATTTTGCAGTTTTTGTTTCTCTTCTGATGGAATTTTCTTCTACATCTCTTACTTTCAGATTTTCATATTGACTTATTAATCAGCTTCATCACTCCAGCCTGTGACTCCTTTGATGCTTAGAGCAGCAACAAAAACACCATTCTTCTCTGTCCATGACTGGTTTTTTTCTATTGTGTTTCAGCTGTGGTTCATTTTTTTCAGTTTCTCTTGTACAGTTCTCCTCCAGGGAGTTTTGGGTCTTCCATGTTTTAATTTGCCCACTAGTGTTCATCTCAGTGCAGTTTTTATGACACTAGTTAGTTTCTATGTGTAACATAGGTCGATCCATCGCCAGCATCTTTTTTGAATGACAATATTAATATTCTCTTGATGACACAGTGTACGCAGTTCTTGGTTAGAGATAGTATTTGACCAGAACACATATAAGATCTTTCACAGACAAGTTAAACAGAAGGTGGAAAGTTTGGACATATCCTGCTCCGTCATTCTCCAGCATTTGGATCTGTATAGTAAAGTTTATAGCGCACAGCTACAGTATATATGAATCTTAGTTTGTATGCTGTATTGGGCTGATTTATAGACCATCTGAAGAATCATGAATGCACCTTATCCGCTTGTGATGTCAGATTCAGCTCCTTCCTTCAAGGTTGATAACATTTACTAGATATGTGAAAGCTGTTGTATTTGGATCAGTCGGCTCTAGGCTACCGATATTACCATAAAACTATTCAAGAAGATGGATAGTGTATGACCATAATCTACATCATTCACTGTTGTGTGTTGGACAAGTCTGTAATATGTGTTTTGTTATCATGTTGTTTGCTACAACAAGTAGGAAAGACAGATCTGGGTAGAGAGATAGAGATCGATAGAAGGAAAAGATGATATATAGTTTAACATCATGGCACAGTACATAAACAGTATCAGAACTCATAGCTAGTACAAGAGACAGAGAGTTGTGGAAGAACATGATAACCTATGCCTGTTGACATGGCACTTGATGATGATGAATAGATTCATTAAAATATTAATAGTAGGGGATGTAACTGATATAATAGTTTTTATTGTGTGTATTTGTTTTCCTTTAGGTCAGGTTTTCTAATCACAGCAAGCTGTGATGGACATGTAAAGTTCTGGAAGAAATGTGAAGAAGCAGGCATTGAGTTTGTTAAACACTTCAGGAGTCACTTAGGTAATTGATATCTCTGTTGCCTCCACGGGAACTATCAGCAGCTGTATTTTGAAACATAACTTTCATTGATTGAAATTCTTACGCCATATATTCTCATTCTTAGTTTTAACATGTGGTAGTTCTCTGTGGTTAAGCAGTTTGCCTTGTGCTCTGAAGATCATGTAGTCGAATCTGGACCACGCTGTTTTGTCCATGAATGTATTTTTTCCAGAGATCTCTAGTATTGTTGCAGGAGCTGCAGAGTTCATTCTTTGTGTAATACTCTGGGCTGGTGGCATGTCATTTCTGTGGAGAGGGACCATATGGGGAAATCAAGTGAACTGAAGCCAATACTTTGTCTTTAGACCTTTTAAACAAGGGTCTTTTTAAACAACATGTGACTTTTTCTATTTCCCATCAACATGGAAGCCGCTGTGAAAAGGGGGCGGAGCATTGATGAGTATGATATCTAGTTGTTGTCTCTGTCAGTGAACTTTCTTCTGATTGTTGTTGAGACTGAAAACTGTCCACTTTTTTATGTCAGTCTTTTTTTCTATCTACACCTCATTGATTTGTTTAGTCTAATAATATTTTTGGTTGAGTTTCTACTATTCATGAGTTTTGTAAATTAAATATAAATCAACATTTTTCCTTTATTATTGGACCAAATTATTTTTAGCTTTAAAAATATTGCATACATACTTTAGCTAAACTAAAATATTGTTTCTAAATATGTTTTAAAGTTCAACTTATTATATATCAAATTAAAGATAAATGAATGTACTTTCAAAAAATATTTATTGTATCAGAAAATATAATGTGTTGACTATGTATGAAAAATATTAGCATGTATTAAAAAAACTAATTGAAATTGGGAGACCAAAAATCCAACGTACTATGGGCCTTGATGAACAATATGTTGAATAAATCAGTCTAACCGCTCTCTTTATATAGGTAGTACATTTATGAATACAGAAACATTAAGAAAATAGTGAAGGAATGTATGGTTTATTAACTGTTCACAAACTAGCATCATGAACATTTATAGAAATCGCTAGTTTTTTTTATGGCCACAGTGTATCTTAAATGAATGATATATTCCGTTTCAATTCTATTTCTAGTGCAAGCCACGATGCTATGTATTCGTTATCATTTACACATCACTTCTAAGTAGTTTCAGGTTAATATAAATCTTTAGTCGGAACAAAAAAAATAAAAACTCAAGGAAACAGTCATCATCTTTTGAGTGACGCGTGGTCTATGCAGATCAGAAATATTTATGCTCCAGTGTTTCATGGTACAGAATCAGTTAAGCAACTGATTGCAGATAGCGTAGGGGACAATGATATTTTATATATAGATGGGTCTTTGTATGTTGGTTAGAAATTAATTAGAATGTTCTTGTGGTATGAGTGGATGTTGTCTAACAAAGGGTTCTGAACTTCCATGCTTACTTCCTTGGACATACAAGTGTTCACAGTAATGGTAGAGCAGACAGGCTTGCATCAGCAGCAACTATCTTTGAAGTCAAGATACAATACAGACAATATTGTAGATAATACTGTATCTCTTTATTGCTGTATATCTATGCCGCATAAGCGATGGTAGAATCCCAAAGGACATCATGTAGGGCCAACATGCGACTGTACTATGGGGTCAACTTGCAATTGGTACTGAACAGCATGGGAGCCCATTAATACACTTCATTGACACCTGCAAGTGTGATATACAAAGATATTTGGGAGCTGTTCAGAGACAGACAGGCATGGCAAGTGGCAGAGAGAGATAACTCGAGAAGAGAAACGCCATCGCATATCGAGGCAAAAGAGAGTGCAGAGAGGTCATCCTTTACATCAGCTCCAGTCTCCTGTTCCACCTGTAGCAACCATGGCAAGGTTTGCCACAAAAGACGATGCTACTCAGCACATAACACACTACATGACACAAAACCTATTGTCTCCTGAGACAAAGAGAGAGATGACATAACTGTATCACTTTATTGTTGTCTAGGTACTATTGAAGATTTAGCTATGTCTCCAAACGGTGAACTCTGTGCTACAGTCTCATCAGATAAAAATGCCAAGGTCTTTGATGTCATCAACTTTGGTAAGTTTGATGTTTCCTTGTATATACAAATTTCAGCAAGTCTGTTGAGTTCAATTTAATAGTTTTTTTTAATTTCTGGATAATTTGTAACTATACAGGAAATAAAACAGCAGGGAAATTAAAATTAAAAAAATGTACAGGATGAAGTTAGTGGGTGAAATTACACAAAGAAAGACAAAGCTACATGATTTAAAAAAAGAGAGTGATAAGATATCTTTATTTAGACATGATTTAACTTAATTTGAACTTTTCTTGTTTACTTTTGAAACATACAACTGTAATTGCTATCTCACACTGATTTCTTATTTGGGCTGTCTTCTAAATCTCCATAGGTGAGATTCACATTGATCTAGACTTTCTCTGCGACTATTCTCTTTCTCTGCAACTATTCTTCTCCAATTATTCTGTGACCTCACATTTCTTTTCTTGATGTAACTGTAGTATTGATGTCTTGTTGTTATTGTAATATTGATGTTTTGATGAATATCAAATATAAAAGTAGTCCTAACATCATCTTGTTGCATTTAAAAGATATGATCAACATGCTGAAGCTTGACTTCCACCCACAATGTGCTGGCTGGATATACAAGGCTGGAGATCCTATTTCCACTTTAGCAGTGTAGGTAACTCTTCTCTTTCTGTGTGAGTGAATGAATATCGTTATATTTAAGTAAAGACTTTTTTTCTTGTGCAACTAAACAGTTTACTATGATATATATATATATTATATTTATTTCATTATATATTCCTGTTGTACTGTTATACTCAATGCGTTACATAGGGACTGCAAGCAATAACCTCACTGGGTACATTATTTGAGTCCATTATTGTATCCAAATCTTTAAGTTGGTGTACCTGAAGGTTCAAAGAAGCAGGTTGTGGTGTAAGTGGATGTCGTCTTTCAAAGTTTCTAACCTCCAGGGCCTTACATTGATCTATTGTACTGGACAAGCAGGTGTTAGTGGCAATGAGAGATCAGAGAGGTTTGTATCAACAACACCAATCAGGAAGTTTAAGATGAATAGGAAGGATTCCTTTGATAGTTCAGCGATTACTTGTAGGATAAGGACACTGGAATTGATATGTCCACCAATTTACAATCAGAACTGAATGTCTGAGGATCAGAATAAGGGATGTGTTTAACTAGCGAGACATGGGAACCATCATCTAGCATACCCTATAGGAGTCTGAGCTTCTATGGGTCTGCTTAAGTGCAGTGAATTGATTCAGAAACTAATAAACAATCCAGCACAGTATGTTTTTATTTCATGATGGTTTAACAGAAATCAATTAACAATCCACTACAGTATGTTTTTATTTCATGATGGTTTAACAGAAATCAGTTCACAGTCCAGTAAGGTAGTAATCTGTTGTATTTAATTTTAAAAAATTGGTCACTTGAATATCGATACACAATATACTCCTCAGTGCTGAGAAAGACACTACCTTGATTCATATATTTGATGGTAGAGGGACAAGTACAGCTCTTAAAGTTCTGGAGAAGTTACATTTTGCTCCTGTTGTTCTTATACAGGTATGTTGTTGTCTCATGTTTGATTTTCACCTGTTGGACTTGGCACCTGTGATACAACATTAATCCTGAGATTAAAGCAATAAGTAATGTTGACTGTATAAAATCTGTAATGTATTTTGTCTCCTATCATGATGGTATATTCTATCTGATTTGTTTCTTTACCTAGTGATATTTCTGAATACTTACTCCAACACGTCTGGGTATGTCTTTTATCTTCTCATGATACATCTCAATATTTGGGAACAGCTTTTCGACCATCATCAAATTCGACAAAGGGTGAAGAGTGAGGAATCCTGTGGCATTGGATGCAGTTGTCAAGGTCATCATTATTGAAAACTTTATAGGGAGGGGGGTGTTGGGGATATACCTGGAAGGATTGATAGCTCGCCACCAAAAGTCTGCTGGTGCCTTCTCTGCAAGTTCATATAGCAGAAAGATCAAAGAAGCCAGTGATACATTTAATATGACAACAAGTAGCATGACAATGGAAGTACTGTCAGTGACTTAGTCTCTACTCTGGCTAGAGTCACAAAACTATACTCATGCATGCATTTTGAGTGATTCATTGAGTATTATCCAGAAGATGGAGGCTGGTTCAGTTTGCAGACAATGAACTGAATCCATACAGAGTTCAACAATTTATAAGATTACGTTCATCTTCGTTTCAGGACATAATAGATCTCGATGGCAATGAGAGAACAGACAGGTTTTACAGCTATATTGTCAGCCAGTGGATAGATCTGACATTCTCAATGTCCTTATAGAGTGTGGCCGCAATGAGGACTTTCTGAATGTCCTTATAGAGTGTGGCCGCAGCGAGGACATTCTGAATGTCCTTATAGAGTGTGGCCGCAGCGAGGACTTTCTGAATGTCCTTATAGAGTGTGACCGCAACGAGGACTTTCATCGAAACCAATCCACTTCAATATCTAGAGCTTGGACTGGCCAGATAAGAGCTGCACAACAGACTTATGAGTAGGCTTATCAATCACCAGTGAACTGATGCGGTTAGTTACCGGGCGCTGTCGGAGATATTGCAAAGGAGGTCAGAGCACCTCTGGACATGGCCAGAGTGCAATGAAGATAGTGGAACTGATCTGACAAGTCTCATCTTATGTTACATTTGTATTAGGCTGGACTTGTCAACCTATTGACCTCTTCATTGTCAGAAATGTTGCAATGAGATGGACTGTACTATGTAATAATTCTTGTTTTTCTTCTAACATTAATGACACTTTCTTGTTTGTTTCTCCTGTTCTATTAGAAAGCTGCAACAATTAAATTGTCTCTGAACATGGACAATATCAGAGATTTCAATTATGTCCATGTTCTCATTATCTTTATCATATCAAATTATTATGTAAATTGTTTCGCTATTTCAGTTTATGAAATAGTTTTGTTTAACTCACTTTTGCTTTCAGTATAATCCACAGCTGGAACTGGCAGTATCGGCAGACAAGAAAGGAATTGTTGAATACTGGTCAGGACCAAAAAGTGATTACTGCTTTCCCAGAAATCTGGATTGGGAGTACAAGACAGATACAGATTTATTTGATTTTATGAAGGTAGTTATTGGTTTGTTATATACGAGGCATGCCCTTTCAACCAAAGGAGCAGCCTTTTATTGGTTATATCAGAGAGTGTTTGCTAACAAACATGAAAATAAGATTAACTATGTGGACTCTCGCCCATAACTTTTACAATCCATTAGGTAAGGGGCAAAACTCCATCTACACATTAAAAATTGTAAAAATGATTTTTCATTTTATTAGTATTCTTGAAAGTCTCGGGTTCGTAGAGGAGATCTGTCCTAGCACATGTTTTGTATATCTAGATCTTTGTCTTGGTGCTGTAATTGTTAGATCATCTCAGGTCCATAGAGGAGGACTGTCCTGGCACATGTTTTGTATATCTAGAGCTTTGTCTTAGTGCTGTAATTGTTAGATCGTCTGATGTTGCTGAATCTTAGTCTAGCTTAGCTGTTTGTTATTATTAGTTGCTAAATATTTTATCATAACATTTGTTGTTATATTTTATAGTGCAAATGTGAACTCTTGTCTGTGACCTTCTCACCTAATGGTCAGCTGATGGCTACAATGGCAACTGACAGGAAGGTAAGACAATGATTTGACCTTGCTGTTAAAGTTGGCAGCTTAGATCTTCTTATGGTACTCAGATTTGAAATAACTAAACGATGAGTTAAAGTTGGCAGCTTAGATCTTCTTATGGTACTCAGATTTGAAATAACTAAACGATGAGTTAAAGTTGGCAGCTTAGATCTTCTTATGGTACTCAGATTTGAAATAACTAAACGATGAGTTAAAGTTGGCAGCTTAGATCTTCTTATGGTACTCAGATTTGAAATAACTAAACGATGAGTTAAAGTTGACAGCTTAGATCTTCTTATGGTACTCAGATTTGAAATAACTAAACGATGAGTTAAAGTTGACAGCTTAGATCTTCTTATGGTACTCAGATTTGAAATAACTAAACGATGAGTTAAAGTTGGCAGCTTAGATCTTCTTATGGTACTCAGATTTGAAATAACTAAACGATGAGTTAAAGTTGACAGCTTAGATCTTCTTATGGTACTCAGATTTGAAATAACTAAACGATGAGTTAAAGTTGACAGCTTAGATCTTCTTATCGTACTCAGATTTGAAATAACTAAACGATGAGTTAAAGTTGGCAGCTTAGATCTTCTTATCTTACTCAGATTTGAAATAACTAAACGATGACTTAACAATGTTACGTAGACACAGTCAACTTTTCAAACAAAAACGTTTTTAAACAATCAAAACAAGGACAAACAATCACAGAAATAAGGAAGGAAAAGCGGGGGACTGCCTAGAGTAGTTGATAGTAGCTCGGCCTGCTAACTGTGAGACGCCTCATAGCTCGGGTTCGAACCTACTGTCCGGCATTTGTTCGAGTCCCCTGGTCTTACTCAGGACGATAACGTGAGTACCTCTGAAGTCGGAGAAATTCTGCCTGTATGGCGAGGGAATACTAATTACGAGTACATTGAGCACACGCTGCCAGTGTAAAGTAATTTACAATGTGCACGCTGCTGCCATTGTTAGAAATTGGAAAACAGATTTTCACGCAAAAATCAGTTTCAGAGGTGGAACTTCGTCTGAGTTGAAAGCGGACGAAAGAAAAAAAAAAAAAAAAAGGAAAAAAAAAAAAAAAAAAAAAAAGGAAGGAAAAGCTAGCTTGGTCCACAGATGTAGTCAGTAGTTACACAGATCAAGAAACCATCCAGGCAATGGTCTGGCTGGAGTCACAGACTTTTATCCATTCATGTTTTCTCAGTGAGCATGTTCAGAAAGATTGAAATGGCTGGGCTTAAAGACAATAGTTGGACTCACTGAAGTGGTCTAGGTTGACAAAAAATCCGTTAAACTTTTGTACCAGGGCATGAAAGTGTAAGCTGAAATGAACGCGTCGATAGGCTTGCAGGTATGACTGCTGTAATAAGCGGGCAAGCAATGGACCAGACCGATATTCTAAAATCCCTAACGCAGAAAGGACATGTAAATGATTCAAGTAATGGTGTGGAATCTGCAACCCTAACCAGACTGCAAAAATACCAAGTGAAATGTGTGGCTAGACAGGAGCACTATACTTCAAACCAAAGAAGAATAGTAAACCGATACAGAACTGGTGTCGTTAGTTGCCACACGCTGAGAGACATACTGAGAAGATCAAAGCATTTATAGACTATTTAGTTTTATGTGCAGTGATGATGATCCAACGACTAATCTGAGATACATACAGAGAAGGAGATTGGAGCACTTATATACTATTTGGTTCTATGTGCAGTGATGATGAACCGACAACTAAACTAAACTGAGAGACATACAGAGAAGGAGATGGGAGCACTTATAAACTACTTGGTTCTATGTGCAGTGATGATGAACCCACGACTAATCTGAGATACATACTGAGAAGGAGATGGGAGCACTTATAAACTACTTGGTTCTATGTGCAGTGATGATGAACCGACAACTAAACTAAACTGAGAGACATACTGAGAAGGAGATTGGAGCACTTATATACTACTTGGTTCTATGTGCAGTGATGATGAACCGACAACTAAACTAAACTGAGAGACATACTGAGAAGGAGATTGGAGCACTTATATACTATTTGGTTCTATGTGCAGTGATGATGAACCGACAACTAAACTAAACTGAGAGACATACTGAGAAGGAGATTGGAGCACTTATATACTATTTGGTTCTATGTGCAGTGATGATGAACCGACAACTAAACTAAACTGAGAGACATACTGAGAAGGAGATTGGAGCACTTATATACTATTTGGTTCTATGTGCAGTGAGAACAAACTAAACTAAAGAAGAATACTGAGAGATCGGAGCATATATACTATTTGGTTCATGTGCAGTGATATGAACACGATAAACTAAACTGAGACATACTAGAGATCGAGATATATCTATTGTCTATGTGCAGATGATGAACCGACTAAACTAAACTGGTATACGAGAGACAGCACTTATAACTATTGGTTCTATGTCAGTGTATGTCCAACAACTAATAACTGAGAGACATGAAAGATGAACATAGATACTTGGCAGTAGTGATGATGAACCATTACAACTGGGCATACTGAGAAGGAATGAGCACTTATAACTCTTGGTTATCAGGATAAACTAACAGATAAAAGTCTACATGTGGACAAGAGTGACAGTTAGTAATCAATTATGACTATTTTCAATAAAACATGGTTGAGGAAGTATATGTCATTTTTAACATTCACATGTCAAGTTACTTAGTTTTTGACATTCACATATTAATTTAGTTAGCATTTAACTTTCGTCGCTTAGTTTGACATTACATATTATTTAGTTAGCATTTAACATTCACATGTCAAATGTATTGGTCTTGAGTATGATAATGAGAAATGAATGATATTTGTTTGTTCTCTCTCCCTCCCCACCTTCTCAACAGATACGCATATTCCGAGTGACTACAGGCAAATTATGGAAAGTTCTAGATGAGTCTATACAACAGTTTACAGAACTTCAGCAGGTTTGGAGGATTTTGTTTTCAAGCTTCCGAGTCAAGTTGTGTGGAAAACTGATTTGTCTTCTAATATGTTACTTTCTTACTTAATATTTTAATCATGCCATGTGGCATAATTACATTGTTTCTTGTATTCTAGTGCTTGGTCTCCAAGTTACAAGGGCTGATCATTTAAACAATTTGCCATAATTTTGATTTTTTTCTTTCTTGCAGTGTGTTTGTATTTCTATGACAAAAATTGATGTCTTCCATTCGAGACTGACCCTTGCTTTCTTTGAAAATATTCAAATTGACATTTAAAAGTGTGCGAGGACGAGGATTTTACTTTTTTTAAATGCTGACTTTTATGTCTCATCTTTCTTATATGACAGTTACAACATGTGCCATCTCTCTATTACATGCATATTTTTACTTCTTTTTCTGTTAGAGGAAGCAGCAGATTGCCAACATGGAGTTCAGTCGTCGGCTTGCGGTTGAGAAAGATCTAGAGAAGTCATCCAGCTATCACACTTGTAATCTCGGTAAGACAGAAAAAAAACTATAGAAATAATAAAGTGTGGGTTGCTTGGCTAGTTTGAATAATATACAAGTAATAACAAGTAACCAAACGGAACAGGGAATAGCAAAGGAAGAAAATAGGTTCACCTACACAACTATAACAAAAAAACATAAGAAGAGATAAAAAGCAAAACCTACAAGATTGTTATGCACAGTTAGAAGAACACCAGAAGAAAGGGAATAGGCAGGAAATGTTCAAAGAAATAAAAGCAATGACCAAAACATTTACACCAAAACTAAATGTAATAAAAAATAGTGTGGGAAGAACCCTATGGAAAGACAAGAAAATCACTCCAATAAGCGCAAATTCCATAGAACCAGTGAGCATCCCAGATATAAATTTAAAGATTGTTAAAAGTTTTGCCGGAATTTTAATCTTTGTAATGAATTAACCAGGGCAGCAAGTTTGCAGCCTACTATTATCAATGTTCAACTACCAGAGATAGAACTATTTTTCTTATCTGCTGTCCAAGATAGATGGATGACTCATCTGTAACACTTATATTCATAAGCAAATACATGATTTCTCACTGTCTTAGCTGTCCATGTTAATTATTACATTAGAAATTTTGTTTGCAAAAATATCTTAACCCTTTCGCTGCTACATACTTTCCGAAGGCAGAGCTAAAAATAGTCACTCTTTGTTTCTAGGTCACAAACGCGAATGTACGCCTATAGCAATGACAGTAGCAGTGTATAACATGTTAACACGTCTTTAGCCCACAGAGGAGATAACAGACGTGTTAATGCATCTTTAGAAGTGAATGGTGCAAAACATATATATACGTCCTTAGCAGCTAAAGGGTTAATCGTGTCAACATAAGAAAACTATTAGAGAAGTCAATCAATTTGACATCTATGCAAGCATGGCGCTACTGCTATAGGTGCTGAGTAACTTTCATCCAACTTACAGTATCACAGATATTTTACACAGTTAGAATTGAAGAAGACACAGGTTTTGGTGCAATAGTTTCAGCGAAACACTTTAATATGTATATATTGTTTATCCATACATATCCATTATATCCAATATATATATATATATTCATTGTTTATCAATTGTATATAACTTGATATTTCAGTGTTTGATGAGAGTGGTTACTTCCTGTTGTATGCATCAATGTTGGGGGTTAAAGGTGATTATAATTATTATTTTAGTCCTGTTCCTCAAACATTGTAAGTTTGACAAATATTTCTTGTATGCTCCTACCTATCCCCTAAACACTGTATGCTTCTACCTTCCCCTGAACACTGACTAACTAGTGAAATAATTATGTATTCAATTGAAGTAAACTTCCAGTATCTGTGAATAAAAAAAAACGCACAGAAAGGTGAAATAAAGTTTAACAAAAGTACAGTAAAGGAAAAAGAAGTTCATATTTTGATCAAACAGTATTTTTGAAACAAATAACATGCAAACTTCATTTTATTATTATGTCTCTTTTTTTGTTTACTTTTAAAAAATGTTATTCTAGTTCTACATTGTCTGGAGTTTTTAGCTCATTATTTTATTCATTCAGATTAGTTAACTGTTTGTATTCTGTTTTAAAATGTGCCGCACTTGATAAAGACATTTTTGTTGAAACATTAACTTAGTTTGTTGTTGTTATTGTGTAAAACTACTTTACTATCTGTTGTGTTTGTCTGTCCACACATGATTAGACATGATGGTTGTCCACAGATCTGTAAGAGAACCTCCTGTCATGTCTACCATGATTTCTGTTCAGAGATCTGAACAGTAAGAGATAATATTGTCTGTCATGAAAAAGAGAAAAACTAGAGCGGAATGGCTACATTACCTGATCTTCCGGCCATGCCAAAACAAAGGAGCTATAGAAGGAATAAGGAAAGTAGACAGAAACAGAAATGTGTTTTAAACATAAATGAGTCTACCTTACTTTACATTCACAAGAATGTCATGCCCGAGTGGTTACCGGGCCCAAATTTGGGGTGTAAAGAATAGAACCACTGTTACCTGCCACGCATGTCGTAAGAGGCAACTAAGGGGATTTGGCTGAAATCGGATGCACATGTCCTAAGTGTGTAGAAGTCTGCGTTTAGGGGCCTACCAAACCAATGTGCAACGTATACACGTTCTTGGCAAAGATCAAACATATCACAAAGTGTGATTAAAATTGGTCGTAAAGAATGAACGCAAAGAAGAAAAAAACAAGAATGACAACAGCAAATAGACCTGGCAGAAGATGACATGAAGAACATCCTCATTCAGCCATTAATAACAGCCATGCTTAGAGTTGAAGAAAACAAAAACATCAGTTTGTTAAATATTTGAACTTTGTGCTGAGAATTTGTGCTTATTTGTTTATTTTATTAACTTTTACTTATTGTTTTATCTTCAACATTATTCTATTTTCTTCCAACGCTGTACAAAATAATGGTCACTTGTCCCTTTCAATATTTTTCTTCCTTGACTAATGTTGAAGTTATTATTCAATATTTCAGTTATTAATCTTCATACAAATAAATGTATGATCTGGCTTGGGAAGTCTGAAAATCTTCGCTTCCTGCATCTGGCATTGTTCCAAGGTGCAGGGAAAGCCAAGCATAGGATGGATGCAGAAATGACTGCCTCAGACAACCCTATTCTTCACAATGTCTTTGTTGATCCGATTGTGGTCTGTACAGCTTTCAAGAAGTCAAGGTTTTATTTGTTTAGTCGAAGAGAACCAGATGATTCACGCAAGTAAGAGGAAATTTGCATATGTCGTACTTAATATCAACATTTTTGTTTCTTAAAGACTTTGATATAAAACATGTATGCAGGTTGTGTATGACATTCTTAACACAGAGTGTCTTTCCGAACAGAGGAGTTTCAGGGTTGTGAATCCTAGTCGCTGACAAGATTGAAAGAGTCAGAACAGAGGAGTTTACAGGTTGTGCATCCTAGTTGCTGACAAGATTGAGAGTCTTTCCGAACAGAGGAGTTTCAGGGTTGTGAATCCTTGTCGCTGACAAGATTGAGAGAGTCTTTCCGAACAGAGGAGTTTCAGGGTTGTGAATCCTAGTTGCTGACAAGATTGAAAGAGTCTTTCCGAACAGAGGAGTTTCAGCATATCATAGTTGACATATAAGACATTCACAAGTGATCCCCAACTGCTGCTACTGGTTTGTTGCCTTTCTATTCATGGCATCCGATGTCAGTCCACGCTCTTTAATATCCTTCTCCACGATGACCTTGTCTCCTCCTTCCTTCTGCTGCCCATTGGAGAACTGTCTTTGCCAAAGTTCCAGAAATATGTTAAGGACACGAGAAACAAGCGTGGCAGGTCATGGATGGCCTGTCAATTGGCCAGGTGACCACGATTGCGACCCTACCAAAAGGTGAAGAATGGATCCCAACAGATGGTAGCATGACCAACTATCTCAACGTTATCTTTACTATTGGAAGAGAATGTAGAAATTGGGGCATTATGAAGACTGATCTCGTGGTTTAGCAGCTGATAGAAGATAATGCAAGGGATGATGATGTTGTAATTACCGATGGGTCGGTTTGTCATGGTGAGAGATCAGGCTGAGGTTTCTTGACTAATGCGCATGGTAGGGTTGTTGCAGAGCGAGCGAGAGCGCCAGGACAACTACTTCCTAGTATGAGGATGGAGGTTGAGGCCATTGCTGCTGCCCTCCATTGGCTCTCTGGGACTTCATTTACTGGGCTGTTGTGGTATCTGACTCTCAGTCGATGCTTCACAAGATCCAGAAGGGCAGGTTTCGGTATAAGTGGATGTCATCTATAGGCGTTTCTAACCTCGAGATGCATACGTGGATATACTGTCCTGGGCATGCGGGTGTTTATGGTAATGAGAGCGGACAGGCTTGCATCAACAGCATCGATTTGTTGGGGAATAAGGGGGATATTCTACGTTCTCTTTGCTACTGTCTGTTGGATGAGGACACTAAAATGGATGATGAATCGATCCAGCGATTTAGGCAGTTTGGAGTTACCCGTTGTACAAGTCGAACTGGATGCCTGAGGGCAGAGTGAGAGGTGTGTTTAATCAGCGAGCCACGGAAACCATCAGTGTGCATACTCTTCGATATCTATTGGGGGAGACTGAGCACCTATGGGCCTGCCTGGAGTGCAATGATGTCAGTTTTGTGACTCCTCATTTGCAAATTTCTATAACCAAAATATTTGCTGCAGGATTTTTTTGGCCAACATTTTTGTAAAGTTTGTAATTTATGCTGTCATTTTCCTGCATTCTTGTTCTTTTACAGATTAATACATGAATGAAGTTTGTCACAATTTTATAATTTCAGTTTTGAGAATGAAAGAGATGTATTCAATGAGAAACCATCAAAAGAGGAAATTGTTGCTGCAACTCAGGTATGTTCTTGTTTATTTGTTTCTTCTTCAGTATATAAAAGTAAGTATTTCTATTTTGTAATATTTAAATTAAATTAAACAACTCAAAACAGTATGGAGCGGAACCGATAGGAAAACAAACATCAGAATACTAAGAGCATGCATATTTCCAGTGGCAATGTATGAGTGTGAAGCATGGACATTTAATAAAGCAGTGGAAAAACATATAAGTGCTTTTGAATATAAATGTTACAGAAGAGTCCTTCGTATATCTTGGACAGAGAAGAGAACAAATAGATCTATCCAGAAAGAACTCAAAATCAAAGAAAACTGGCTGATGCTACAAATAAGAAAGAGAAAATTGAGATATTTTGGACATATAAAAAGACATGAAGGGCTGGAGAAGACCATCATGGAAGGAGGCATACAGGCAAAGAGAAGAAGAGAAAGACCACGGAGAAGATGGATTCAGGATGTAGCTGATGGTTTGAACATGATGGCTGCAGAGGCAGGACATCTGGCCTATGAAAGAGAGAAATTCGAAGGACTGTTGGGGTGGCAAAGTTCTGCTCAGAACAAGCTATTTGATGATAATGAATCTTTAAATAGATTTATTACCTCATGCTAACAAAATGTTAGTTCATGTAGCCAGACTTTTTCTATCTCTGAAGTTACAAGTTACCCCTGGTACTTGGTTGTGACATGTACATATTATCCTTGTTTACCTATCTCTGACGTTGCAAGTTACGTCTGGTACCTGGTTGTGACGTCTACATATTATCTTTGTTTACCTATCTCTGCGTTACAGTTCGCTCTGGTACCTGGTTGTGACATCTACATATTATCCTTGTTTACCTATCTCTGACGTTGCAAGTTACGTCTGGTACCTGGTTGTGACATCTACATATTATCTTTGTTTACCTATCTCTGACGTTACAAGTTACGTCTGGTACCTGGTTGTGACATCTACATATTATCTCTGTTTACCTATCTCTGAAGTTACAAGTTACGTCTGGTACCTGGTTGTGACGTCTACATATTATCTTTGTTTACCTATCTCTGAAGTTACACCTGGTACCTGGTTGTGACATCTACATATTATCTTTGTTTACCTATCTCTGAAGTTACACCTGGTACCTGGTTGTGACATCTACATATTATCTTTGTTTACCTATCTCTGGACGTTACAAAGTTACCCCTGGTACTTTGGTTGTGACATCTACATATTATCTTTGTTTACCTATCTCTGAAGTTACACCTGGTACCTGGTTGTGACATCTACATATTATCTTTGTTTACCTATCTCTGAAGTTACACCTGGTACCTGGTTGTGACATCTACATATTATCTTTGTTTACCTATCTCTGAAGTTACACCTGGTACCTGGTTGTGACATCTATATATCATCTTTGATTGTTATAGAACTATATATGGTGGGCTCATATTTTCAGAGATAGTAGCAAGTTGTTTGTATAAGAGCAGAGTGGTTAGTGCATTTGCTTTCTAAACAGATGGTCTTAGTTTGATCCCCAGGGAAATGGAACTTTGCTCACTGCAAACAACTATCAGATTAACCCAGCCTCAATTGGCTACCAGAGAAACACTTGATAATAAAAGTGTGGCTGATGTGATGTTGACTCAGATTAACCCAGCCTAGGGTTGGCTACCAGAGAAACACTTGATAATAAAAGTGTGGCTGATGTGATGTTGATGAAATCATCATGTGATGGTTGTCAAAGAAAAGTCTGGACACTAACCCTGTATTCTCCCACATATAGCACATTATATGGACACATGTTCTTGATTTATTTATAGCTGTTTGCTTGGCTAGATCTTGACTTGTTGGATAAAGATAAGAAATGTTTGTTGTTTAGTTTTCAATCTAAATAGTTGATGTATAGTATTTGATCACATTTGTCTTTTTCACATGAGTTTTTCAATTCTACAACTTGTTCTCACTTCTAATTTTGTTACCAGTTTTCACATGAGATTTTCAATTCCATAACTTGTTCTCACTTCTAATTTTGTTAGCATTTTTCTTACTTCAAATTCTGTGTACCACTTTGATTCTACTATACATTCTCCAATAATATACAAGTATTCATGATATGTAACTGATATCCTAACTTCATCATCTGTTGTGATCAGGGACTATGTATTTCTATTTTCAGGATGCCTCATACATGCGAGTGTCAGACAATTGTATTATTCACACAACTCTCGGAGACATACAGTGTAAAATATTTGCTAAAGAGTAAGTTTTTTCTCTTTCGGTTTTTTCTTTATTTTTGTCTGTGAAGCAATGTACATCTACACTCCATGGCACAGAAACATTTCTTCATGGCACAGAAACATTTCTTCATGGCACAGAAACATTTCTTCATGGCACAGAAACATTTCTTCATGGCACAGAAACATTTCTTCATGGCACAGAAAAATATGAATATGGAAGCTGATTGTCAGTATTCAAAATAGATGTATGTGGAGATGCATGATCTAATAAGAGCAAGCTTATACTGCACATGATGATGGTAGCGATCTAAATTTAGTTAATCCATCATTCCAGATTCTTGCTTGCATTATATGTTTATATCTAAAAGGTATAAAACCCAAGGATAGATTTTATTGCACCGGGTTTTACCCCATATGGCTCGGTCCCTCTCTGCAGAAATGGTACGCCATTTGCTGAGAGTAGTGCAAAACGCAAGAACTCCTTAGCTCCAGCAACAATCCTAAGAGTCTATTTTAAAAAATATGCCCGTTAACAGAACATCGTGGTCTGGAATCGAACCCATGACTTTCAGAACGCAAGTCAAGGGTGTAACCACTTGGCCACAGACTTCCTAATATCACCATCATCAAGTAGCTTGTCCCTTCCGGAACTTGTCTCCCGTGACAGCAGTCCTGAAAAACTCTTTGTTTTGTGCAGTTAACCGCGTCAGCAGCGGTCATTCTCAGTATATGTTTATTTCTCAGTACATATCTCCCAAATATATTTATATAAATAAATATGTTGATATATATTTGGTTGTAATGTTGTTGTTTATATCTGACAGATGTCCTAAGACAGCGGAGAATTTTTGTGTTCACAGTCGAAATGGTTACTATAACAACCATTTGTTCCATCGAGTTATTAAAGGATTTATGGTACAGACTGGAGATCCTTTGGGTAAGTTGTATCAAATCTAACACAGACTGGAGATCCTTTGGGTAAGTTGTATCAAATCTAACACAGACTGGAGATCCTTTGGGTAAGTTGTATCAAATCTAACACAGACTGGAGATCCTTTGGGTAAGTTGTATCAAATCTAACATTGATTGTTTCTGATTTGTGTGTTATATAGAGAGACCATCTTGTCTTATAGATGTGCATCATGGACACTTTATTGATAATCTTTGTTTATTGGTTACTGAACCAACATTATATCACACCAGAAACAGCATTCAAAGTGTATTAATAACACCCGTGTGGTGACGGGGCCCACAAGGGAAGCAAAGAATAGTACCACTGCAACCTACAATGCATGTCATAAGAGGCAACTAATGTAGGCACTAGGGATGCTACACTAGTAAAATAAAAAGCAGCGAAGAAATCGGATGTGCTTGCCTACTTGTAGGCGCATAACTAGCGCAACGTACAATCGCTCTTAGGCTCGGACCACATACAAATCACACAGAGTGGTTAACAGGTGGTCGATATGGAGCATTCAAAGAAGAAGAAGAAACCGCACCAGAAACAGCATTTAAAGTGTTGTATTAATAAAGAGGGAAGTTTTCCACGAAAATCAAAATAATTTGTATATAAAAAGTTGTGAAACTTTTTGAGCACACATCGGTTGTTGAATTTATCCTCCCTTCTCATCCATGTATGGTATAAACGCTTCATTAGTTGTTATACCTACACTCTGCAGATGATAAATATCACAGGATATCACATCTTTAGTATGGTTTGTTGTTTGTTTGTTATGTATGGAATTTCTTCTGCGTTCTCACTAGATTGGAATTTGGATTCTCTAATAAAGGCAGCCGTCTGCCTCAGATTATCAGCCACGCCATACAGTTTGTCTTGGGCACTAGTGTAAGTGGGCCACCTCTTTCTTCTCAAGTCTGCATACTGGGGGCAGTTCTGTAGGATATAATTCCTATGATTTCTGCTTCCCGTTTGTGCCAACCTCTTCCAGCAGTAAGTTGTGGCAACCCTCGTGACTGTAGGTCTGACATTCTTACCACGTGGCTAAATCTCTGAGGCAGAATGGCGACCGTAGAATCCGTTATCCCATTCCTCATTGTGAGGTCGCAGCACCATGTTATGCGCCTTACGGCCTGGTGCATCCGTTTTCTGCAAGCATTTGTTTCGGTTAGCATTTCCTAATGTTTGGGATTAAAGACACTAAACTGAGACGCGCATCATTAAACCAGAGCTTATTATCTCCCATCATATCTTTGTATTTATAATTTGTTCATTTTTTCTTTATACTCTTTTTTCTTCTGATATTATTAGTGCAAATCAGAGTATGTGCCATCTTCACATCAAAGGTCATCTGTAATGTATTTCCAATATTTTCTGTCTCTTAACACATGATGATGATGCATGCTGTCCAAATGTTGTTTTTTCTTCATCTCTTAATGTTTCCCTCCGACATACATATGTTATCTTCTCCTTCTACAACAATTTTTCTAAACATTTTCATATGATATGTTTCATCTTCATCCTCTTGACAAGGTAACGGCACTGGTGGTGAGTCTATATGGGGCGGAGAATTTGAAGATGAATTTCATACAAATTTGCGACACGACAGACCATATACCCTCAGCATGGCCAACGCAGGACCAAACACTAATGGCTCACAGTTCTTTATTACAGTAGTTCCTACAGTAAGTATTTATTGCAGTAGTTCCCACAGTAAGTATTTATTTACAGTAGTTCCCACAGTAAGTATTTGTTACAGTAGCTCCCACAGTAAGTATTTATTACAGTAGTTCCTACAGTAAGTATTTATTTCAGTAGTTCCTACAGTATTTATATGAATATAACAGTAAGGATATATCAAAATAACATCAGAATATTTGATAGGAACATTTTCTAGTTTTATATATTTGTGCAGAATTTTCTCATACTATTTGTGATTCTGAAATTTTTTTTTTTTTTTAAATTTGAATTTAAATTATGATCAGGAACAGACAAAATCTATTTTCATGTATAAAATTGAACTCATTTCCTGCGACATTATTGTAGCCTCTGGGTGCAATTATTGTTTTTTACGCAGCAAAATTGTACATGCCTAGGTACAAGAATTGAAATACTCAGGAAGCATATTTACAGAAGATGGGAGACTCAGATATAGAAGCTAGAGTCCAGAAGACAAATACTGTCACCTACCAACTAACCCCACTATTCAGACATTCAAACATTTCCCTGCCAGCTAAACAACAAATGATTAAAAAGCATCTTCATTCCTATTTGATGCTACTAGTACCAAACATGGACAATAAATAAAGCACAGACACAGAAAATAACCATATGTGAAATGCAACATCTCTGAAAGGTCACCCAACAACACAGACAGGTAGTAACAAACACAAGCATCAGAGAGAAGGTAGGAACAAGACTGTGCTTGAATTACACTGGAAAACAGAGAATGAAATGGTTTGGCCACATAGTAAGAATGCAGACAGACCACGGTGTCTGTGAAGCCTTCTCCAGAAGAACATCAGAGTGAAAGGCATGAGGAATGTCAAGGAAACGATGTACAGATGAGGTGTTAGAATCATTCAATATCTTGTCCTAAGCAGAACTTTGTCATCCTAACAGTCCTTCAAAATTTCTCTCATAAGCCAGACATTTCATCTCCTGTACTTTCATCCTCAATTCATCTATTATTTTGTGAATCCATCTCTGTGGTCTCCCTCATCTTCACTTTGCTGGAATGTCTCCATCCATAATGGTCTTCTCCAGCCATTCATGTCTTTTTTAATATTCAAAATACTCCCATTTTCTTATTTGTAGCATCAATTAGTTTTCTTTAATTTTAAGTTTCTTCTGGATAGTTTTTTTTCTTATCATAGACATGATAGACCAATATTCCAGTAATAGTTTGTTGTTTTTATACCTGAGATGATAGACCAATATTCCAGTAATAGTTTGTTGTTTTTATACCTGAGATGATAAACTAATATTCCAGTAATAGTTTGCTGTTTTTATACCTGAGATGATAGACCAATATTCCAGTAATAGTTTGCTGTTTTTATACCTGAGATGATAGACTAATATTCCAGTAATAGTTTGCTGTTTTTATACCTGAGATGATAGACTAATATTCCAGTAATAGTTTGTTGTTTTTATACCTGAGATGATAGACTAATATTCCAGTAATAGTTTGTTGTTTTTATACCTGAGATGATAGACTAATATTCCAGTAATAGTTTGCTGTTTTTATACCTGAGATGATAGACTAATATTCCAGCAATAGTTTGTTGTTTTTATACCTGAGATGATAGACTAATATTCCAGTACATTAATTTATTATTGTTTAATCTCTTGCAGCCTTGGTTAGACAACAAACACACAGTGTTTGGACGAGTGGTCAAGGGAATGGAAGTTCTTCAGACTATTAGCAATGTGAAGGTCAATAGCAAAACTGACAAACCGTATGATGACATCCGGATCATCAGTATCACAATTAAATGAAACAAGATAACTCTGTTGATCATAACTCTTAGAGTTACGTTTTCCTACAGAAGACACCAGGAGACAACTCTGACCTTTAATAAATATCATCTATGGTGTAACTTTCAAACACCAACACGATTGGAATATTTTATTCATCAAAAGCCATGTTCAAACAAAAAGTGTGTGACCGACAGAAAACAGTGATCTGCATGACATTATACTAATGGGCTAGAATTCAATCCATGCTGTGACCGACAGAAAGCAGTGGTCTGCATGACATTATACTAAAGGGCTATAGTTTTTAAGAAGTTATGATGAAATAAGAAATCAGTTTGTCAGACAAATATTATTCTCTGTAGAACTTATCTCGGATTAGTACAAGTGATGGCCATCTTAAGTTTTCTATAGTTCTTTTATTTCGGACAGATTTATTTGTGGGAGGTATTTGATTAACATATTTTTTGTTTTCTACTTCATGTGCGTTGTTGTTGTTGTTTATATAATGTCTGATAGGAAGTCCAGTTATTTCTGGATGTATGTTTCTGTGGTTGGGATTTCACAAATATTTCAAACAGTTTATTGTGTATATACCTCTCCACGGGGGAAGTGTTTATTTCTCAGTTGGATAAAGATATGACAGTCTTGTCAAACCTGGTTACCCAGGGAGAGTATAGTTGGTGCAAAAGACCAACGCACAAACCTCCATTCAAGCAGTGGTTATAAAATCCACTAGACCAGGAGGGGTCACTTTAATCAGCAGAAACATGTTTGTGAGGTATCCACAAGAAACTCTGTTGTACACATTCTCAAAATCAATTACTGCTGACAAGTTTCAAAACAGCATGAAATCCTTCAAAGACATAAATATGCAGAAAACAACCGCATTGCACCATGTGTCTTCTTATTGCTCCTATATTGTAGATGGAAATATATGAGAGTTTTCCAAATCATCCGCTGTGTGCCGATGGTTAATGACAAATATGGGCACATCATCATATTCCCCAATTTACATCATAGTATGTCAATTCAAATCATATTCAATTCGCTTCAAATCATAAACAATTCTACTTGCCACTATCTTCTCTGGAGTTTGCTCTTTACCATTTGATCTAAACATAGTCTTTTTTGGACAGATTATTCAGGAGTATTGATTAACATATTTTGTTTCTACTATCATATGGTTGAGTTGTTGTGTCTGTTATAGAATGTCTGATAGGAGTCCAGTTATTTCTGGATCTATGTTTCTGTGGTTGGGATTTCTGAAACTATTTACTTTCTTTGTATTAATTCGAGAATTTGTATTTCTTGAAAGATTTTGACATTAGAAATAGTACAGAAAAATTTGAAAAAAAAATCCATCAAGCAGTGGTTATGAAACATAGACAGAGGTCCACTTTAATCAGCAGAAACATGTTTGGAGGTATCACAAAAACTCTGTTTCACTTCTCAAAATCAATATCTGCACAATTTCAAAACAGCTGAATCCTTTAAGAAAAAATATCAAAAAACATTACCATTTTTATGACTCTATATTGTAGATAACTAAACAGTTTTCCAATCATTTCGGAATGTTGCCGATGTTATAAAAATTACATATTAATATTCCCTAAAATCATGTGTCAATTCAAATCATATTCAATTCGCTTCCAAATCATAAACAATTTACTTACTATCTTATTAGAGTTGCCTTTACATTTTGTTAGGCATAGTTTTTGTTTGATTCATCTGAGTAACTTGACATTTTTATATCAATTGGTCTACATGTTCTGAGTCATACTCTGTCAAAATGTATCAGTTGGTTATAGAAAGAAGTTCTGATTTCAGAAATGTTAAGATGTTTTACCTTGCGTTCTAAAGGTTGTAGGTCAAATCTGACAGTCACATATGCACTTTTGTGTGGAGATCCCCAGGTTTGTTGCTGGAGCTACGGAGTTTGTGCACGAGTCTCAGCAGGTGGCATGCCATTTCTGCAGAGAGCGACGGAGAAGCCATATAGGGAAACCCGGTGCAAGAATTCAATCCTTTGCCTTTAGATCCTTTCAGGAAGGATATCAAGAGAGGAAATGGGTTAGTTAAGCCTGCTGATGATTTATAGAGTTCACAAGTCAACCCTCACCTTCTAGTGGTGTAGGCCAGGAAATTTTGGACCGCCAGGTCCAAAGCTAACATGGGCTCCGGTTTGTCTAAGGGGATAGACTCTCCTAAGTTAGAGTGTTGTTGTTTGTTTATGTCTGTGACTTAGGGAAGTGAACTTGAATAAAAGGCCAGCATAAACTGGATATGCTGGTCTATGGGTATGTAAGCGACTAACTGGCACAATAAACTCATGCTCTAGGGCACAAATCTCATAAACTGGATATGCTGGTCTATGGGTATGTAGGCGACTGGCACAATAAACTCATGCTCTAGGGCACAAATCTCATAAAGACCACAAACTGTGGTGTAACAAGTGCTTGATGTCAAGAGCACAAAGAAGAACATTAATATCAACATAATTTTTGGTATAGAACTAGTGACACATGCTAAATAATTCTTTCACAAAGTCAATGCAGAAAACAAACACAATTGTTGTTCTAACTTGCTTCATGTTCAAATATAATCTCTTCAAATATTTGTCTGCTACAGCATGGATAAGACAATGCAAACAATCAATGTTAATAAGAGATTCTGTGATGTTTCAACAAACAAAAATCATTATTTGTAGACAATAAATGTTATATATTATTCACTGCATTCTTGTCATCCTTCTGTATCTATGCTTATACTACAGATAAATGATAGTTAGACAACATTGTATGTGAGTGGGGACAGATTAGCATAAGCATTCACCTATCGACCCAGACACATGAGGGTTGTAGGTTCAATCCCACATGAATTGACCCTCGCACCCAAAGGTCTGAAAAGTATACAGACTTTCATTATTTATAGACAACATCGTAGAAATCCATGAACAATATGTACTCAAAACAACCACTGCACTACAGTTGGCTCACATCAGAAAAAAACAGACCAACTTTTTCCTTCAGGTTTTCAAACCTTTGAGGTTGAGTACTGCAGATATCACCCGCCTCCATTCATCTCTGTACTTAGCCTTCTCTTCCTAAATTTTGACTCCTTGTATTTGTAGGTTTATTTCACTGTTATCTCTCCACCATTTTCTTTGTCTCGTGTGCTCTGTCTCATATACTTATTCTTCTGCATTCGCCCACTATGAATTCTCTAGATGCGTCTGGTGTGGCGAGTCTGACTAATTTTGCGTGAAAGCTTGCTTACTGTTTTATTGGTTTCCTTGCCATACAGGTGGGCCTTCTCTGACATCAGAGGTCATAGACTTATATGTATGCATCACACAGTTAATGACTGTTAAGATATCTGGGACTGGCACTGTGGATCATCTCTAGTGGCATCAACTCATCATCTTGAACTTATGAGCATGAGAAACACATAAGAATATTAGAATCTACAGTTCTAACAACAATTACTACTAAAACTGAAATATACATGGCGGCTTAGCTTAGTAAACTACAGCTCCTCAATACTATCACTACAATAAAGAACTTGATAGCTTAGCTTAGTAAACTACAGCTCAACACACTCTCACTACAATAAAGAATTTAACGGCTTAGCTTAGTAAACTACAGCTCAACACACTCTCACTACAATAAAGAACTTGATGGCTTAGCTTAGTAAACTACAGCTCCTCAACACTCTCACTACAATAAAGAACTTGATGGCTTAGCTTAGTAAACTACAGCCTCAACACACTTCACTACAATAAAGAATTTGATGGCTTAAGCTTAATAAACTATAGCTCAAACACACTACAATAAAGAACTTGATGGCTTAATTTAGTAAACTACAGCTCAACACACACTCACTACAATAAAGAACTTGATGGCTTAATTTATAAACTAAGCCCTCAACACTCACTACAATAAAGAACTTGATGGCTTAATTTAGTAAACTACAGCTCCTCAACACTCTCACTACAATAAAGAACTTGATGACTTAACAATAAACTATAGCTCAACACACACTACAATAAAGAACTTGATGGCTTAACTTAGTAAACTACAGCTCAACACACACTCACTACAATAAAAGAACTTGTAGCTAATTTAGTAAACTCAGCTCCTCAACACTCTCACTACAATAAAGAACTTGATGGCTAACTAATAAACTATAGCTCAACACACACTACAATAAAGAACTTGATGGCTTAACTTAATAAACTTAGCTCAGCACACACTACAATAAAGAACTTGATGGCTTAACTTAGTAAACTACAGCTCAACACACTACTAAATAAAGAACTTGATGGCTTAACTTAATAAACTATAGCTCAACACACACTACAATAAAGAACTTGATGGCTTAACTTAATAAACTATAGCTCAACACACACTACAATAAAGAACTTGATGGCTTAACTTAGTAAACTACAGCTCAACACACACTCACTACAATAAAGAACTTGATGGCTTAATTTAGTAAACTACAGCTCCTCAACACTCTCACTACAATAAAGAACTTGATGGCTTAACTTAATAAACTATAGCTCAACACACACTACAATAAAGAACTTGATGGCTTAATTTAGTAAACTACAGCTCAACACACACTCACTACAATAAAGAACTTGATGGCTTAACTCCTTGTGGACCAGGGGCCACACTAACTGGCGTTTTTACTCTAAATGGCTTTTGCCCTGGTCCACTAAGAGTTAACTTAGTAAACTACAGCTCCTCAACACTCTCACTACAATAAAGAACTTGATGGCTTAACTTAGTAAACTACAGCTCAACACACACTCACTACAATAAAGAATAAGAAAATGTGTTCAGAAACATATCTTTCAAGATCAATATCTCCATTGTTCTTCTGGTCAGACATTTGACCGTAATTGTGTGGTCACTAAATCAAATATTCAATACATGTGATCAGGCATTCAATTATTTAGTGCATAGGGTATTAAAACCTCTTTATGTTCAGGCACTCTACTTTCAACCTAAGAACAAATCTTATTGGTTATATTGAAGTGCATAGATCAACAAACATAACAGAAATAAGAATTAACTCCTTGTGGTGAACCATAGCATGTATACATTTTGATCAAAAATATTCAATACATTCAATCACTGAAATATTCCAAACGTAGAGAGCTATTGTATGATAAATTGGCATACTTGACAACAACTATCACAGATAATCTATGTGCTCTCGTGTTTGACTTTTTATTTTCAAAACAATGTTATCGTCCACTAAACATCATGTTGTTTATATTTTCTTCTTCTTTTATTCACAAATATTACCAAATATGATTTCTTCTCCAACAAACATAATCCATGTTTGAGTTCGCTCACTTAATCCTTGACAGCGTAATCCCTGACAGCTTCTCCAGCAAACATAATCCATGTTTGAGTTGCTCACTAATCCTTGACAGCGTAATCCTGACAGCTTCTCCAGCAAACATAATCCATGTTTGAGTTCATTCATAATCTTGACAGCGTAACCCCTGACAGCTTCTCCAGCAAACATAATCCATGTTTGAGTTCGCTCACTTAATCCTTGACAGCGTAATCCCTGACAGCTTCTCCAGCAAACATAATCCATGTTTGAGTTCATTCACTTAATCCTTGACAGCGTAATCCCTGACAGCTTCTCCAGCAAACATAATCCATGTTTGAGTTCGCTCACTTAATCCTTGACAGCGTAATCCCTGACAGCTTCTCCAGCAAACATAATCCATGTTTGAGTTCATTCACTTAATCCTTGACAGCGTAATCCCTGACAGCTTCTCCAGCAAACATAATCTATGTTTGAGTTCATTCACTTAATCCTTGACACCGTAATCCCTGACAGCTTCTCCAGCAAACATAATCTATGTTTGAGTTCTCTCAATCCCTGACAGCTTAGTCCCCGAGAGCCACTAATAGTTTATACTTCATATTTCTGTTAGGTCAACTTTGTCCAAGAGGAATTCATTAAGTACTTGTTTTGACTGTAGAAATTATTGCTCCATATTAAGCTCCAATATAATGGAAATGTTAATACAATAGAGTAAATGTGTATATATATATAAATATAACTAACAATATATAATTATTTACATTATTAGATCCAATATTTCACAACACAATCGTTTGACTAGTCTCGACACAGATGAAGTGTCTATGCAGAATGCTGGGAGTATCAAGAAAAGATCAATCTAGAAATAAAGATAGGAAAAGTGGATACAGCATCTATACCGAACTTCATTTGAAAAAATAACAAATTAAAAGGTTTGAACATATAACCCGATTACCAACAGAAAGTGCACCTCAATACGTAATACTAGACAAATATAGTGGATACAAAGCAAAAGGTGGACCACAGAAATAACAGAAGCAGTGAAAGACACCATGTATGAAGCACACGCACTGTAGCCTGTTCTAGAAATCATCTTATCCTGACACACTGTAGCCTGTTCTAGAAATCTTCTTATCCTGACACACTGTAGCCTGTTCTAGAAATCATCTTATCCTGACACACTGTAGCCTGTTCTAGAAATCGTCTTATCCTGACACACTGTAGCCTGTTCTAGAAATCGTCTTATCCTGACACACTGTAGCCTGTTGTAGAAATCTTCTTATCCTGACACACTGTAGCCTGTTGTAGAAATCTTCTTATCCTGACACACTGTAGCCTGTTGTAGAAATTGTCTTATCCTGACACACTGTAGCCTGTTGTAGAAATCGTCTTATCCTGACACACTGTAGCCTGTTCTAGAAATCGTCTTATCCTGACACACTGTAGCCTGTTCTAGAAATCATCTTATCCTGACACACTGTAGCCTGTTGTAGAAATCATCTTATCCTGACACACTGTAGCCTGTTGTAGAAATCATCTTATCCTGACACACTGTAGCCTGTTCTAGAAATCATCTTATCCTGACACACTGTAGCCTGTTCTAGAAATCATCTTATCCTGACACACTGTAGCCTGTTCTAGAAATCATCTTATCCTGACACACTGTAGCCTGTTCTAGAAATCATCTTATCCTGACACACTGTAGCCTGTTCTAGAAATCTTCTTATCCTGACACACTGTAGCCTGTTCTAGAAATCTTCTTATCCTGACACACTGTAGCCTGTTCTAGAAATCTTCTTATCCTGACACACTGTAGCCTGTTCTAGAAATCTTCTTATCCTGACACACTGTAGCCTGTTCTAGAAATCTTCTTATCCTGACACACTGTAGCCTGTTCTAGAAATCTTCTTATCCTGACACACTGTAGCCTGTTCTAGAAATCTTCTTATCCTGACACACTGTAGCCTGTTGTAGAAATTGTCTTATCCTGACACACTGTAGCCTGTTCTAGAAATCTTCTTATCCTGACACACTGTAGCCTGTTCTAGAAATCTTCTTATCCTGACACTGTGAGACAAAACAGGATTAGAGAAGGAAGAATAAGAAGACAACCATCTGAACACAATAATTGTGCCAGCAAACAATATCAACAATAATTGTGCCAGCAAACAATATCAACATTAATTGTGCCAGCAAACAATATCAACATTAATTGTGTCAGCAAACAATATCAACATTAATTGTGCTAGCAAACATCTCGTAGCTTGACAGTAGAATGTTGATTAGGAATACGAATCCAGGTTCTCATAGCTTGACAGTAGAATGCTTATCTCATAGCTTGGCATGTCATATAGAAGTTTGCTAACTGTTTGCCAACATATAGGTCTACCTGGAGTTCAGTGACATACAGATTCTGCTAACCAATCAACCAACAAACCAACCAACCAACCAAATAAAAAACGAAACTGTTAATCCCAAAATGAATAAATTAGACTGGCCAGCAAGTGATGAATTCTTGATCAGATTGATTATAGAAAAGTGACTAAATAGTGCAGCTAGTATAGCAATCAGACTAAATAGTGCAGCTAGTATAGCAATCAGACTAAATAGTGCAGCTAGTATAGCAATCAGACTAAATAGTGCAGCTAGTATAGCAATCAGACTAAATAGTGCAGCTAGTATAGCAAATATCCAATAATCTAGTATTGCAATTATCCAATAATCTAGTATAGCAAATATCCAATAATCTAGTATAGCAAATATCCAATAATCTAGTATTGCAATTATCCAATAATCTAGTATAGCAAATATCCAATAATCTAGTATTGCAATTATCCAATAATCTAGTATAGCAATTATCCATAATCTAGTATAGCAATTATCCAATAAGCGGTAAATCCGACCAATCAGTCAATTAATCAATATAACAGTACCTGACCAATCAATCAATGAATATAGCATTATCTTATACAATCAAACAGATCAGGAAAAAAAAGTGGGTACATCAACAGTACATGAACTTTGTCACAGAACAAGAAATTAAATAGTTTAACCATTCATACATCAGATCAAATGTTTCATCTGTTACTGTATGACAGTAGATGGCACTATCTGCAATTCTCAAACCAATTGTCTTGTGGGAGGTTTGGGGAGTAAACCCACTGTCAGATCAGGTGTTTCATCTGCTACTGTATGACAGTAGATGGCATCTGCAATTGTCAAACTAACTGCCTTGGGAGAGCTAGGGAAGTAAACCCTGACAGAAAATCCCCACTGCTCTGTAGGCCAGCACGGTTATGCAGAAGACTAGAGGAGTAAGCTTTGACCACAAATCCTGAGACAGGATCCCTAAGGCAGTTGATGATTAGGTGTATATTTTATTCCATCTTCTGGCATTCCCTGCTCGATTCCAAATGTACAGACTTTGGATGAAACGGTAGGAGTAGAGAGAGGTTTGTGCAAAGCACATTCCCCATATTAGCTGCCTAGGCTAGGCATAAATGGAGTGGACACTTCATCCTTGTTTTTTAAAATTGACTGTAAAGACAAAAAAGGCCATATATAATAAATCCAATGAATATAGCGGTATCCTTGACTGTAAAGACAAAAAAGGCCATATATAATAAATCCAATGAATATAGCGGTAACCTACCAATCAATGAATACAGTGAACATGAACTAAATGAGATCAAGAACTGTGTGTTGGGACCTTAAACTGAAGCGACTGTGAGGTCAAGACTCAGTGAACCAGAACTAATTAATTCCAGTTATGACACTAAAACAGGCTTCATCATTGCAGTCTGGTTAAATGACCAGAAATCAAAGAAGGAAGGCAACCATGTTTTAAAAAAACAGCTGTCCTGAAAAAATGTGTCAGAACAAAAGACATTAGATATCGCAGTCTCTCTGTAAACTATAACATAATGTATTAAAATGTCTTTATGCCCACTACAGAAAAAATTTTTGGCTTTACCTGGGGATTGAAAATGGGTCTCCTGTTTGGGAGCCTGCGCTATAATCCATTTGGCCAGATCAGGGCAGTGCTGTATATTTTCTCAGTATGATGCAGGTCTTTGAAGTGCCGCCCCTTAAATGTTTTTTTCTTTACAATAACATTCTATTTTGATTTCGCTGCCTATGCCGTCCCCCTTACAGTGCTGCCTGATGCCGCCGCCTCTCTGTATCATAGCACAGCACGGCCCTGGACCAGATGCTCCACACATTTATGATATGAGCTAAAAATCTCTTAATTTATCTCAATAACAAAAAGACAAGAAGAAAAGCAACATCAACAACAAGTATCAATACCAACATTATAGAAAGCTGCTAGGCACACAATATATATTTGTTCACAAAGGCACAGTAGAAGTGCAATGTTGTCATGAGATTATTACTATCACGTTAAAAAAAATATGTTATTCTCAATCGTCATCTTATTAACTTGATTTTTTGAGCAGGAGATGGTGCAGTGTGTCTTTATTTAGAACAGCATATGAATCTCAGTGCAAGTATGTGAGAGAATAGTATTCATTATTGACACCTAACATATGAATGTGAGAGAATAGTATTCATTATTGACACCTAACATATGAATGTCAGAGCAAGTATGTGAGAGAATAGTATTCATTATTGACACCTAACATATGAATGTCAGTGCAAGTATGTGAGAGAATAGTATTCATTATTGACACCTAACATATGAATGTCAGAGCTAGTATGTGAGACCTAACATATGAATGTCAGAGCAAGTATGTGAGACCTAACATATGAATGTCAGAGCTAGTATGTGACACCTAACATATGAATGTCAGTGCAAGTATGTGAGACCTAACATATGAATGTCAGAGCTAGTATGTGACACCTAACATATGAATGTCAGAGCTAGTATTAAAGTGGGTATCTGTAGTGAGCTTGACCACAAGCCGAGAGTACCTGGATTTTGTTGTTGACATTCTCATCAGCCGTCCCTCCATGTCTGTTATTACTACGCTGAATCTATCTGTTCTTACTATGCTTAAATCTATCTGTTCTTACTATGCTTGAATCTATCTGTTCTTACTACGCTTGAATCTATCTGTTCTTACTATGCTTGAATCTATCTGTTCTTACTATGCTTGAATCTATCTGTTATTACTATGCTTGAATCTATCTGTTCTTACTATGCTTGAATCTATCTGTTATTACTATGCTTGAATCTACCTGTTCTTACTATGCTTGAATCTATCTGTTATTACTATGCTTGAATCTATCTGTTCTTACTATGCTTGAATCTATCTGTTGTTGCCAGTTTCTGGTTGCCTATTTTTACTGGTCCAGTGTTGTTTAAATTCATTCATAGTCATCATTTTTATGATTCATACTGTGATCTCAGAGGAGTATCTTTGATAATTATTTTGGGGGCTACTGTAGTCATGTCAATACGCAGGCTGGTCAGAGAATTGCATAAATTTGTATAAAACATTAACAAAGTTGACATTTTCAGCATGGCGGACACTGAACATATAATATCAATGTCATCATTTGTATATTCAATAGTTGTAATAACAATATTTGTGACAGTAAAACAATATATATATTTGCTTTTTATATTGATTTGTTATACACATATATATATATACAGTATATATCTAATATGATGTGGTATGCAATAAGTACAAATATATCATCACAAGGTGCTCTTCATTCTGTCAATGTCTGTCATCACAAGGTACTCTTCATTCTGTCAATGTCTGTCATGACAAGTTACTCTTCAATCTGTCAATGTCTGTCATCACAACATATTCTTCATTCTGTCAATGTCTGTCATCACAACATATTCTTCATTCTGTCAATGTCTGTCATCACAAGGTACTCTTCAATCTATCAATGTCTGTCAACACAAGGTACTCTTCAATCTGTCAATGTCTGTCATCACAAAATGTTCTTCAATCTGTCAATGTCTGTCATCACAACATATTCTTCATTCTGTCAATGTCTGTCATCACATATTTTCATTCTGTCAATGTCTGTCATCACAAGGTACTCTTCAATCTGTCAATGTCTGTCAACCAGTCTCTTCAATCTGTCAATGCTGTCAACACAAGACTTTCAATCTGTCAATGTCTGTCATACATGTTCTTCAATCTGTCATGTCTGTCATCAACATGTTCTCATTCTGTCAATGTCTGTCAACACATGGCACTCTTCTTCTTCCTCTTTACTCTAATATTGTTTTGTCTCACAGCGCCAGGATAAGAAGAGAATGCTATATAAACAGTGTTTTTCATCGCCTCTGTTATCTGTGAGGTAACATAAGATAACATGCTCTTCAATGTTACAATAGTCTTTCTTCTATGTAAATTCTCAGATTCAATCTGATTATACTCAAAGAAAGATTTAGTCAGCTGGAGACTGTTATCTTCACTGAAGTTTTATTGTTTCAGTTCTACACTTGTAACTTTGGAAAGATTTAGTCAGCTGGAGACTGTTATCTTCACTGAAGTTCTATTGTTTCAGTTCTACACTTGTAACTTTGGAAAGATTTAGTCAGCTGGAGACTGTTATCTTCACTGAAGTTCTATTGTTTCAGTTCTACACTTGTAACTTTGGAAAGATTTAGTCAGCTGGAGACTGTTATCTTCACTGAAGTTCTATTGTTTCAGTTCTACACTTGTAACTTTGGAAAGATTTAGTCAGCTGGAGACTGTTATCTTCATTGACTGCTCATGCAACTGACTGCTCATCCAACTGACCGCTCATGCAACTGACTGCTCATCCAACTGATCGCTTATGCAACTGACTGCTTATGGAACTGACTGCTCATGGAACTGACTGCTCATGTAAGCGACTGCTCATGGCTTGAGATGAAGACTGTTTTTCTTTTCATAGCCAATATCATGTACACACTACACATCTGCACTGTCACATGTACACACATACACATGTATGCATTGTCCAAGATTATTAATCAGTGTCACTAACTTGTGTAGGATGGCATATGTACGTGTAACATCAGATCTCTTATATGTCAGACTTACATATGGAATGTCACTAACTTGTGTAGGATGGCATATGTACGTGTAACATCAGATCTCTTCTATGTCAGACTTACATATGGAATGTCACTAACGTTCATATTACGAAATCAGATTCTTGTCGCTTCAATGGAATCATTAGGATGCTATGCGTGTAACATCAGATCTCTTCTATAGACTACATGGAATGTACTAACTGTGTAGGATGCATATGTAATCAGATCTTTCTATGTCAGTTCGTAGTGAAAGAATCACGTTCAATATTCACAAGATCATGATCGTTGTTCTTGTCTCTTCCACAAGTTTGGTGAATCAAGGAAATGCTGATGGCTGCTACAGACATGACCATAAAACTACCACCTGAAACAATGTGAATAGATGAATGAATCAATCAATAATTCAATCAATACTTTCATCTATTTCTAGTGAAGATTTCTCATTTCCATACTAGACAATATTATTTTATCTTTGAATACTATCTGACATATATTATTATGATATGTTTGGCAGTTCTATCTAACATATATTATTATGATATGTTTGACTGTACTGACATATATTATTATGATATGTTTGACTACACTATCTGACATATATTATTATGACATGTTTGACCAGCACAAATCTATTTCCTGTAACTTCATAATTTAGCTGACATGTCATCTCTTGGCAAGAATACCAAAACTAACAGATATTATGTTTTACTTACGTGAATAAATAAAAGAGAATGGTGACAAGGTGGACAAATATCCCAGAACATCTGTGTGTGGAAGAGAAAAGAAGGAAATCATTTTATTGATCACTTTATCAACAATCTGTTAATAGGAAACTAGAATCAGAAAACAAAATTTGAACAAATTATTGATTACTTAACTCTTTTCACGCCCATTTATTTCCTCAATTTTTAAGCAGTTAATTCAAGGGAAGTAAAAAAAATTATAGATCCAACTACTTATCAATAAATAAACATATATATATTATTATATACTAAATTGAGTAAACTGGACAACCTAACAGATAACAAGGTTAAATACTATAAGTAAAACAGAAGAAGTAAACTAGAAAGACTTCTTATAAGGGAAGCAACTCTATGGCGCAGTGTGCGCTTAAAGCGTGCAACGGACTTCCATCCATTGCAGTGTGGCTAAAACGTGGAAAGAGTTAATTCATATGGACTCAATAGGTACAATGGCGGATTCTATAGAGAATGTTTAGTCAAGCTGGCCTTAAACTCTGGTCATTAGCATATTGTTATCAACTTATATAGCAACTCTATCCTATATATATATACACCAGTATCTTCTTGTTATTCCCATCATTCTTTGTAGACTCTTCATCTCTGTCGTGACTAGTTTTCTTCTATCATTTGACGTCAGCGTATTTTGATTATAATATATAAATTAAAATACATAAATAAAATATCATATATAAATTAAAATACATAAATAAAATATCATATATAAATTAAAATATATAACAAAATATCATATATAAATTAAAATATATAAATGAAATATAATATATAAATTAAAATATATAAATAAAATATACTATATAAATTAAAATATATAAATAAAATATAATATATAAATTAAAATATATAAATAAAATATAATATATTTAAATTAAAATATATAAATACAATATAATATATAAATTAAAATATATAAATAAAATATAATATCTATAAATGTTAAATAGTGAAATATATATAAATAGACTTACTAGCAATTTGAACTCCGAGTATCATGACGAGAACAGACATGAGCAGAAGAGATAACAGATGACAGATGCTGCAGACAATTGTTACAATTGAACTGTAGCTTGTATCATTTTGTTCACTCAATTTAAAGTGGTATGTGATCAACTTATATTTGAAAACCGATGCTGATGGGAAACTGGAATGTTTGATAAGATACAGATCACTAAGATCATCAAACTGTAAGGCACAGCCTGCTGTAAACAAGAGATGGTTGTGAAATGCTCTGGTGTATCCTGAGAAAAGGCACAAGATCAAACCACTAGTACCTGGCAACAAAAACACAAACCAAATTCATTTACAATAAAAGCAGGCTAAAATGATATTAGAAAATGATTGCTTTAAAAGTCTACAAACAAGTATCTCTTTTTGAATTCATCTTGTGTTAGACAGTTTAGTTGATTGCAAGTCTTTGCTGCTTTTGTTTCCATAGCATTTTTCTGTTATTGTCTGCTTTCACTCTTATCAACCATTCTTTATGATATGTGTGTGTTTGTGTGTGCGATTCATTCTATTGTGTCCCCGATATGTGCCTACAAGTGTAGGCCAGGCAAAACCCAAATATTGACAGTGTGTGAGATTTAGGTTCACCTCAAGAACTTTATCTTCAGCACAGAAATTTAACTCTAAAATAATGACATTCAGTTTCATTTCATTCATGAAATTAGTTATTGGACAAACTAGTGGATAATTTTACTGTAGTATGTCCCATTATCTATGTAGATGACAGTAGATCCATGTAAGACCCTGGAGGGTGCAAGTAGCTATAAATGCATTCATCAAAACAGTGGAACAAGAGATAAGGGACAGAAGGTGGCGATGGATAATACACACACTGAGGGACAGCATCACAAGACAGGCTCTCCGATGGAACCCCCAGGCTAATAAAGGTAAGGAAAGACCCAAGAACACCTGAAGATGGGAGTTGGGATGCATATAAATGGGGAGAGAGTGGAAAGATCTGGGAAGGATGACCTTGGTTTCAAACCTTCCTAGGGTTGAATGGTGAAGAAGAAGAAGAAGATGAACTCATCAAAACAAGACTATAAAAAAGACATTAAACAATATAGTTTTTAAAAAAATAATTCCTCTCGTACCTTTATATATTACATAGGACCTGCATGCAATTTCCCATATCGTTCTATCCTGGGCAGCTCGCTCAATCTCCTCCATGGAACCAAGACCGATATTTCTTGCCTCTCTCAGCAAAGTTTGTTTCAGGGTCTTCTTAGGTTGACCTCTCTTTCTTGAACCCTTTGCATCCCACTTCAATGCCTGCTTTGATATTCTTTGATCATTTCTCCTCAAGGTGTGTCCAACATATCTCCATCTTCTCTTTCTTATAACAGTTGTTACTTGTGGTTGACCAGAAATCCCTCTGATTTCATCACTTCTCCTGAATTCATTCCATTTTATATTCATTATTTTTCATAGACATCTATTTTCAAATGCATTCAACTTGCTTTCTATAAAAAATATAAGACAAGAAAAAAAGCAACAAGTATTCCTATTGTAAAAAATGATATGCAGAAATTACCTAAAAGTCCTAATTGCATGTAGTTACTTGCCAAGTTTATCCGACATAAAGAATTATTTGGTTGTGTTAGATCTGAGCAAATCTTGATGGCCAGCATTACAAAACAAAATGTTAGTTGCAGAGCTGTCAGTCCAGTTGATGTGTGGAAGTACTCATAACGCCAGCCTAAGGTCAGCCATGTTGTGTCTACACCTGATTAATAATAACAAGATATTCATGATGTGTCCATCAAATAAGATAACATAACTGATGTTATTGTACTCTGTACATACCAATAGCTGGTCAAATTAATATAACTGATGTTATTGTACTCTGTACATACCATTAGCTGGTCAAGAGGTATGTTAATATGGATGATGACTGTTACACATGCAGAATACTTTCTTCCCCTCCCCTCCCAAACTCTAAACAGTTGATAAACTCAATGTAATAGTAAAGTCAATACATCTGGGCACTTGCTGCATTACTGAAGTTTTCAGAATATCTCTTAATATCGTGACAGGCTGCATTAGAAACACAGGCTGCAGTTTAGATATTGAGGTTTAGTCATAGTTGGACATTTCAAATGTGACTTACAAAAATTCATTTAAAAAATAATTTTTAATTTGTCTTCTCCCATTCCTACGCTTAACGCGGAGTGAACATCCAACTATATCTTCCACCTGGGAATAGACAATAGATATTATCTTCTTCCATCCCTACGCTTAACGCTGAGTGAACATCCAACTACATCTTCCACCTGGGAATAGACACTAGATATCATCTTAGCAAATAGATGTTTTTTTCATGTCCATTATCTAAAATATCTCTGAAGTTAGAGAAAGAAAGCCTGTATGATGAGGAACATTGATAAAATATCTCTGAAGTTAGAGAAAGAAAGTCTATATGATGAGGAACATTGATAAAATATCTCTGAAGTTAGAGAAAGAAAGTCTATATGATGAGGAACATTGATAAAATATCTCTGAAGTTAGAGAAAGAAAGCCTGTATGATGAGAAACATTGATAAAATATCTCTGAAGTTAGAGAAAGAAAGCCTGTATGATGAGGAACATTGATAAAATATCTCTGAAGTTAGAGAAAGAAAGCCTGTATGATGAGGAACATTGATAAAATATCTCTGAAGTTAGAGAAAGAAAGCCTGTATGATGAGGAACACTGATAAAATATCTCTGAAGTTAGAGAAAGAAAGCCTGTATGATGAGGAACACTCATAAAATATCTCTGAAGTTAGAGAAAGAAAGTCTGTATGATGAGGAACATTGATAAAATATCTCTGAAGTTAGAGAAAGAAAGTCTGTAGGATGAGGAACATTGATAAAATATCTCTGAAGTTAGAGAAAGAAAGTCTGTAGGATGAGGAACACTCATAAAATATCTCTGAAGTTAGAGAAAGAAAGTCTGTATGATGAGGAACATTGATAAAATATCTCTGAAGTTAGAGAAAGAAAGCCTGTATGATGAGGAACATTGATAAAATATCTCTGAAGTTAGAGAAAGAAAGTCTGTAGGATGAGGAACATTGATAAAATATCTCTGAAGTTAGAGAAAGAAAGTCTGTAGGATGAGGAACACTCATAAAATATCTCTGAAGTTAGAGAAAGAAAGTCTGTATGATGAGGAACATTGATAAAATATCTCTGAAGTTAGAGAAAGAAAGCCTGTATGATGAGGAACATTGATAAAATATCTCTGAAGTTAGAGAAAGAAAGCCTGTATGATGAGGAACATTGATAAAATATCTCTGAAGTTAGAGAAAGAAAGTCTGTAGGATGAGGAACATTGATAAAATATCTCTGAAGTTAGAGAAAGAAAGTCTATATGATGAGGAACATTGATAAAATATCTCTGAAGTTAGAGAAAGAAAGCCTGTATGATGAGGAACATTGATAAAATATCTCTGAAGTTAGAGAAAGAAAGTCTGTAGGATGAGGAACACTCATAAAATATCTCTGAAGTTAGAGAAAGAAAGTCTGTATGATGAGGAACATTGATAAAATATCTCTGAAGTTAGAGAAAGAAAGTCTATATGATGAGAAACATTGATAAAATATCTCTGAAGTTAGAGAAAGAAAGCCTGTATGATGAGGAACATTGATAAAATATCTCTGAAGTTAGAGAAAGAAAGCCTGTATGATGAGGAACATTGATAAAATATCTCTGAAGTTAGAGAAAGAAAGTCTATATGATGAGGAACATTGATAAAATATCTCTGAAGTTAGAGAAAGAAAGCCTGTATGATGAGGAACATTGATAAAATATCTCTGAAGTTAGAGAAAGAAAGTCTGTATGATGAGGAACATTGATAAAATATCTCTGAAGTTAGAGAAAGAAAGCCTGTATGATGAGAAACATTGATAAAATATCTCTGAAGTTAGAGAAAGAAAGCCTGTATGATGAGAAACATTGATAAAATATCTCTGAAGTTAGAGAAAGAAAGTCTGTATGATGAGGAACATTGATAAAATATCTCTGAAGTTAGAGAAAGAAAGTCTATATGATGAGGAACATTGATAAAATATCTCTGAAGTTAGAGAAAGAAAGTCTGTATGATGAGGAACACTCATAAAATATCTCTGAAGTTAGAGAAAGAAAGTCTGTATGATGAGAAACATTGATAAAATATCTCTGAAGTTAGAGAAAGAAAGTCTAATGATGAGGAACATTGATAAAATATCTCTGAAGTTAGAGAAAGAAAGCCTGTAGGATGAGGAACATTGATAAAATATCTCTGAAGTTAGAGAAAGAAAGCCTGTAGGATGAGAAACATTGATAAAATATCTCTGAAGTTAGAGAAAGAAAGCCTGTATGATGAGGAACACTCATAAAATATCTCTGAAGTTAGAGAAAGAAAGCCTGTATGATGAGGAACATTGATAAAATATCTCTGAAGTTAGAGAAAGAAAGTCTGTAGGATGAGGAACATTGATAAAATATCTCTGAAGTTAGAGAAAGAAAGCCTGTATGATGAGGAACATTGATAAAATATCTCTGAAGTTAGAGAAAGAAAGCCTGTATGATGAGGAACACTCATAAAATATCTCTGAAGTTAGAGAAAGAAAGCCTGTATGATGAGGAACACTCATAAAATATCTCTGAAGTTAGAGAAAGAAAGTCTGTATGATGAGGAACATTGATAAAATATCTCTGAAGTTAGAGAAAGAAAGTCTGTAGGATGAGGAACATTGATAAAATATCTCTGAAGTTAGAGAAAGAAAGTCTGTATGATGAGGAACACTCATAAAATATCTCTGAAGTTAGAGAAAGAAAGTCTGTATGATGAGGAACATTGATAAAATATCTCTGAAGTTAGAGAAAGAAAGTCTGTATGATGAGAAACATTGATAAAATATCTCTGAAGTTAGAGAAAGAAAGTCTGTATGATGAGGAACATTGATAAAATATCTCTGAAGTTAGAGAAAGAAAGTCTGTATGATGAGGAACACTGATAAAATATCTCTGAAGTTAGAGAAAGAAAGCCTGTATGATGAGGAACACTCATAAAATATCTCTGAAGTTAGAGAAAGAAAGTCTATATGATGAGGAACATTGATAAAATATCTCTGAAGTTAGAGAAAGAAAGCCTGTATGATGAGGAACATTGATAAAATATCTCTGAAGTTAGAGAAAGAAAGCCTGTATGATGAGAAACATTGATAAAATATCTCTGAAGTTAGAGAAAGAAAGTCTATATGATGAGAAACATTGATAAAATATCTCTGAAGTTAGAGAAAGAAAGTCTATATGATGAGGAACATTGATAAAATATCTCTGAAGTTAGAGAAAGAAAGTCTGTATGATGAGAAACATTGATAAAATATCTCTGAAGTTAGAGAAAGAAAGTCTGTATGGTGAGGAACATTGATAAAATATCTCTGAAGTTAGAGAAAGAAAGTCTGTATGATGAGAAACATTGATAAAATATCTCTGAAGTTAGAGAAAGAAAGTCTGTATGATGAGAAACATTGATAAAATATCTCTGAAGTTAGAGAAAGAAAGTCTGTATGATGAGGAACATTGATAAAATATCTCTGAAGTTAGAGAAAGAAAGCCTGTATGATGAGGAACATTGATAAAATATCTCTGAAGTTAGAGAAAGAAAGTCTGTATGATGAGAAACATTGATAAAATATCTCTGAAGTTAGAGAAAGAAAGCCTGTATGATGAGAAACATTGATAAAATATCTCTGAAGTTAGAGAAAGAAAGTCTGTATGATGAGGAACATTGATAAAATATCTCTGAAGTTAGAGAAAGAAAGCCTGTATGATGAGAAACATTGATAAAATATCTCTGAAGTTAGAGAAAGAAAGTCTGTATGATGAGGAACATTGATAAAATATCTCTGAAGTTAGAGAAAGAAAGCCTGTATGATGAGGAACATTGATAAAATATCTCTGAAGTTAGAGAAAGAAAGCCTGTATGATGAGAAACATTGATAAAATATCTCTGAAGTTAGAGAAAGAAAGCCTGTATGGTGAGGAACATTGATAAAAAGGAAAGTAGGCTTTCATACAAAAATCAGTCAGAGACGCCATATTAGGTGTCATGGCTACATCTGAATTCATAGTGGGTGAACACAAGAAGAAGAAGAACAAATATATATATTTTTTTTATGTGAAGATATTTAATTCAAGCATTGTCATGTTTCAACCATCTCTCTGATGTAGCTATTTATTTCAATCTTCTCTCTGATGTAGCTATTTATTTCAATCTTCTCTCTGATGTAGCTATTTATTTCAATCTTCTCTCTGATGTAGCTATTTATTTCAATCTTCTCTCTGATGTAGCAATTTATTTCAACCTTCTCTCTGATGTAGCTATTTATTTCAACCTTCTCTCTGATGTAGCTATTTATTTCAATCTTCTCTCTGATGTAGCTATTTATTTCAATCTTCTCTCTGATGTAGCTATTTATTTCAATCTTCTCTCTGATGTAGCAATTTGTTTCAATCTTCTCTCTGATGTAGCTATTTATTTCAATCTTCTCTCTGATGTAGCTATTTATTTCAATCTTCTCTCTGATGTAGCTATTTATATCAATCTTCTCTCTGATGTAGCAATTTGTTTCAATCTTCTCTCTGATGTAGCTATTTATTTCAATCTTCTCTCTGATGTAGCTATTTATTTCAACCTTCTCTCTGATGTAGCAATTTGTTTCAATCTTCTCTCTGATGTAGCTATTTGTTTCAATCTTCTCTCTGATGTAGCTATTTATTTCAATCTTCTCTCTGATGTAGCTATTTATTTCAATCTTCTCTCTGATGTAGCTATTTATTTCAATCTTCTTTCTGATGTAGCTATTTATTTCAATCTTCTCTCTGATGTAGCTATTTATTTCAATCTTCTCTCTGATGTAGCTATTTATTTCAATCTTCTCTCTGATGTAGCTATTTATTTCAATCTTCTCTCTGATGTAGCTATTTATTTCAATCTTCTCTCTGATGTAGCTATTTATTTCAATCTTCTCTCTGATGTAGCTATTTATTTCAATCTTCTCTCTGATGTAGCTATTTATTTCAATCTTCTCTCTGATGTAGCAATTTGTTTCAACCATCTCTCTGATGTAGCTATTTATTTCAATCTTCTCTCTGATGTAGCTATTTATTTCAATCTTCTTTCTGATGTAGCTATTTATTTCAATCTTCTCTCTGATGTAGCTATTTATTTCAATCTTCTCTCTGATGTAGCTATTTATTTCAATCTTCTCTCTGATGTAGCTATTTGTTTCAATCTTCTCTCTGATGTAGCTATTTATTTCAATCTTCTCTCTGATGTAGCTATTTATTTCAACCTTCTCTCTGATGTAGCTATTTATTTCAATCTTCTCTCTGATGTAGCTATTTATTTCAATCTTCTCTCTGATGTAGCTATTTATTTCAATCTTCTCTCTGATGTAGCTATTTATTTCAATCTTCTCTCTGATGTAGCTATTTATTTCAATCTTCTCTCTGATGTAGCTATTTGTTTCAACCTTCTCTCTGATGTAGCTATTTATTTCAATCTTCTCTCTGATGTAGCTATTTATTTCAACCATCTCTCTGATGTAGCTATTTATTTCAATCTTCTCTCTGATGTAGCTATTTATTTCAACCATCTCTCTGATGTAGCTATTTATTTCAATCTTCTCTCTGATGTAGCTATTTATTTCAACCATCTCTCTGATGTAGCTATTTATTTCAATCTTCTCTCTGATGTAGCTATTTATTTCAACCATCTCTCTGATGTAGCAATTTATTTCAATCTTCTCTCTGATGTAGCTATTTATTTCAATCTTCTCTCTGATGTAGCTATTTATTTCAACCTTCTCTCTGATGTAGCTATTTGTTTCAACCTTCTCTCTGATGTAGCTATTTGTTTCAACCTTCTCTCTGATGTAGCTATTTATTTCAATCTTCTCTCTGATGTAGCTATTTATTTCAACCATCTCTCTGATGTAGCTATTTATTTCAATCTTCTCTCTGATGTAGCTATTTATTTCAACCATCTCTCTGATGTAGCTATTTATTTCAATCTTCTCTCTGATGTAGCTATTTATTTCAATCTTCTCTCTGATGTAGCTATTTGTTTCAATCTTCTCTCTGATGTAGCTATTTATTTCAATCTTCTCTCTGATGTAGCTATTTATTTCAATCTTCTCTCTGATGTAGCTATTTATTTCAATCTTCTCTCTGATGTAGCTATTTATTTCAATCTTCTCTCTGATGTAGCTATTTATTTCAATCTTCTCTCTGATGTAGCTATTTATTTCAATCTTCTCTCTGATGTAGCTATTTATTTCAATCTTCTCTCTGATGTAGCTATTTATTTCAATCTTCTCTCTGATGTAGCTATTTATTTCAACCATCTCTCTGATGTAGCAATTTATTTCAATCTTCTCTCTGATGTAGCTATTTATTTCAATCTTCTCTCTGATGTAGCTATTTATTTCAATCTTCTCTCTGATGTAGCAATTTGTTTCAACCATCTCTCTGATGTAGCTATTTATTTCAATCTTCTCTCTGATGTAGCAATTTGTTTCAACCATCTCTCTGATGTAGCTATTTGTTTCAACCTTCTCTCTGATGTAGCTATTTATTTCAATCTTCTCTCTGATGTAGCTATTTATTTCAATCTTCTCTCTGATGTAGCTATTTATTTCAACCTTCTCTCTGATGTAGCTATTTATTTCAATCTTCTCTCTGATGTAGCTATTTATTTCAATCTTCTCTCTGATGTAGCTATTTATTTCAATCTTCTCTCTGATGTAGCTATTTATTTCAATCTTCTCTCTGATGTAGCTATTTGTTTCAATCTTCTCTCTGATGTAGCTATTTATTTCAATCTTCTCTCTGATGTAGCTATTTATTTCAATCTTCTCTCTGATGTAGCTATTTGTTTCAATCTTCTCTCTGATGTAGCTATTTATTTCAATCTTCTCTCTGATGTAGCTATTTGTTTCAATCTTCTCTCTGATGTAGCTATTTATTTCAATCTTCTCTCTGATGTAGCAATTTATTTCAATCTTCTCTCTGATGTAGCTATTTGTTTCAATCTTCTCTCTGATGTAGCTATTTATTTCAATCTTCTCTCTGATGTAGCTATTTATTTCAATCTTCTCTCTGATGTAGCTATTTGTTTCAATCTTCTCTCTGATGTAGCAATTTGTGACACTATCACTTCTTATGTTCTTGGCTACTTTTCAGGAACGTCTTGTTTCACATACGGCTACTTTCTGTGCCTGTGCTTTATTCATTGTCCATGTTTGGCACTAATTGCAGAAAGTAGGAGTGAAGATGCTTTTGATCATTTATTGTTTAGCTGGCAGGGAGATGTTTGGATGTCTGAGTAGTGAAGCTAGTTAGGACAGCGTTTGTCTTCAAAACTCTAGCTTCTATTTTTCTGTTGAGTTCTCCATTTTCTGAAAATATACTTCTTAAGTATTTGAAAATAAAAAGTATAAAAAACAATCAATCAAGTGCCATGTCTCCTGGCATAGCAATCTTGTCTCTACACAACTCTCACTCTCTCTCCCCCTCCCTCTCTCCCTCCCTCTCCCTCCCTTCCTCTCTCTCTCCCTCTCTCTCTGGTCTAATTTATCAGTTCTGATACAAAACTCTTGTCTAATCATGATGTCAGACCATCCAACATCTTTTCACTCTGTCTTCCTTAATCTCTACTTTCCTGTTTTTTTACTTGTTGTGACCAGATGTTACACACATCCTATTCGAAAAATATATGAAAATGAAAATCGTTGCATATCCTTTACAGGACATAGTCATCAACAACAGTAAACAAGTTGTCGATTTTCTAGGCACCACTTACAAATTCAGTAGTTTTCCATTGCTTTCTGAACGGTGAGGTCTATTTTTATCGTCGTAAAATCCGAGGAACTAATTTGCTTCCAACCTTGCCCACCGCAGAGTTTGAACCAGGTACGCTTGGGTTGTGATCAAGCTTACTACTGCTTAAACTACAGACACTCATATCACTACCGCTTGCTACAGACACTCACATCACTACCGCTTGCTACAGACACTCACATCACTACCGCTTGCTACAGACACTCACATCACTACCGCTTGCTACAGACACTCACATCACTACCGCTTGCTACAGACACTCATATCACTACCACTTGCTGCAGACACTCATATCACTACCGCTTGCTACAGACACTCACATCACTACCGCTTGCTACAGACACTCACATCACTACCGCTTGCTACAGACACTCATATCACTACCACTTGCTGCAGACACTCATATCACTACCGCTTGCTACAGACACTCACATCACTACCGCTTGCTACAGACACTCATATCACTACCGCTTGAGCTACAGACACTCATATCACTACCACTTGAGCTACAGACACTCATATCACTACCGCTTGCTACAGACACTCATATCACTACCACTTGCTACAGACACTCATATCACTACCGCTGCACAGACACTCATATCACTACCGCTTGGCTACAGACACTCATATCACTACCGCTTGTACAGACACTCATATCACTACCACTTACTACAGACACTCATATCACTACCGCTTGCTACAGACACTCATATCACTACCACTTGCTACAGACACTCATATCACTACCGCTTGCTACAGACACTCATATCACTACCACTTGCTACAGACACTCATATCACTACCACTTGAGCTACAGACACTCATATCACTACCACTTGAGGCTACAGACACCATATCACTACCACTTGCTACAGACACTCATATCAACCAGCTGAGCTACAGACACTCATATCACTACCACTTGAGCTACAGACACTCATCATCACTACCGCTCTGCCACAGCCTCATATCACTACAGCTTGCTACAGACACTCATATCACTACCGCTGAGCTACAGACACTCACATCACTACCGCTTGAGCTACAGACACTCATATCACTACCACTTGCTACAGACACTCATATCACTACCGCTTGCTACAGACACTCATATCAGAAAAATAAATACTGATGTTAAAAGTGATATTATGAATAATATTTATAGTAATGAAATAACTTAAAAGGTATCGAATGAACACACACTATTACCTGCTCCCCAGGCGAGCCATACAACCAAAGACATGAATGACAGCACCCATCCTTCACTGGTGACCACTGGTTGACCATCATGTTTAACATCACTACTCAAACAGATCTCATGGCCACAGTTGTTCTTCACAATATCATCAGCATGTGTCGTGCAGACTTCATTTATTTTCTCATACTGCAGCATCCCTGGAGATATAGCGTAAAGTGAAATAACAGAGATAAGAAGGGAGATGAACAGTGATAAGAAGGGAGATGAACAGAGATAAGTAGGGAGATGAACAGAGATAAGAAGGGAGATGAACAGAGATAAGTAGGGAGATGAACAGAGATAAGAAGGGAGATGAACAGAGATAAGAAGGGAGATGAACAGAGATAAGAAGGGAGATGAACAGAGATAAGAAGGGAGATGAACAGTGATAAGAAGGGAGATGAACAGAGATAAGAAGGGAGATGAACAGTGATAAGAAGGGAGATGAACAGAGATAAGAAGGGAGATGAACAGAGATAAGTAGGGAGATGAACAGTGATAAGAAGGGAGATGAACAGAGATAAGTAGGGAGATGAACAGAGATAAGTAGGGAGATGAACAGAGATAAGAAGGGAGATGAACAGTGATAAGAAGGGAGATGAACAGAGATAAGTAGGGAGATGAACAGAGATAAGTAGGGAGATGAACAGAGATAAGAAGGGAGATGAACAGTGATAAGTAGGGAGATGAACAGTGATAAGAAGGGAGATGAACAGTGATAAGAAGGGAGATGAACAGAGATAAGTAGGGAGATGAGCAGTGATAAGTAGGGAGATGAGCAGTGATAAGTAGGGAGATGAGCAGTGATATGAAGGGAGATAAACAGTGATACTAAGGGAGATGAGCAGTGATTCGAAGGGAGATGAACAGTGATAAGAATGGAGATGAACAGTGATAAGAATGGAGATGAACAGTGATAAGTAGGGAGATGAACAGTGATAAGTAGGGAGATGAACAGTGATAAGAAGGGAGATGAACAGTGATAAGTAGGGAGATGAACAGTGATAAGAAGGGAGATGAACAGTGATAAGTAGGGAGATGAACAGTGATAAGAAGGGAGATGAACAGTGATAAGTAGGGAGATGAACAGTGATAAGAAGGGAGATGAACAGTGATAAGAAGGGAGATGAACAGTGTAGAAAAAAGGAAGCATGTAATGATCTAAAGAGTTATGTTTCTTGTAATAAGTAGATCATAACAGAAATAGTACACTCTGTTTAGTAGTATAATATCTTGATATTACATCACTTCATGTCAGCTCATAGATCAAGGAGAACTGAAACCAAGTCACAGACAGTGAATGTGATGTGATGGTGTCTGTTCACTTCATGTCAGCTCATAGATCAAGGCGAGCTGAAACCAAGTCACAGACAGTGAATGTGATGTGATGGTGTCTGTTCACTTCATGTCAACTCATAGATCAAGGAGAGCGGAAACCAAGTCACAGACAGTGAATGTGATGTGATGGTGTCTGTTCACTTCATGTCAACTCATAGATCAAGGAGAACTGAAACCAAGTCACAGACAGTGAATGTGATGTGATGGTGTCTGTTCACTTCATGTCAACTCATAGATCAAGGAGAACTGAAACCAAGTCACAGACAGTGAATGTGATTGAATGTCTGTTCACTTCATTCAACCTAGATCAAGAGACAGCATAACCAAGTCACACAGTGAATGTGATGGTGTCTGTTCACTTCATGTCAACTCATGATCAGAGACTGAACCAAGTCACAGACAGTGAATGTGATTGATGGTGTCTGTTCATTCATGTCAACTCATAGATCAAGGAGAACTGAAACCAAGTCACAGACAGGAATGGATGTGATGGTCTGTTCACTTCATGTCAACTCATAGATCAGGAGGCGGAAACCAAGTCACGACAGTAATGGATGATGGTGTCTGTTCACTTCATGTCAACTCATAGATCAAGGAGAGCAGAAACCAAGTCACAGACAGTGAATGTATGGTTCTGTTCACTTCATGTCAACTCATAGATCAGGGGACTGAACCAAGTCACAGACAGTGAAGTGATGTGATGGTGTCGTTCACTTCATGTCAACTCATAGATCAGGAGGCGAACCAAGTCACAGACAGTGAATGTGATGGTGTCTGTTCACTTCATGTCAACTCATAGATCAAGGAGAACTGAAACCAAGTCACAGACAGTGAATGTGATGTGATGGTGTCTGTTCACTTCATGTCAACTCATAGATCAAGGAGAGGAAACAGTCACAGACAGTGAATGTGATGTGATGGTGTCTGTTCACTTCATGTCAACTCATAGATCAAGGAGAACTGAAACCAAGTCACAGACAGTGAATGTGATGTGATGGTGTCTGTTCACTTCATGTCAACTCATAGATCAAGGAGAGCAGAAACCAAGTCCAGACAGTGAATTGATGGGGTCTGTTCACTTCATTTTATTTCATTTGATTTCAATCTTTCTAATGAATTGTGACTAGGCAAGCAGCTTTACAGCCTGCTTATTTCGATTTTGAACTGTCAATGGTTATTTTACGTGCATAACTTGAACATAGGACCTACATTTATCGCCGTCACCGACAGGACTAGGAACTAGATCTCAACTACACTAAGATATGACTAGGAACTAGATCTCAACTACACTAAGATATGACTAGGAACTAGATCTCAACTACACTAAGACAGGACTAGGAACTAGATCTTAACTACACTAAGATAGGACTAGGAACTAGATCTCACCTACACTAAGATAGGACTAGGAACTAGATCTCAACTACATTAAGATAGTACTAGGAACTAGATCTCACCTACACTAAGATAGGACTAGGAACTAGATCTCAACTACACTAAGATAGGAACTAGATCTCAACTACACTAAGATAGGACTAAGAACTAGATCTCACCTACACTAAGATAGGACTAGGAACTAGATCTCACCTACACTAAGATAGGACTAGGAACTAGATCTCACCTACACTAAGATAGGACTAGGAACTAGATCTCACCTACACTAAGATAGGAACTAGATCTCAACTACACTAAGATAGGACTAGGAACTAGATCTCAACTACACTAAGATAGGACTAGGAACTAGATCTCACCTACACTAAGATAGGACTAGGAACTAGATCTCACCTACACTAAGATAGGACTAGGAACTAGATCTCACCTACACTAAGATAGGAACTAGATCTCAACTACACTGAGATAGGACTAGGAACTAGATCTCAACTACACTAAGAAGGACTAGAACTAGATCTCACTACACTGAGATAGACTAGGAACTGATCTCAACTACACTAGATAGGACTAGGAACTAGATCTCAACTACACTGAGATAGGACTAGGAACTAGATCTCAACTACACTAAGATAGGACTAGAACTAGATCTAACTACACTAAGATAGGACTAGGAACTGATCTCACCTACACTAAGATAGGACTAGGAACTAGATCTCACCTACACTAAGATAGGACTAGGAACTAGATCTCACCTACACTAAGATAGGACTAGGAACTAGATCTCACCTACACTAAGATAGGACTAGGAACTAGATCTCACCTACACTAAGATAGGACTAGGAACTAGATCTCACCTACACTAAGATAGGAACTTGATCTTACCTACACTAAGATAGGAACTTGATCTCACCTACACTAAGATAGGACTAGGAACTAGATCTCAACTACACTAAGATAGGACTAGGAACTAGATCTTAACTACACTAAGATAGGACTAGGAACTAGATCTCACCTACACTAAGATAGGACTAGGAACTAGATCTCACCTACACTAAGATAGGACTAGAACTAGATCTCAACTACACTAAGATAGGACTAGGAACTAGATCTCAACTACACTAAGATAGGACTAGGAACTAGATCTCAACTACACTAAGATAGGACTAGGAACTAGATCTCAACTACACTAAGATAGGACTAGGAACTAGGATCTCACCTACACTAAGATAGGACTAGGAACTAGATCTCACCTACACTAAGATAGGACTAGGAACTTGATCTCACCTACACTAAGATAGGACTAGGAACTAGATCTCACCTACACTAAGATAGGACTAGGAACTAGATCTCACCTACACTAAGATAGGACTAGGAACTAGATCTCACCTACACTAAGATAGGACTAGGAACTAGATCTCACCTACACTAAGATAGGACTAGGAACTAGATCTCACCTACACTAAGATAGGAACTTGATCTTACCTACACTAAGATAGGAACTTGATCTCACCTACACTAAGATAGGACTAGGAACTAGATCTCACCTACACTAAGATAGGACTAGGAACTAGATCTCACCTACACTAAGATAGACTAGAACTTGATCTCACCTACACTAAGATAGGACTAGGAACTAGATCTCACCTACACTAAGATATGACTAGGAACTAGATCTCACCTACACTAAGATAGGAACTTGATCTCACCTACACTAAGATAGGAACTTGATCTCACCTACACTAAGATAGGACTAGGAACTAGATCTCACCTACACTAAGATAGGAACTAGATCTCAACTACACTAAGATAGGACTAGGAACTAGATCTCAACTACACTAAGATAGGACTAGGAACTAGATCTCACCTACACTAAGATAGGACTAGGAACTAGATCTCACCTACACTAAGATAGGAACTAGATCTAGTCCACTACACTAGAAGACTAGGAACTAGATCTCACCTACACTAAGATAGGACTAGGAACTAGATCTCACCTACACTAAGATATGACTAGAACCCAGATCTCACCTACACTAAGATAGGACTAGAACTAGATCTCACCTACACTAAGATAGGACTAGGAACTAGATCTCACCTACACTAAGATAGGAACTTGATCTCACCTACACTAAGATAGGAACTTGATCTCACCTACACTAAGATAGGACTAGAACTCAGATCTCCTACACTAAGATAGGACTAGGAACTTGATCTCACCTACACTAAGATAGGACTAGGAACTAGATCTCACCTACACTAAGATAGGACTAGGAACTAGATCTCACCTACACTAAGATAGGACTAGAAACTAGATCTCACCTACACTAAGATAGGACTAGGAACCTAGATCTCACCTACACTAAGATAGGACTAGGAACTAGATCTCAACTACACTAAGATAGGACTAGGAACTAGATCTCACCTACACTAAGATAGGACTAGGAACTAGATCTCACCTACACTAAGATAGGACTAGGAACTAGATCTCAACTACACTAAGATAGGACTAGTAACTAGATCTCACTCACTAAGATAGGACTAGGAACTAGATCTCACTACACTAAGATAGAGATTCTAGGAACCAGATTCAACAACTAGTATAGAACAGAGCAGCACTGAACTAAGTATTCTAAGATAGATAACTGAGTTAATCTATACTAAGTATAAAATATAACTATGATTCAGTAACATATACCTAACAGATGACTATGACAGATTCACTATGCACTAAGAGGATCTGAGCTGAATAGATCTCATGGACAAAGATAAAAGTCACTTAGATTACATGTGTCGTCAGTACCCAATACAACATGACTAGGAACAGAGATCTCAGATGCAATAATGTCTATGGAAATAGAATAATTAACCTACAATAAGATTGCAGGGAATATAGGATACTCAGTTCACACATGATAGTGATTAGGAATTTGATCTCTATTCTAATGAAATTAGACTATGGAAATGATTAACCTAACTAAGAAGATATAGTGATACTCTTCTATGAAGTATAGTGATACTGTTCTATGGAAGATTAGTGATACTGCTTCATGGAAGATATAGTGATACTACTCTATGGAAGATATAGTGATACTGCTTCTATGGAAGACATAGAAATACATTCAAGCTCAAGTCAGACATAACACACATTTCCAACTTGAGACGAATTATTTTTAAAACAACTTATCATAGATCAATTATTAACATCATAAAATAATGTTTATATACTGTGTGCTAGTTCATACACATCAAACTGTGTGCTAGTTCATCACATCAAACTGTGTGCTAGTTCAACACATCAAACTGTGTGCTAGTTCATACACATCAAACTGTGTGTGCTAGTTCATACACATCAAACTGTGTGTGCTAGTTCATACACATCAAACTGGTACCCATGTCATATTTTTGTGGTGCACTATTTTACTCTGCCGGATTTATAGTTAATAAAAAATCAAGAAAAGAAGACTAGTTCCTTTTATTTTTCGCAGTGCATCCATGAACATGATCTTCCCACTTTTGCAATGTTATTTTATTTTGTAACCATCATACTTTTCCATGACCCCACACTTTTCTTTTTTATTGGAGAAAGCATCGTCATGACAACTAAATTAACATTACTATTGTTATTACTATTATTAGTATTATTGAAATATTCACATCGAGTCCACACCACTCACAACCATCAGTCAGATGTGCCCCTTCACCTCTCACAACCATTAGTCAGATGTGCCCCTGCACCTCTCACAACCATCAGTCAGATGTGCCCCTGCGCCTCTCCCAACCATCAGTCAGATGTGCCCCAATAAGTAAAAACGTTGGAAAGCACTGATCTAGATAGAGCGATGCTGTATTGTAAGGAGATTGATATAGACAAACAGATGATGTATTGTAAGGAGATTGATATAGACAAACAGATGATGTATTGTAAGGAGATTGATATAGACAAACAGATGATGTATTGTAAGGAGATTGATATAGACAAACAGATGATGTATTGTAAGGAGATTGATATAGACAAACAGATGATGTATTGTAAGGAGATTGATATAGACAAACAGATGATGTATTGTAAGGAGATTGATATAGACAAACAGATGATGTATTGTAAGGAGATTGATATAGACAAACAGATGATGTATTTCAAGGGTCTCTTTGGTGTAGAGATTACGTACTCATCTCTCGTGCCAAAGGTACCAGGTTCGCTCCCTTGTGAAGTCATCAGGATATTTTTCCAGAGATCCTGATCTCAGTGTAGGTGAGATCGAGTTCCTAGTACTATCGGAGACGGACGATAAAACGTAGTTCCAGTGTTCAATTTGAGCACGTAAAAGAACCCTTGGAAGTTCAAAATCGAGAAGAGCAGGCTGGAAAGCAGCTGCCCGGGCAAAATTCATAAGAAAAGTTTACATTTAAAATTCCTGAAAAAATGTCTTCTACATCTTCAAAGTTACAACGGGGACCCTCGCCAGTGCTACGGAATTCATACACAGCGCCTGAGGTCTTTCTGTGTAAGAAAGAGACAGGAGCACACATTGTTAGTCACCGAAGTGCAATGATGATGGTATTATCCTTACAATCAACCAATCAATCAAGGAGATTGATATAGACAAGCACATGATGTCTTGTATCCTGAATAATCTACATGAAAAGATATAACTAAATCCAAGTAAATGAAAAGGGATGAAGAATATACTGAACAAGTAGACACTAAACATGGGGCAAAGCAAAGACACTCCATACACAAAAACAGAAGAAAAAGATGGAATTCTTTAACAAGAGAATAATATTCCTGCACACATAAATACATTTATAATAAAACAAGTACCTTAAGAAGTATGGTGAAAGTGTAATACCCACAGCTTGCACAGACAATGATATTCCAGCACCTAGAGGTATTGACAGACAAATATAACATAATTACACTCCATATACTTGATTTCAAAATTTTTTGGACAGTTTTATTTATATTTTATGTAGATGTGAATTTTATTTGTATTTTATGAAGATTATGAGTTTCATTTCTAGATATCACCAGCACTATCTACTTGCTTTTATTTTAATACTATCTCTATTTGTATTTTATATCATGTCTATCAGTATGTATGTGTATGGTATTGTTTGTTATACCGGGGGATTAATGCCTCTTTAAGGTGAGTCATGAACTTTCAACCTAAGGATTACGCAGCCACTTTGGGGGTTATAACAGAGCATATAGGCTAACAAACATGAAATATAAGAATTAACTCCTTGTGTAGAATTCATGTATGGTATTATTTATTTACAGCAAGTATAAATGTTTTTGAAGAGCAGCATTTGGCCGAATGGATTAGAGCACTACTCCCATGCAGGAGACCCGTGTTCAATCCACTGTATAGCCAAGAGTTTTTCTGTTGGGGCATAAAGAAAAATCCTGACAGGAACAGTTTCGCAGCGATTGCACTAGACCTGCAGTCATTAAATTCCTCAGGCTCTCATCTCCCCTCTGTCCTACTTCCCCCTAAAAAGTGGTACTACAGGGGAAGTAACTTCAGTTTAAAAATTTTATATATATGTTTTGAAAATATTCAATGTATTGGATACAGTTACGTACAAAAGAAAAAACTCAGTAAAATACTTTTATTTCATGTCGAGTTAAAGTTGTTAACTGAACTTTTATTTCATGTCAGTAAGTTGTTAACTGAACTTTTATTTCATGTCAGTAAGTTGTTAACTGAACTTTTATTTCATGTCAGTAAGTTGCTAACTGAACTTTTATTTCATGTCAGTAAGTTGCTAACTGAACTTTTATTTAATGTCAGTAAGTTGCTAACTGAACTTTTATTTCATGTCAGTAAGTTGCTAACTGAACTTTTATTTCATGTCAGTAAGTTGCTAACTGAACTTTTATTTCATGTCAGTAAGTTGTTAACTGAACTTTTATTTCATGACAGTAAGTTGTTAACTGAACTTTTATTTCATGTCAGTAAGTTGCTAACTGAACTTTTATTTCATGACAGTAAGTTGTTAACTGAACTTTTATTTCATGTCAGTAAGTTGTTAACTGAACATATAAACTAAAACCAGTTCGTTGAATTTATGTATGTTTATATCATAATCCTATAGATGCAGCGGGTTGGCGGAAAAGCCACAGGTTCTCCAGATTTACGGTGTTCGTGGAACCAAATTGAAGGGTTACGATGTCCATGGCAACGAGCCGAAGAGCTGAAAGCTCAAGTGCTTCTGGATCGAGGGGGAGGAACATAATCCTATACATAAAAACTGATATCATAGCAACCAGATGTCATGTCTATGGCAGAAGCCCCTACTGGACAAATATGCTCCAACTACAGAACAGAATTCTCAGCTGTCCTCATATCGGCACATCTCATGAATAAGCTGCAAGCAGACAAGATGATCTTTCTTACAGACTATAACCTATACAATCGATGGAAGCTAAATCTGTTGACAGCATGCTACAGAATATAGAAGGAGAACTTTATTATTTTTGAACTCATAATTGAACTTTCTCATTTTCATAAATATGTACTAGACTGGCTCCCTTGACAAGCTACTTTTATCTTGAACACCCTGTATAATGCAATGGTCTGGTAACTAATGATATTTATCAGTTTACCTGTAATTATACAAAATGAGATCATCTGTAGCGATCCCGTTTCAAGCCATGTCCAGAGAAGTCCAGCAGACGTCAGAAGACCACCAATGGCTAAGGCAATTGAAGCGTCAGGCACCACACGGCTCAAAGCAAGAGATGGCGGAGCTGCAAATTCATGTATTAACATTTTATAATTATTAGATGTCCCAATTAAGTTGCACTGACAATAACTTTTATCTGTTATTACAATATGAATACTCTCCCTTGAATGTGAAAACGTTTGACGAATAATTAGTGTCACAATAAAACAAGAGAATCGAATGGCAACAACATTTAAGTATCAATACCAATTTGGCAACTAGAAGAAGGATGAAAGACCAATAGGCAACTAGAGGAAGATGAAAGACCAATATGCAACTAGAGAGGAAGGTGAAAGACCAATATGGAATTAGAGGAAGGAAAAAATTGGAGAAGATGACCAATATGGTAACAAGAGAGGAAGGATGAAAGACCAATAGATGGGGTAAACTTAAGAGAGGAAAGATGAAAGACCGACAAAAGATGGCAATTAGGAGGAAGGAAAGCATATGGTAATAGAGAAATGAAAGACCAATATGGTAACAGAGAGGAAAGGATGAAAGACCAATATGGTAACAAACGAGAGGAAAGGATGAAAGACCAATATGGTAACTAGAGAGGAAAGGATGAAAGACCAATATGGTAACTAGAGAGGAAAGGATGAAAGACCAATATGGCAACTAGAGAGGAAAGGATGAAAGACCAATATGGTAACTAGAGAGGAAAGGATGAAAGACCAATATGGTAACTAGAGAGGAAAGGATGAAAGACCAATATGGCAACTAGAGAGGAAAGGATGAAAGACCAATATGGTAACTAGAAGGGAAAGGATGAAAGACCAATATGGTAACTAGAGAGGAAAGAATGAAAGACCAATAGGCAACTAGAAGAAAGAATGAAAGACCAATATGGTAACTAGAGAGGAAAGAATGAAAGACCAATACGGCAACTAGAGAGGAAAGAATGAAAGACCAATATGGTAACTAGAGAGGAAAGAATGAAAGACCAATATGGCAACTAGAGAAGGAAAGAATGAAAGACCAATATGGTAACTAGAAGGGAAAGAATGAAAGACCAATATGGTAACTAGAGAGGAAAGGATGAAAGACCAATATGGTAACTAGAGAGGAAAGAATGAAAGACCAATATGGTAACTAGAGAGGAAAGAAAAGGACCATTTGTAATAGAGAAATATGAGACCAATGGAACAGAGAGGAAAGGATGAAAGACCAATATGGTAACTAGAAGGGAAAGGATGAAAGACCAATATGGCAACTAGAGAGGAAAGGATGAAAGACCAATATGGTAACTAGAGAGGAAAGGATGAAAGACCAATATGGCAACTAGAGAGGAAAGAATGAAAGACCAATATGGCAACTAGAGAAGGAAAGAATGAAAGACCAATATGGTAACTAGAAGGGAAAGAATGAAAGACCAATACGGCAACTAGAGAAGGAAAGAATGAAAGACCAATATGGTAACTAGAAAGGAAAGAATGAAAGACCAATAGGCAACTAGAGAAGGAAAGAATGAAAGACCAATATGGTAACTAGAGAAGGAAAGAATGAAAGACCAATATGGCAACTAGAGAAGGAAAGAATGAAAGACCAATATGGTAACTAGAAGAAAGATGAAGACCAATGAACTAAAGAAGAATGAAAGACCAATATGGAACTAGAGAGGAAAGGATGAAAGACCAATATGGTAACTAGAGAGGAAAGAATGAAAGACCAATATGGTAACTAGAGAGGAAAGGATGAAAGACCAATATGGTAACTAGAGAGAAATGGATGAAAGACCAATATGGTAACTAGAGAGGAAAGGATGAAAGACCAATATGGTAACTAGAAGGGAAAGGATGAAAGATATATGACTAGATCATTTTCCTCAAACCAGGACATTGAGAGTTTACGGAAAAGAACTTCAACATGCCTAACGGATTAGAGCGTGGCTTCATGCCAAGGAGTTTTGTTCTGTTGGGGCATAAAGAAAAGATCATAACCTGAACAGTTTCACGGTAACAGCAGTAGCAATGCGGCCATTAAATTCCACAGGCTCATGTCCCTCCTGTCCCAGGCTCATGTCCCTCCTGTCACAGGATCATGTCCCTCCTGTCACAGGATCATGTCCCTCCTGTCACAGGATCATGTCCCTCCTGTCACAGGTTCATGTCTCTCCTGTCACAGGCTCATGTCCCTCCTGTCACAGGATCATGTCCCTCCTGTCACAGGCTCATGTCCCTCCTGTCACAGGCTCATGTCCCTCCTGTTCTACATTAGCTAAAAAGCGGTATTACAAGCAGTAGCGACAGAGGAGGTGTTTTTTAATCAACTCGACGCCCGTGTGTTGCCAGGGTTGCAAGGAGCAAAGAATAGCAACACTGCCACCTACAAGGCATGCCACGTAAGAGGCGATTACGGTAAGGGGCATAGGGAAGCTACCGTAGTAAATAAAAAGCGTTGCAGAAATCGAACGTGCTGGCCTGCTTGTAGGAGCATAACCGGCCCACCAGTCGCTCTTAGGCTCAGATCACATACAAATCACAAGAGTGGTTTAACAAGTGGTCGATATGGAGCGTTCAAAGAAGAAGAAAACAACTCGAAACAGAAAATGTGCGCTTTCTATGCTAAAAGTATACTCAGATAGGTAGACTTATGATCAAAGAAAGTATACTCAGATAGGTAGACTTATGATCAAAGAAAGTATACTCAGATAGGTAGACTTATGATCAAAGAAAGTATACTCAGATAGGTAGACTTATGATCAAAGAAAGTATACTCAACTAGGTAGACTTATGATCAAAGAAAGTATACTCAACTAGGTAGACTTATGATCAAAGAAAGTATACTCAACTAGGTAGACTTATGATCAAAGAAAGTATACTCAGATAGGTAGACTTATGATCAAAGAAAGTATACTCAGATAGGTAGACTTATGATCAAAGAAAGTATACTCAGATAGGTAGACTTATGATCAAAGAAAGTATACTCAACTAGGTAGACTTATGATCAAAGAAAGTATACTCAACTAGGTAGACTTATGATCAAAGAAAGTATACTCAGATAGGTAGACTTATGATCAAAGAAAGTATACTCAGATAGGTAGACTTATGATCAAAGAAAGTATACTCAACTAGGTAGACTTATGATCAAAGAAAGTATACTCAGCTAGGTAGACTTATGATCAAAGAAAGTATACTCAGATAGGTAGACTTATGATCAAAGAAAGTATACTCAGCTAGGTAGACTTATGATCAAAGAAAGTATACTCAGATAGGTAGACTTATGATCAAAGAAAGTCTAAGTAATGGATCGGTTAACAAGACACAAAATAATTGCTTAACAAGACAACAAAATAGTTTTGTAGTCATCATTTTAAATTACTCTCAACTGAAGATAACATTATTAAAAAGGACGATCCAGATTTCTTAAACTCTTTACGCGACTTTTTAAAAAAAATGTGATAACAGATCCCTTCATTTTCTATTCAGATTTGTCATAATTATCACAGCCATCGATACTGAGTATACTCTCAAATATAATCGATTATTTTGTTGATGTAACCTTATAATGATAGTACTAGTCATCATCATCAAGTAGCTTGTCCTGAGCAAAACTTTGCCACCCCAACAGTCCTCTGGAACTTCTCTCTCTCATAGGCCAGATGTCCTACCTCTGCAGCCGTCATTTTCAGACGATCAGTTACATCCTGAATCCATCTTCTCCGTGGTCTTCCTCTTCTTCTCTTTGCCGGTATGCCTCCTTCCATGATGGTCTTATCCAGTCCTTTATGTCTTTTTATATGTCCACAATATCTCAATTTTCTCTTTCTTAGTTGTAGCATCAGCTAGTTTTCTTTAATTTTGAGTTCTTTCTGTATAAATCTATTTGTTATCTTCTCTGTCCTTGATATACGGAGGACTCTTCTATAACACTTATATTCAAAAGCACATATATGTTTTTCCACTGTTTTATTAAATGTCCATGCTTCACACCTTTACGTTGCCACTGGGAATATGCATGCTCTTAGTATTCTGATCTTTATTTTCTTACTACTACTAGAGTACTAGAATGCTTAGCGCTTGTAAAGTAATCATTGCCTTGTTATCTAAAAGCAAGGATCGATTTAATTAACCATTCAAATATAAAGTGTAGATGACTGAAGTATCGGACATGCAGGTGTTTGACTGTAATGAGGCAGACGATGATATATGTGCATGTAATTCATCTATAGCTAGAAGTGGTCGATAGGGTAGAGCATATTGCAGTTGATTATCGACCTTCTGTCGATTGAGTACACAATATTGATGAAATATTTACAATGAAATTGAGGGAATTTGTGATAAAAAGCTCGCATGAGTAGGACTGGACACCTGCCAAGCAGAATACACAGAGTGTATTTAAACTGCGAAAATTCATTGATTGATAGGACGATCATCGTTACACTTCGGTGAGTAACCGTGTGTGCTACGTTATATTTCTTACACAGGAAGATCTCAGCGGCAGTGCATGAATTCCGTAAAACACTGATGTTATTTAGAAGATGGTCAAAATATTTTGTATGATGTTTTAGTTCAACAATTTGTTCTAATGAATTTGATTGGGCAGCTGAATTTGATGTTTGTCGATCGCATTCAGGTTAGAATGCACACACTTCATCCAACTAAAACTGAAAATGAACTCCGGTTAGAGGCCGACCGAAATACACTTCCAGCCAGTGCCGGATTAGGCTAGCGCGGGCCCGTAGCAAATTTTAGCGCGGGGCCCTAGGTTTTGTATGATAATAAAATAAAACACAACTTTTACAAACAAACTTTTCTTGATTTAATGTGAGCAAATTTAGAGATAATACTAGACAAATCAATTTCTCTAAGTAAATTACTTTCAATGTTCATTAAGGTGAGGTTATTTAGACGATCTTGTCCCATCATGTTCCTTAACTCACTTTTTATACACTTTAATGTCGAAAAAGAACGTTCTCCGCTGCAGTTAGTAATCATTAAAAACTAGTAAATTCGTAAGACTATTTCTACATTTGGGAAACACGACTCTAATAAATTTTCCATTATAAGTTTATAAAATTGCAGTTCTAGAGCCTCATGCTTTTCGTTGCAAATAGCAGCAGCTACATTAGTTTTAAGAAGTTCAGTGAACTGCATAAGTTCGTCGCCTAGGCTTTCTTCCAAATCCTCTTGGTAAGAGCTGACAATATTTGGAGTTCTTTTCAAGATCTCTTCCTCTGTAATAGATTTTAACTGCCGGAGTATTCCAAATACACCAGTCACTCTATGGTACAGCCTAAATCAATAACTTTTCAAACAAAACAGAACAGTTGTCCTTTAGTTTCTGTATAACACAACCAATCTTTCACGTGAGTTTTGTTTGTTGGTGTATGTGTGTATGTGAAAAACGACTTTCGACAAAATCGTGAATTGTTTGAAAGTTGTTTGGCCATTCACCAATATCGTTGGAGTACATTTTACTTTCGTTGTGTTTTTGGCTTGTAGATGATGTTGCTACATTAGAAGCATGTGCTGTGCTTTCTGCCTCTCTTTGGCTTGAAGATGATATGGCTAAATTGGGAGGACTTGTACATTCGATTTCAGTTTGTCTTGTGAAAATGTGGCTAAATCGTGAAGAGTTGCTGATCTTAATGGTAATATTGGTAATGATGATTCTTCTATAGCACTGCTTTCATCTACTACACAGTAGGACACGTCTTCTGTATTTTCTGCTTCGATTTCGTTGGATTCAGCACCATAACACACGACATTTAAAAATTCAGACAGCTTGCGTGTTTTTGATATAACATCTGGTTATTTTTTCCATTTTCATCTTTCACATAGGCGCGGGGCCCCTAGAAGCGCGGGGCCCGTAGCATTTGCTACTTCTGCTACTAGGCTAATCCGGCTCTGCTTCCAGCGTGGCACGACATTTTGACCGGAAGTCAGCTAAATTATGTATCTTCAATGTAGGCAAAGGATGAAAGCTAACTGTCGAGAGTGTTAGGCAAAGGATGAAAGCTAACTGTGGAGAGTGTTAGGCAAAGGATGAACTAAATAGCTTGGGCAACAACCCTAGGGGGCTAAATATAAATATACATGTAAACGACGCGGTCCGAACTTGAACCCACGAACCTTCAGTACGCAAGACAACATGCTATCCACTTGGTATATAGATCCATGTTTTTCGTATTGATGAGAAATAACAAACTTAGTTATAACATTTCACTTGGTTACTTAAGATTTTGAATATATAATATTTATTTTCTTGGATGTTCAAACATGCTTCTCTCTCTTTGTCTCTCTCTCTCTCTCTCCGTCTCTATCTCTATGTCTCTCTCTAACTGTCTCTTTCTCCGTCTCTTTCTCTCTCTCTATATATAGCTGTCTCTCTCTCTCTCTGTCTCTATCTCTATATCTCTCTCTAACTGTCTCTTTCTCCGTCTCTTTCTCTCTCTCTATATATAGCTGTCTCTCTCTCTCTCTGTCTGTCTCTCTCTTTGTGTCTCTCGCTCTCTCTCTCTGTCTCTCTCTGTCTCTCTCTGTCTCTCTCTCTCCGTCTCTATCTATATGTCTCTCTCTATCTGTCTCTTTATCCGTCTCTTTCTCTCTCTATATATCTCTGTCTCTCACTCTCTGTCTCTCTCTTTTCTGTCTCTCTCTCTGTGTGTCTCTCTCTCTGTCTCTCTCTCTGTCTCTCTCTCTCCGTCTCTATCTCTCTGTCTCTCTCTATCTGTCTCTTTCTCCGTCTCTTTCTCTCTCTCTCTATATAGCTGTCTCTCTCTGTCTGTCTCTCTCTTTGTGTCTCTCCTTTTTCTCTATCTCTGTCTCTCTCTGTCTCCTCTCTCTCCGTCTCTCATCTATATGTCTCACTCTATCCTGTCCTCTTTACTCGTCTCTTTCTCTCTCTCTTATCTCTGTCTCTTCTCTCTGTCTCTCTCTTCTCTCTCTTTCTGTCTTCTCTTGCTCTCTCTGTTGTCTCTCTTGCTCCTGCTTGTCTCTCTCTCTGTCTCTCTCTCTTCTCCCCTCTCTCTGTTCTCTCTGTTTGCTCTCTCTGTCTCCTCTCTCTCGTCTCTCTCTCTCTCTCTCTCTCTCTGTTCTCCTCGTCTCTCTCTCTGTCTCTCTCTCTCTGTCTCTTCTCTGTCTCTCTCTCTCTGTCTGTCTCTGTCTCTCTCCGTTCTCTCTCTCTCTGTCTGTCTCTGTCTCTCTCCGTTCTCTCTCTCTCTGTCTGTCTCTGTCTCTCTCCGTTCTCTCTCTCTCTGTTTCTCTCGCTCTCTGTCTCTCTCTCTCTCTGTCTCTCTCTGTCTCTCTCTCTCTCTGTCTGTCTCTGTCTCTCTCCGTTCTCTCTCTCTCTGTCTGTCTCTGTCTCTCTCCGTTCTCTCTCTCTCTGTCTGTCTCTGTCTCTCTCCGTTCTCTCTCTCTCTCTGTCTCCAAATGTTAGATTATACACACACACACTCACCAGAGATACACACACACTCACCAGAGATACACACACACTCACCAGAGACACACACACACTCACCAGAGATACACACACACTCACCAGAGACACACACACACTCACCAGAGACACACACACTCACCAGAGATACACACCCCTCACCAGAGATACACACACACTCACAGAGATCACACACACTCACCAGAGATACACACACTCACCAGAGACACACACACACTCACCAGAGATACACACACACTCACCAGAGACACACACACTCACCAGAGATACACACACACATTCACCAGAGACACACACACTCACCAGAGACACACACACTCACCAGACACACACACACTCACCAGACATACACACACATTCACAAGAGACACACACACACTCACCAGAGACAGCAATTGTTGCAAACAGAATCCAACTAGGTAAAGACAGGGACATGTCCTCAAACACGTTCTGTGTTACGATACCCACCAACCAGCTTGCACTGCAGACAGAGAGAGAGATGTACATCAATAAAATGGTGAAACACCAACGGTGAACTTTTACATTCTTTCTCCATTTTATATATGCACATATACACACACATATATATATTATATATGCATAAACACATATATTTATTTATATATAATCGATACATAACATATATGACATAAAGAATGATTGATATATACATTAGATAAATTAGCTATATATATATATATATATATATATATATATATATATATATATATATATATATATATATATATATATATACACATACTAGCTGATGAACCGGCTTCGCACGGATGAAAGTTGTTAGTGATCCTTGATGAGGAATTGGTGAAGCCGTTCCAAGAAATATCATCTTCTTCTTCAGCGATTTCTGGTCATGCGCTTAATTTACTGTGGACCACAAAATGGGCAGTCAGCTTTTTTCTCTATATAAGTGTTTGTTGAGTCTGCAGTGTCTGGTGAGTAGTTGAAATATAGTGACCTGATCTGTTCTGCTTAGGTCTTTGAGGGAGTCTTTTCCATAATCATATCCAATGTTTGTCTTCCAGTCTACTGCCGATTTCTCTGCATAAGGGTTTTGACCTCTTGAAAAGACGGGGTCGGATAAGATATACCAGTTTGGGTTTTATTTATTTTTTAAACGACTATTGACCCGATTTCCAGTCAATATTCTAAATTATACAGTTTGCTCAAACCAAAGCAAACGAAAAAACGCAATTTTTATAGCGTAGTTTTAAACAAAAAATTAAGGGACGCAATCCATGCCTAAGTTGTATCTAACAATTTGTGGATTATATCCCTTTATTTCACCCGCGTGGTGTCGAAATATGTAGGATCAGACATCAAGAATTCAATTTCAATTAATTTTAAATCTAATATTGATCCGATTTCGAAACTGTTTCTTTTACTGATCTAAACTTTTCAAGATAAAAGTGCAGAAAAAATTGTGAATTTCGGATGTAAAATGACGCTGTATATACCCGGACTGCATATCCAGACAGTAAGAAATATATAATAGATAATTAGATCGATAGAAAGATATATATACAGGGATATATAGTATTATAAAAAAGGGTTGAGTAATATTTCTTTTATTCACAAACTTCAGTCAATGACATGGTTTCATGCTGCACATTTCTTCCTTTCTACCACAGTATACCTCTCACTCTCTCTCTCTCTCTCTCTCTCTTTCTCGCTCTCTCTCGCGCGCGCTCTCTCCATTTCTTTTATTATTGCTCTATTGTTCTATCTGCTTCAACATTTCTTGCAATATCATTGTTGTTTCGTTATTTAGTACACAACTTGTGAATATTATTAATCCGCTAGTACGTTTCTCATTTTATCATATTTAAATATACATGAATATGATCACGTGGCACACATATCGTATTTAATGCAGGTCCTGCTGCAAGACGTGGTCTAGCTAATGCTAATACGTAATCCGGTAAACATTATCATAAATGCATCTATTGATTAATAATAAACTAGAAAACTACATGGATTAGCGTTTAAAACCAAACACATTCTTTATGGCAAACACAGTGCCAGCTGGCATATATTACATATATAGTTTAGAAGTTTGTCGTCTGGTACTTTGTTGTTGCGACCATTACATGAAGAAGTTACTTTCGAAATAGTAAACAGGAATCCGTGTAATGATATTCAAAAAGACTGTTCACCACTGATTGATCTGACAGATATTGATACAAAGATCATGATGTTCAGTTTTCCCATAACATCAGAACCTTCCACGATATTAATGACTCCACATCAGCACAACCCTCCCCTTCCACATTAAAATTAAAAAATTCATTTCGTCGCACCATAGACAAATATATGTTGACGCCTATGCATGTACGTGTGTGTGTGTAACGTTGCTAATGTTATCCACATTTCTTGAGATTCGATTCCACCATGACTTGAAATCTGACCGACCATGATGGCGGCTAATTGACTCAAACGATTTTATTATATTCTAAGCAATAGAACATGAACGTAATCAATGAATGTTCAAATACAACCCACTGTATGTATCATAAATGAGAATGTTGTAATATGTGACATATGGATGTTCAAATACAACCCACTGTATGTATCATAAATGAGAATGTTGTAATATGTGACATATGGATGTTCAAATACAACCCACTGTATGTATCATAAATGAGAATGTTGTAATATGTGACATATGGATGTCCAAATACAACCCACTGAATGTATCATAAATGAGAATGTTGTAATATGTGACATATGGATGTCCAAATACAACCCACTGTATGTATCATAAATGAGAATGTTGTAATATGTGACATATGGATGTCCAAATACAACCCACTGAATGTATCATAAATGAGAATGTTGTAATATGTGACATATGGATGTCCAAATACAACCCACTGTATGTATCATAAATGAGAATGTTGTAATATGTGACATATGGATGTCCAAATACAACCCACTGAATGTATCATAAATGAGAATGTTGTCAAATGTGACAAATGAAGTTTGTGAATGCAGTTAGTAGTAATGTTGTCTAAAATGTACTGACGTCATATAAGCTATAGATATAGTACTGACGTCATATAAGCTATAGATATAGTACTGACGTCATATAAGCTATAGATATAGTACTGACGTCATATAAGCTATAGATATAGTACTGACGTCATATAAGCTATAGATATAGTACTGACGTCATATAAGCTATAGATATAGTACTGACGTCATATAAGCTATAGATATAGTACTGACGTCATATAAGCTATAGATATAGTACTGACGACATATAAGCTATAGATATAGTACTGACGTCATATAAGCTATAGATATAGTACTGACGACATATAAGCTATAGATATAGTACTGACGTCATATAAGCTATAGATATAGTACTGACGTCATATAAGCTATAGATATAGTACTGACGCCATATAAGCTATAGATATAGTACTGACGTCATATAAGCTATAGATATAGTACTGACGACATATAAGCTATAGATATAGTACTGACGTCATATAAGCTATAGATATAGTACTGACGACATATAAGCTATAGATATAGTACTGACGTCATATAAGCTATAGATATAGTACTGACGTCATATAAGCTATAGATATAGTACTGACGCCATATAAGCTATAGATATAGTACTGACGTCATATAAGCTATAGATATAGTACTGACGACATATAAGCTATAGATATAGTACTGACGTCATATAAGCTATAGATATAGTACTGACGTCATATAAGCTATAGATATAGTACTGACGTCATATAAGCTATAGATATAGTACTGACGTCATATAAGCTATAGATATAGTACTGACGACATATAAGCTATAGATATAGTACTGACGTCATATAAGCTATAGATATAGTACTGACGTCATATAAGCTATAGATATAGTACTGACGTCATATAAGCTATAGATATAGTACTGACGTCATATAAGCTATAGATATAGTACTGACGTCATATAAGCTATAGATATAGTACTGACGTCATATAAGCTATAGATATAGTACTGACGTCATATAAGCTATAGATATAGTACTGACGCCATATAAGCTATAGATATAGTACTGACGTCATATAAGCTATAGATATAGTACTGACGCATAGCATAGATATAGTACTGACGAATAGCTATAGATATAGTACTGACGTCATATAAGCTATAGATATAGTACTGACGTCATATAAGCTATAGATATAGTACTGACGCCATATAGGCTATAGATATAGTACTGACGTCATATAAGCTATAGATATAGTACTGACGACATATAAGCTATAGATATAGTACTGACGTCATATAAGCTATAGATATAGTACTGACGCCATATAAGCTATAGATATAGTACTGACGTCATATAAGCTATAGATATAGTACTGACGTCATATAAGCTATAGATATAGTACTGACGCCATATAAGCTATAGATATAGTACTGACGTCATATAAGCTATAGATATAGTACTGACGTCATATAAGCTATAGATATAGTACTGACGTCATATAAGCTATAGATATAGTACTGACGTCATATAAGCTATAGATATAGTACTGACGTCATATAAGCTATAGATATAGTACTGACGTCATATAAGCTATAGATATAGTACTGACGTCATATAAGCTATAGATATAGTACTGACGTCATATAAGCTATAGATATAGTACTGACGACATATAAGCTATAGATATAGTACTGACGTCATATAAGCTATAGATATAGTACTGACGTCATATAAGCTATAGATATAGTACTGACGTCATATAAGCTATAGATATAGTACTGACGTCATATAAGCTATAGATATAGTACTGACGTCATAGTATAGATATATAGTATATAGTATATACTGACGTCATATAAGCTATAGATATAGTACTGACGTCATATAAGCTATAGATATAGTACTGACGTCATATAAGCTATAGATATAGTACTGACGTCATATGTTATAGATATAGTACTGACGTCATATAAGCTATAGATATAGTACTGACGACATATAAGCTATAGATATAGTACTGACGTCATATAAGCTATAGATATAGTACTGACGTCATATAAGCTATAGATATAGTACTGACGTCATATAAGCTATAGATATAGTACTGACGTCATATAAGCTATAGATATAGTACTGACGACATATAAGCTATAGATATAGTACTGACGTCATATAAGCTATAGATATAGTACTGACGTCATATAAGCTATAGATATAGTACTGACGTCATATAAGCTATAGATATAGTACTGACGTCATATAAGCTATAGATATAGTACTGACGTCATATAAGCTATAGATATAGTACTGACGTCATATAAGCTATAGATATAGTACTGACGTCATATAAGCTATAGATATAGTACTGACGTCATATAAGCTATAGATATAGTACTGACGCCATATAAGCTATAGATATAGTACTGACGTCATATAAGCTATAGATATAGTACTGACGCCATATAAGCTATAGATATAGTACTGACGTCATATAAGCTATAGATATAGTACTGACGTCATATAAGCTATAGATATAGTACTGACGCCATATAAGCTATAGATATAGTACTGACGTCATATAAGCTATAGATATAGTACTGACGACATATAAGCTATAGATATAGTACTGACGTCATATAAGCTATAGATATAGTACTGACGTCATATAAGCTATAGATATAGTACTGACGTCATATAAGCTATAGATATAGTACTGACGTCATATAAGCTATAGATATAGTACTGACGACATATAAGCTATAGATATAGTACTGACGTCATATAAGCTATAGATATAGTACTGACGTCATATAAGCTATAGATATAGTACTGACGTCATATAAGCTATAGATATAGTACTGACGTCATATAAGCTATAGATATAGTACTGACGTCATATAAGCTATAGATATAGTACTGACGTCATATAAGCTATAGATATAGTACTGACGTCATATAAGCTATAGATATAGTACTGACGTCATATAAGCTATAGATATAGTACTGACGACATATAAGCTATAGATATAGTACTGACGTCATATAAGCTATAGATATAGTACTGACGTCATATAAGCTATAGATATAGTACTGACGTCATATAAGCTATAGATATAGTACTGACGTCATATAAGCTATAGATATAGTACTGACGTCATATAAGCTATAGATATAGTACTGACGTCATATAAGCTATAGATATAGTACTGACGTCATATAAGCTATAGATATAGTACTGACGTCATATAAGCTATAGATATAGTACTGACGTCATATAAGCTATAGATATAGTACTGACGTCATATAAGCTATAGATATAGTACTGACGTCATATAAGCTATAGATATAGTACTGACGTCATATAAGCTATAGATATAGTACTGACGTCATATAAGCTATAGATATAGCTACAGCAGAAGAAGAAGAAGAAGAGTATACATTATTTAAATAGGCATGACGAGCGTTTGACCGAATGGATTAGAGCGCGAGATTCCATTCGCGAGATTCCATTCGGGAGACCTGGGTTTGATCCCCGGTAAGGTCATTGAGTTTTTTATGTCGGGGGTATAAAGAAAAAAATCATAACCGAAACAGTGTGGTGGTAATTACAACTATAAACTCATAGGCCCTGTAGACTTTATTATGGGAAAAATTATGGGAAATCAGACCACAATCAGTCACGTGACCTCGCATTCCAGTATTGTTATATATAGACGAATTTATTAAAAAATCAATACAAAATGCGAAATGAAAGTTATATTATCCAACAAGTTAAGTTTAACAATAAGGAATATCAATATTATGAATATTTTGCACCAACAAATAACCATAGACTCATAGAATTGAGTAAAATTGCAAAATCGTACAGTGTTCTATCAAACATATACATTATCCAGCCCCCAACTGAAACTAGGTCAGATGTTTTCCCGTCAGTTATGTAGCCCAGTATTTAGAGTTGGCTGTGACTCAGTAGTAGAAGACTAAGATGGCTAGGGCATGGGAGAAGAATGGACCACTAGCCGCATACTTCAACAGATATTATTCTGTAAACTTTAGGAAGGGAAGAGGCTCCAAGGCGGACTACTGATCAGATATAAGGATATCTGCAAGGTCTCAATGAGGAACTTTACTATCGGTTCCAACAAATAGAAAAAAAAAACCTAGCTGATGACAGAGTTATACGTAAAACAACATTACGCAAATGTGCAGAATCTATTGAAAAGCGACGTAGGAATGAACTGAAAGGCAAGAGATACAAGCGCAAACTCAGAAGTTGTCACAGTAAAATACCAATTGACCGTTTATAAAGACGAACAAGACCATATATATATATACACACACACACAAACTCGGTGGTTGTAGAATTGTAAACAAAATGTATACACGAAATAGGATGTGTATTTCTTTACTAACATGATGGGAATATTGTGAATTTACACGAAAGCTCTATGTGAATGTTGTGAATCCATACAAACGCTGTATGTATATATTGTGAATCCACACCAAAGCTGTATGTGAATGTTGTGAATATTGTTAGTAATGAGACAAAGACTCATCATATGTATCACATCTTCCATAAACTAGATGATATATATATATATCTCCAAGTAGGAAATGTTGACACATAAATTAGAAGCTCTTACAAATTTGTGTTTGGATTATTTAATGACTTTGTTGATATAACCGATGTTACCGGGCTTCATGTAAGCAAACCCTTTAGATGATCAGTTGTATTCAAGTGTCGAAGGGTATGCAATGCTGGCAGTATCCATATTTGCTATCTGTTCATACATGATATATCCATCTTCTGCGATAAGTTTAAGCATGCGCAGATATCAATCAACATGTGTCATGGATTCAGTCGACAACATGAGGCCCCAATACATGGTACACAATTTCTCCTGACATTTAGTCTTCCTCCCCCGGGGGCTGCGTTATAATGCCCCCCTCAAGTCACAGAAGTACAGGTATATTTGCTGAATGTGTTGGGTAATCATGGAGACAATTTAGTATACACAACAACTGGACAATTTAGTACATACAACAACTGGACAATTGAGTACATACAACAACTGGACAATTTAGTACATACAACAACTGGACAATTGAAGAAGCTTGTGTGTTGTGTAGATGTGTGCTTGTGTGTGTGTAGATGTGTGCTTGTGTGTGTGTAGATGTGTGCTTGTGTGTGTGTAGATGTGTGCTTGTGTGTGTGTAGATGTGTGCTTGTGTGTGTGTAGATGTGTGCTTGTGTGTGTGTAGATGTGTGCTTGTGTGTGTGTAGATGTGTGCTTTTGTGTGTGTAGATGTGTGCTTGTGTGTGTGTAGATGTGTGCTTGTGTGTGTGTAGATGTGTGCTGGTGTGTGTGTAGATGTGTGCTTGTGTGTGTGTAGATGTGTGCTTGTGTGTGTGTGTAGATGTGTGCTTGTGTGTTGTGTAGATGTGTGCTTGTGTGTTGTGTAGATGTGTGCTTGTGTGTGTGTAGATGTGTGCTTGTGTGTGTGTAGATGTGTGCTTGTGTGTGTGTAGATGTGTGCTTGTGTGTGTGTAGATGTGTGCTTGTGTGTGTGTAGATGTGTGCTTGTGTGTGTGTAGATGTGTGCTTGTGTGTGTGTAGATGTGTGCTTGTGTGTGTAGATGTGTGCTTGTGTGTGTGTAGATGTATGCTTGTGTGTTGTGTAGATGTGTGCTTGTGTGTGTGTAGATGTGTGCTTGTGTGTGTGTAGATGTGTGCTTGTGTGTGTAGATGTGTGCTTGTGTGTGTGTAGATGTGTGCTTGTAGTCGACATTTGTTCTTGGAAAATGAAAATCATAGCATATCAGTTACATGACGTCACCATCAAGCACAGTAAACTAGCTGTCGATTTTCTAGACACCACTTATACGCTCAGTAGTTTGCCATTGTTTTCTGAACGGTGAGGTATATTTTTAACCTTCGTAAAATTCAACGGGAACTAATTTACTTCCAAACTGCCCGCCGTGAAGTTTGAACCAGGTACTTTTAGGTTGTGATCGAGCTAACTAGCCTTCAGCTACAGACGTCCACATTATTCTTTGCTTCAGCTACAGACGTCCACTTTATTCTTTGATAGAGTTCACTACTGCTTCAGCTACAGACGTCAAATTTATTCTTTGCGAAATCTAAAAGTAGTAGCCGGTTGGGTTTTGTCTAAAATTACAATATTATCTTGTAGGTATTAGCTATTTTAGACATGTACAGAGACATGAAGGGCTGGAGAAGACCATTAGCTATTTTAGACATGTACAGAGACACGAAGGGCTGTACAGAGACACGAAGGGCTGTACAGAGACACGAAGGGCTGGAGAAGACCATTAGCTATTTTAGACATGTACAGAGACATGAAGGGCTGGAGAAGACCATTAGCTATTTTAGACATGTACAGAGACACGAAGGGCTGTACAGAGACACGAAGGGCTGTACAGAGACACGAAGGGCTGGAGAAGACCATTATGAAAGGAGGCATCACGGCAAAGAGGAGTAGAGGAAGACCACGGGAAAGATGGATTCAAATTGTAACTTATGAGTTGAGCATGTCGGCTGCAGAGGCGAGACATCTGACCTATGAGGGAGAGAGAGAAAGAGAGAGAGAGCGACATTCCGAAGAGCTTCTAGGATGGTAAAGTTCTACTCAGTACAAGTTATTTGATGGTGATGGGTAATAGCTGCCTGCTTTAAACATCATGTACATTTGTATTTCTCTTTGAGAAAGTGTTTTTGTTTCTCTCAATGAGATTCTGTTGTGGTAGTGTTCTTTTGTGTGTCTGTTTAAGCAGAGCCAACTATAAACTACTGGGCCTTCGGGCTCAGGTAAGAATTGTGGAAATCAGACCCCAACAACAGCACGTGACCTCGCATTCCAGTATTGGTGTATATAGACGAATTCATTTTAAAATCAACACAAAATGCTAACTCGAAGTTATATTATGCAACAAGTTAAGTTTAAAAATAAGGAATATCAATATTATGAATATTTTTCACCAATAAATAAACATAGACTCACAGAATTGAGTCTATTGTTGATATAACCGATGTTACCGGGCTTCATGTAAGCAAACCCTTTAGATGATCAGTTGTATTCAAGTGTCGAAGGGTATGCAATGCTGGCAGTATCCATATTTGCTATCTGTTCATACATGATATATCCATCTTCTGCGATCAGTTTAAGCATGCGCAGATATCAATCAACATGTGTCATGGATTCAGTCGACAACATGAGGCCCCAATACATGGTACACAATTTCTCCTGACATTTAGTCTTCCTCCCCCGGGGGCTGCGTTATAATGCCCCCCTCAAGTCACAGAAGTACAGGTATATTTGCTGAATGTGTTGGGTAATCATGGAGATAATTTAGTATACACAACAACAAGTTAAGTTTAACAAAAAGGAATATCAATATTATGAATATTTTTCACCAATAAATAACCATAGACTCACAGAATTGAGTAAAATTGTAAAAAAGCCTGCAGTGTTCTATTAAACATCTGTAATTTCCAGATCCCTTTTCTTATCTAGGTCAGGGAATACCCGGTCAGTTGACTGGCCTGTGCTAGAGCCTGGCTGTGGTTTAAGCCAGGCTATCAACAAAGTCATTTATCTCAGGTGTTTCAGTACGATGTAGTTTATTGCAGTGATACTTTGCTGTTGACGGGACAGTTGATTGCCATGTTTTATGATAATTCTTGTCAATTCTTCTGCTGCAGGTAGTAACTCTAAGGACTTGATTGTTTACTTTGTCCAGTATCTGCAGATGTCAGTTAGCGGATGTGAACCTTGCTGTTGAACTGTATTCTAGGTGGGGGTCTTAGAACTCCATTTCAAATTTAATTTAGAATTTCTTCATTTGCTTCCAAGTTGGCATCTGTCTGTTTTCGAAGCAGACCCAGTCTATAAATTTAAGCGTAGTCTTTTTCGTCTTCTTTAGTCATAGCGTTTAAAATGGAGCTTCTAACTGATTTTTGCGTGAAGGCTTTCCTTCCCTATCACCAGTTTTCATTAAGGCAAGTCTTACTCCGACCTTAGATGTATTTGTGATTTAGATCTCCACGTAAAGGAGCATGGTACCTGTAGTCAAACTGCTTACCTTATGCACCACTGAGAATTTTTGACCAAGTTGGATTCGAACCACGGACATTTCACGGCATGCAGTCAATAGCGCAGCGTGTTATCCCTCGTTCGGACACCGTTCTCTTTCTCCGTGTCTTTCTCTGACTATGTCGCTCTTTATCCACTACGCTAACAGACACCGCTCTCTTTCTCTTTCTCTGTCTTTGTCGCTCTTTATCCATGCTTTTTTTGCTCATGTCTTTTTGTTTCTGTTTTCTTTCTGCGTGTCTCTCTTCTTCGTGAATGTCTGTCTTCGTGTCTGTCCTTCTTCGGGACTGTCTGTCTTAGTGTTGTCCTTCTTGTGACTGTCTGTCTTCGTGTCTGTCCTTCTTCGTGACTGTCTGTCTTAGTGTTTGTCCTTCTTCGTGACTGTCTGTCTTAGTGTTTGTCCTTCTTCGTGACTGTCTGTCTTCGTGTCTGTCCTTCTTCGTGACTGTCTGTTTTCGTGTTTGTCCTTCTTCGTGACTGTCTGTCTTCGTGTCTGTTCTTCTTCGTGACTGTCTGTCTTAGTGTTTGTCCTTCTTCGTGCCCTGTCTGTGTCCATGTTCTTCTGTGTCTTTCTTTGTCTATCTTTCAATGTCTATATTACTGCACGTCTATGTCATTCCCTGTCTGTGTATGTACTTTGTCCATGTCTATAATCTCTTGATATATAAATATATATGTTCCGTATCTTACCTGAAGAGAAGCACAAGGTTGACCACGAAAGGGAACAGGTACCAATGTCTGGAGTACTTCATATCTTTATTCGTCATTGATGAGCTACTGACTACAGGGGTTATTCTCAAGTCTGAAACACCATCAATCTTCACAGTCACATGGTAAAATATACATTTTATTTATATTATCACCATCACCATCATTATCATCACCATCATCATCATCATCATCATCATCATCATCATCATCATCATCATCATCATCATCCATCATCATCATCCTCATCATCATCATCATCATCATCATCATCATCATCATCATCATCATCATCATCATCACCATCACCATCATTATCATCACCATCCTCATTATCATCATCATCATCATCACCATCATCATCATCCCTCATCATCACTCATCATCACCATCATCATCATCATCATCATCATCATCATCATCATCATCATCATCATCACCATCATCATCTCATCATCATCATCATCATCATCATCATCACCATCATCATCATCATCATCATCAATCAATCATCATCATCATCATCCTCATCATCATCATCATTATCATCATCATCATCACATCATCATCATCATCATCATCATCATCATCATCATCATCATATCATCATCATCACCATCATCATCATCATCACATCATCATCATCATCATCATCATCATCATCATCATCATCATCATCACTCATCATCATCATCATCACCATCATCATCATCATCCTCATGATCACCATTATCACCATCATGATCACCATTATCCCCCTCACCATCATTTTCACATCATCATTATTGTTATCGCTATCATTGTATTCATCATCATCATTAAACTTCTTAGAATATATGACATTTAAGTATATATGACATTTTAGTATATATGACATTTTAAGGTATATGACATTTTAGTGTTATTGACATTTTAGTGTATATGACATTTTAGTGTATTGACATTTTAGTGTATATGACATTTTAGTGTATATGACATTTTAGTGTATTTGACATTTTAGTATCGACGACATCTTTGCATCAATGACATCTTAAATCGAAGTAATATTCCTCTTATCAATGGCCTATCAGCGCTAGCCCCCTCCTTTCCCTCGTCCCAGTAGACTAGTATTTAATAGTATTTATAATGAACACAGCCCTGAAGATATGTGACATCACCTGAAGATCTGTGACGTCACCTGAAGATCTGTGACGTCACCTGAAGATCTGTGACGTCACCTGAAGATATGTGACGTCACCTGAAGATCTGTGACATCACCTGAAGATCTGTGTCACCTGAAGATCTGTGACGTCACCCGAAGATCTGTGACGTCACCTGAAGATATGTGACGTCCTGGAAGATATGTGACATCACCTGAAGATCTGTGACGTATCTGAAGATCTGTGACGTCACCTGAGATCTGTGACGTCACCTGGAGATATGTGACGTCACCTGAAATCTATGACGTCACCGAAGATTGTGAGTCACTGAAGATCTATGACGTCATCTGAAGATTGACGTCACTGAGATCTGTGACGTCATCTGAAGATATGTGACGTCACTGAGTCTGTGACGTCACCCGAAGATCTGTGAGTCACCTGAAGATCTGTGACGTCACCGAAGATCTGTGACGTCATCTGAAGATCTGTGACGTCACCTGAAGATCTGTGACGTCACCTGAAGATCTGTGACGTCACCTGAAGATCTGTGACGTCACCCGAAGATCTGTGACGTCCAGAAGATCTGTCACGTCATCTGAAGATATGTGACGTCACCTGAAGATCTGTGACGTCACCTGAAGATCTGTGGCGTCACCCGAAGATCTGTGACGTCACCTGAAGTTATGTGACGTCACCCGAAGATCTGTGACGTCACCTGAAGATATGTGACGTCACCTGAAGATTTGTGACGTCACCTGAAGATATGTGATGTCACCTGAAGATCTGTAACGTCTGCGGATTGTCTACCCCGTACAGAAGGCAGAATGAGAATATTCTAGTACTAGAGGACGAGAGGAGGGATTTATGTGCGGCTCAATTATACTGCAGCCAAGGTAGGGTCTACTGTGATCATTCCCCGCCACCAAATTAGCTGATGGTCATGAGTTTTTCTATACTTTAAGCGTTTGTCCAAATGTTCAAGATAAGAGGATAATCACCTCGTGAGTTTTAGTGATGGGAATCAGTTGTCAGTAAGTTGCTCATGTTGGTTCTTTATGATCACACCTAGTCAGTTAGTCAGTCAGTCAGTCAGTTTTGTCACTTTCCAGATGACATAGAACACAGGTAGGACATAGGTGTGCAGCACATGTACGTCAGGTAAAATATTATAAACAGAAACCCTCCCTCCCCACGCCTCCCCTACTTTACAGTAGCACATCGACTTAGTTATACTGTAGAATGATGCATGACCTGATTGGTTATATGAGAGGGTATCAGAGATGTTCTATGCCCATATCTTATGTAACAGAGATGATCTATACCGATATCTTATGTAACAGAGATGATCTATACCGATATCTTATGTAACAGAGATGATCTATACCGATATCTTATGTAACAGAGATATTCTATACCGATATCTTATGTAACAGAGATGTTCTATGCTGACATCTTATGTAACAGAGATGATCTATACCGATATCTTATGTAACAGAGATGTTCTATGCTGACATCTTATGTAACAGAGATGATCTATACCGATATCTTATGTAACAGAGATGTTCTATGCTGACATCTTATGTAACAGAGATGATCTATACCGATATCTTATGTAACAGAGATGTTCTATGCTGACATCTTATGTAACAGAGATGATCTATACCGATATCTTATGTAACAGAGATGTTCTATGCTGATATCTTATGTAACAGAGATGATCTATACCGATATCTTATGTAACAGAGATGATCTATGCTGATATCTTATGTAACAGAGATGATCTATACCGATATCTTATGTAACAGAGATGTCTATGCCGATATCTTATGTAACAGAGATGATCTATACCGATATCTTATGTAACAGAGATGATCTATACCGATATCTTATGTAACAGAGATGTTCTATGCTGACATCTTATGTAACAGAGATGTTCTATACCGATATCTTATGTAACAGAGATGATGTTCTATGTAACTGCGACATCTTATGTAACAGAGATGATCTATACCGATATCTTATGTAACAGAGATGTTCTATGCTGATATCTTATGTAACAGAGATGATCTATACCGATATCTTATGTAACAGAGATGATCTATGCTGACATCTTATGTAACAGAGATGTTCTATGCCGATATCTTATGTCAATAAAACAAGATTTTAAAGTCGAAGGATTGACTTCATGGTGGCGGGTTTTCCCATGTGACCCAGTCCCTGTCGGTAGAAGTGTCGCAGGTGTTGCACAAAGCAGAACTCCGTAGCTCCAGGAATAATCCTAGCAATCTCATTAAAACATTGTACATGTGATTCGGTCCAGATTTGAACACACAACCTTCAGAACCACTTCGCCATAGAGATACCACCCACCATCCTTTCCTCCCCCCTCCCCAATGTATGTGAACAAGTATAAGTTAGTGATTAACGTGAGTTATCTCGCTTAGATATCTACACTATCATCAGCTGCATCTGTTCGCTGGGGATCACTAAGACAAAAAACATAAGAACACGTCACGTTATCCCAACCGGAGATCACGTGATGAGATATTTACAATAAAAAAGGTGAAGAAGTAAAACAAAGGTTAAACTGAAATAAAAACTACTAGATATAACATTAACTCTATCCATCCCATTAACCACTAGAGTGGGACGTACACAGTGCACGTAGTGCGGTAACAAGGAGAACGTTCTCACTTGACATACAAGTATAGCGTTTACTCCCGCTAGTAATAAGTTATCTGTCCTGAACAACAAAGAAGTCAACAGTAATTGCAAGTCTCAACATTTTCTTTCTTATATTATTCAACAACAACTTGAAGTTTACGTTTAAGGAAAACCAACACCAACTCGTCAATGTTATTTTGTGTTTGTGTGTGTGTACAGTGTGAGATGTAATATATATATATAACCCTCAGTGTCCTGCTTTTTAAACCACGGTTGTGGCATAGGGTCTCATCCAACTCACGCCAAGTATTCCTATCTTTAGCTATCTCTTGTAGCTCCTTCGAAGTCTTACTAGTTGTAACTATTGACATTCATTCTTTTGACATGTGCCTTCCATATCTTACTAGTTGTAACTATCTCTGACAGTGCCTTCCATATCTTACTAGTTGTAACTATCTCTGACAGTGCCTTCCATATCTTACTAGTTGTAACTATCTCTGACAGTGCCTTCCATATCTTACTAGTTGTAACTATCTCTGACAGTGCCTTCCATATCTTACTAGTTGTAACTATCTCTGACAGTGCCTTCCATATCTTCTGTATATCCTCTCTGCATAGAAAACTTCACCTGAATTTATTGTCAGACTTCCACTTGTATATTTGAACATATGTCTATATGATTGGACGGACGTGGTGGTAGGTTAGACACACGTATAAACATAGGCATCCACGCAAAGAGAAAAAAGTGCTCCATATGAACAGTCACTAAAACGGCTTGCGGTATGATTGTGGCACAGTTGCAAGCTACTATAGTAGTTAGTGGTATGGGTTGAGTTCAAACGAAAACTGCTTCGAAATGATTGCGCTTTTTAAAAATAATTTTTTATTTCAAATTTGTTAATTAACATTCATAATTTATGTTAACAATGAAATAATGCTAATACTTCCATTGAGAAAGGTATATTAACAATAAATCTTCGTTATGTATAAATTAATGTGGAAAAATGCGAATTGAAAACAACACGGTACTGACTCCCAACCAGTGATATTTTCACAAAATGTTTGACTCGAGCTAGAAACTTGACTGTCATGTATCCAACACTTTAGTTTCCTGAATGTGTAACCTGATAGCTTCAACTGCCGATGTCGTCGTGGTCAGTGTCAGAAGGATACTAACGTAAGTTTACAGTAAGAAAATTACTCATGACCGTTATTCAACAGTCAGCTCTGACATTGATCCACTAACGAATAAATCATTAGATGTGACGCATGTCGATAAGCCCACATTCACTTAAATGTATCGCTTTTGACAGTTATACTCTCTCCATCTCTCTATCCTTGTCTCTCTTCTAATCTTTAGGGTCACTCTATAACATATGGTTATAGATCACGAATTGACATTATCCGTCGCTGTGTCTGCAGTCAACTAAGTCAGACGCAACGTAATCACAGCTTGACGACAGCACTAGCAAGCAGATTTATTAAGTTACTAAATATGACTATAGAAATATACTCAGAGATGGCTGTTAAATTATCCACTATTCTCACATACTTATCTTCCAACATAAACTTATCTTCTCAACATAAACTTATCTTCTCAACATAAACTTATCTTCTCAACATAAACTTATCTTCTCAACATAAACTTATCTTCTCAACATAAACTTATCTTCTCAACATAAACTTATCTTCTCAACATAAACATCTTCTAACATAACATCTTCAACATAAACATCTCTAACTAAACATCTTCTCAACATAAACTTATCTTTACATAAACTTTTCTCTCAACATAAACTTATCTTCTCAAATACTATCTTCCACATAAACTTATCTTCTCACAACATCTTCTCAATAACTCATGTATTCACTACTGACACTGGCTGGCATAATGCATAGATGATTCAGTCTTGATGTTCCGCACGTGATGAAAAGAATTGGCCTTCCTACCCCCTGCACACACGGGCTTAGAAATGTGAATTGACAGGCACCACCTAGCATAAAGTCTGTAAAGGCTATTGGATATCTTGATATTATTACTCAGACTTAACTCTTTCCACGCCAGTCGCCGCACACTGGGCCACATTGTATTACTAATTACTAATCAGCTTCTCGTGGGTTCGGTGAGCAAATATAATTCAGGATGGCTGCTGCAGCGGAGGACAAAACACGAATGTGAATGCCCAATGTGCCATGACGTCGATCGCATAACATAACATAACATAACATAACATAACATAACATAACATCGTTTTCCGTTGAACGCCAGTTGTTTCGTTTATACAAATCTTTCTAGTTTTACTTCTACTGTTTACTCTACTGTTTTACTTCTACTGTTTTACTTACTGTTTTACTTCTACTTTTACTTCTACTGTTTTACTTTACTATTAGCTTCTCTGTTTTACTTTACTGTTTTACTATCTACTGCTTTTCATCTACTGTCTTACTCTACTCGTTTTCTTCTACCATGTTTATACTCTACTGTTTTACTTCTACTGTTTTACTCTACTGTTTTACTTCTACTGTTTTACTTCTACTGTTTTACTTCTACTACATTTTAACATTGCAATTCTAATAGGTTGTCTGTCTAGTTTTCTTCAAATTAGTATATACAGTGGCGGCTCGTCATTAAGGGCCAGAGGGGCCGAGTCCCACCAAAATAATATGTAAGTGTATTTATTATTTGTGTCTGGCCCCACCAACAAAAAGATCTCGAGCCGCCACTGAGTATATATATATAAATGTTTATTTATTGACGAGAAACAATGATTAAAAATAAAATAAAAGAATTGCTTCAACTAGGGAGCAGATTATATTTAAAAAAAGTCTCAAACCTCCAACTTTTGTGTGACTATCAAAATTGGAAGTGATATGTCAATATAACAGGACAGCAGTTGTAAACAGGAAGGCAGTTATAACGAACAGGACAGGCAGTTATACAGGCAGGACAGGCGATATAACGAAGAGGACGGCGTACAGGCAGACAGGCAGATATGAAGCAGGCAGTTATAAGCAGACAGCAATAACGACAGGACAGGCGTTATACGAACAGACAGGCAGTTATACAGAGCAGACAGGCAGATATAACGAACAGTACAGGTAGTTATAACGAGCAAGACAGCAGGCAGTTATAACGAGCAAGACGGGCAGTTATAAGCAAGACAGGCAGTTATAACGAGAAGAACAGGCAGTTATAACGAAGAGGACAGGCAGTTATAACGAAGAGGACAGGCAGATATAACGAACAGGACAGGCAGTTATAACGAGCAGGACAGGCAGTTATAACGAGCAGGACAGGCAGTATATGAACAGGACAGGCTTATAATGAAGTACAGGCAGTTATAACGAGCAGGACAGGCAGTTATAACGAGACACGTAAAATGAAAGACAGGCAGTTATACTGAACAGGACAAACCGTTGTAATGAGCAGTAAAGGTTGAAATCATTTCTATACTTTCAAGCAGAGATCAAGTCAAACTATACCTAACGATATCTGGAATCTCCCTTGTTATGTAAGAGAACAAGTCAAACTATACCTAACGATATCTGGAATCTTCCTTGTCCTGTAAGAACAAGTAAACTATACTAAGATATTGAAATCTCCTGTCCTGAAAGAACAAGTTTGTGGTCACGTGGGATAGACTAACATTTTTTGGCACGCACTGACTGACACTGGCTAACCAAACAATAAAAAAAACTAGATCGATGGTAAGCAAGGCATATAGTATTGATCATTGTTGCTTTGTTTTCTTGTTTGGTAAACCAATATTATTTAATAATCTTTGACATGTTTCATAGTTCTTGGCCTAGATGTCAGTTTTTTTAGGGAAAACAAAATTATTGGATTATTTTGTATTGGGTGTTTTCTAAAGTGTATCTACCTCTTGTTATGTTTGTTTGTATGTATGTCTATAACAACAGTCGTTGTCCTGTTATGTTTGTATGTCTATAACAACAGTCTTTGTCCTGTTATGTTTGTATGTCTATAACAACAGTCTTTGTCTTGTTATGTTTGTATGTTATACAACAGTCTTTGTCCTGTTATGTTTGTATGTCTATAACAACAGTCTTTGTCTTGTTATGTTTGTATGTCTATAACAACAGTCTTTGTCCTGTTATGTTTGTATGTCTATAACAACAGTCTTTGTCTTGTTATGTTTGTATGTATGTCTATACAAAGTCTTGTCTTGTTATGTTTGTATGTATGTCTATAACAACAGTCTTTGTCTTGTTATGTTTGTATGTATGTCTATAACAACAGTCTTTGTCTGTTATATTTGTATGTCTATAACAACAGTCTTTGTCTTGTTATGTTTGTATGTATGTCTATAACAACAGTCTTTGTCTTGTTATGTTTGTATGTATGTCTATAACAACAGTCTTTGTCTTGTTATGTTTGTATGTATGTCTATAACAACAGTCTTTGTCTTGTTATGTTTGTATGTATGTCTATAACAACAGTCTTTGTCTTGTTATGTTTGTATGTATGTCTATAACAAGTCTTTGTCCTGTTATGTTTGTATGTCTATAATAAAGTCATTGTCTTGTACTATCGTCTTCTTTTGTTTGTAAATAAAACTTTTTGTTATCTGCATAATTATCATGTAGTCTGATGTCTGTCAATGTGTCTAGCTACATGATTGGGTCAACATTAGTAGAACGTCGAAGAAGAAGAAGAAAAAGAAACAAAGTGTTACAGGAACATTCATAGAACATCCTGGACAGAGAAGAAAAAAATATAAGATTCTACAAGACTTGAACATTAAGGAAATGAGGACATTGGAACATTGAGAATATTGAAGACCATTAAGAAACATTGATTGATAAACAATATTCTGCCACGGAAACTGATATATTTTAGTCACATTAAATGTCACAGTGGTTTGGAGAGAACAGTAATTGAGGTAATGGTTCCTGGAACACGAGGCAGAGACCGACCAAAACGACGGTGACAAAAGGGCATTAAAGAAACCTTGAACATTATTTAGTAGGATGAAGAAAGATAACTTATTAGATACCGAAAGCTTTTCATGTGGAGCGGATGAGGACGAGATGGATGAGGACGAGGATGGATGAGGACGAGATTGATGAGGACGAGGATTTGATGAGGGCGAGGATGTGATGAGGACGAGGATGTGATGAGGGCGAGGATGTGATGAGGGCGAGGATTTGATGAGGACGAGGATGTGATGAGGACGAGGATGTGATGAGGACGAGGATTTGATGAGGACGAGGATGTGATGAAGGCGAGGATTTGATGAGGACGAGGATGTGATGAGGGCGAGGATTTGATGGGGGCGGATGAGGACGAGGATGTGATGAGGACGAGGATTTGATGAGGACGAGGATTTGATGAGGACGGGATGTGATGAGGACGAGGATTGATGAGGACGAGGAGTGGACGTGATGAGGGCGAGGATTTGATGAGGCGAGGATTTGATAAAGGACGAGGATTGATGAGGACGAGATGTGATGAGGGCGAGGATTTGATGAGGACGAGGATGTGATGAAGGCGAGGATTTGATGAGGACAATATGTGATGAGGGCGAGGATTTGATGAGGACGAGGATGTGATGAGGACGAGGATGTGATGAGGACGAGGATTTGATGAGGACGAGGATGTGATGAGAGCGAGGATGTGATGAGGACGAGGATGTGATGAGGACGAGGATGTGATGAGAGCGTCGTTCTGCTAAGAGCATGCTACAAACATCTCACAGAATATATATATTGGATATTTATTGTTCAGTAGGTAGCTCTGCACAATACTTTACTGTCCACTAAAAGATGAATTATAAAACACGCGCGTGGACGTCTTGGTTGAGCGGTAGTGAGCTTGACCACAACCCAAGAGTGCCTGGTTCAAACTTCACGGTGGACAATTTGGAAGCAAATATGTTCCCGTGGATATTTTACGACCGGTAAAAATAGACCCCACCGTTCAGAAAGCAATGGCAAACTACTGAACGTATAAGTGGTGCCTAGAAAATCAATGACTGGTTTACTATGGTTGATGGCTGCGTCCTGTAAATGATATGTCACGATTTTCATAAGACAAACACGCAGATAAAAATAGATGAATACTTCTTGGAACACTCGATATCGACCACTTGTTCAACCATTCTTTGTAATCTGTATGTGATCTAAGCCTAAGAGCGATTGTATGTTGTGCCAATTATGCGCCTACAATTAGGTCATAAAATTAAATTTCTGCAACGCTTTTTATTTACTAGGATAGCTTTCCTAGGTCCCTACCTCGATGCCTTTTTAGGTAGCAGTGTTACTATTCTTTGCTCCCCTTGTGAGCCCCGGTAACATACGGAGAGATAAATTATAACACACGCACATATAACATAAATTATAACACACGCACATATAACATAAATTATAACACACGCACATATAACATAAATTATAACACACGCACATATAACATAAATTATAACACACGCACATATAACATAAATTATACCAAATATAATATATTATTATAATAGAGTTCTATAATAAATATAAACGCCAAGATACGTCATTAAGATTTACACACGCTCATGTTAGACAAATGTGCATACCTCCCTATAAAATTTAAATTATAACATCCGCAATACAAATTAATCAACACACGCACATGTGATTAGTTTATACACACGCACATATAACATAAATTATAACACACGCACATATAACATAAATTATAACACACGCACAGATAACATAAATTATCCCAAATATCAATGAGATATTATGTGATAGATAGAGTTCTAGTGAATATCAATTACGCTCAAGATTACGTGCATTGAAGGAGGTTTCGTTTCAGCGCTTATGTTAGACACAGTGTGGCATGCCTCCCTGACAATTTTATTCAATCAAGTCCGCAATCGACAAGTTCAATCAATCGTGACTCGGCTCGTGATTTGGTTTATACAACGGTAATAGACATTTACAGCAAGTTGTCAATGAGTCAACTTACCTGCTAGGCACACCCACACACACACCCACACCACAATAACAAGAAGAAGAAGAAGAAAACAAATGGTTGTTTCCAAGAAACAGAAAACACAACAATCTATAAACAACACAGCACTGAAACAAGTCCATCGATTCAAATATCTGGGAACATTCATAACATCACATGGAAGATGTACAACAGAGATAATATGTACAACAGAGATAATATGTACAACAGAGATAATATGTACAAAGAATAAGATGTACAACAGAGATAAGATGTACAACAGAGATAAGATGTACAACAGATGTACAAGCAGCTGTTATGAAAATGAATAACATACGATGAGTGAATTTACTACCGAATGCCCCAGTGTTATATTGAATCAATACGTATGCATGGTTCAATATAGCACTGGATCATTCGGTATAAAACCACATATCAATCATATGTGATAGATATTTGGAATAATCTATGTTATATGTTCAAAACCATATCTCTGAGAGTCAAAGCGATGTGGTTTTACAGAAGAATGATCAGAATCCCATGGACTGCTACAATAACTAATGTTGAGTTGTTGAATGAGATCAAGACACAGAGAAAGCTTATCATCAATATAACAAAGAGGCAGTCATTATTTTTCGGGCATGTGATGAGGAACACATTGTGACAACTGGTAAAATCGAGGGTAGACGGAGACAGAGGAAGGCAGAGAGAGAACATTTTGAATGGCCTGACTTTGTGGCTTTAAGAAATGGACAGGTTACAGTCTGGCAGAGTGCAACACCAAAGCGAAAGAAAGAGATTGCTGGAGATTAATTGCATCCAACCTTCGATGTGGAGATAGCAACTGATGATGACTTCGTGGCACGGTAGAGCGTCAACATCTGAGATGATCGCAAACACAAAAGATAGAGATTTGTGGAGATACGTGATAGCCTACGCCAGCCGGCACGGTACCTGATGATGATGACGTATGTATGGCAGCGAATCATGGACAATGAACAAGTAATTAATACGATCGCTGGAGGCAAAGCAGAATGTTAAAAGTCTCACGGACAACTAAGAAAACAAATGATGTTTTAAAAGTGGCCTGCACACAAACGATAAATGATGAACATAATTAGAATCTGACAATCAATGTTCAACGGGCATATAATACGAAGAGGCAGTTTAGAACATTTGATAACAACGGGCATATAATACGAAGAGGCAGCTTAGAACATTTGATAACAACGGGCATATAATACGAAGAGGCAGCTTAGAACATTTGATAACAACGGGCATATAATACGAAGAGGCAGCTTAGAACATTTGATAACAACGGGCATATAATACGAAGAGGCAGTTTAGAACATTTGATAACAACGGGCATATAATACGAAGAGGCAGCTTAGAACATTTGATAACAACGGGCATATAATACGAAGAGGCAGTTTAGAACATTTGATAACAACGGGCATATAATACGAAGAGGCAGTTTAGAACATTTGATAACAACGGGCATATAATACGAAGAGGCAGCTTAGAACATTTGATAACAACGGGTATATAATACGAAGAGGCAGCTTAGAACATTTGATAACAACGGGCATATAATACGAAGAGGCAGTTTAGAACATTTGATAACAACGGGTATATAATACGAAGAGGCAGTTTAGAACATTTGATAACAACGGGTATATAATACGAAGAGGCAGCTTAGAACATTTGATAACAACGGGCATATAATACGAAGAGGCAGCTTAGAACATTTGATAACAAAGGGCAAATAATACGAAGAGGCAGTTTAGAACATTTGATAACAAAGGGCATATAATACGAAGAGGCAGCTTAGAACATTTGATAACAACGGGCATATAATACGAAGAGGCAGCTTAGAACATTTGATAACAACGGGTAAATAAGAGAATGAGAGGTAGCGAATGAAATTTTGTTTTAACAACTGGTAACAACAAAGTTTATGATATTGAGTCAGGTTTCAAATGTGAATAGTCATGACTCATGTATGTGTTCTTAATAGCCTAAACTTGAAGAAACAATATAACTAACTGACTTGTCAATATTACTCAGTATTACACCTTCCTCCACGAGTTTCTCAAAATTGATCGGTCTGAACTCGGATCTATCATCATGTATTAGCCCATACTTCAAGAATATAACTAACTGTCTTCGAATTCCTACAGAGTAACGTCTAGTCACTACCTTTCGCAGAAATATCAACATCATAAAATGAACTCGTCACAACCAAAATGTAGTTCAAACATGATTTCACATGAATGAGACTTGTTCAACTCCAACGAAGAACGTCTAACGACGGAAGTCGGATATGTTCTGCAGTAGAAGATTTTCACATCACAATTATGAATGCGGGTCTGCAAACCAGAAATGAGGGTTTGTTCTTCATGATTCTTACATAATGTGATTTTACAATGCCCCAGAGGATGCTACAACATAACGACAAGCAAATGTCGGTCTTCCTGTTTCTGATGTTCTGTTAGCAGATAAAAGACGGAATGTGTATGTACTACTAATTAAAGTAAGTCGTCTAAATACAGCAATATAGGTCATGGGGATACCAACCAGCGGGTCTTGTCGCAAGTTTGGACAACAATGATCAGCAGAAATTACAAAGCTGTTGGTTTTTTAAAACAATTATAAATGTTTGTGAATAATTGAGTGAATATTAAATTATATAAATGAATGGGTTCACAAGTATGACTTCACAATATGGTATTTGTGACTTGTCTGTATTTCTTTATTTTCTCGTCACACTGTTACCGGGTTGTTGCCCAGTGTCGTGGTTTTCTGTTTTGTCTTGCGCTGTTCTCTAGTGTCGTCACACTGTTACTGGTTGTTGCCCAGTGTCGTGGTTATCTGTTCTTGTCTTGTACTGCTCTAGTGTCGTCACACTGTTACCGGGTTGTTGCCCAGTGTCGTGGTTATCTGTTCTTGTCTTGTACTGCTCTAGTGTCGTCACACTGTTACTGGTTGTTGCCCAGTGTCGTGGTTATCTGTTCTTGTCTTGTACTGCTCTAGTGTCGTCACACTGTTACTGGTTGTTGCCCAGTGTTGTGGTTTTCTGTTCTTGTCTTGTACTGCTCTAGTGTCGTCACACTGTTACTGGTTGTTGCCCAGTGTCGTGGTTATCTGTTCTTGTCTTGTACTGCTCTAGTGTCGTCACACTGTTACTGGTTGTTGCCCAGTGTTGTGGTTTTCTGTTCTTGTCTTGTACTGCTCTAGTGTCGTCACACTGTTACCGGGTCCTGTCTGCCTCAGTGTCGTGGTTATTCTGTTCTTGTCTTGTACTGCTCTAGTGTCGTCACACTGTTACCGGGTTGTTGCCCAGTGTCGTGGTTTTCTGTTTTGTCTTGTACTGTTCCTTAGTGGTTTTGTGTTTGATAGATGAATATGAAAATCGTGGCATATCATATGCAGGACGTCGCAATCAACCACAGTAAACGAGTCGTTGATTTTATAAGTACTACTTATACGTTCAGTAGTTTGCCATTGCTTTCTGAACGGTGAGGTATATTTTTATAGTTCCTAAAAATCCACGGGAACACGGATTTATCTAGTGTAAATGCAATCATACAGCACCTAGTGTCTCAGGTGTACGCAGCAATGCTAATAGTTCTCACATCACATGCAGGTAGAGTGGCCATTGATCATAGAGTGTTGCAAAGGTAAAATACTGAGTGTGGTGTTACTATAACTCAGCACATGCAGGTAGAGTGGTCAGTGAAGTGTTCTCAGTATATGAAGGCGGAGTGGTCAGTTCCAGTAGCGGCTCGTCATTAAGGGCCAGTGGGGCCAGGCCCCATAAAAATAATGTATAACATGCATTTATTATTTAATAAATTAAAATATGACCTAATCCAAAACTATGATTTTCCCGAACATTTGTGCCTGGCCCCACCAATAAAAAGGATCATGAGCCGCCACTGGTCAGTTCCTTTTCACACTATATTATATTTCCAGATGTAGGGGTCATGGGCATTGACAAGCTTGGTCGATTGACACATACATAGACACAACATCAGTACAAACATTTGACCAAGACAGCTCTTTAACTACGCGACTATATCACCTTCTCACCACTAAAGGTACTACTAAACTGCGAACCACAGCATACAGACATTATTTACCGAAACAAACCACACATATCTCCCGCTGAAAACAAAGCTATAAACTAGCGAACTATGAAGGCAGTATCATACACACTAATAACTGAACAGTAGGCGACATTACTAGTCTGTACGCAAGACATTAATGAATGAATTAGAACTGGTTACTGGACAATAAACTATGGTGAACCATGAACCGACAGAAATCCAATAGCAGACAGATATCGTAGACATGTTGTAATCGTTACATGTCTTGTTTAGCTTCGCTGACCATCAATTCCTTCCACCACTTTTCTATATTTAGATTTCTGTGATAGTATAAATACTGGATCGGTTTACATTCTGTAACGTCATTTCACCGCCGATGTTCACTCTGACATATTTTATTGTCTTCTAATTTCCCTCCAAAATCAATATTGTTGACAGTGTCTCCGTACTACACTAATAACTTGGTTCAGTGTCTCCGTACTAATAACTTGGTTCAATGTCTCCGTACTAATAACTTGGTTCAGTGTCTCCGTACTAATAACTTGGTTCCGTGTCTCCGTACTAATAACTTGGTTCAGTGTCTCCGTACTAATAACTTGGTGCAGTGTCTCCTACTAATAATTTGGCTCAGTATCTCTGTACTAATAACTTGGTTCAGCCTCTCCGTACTAATAACTTTGTTCAGCCTCTCCGTACTAATAACTTGGTTCAGTGTCTCCGTATTAATAACTTGATTCTGTGTCTCTGTACTAATAACTTGGTTCAGTGTCTCCATACTAATAACTTGGTTCAGTGTCTCCGTACTAATAATTTGGCTCAGTATCTCTGTACTAATAACTTGGTTCAGTGTCTCTGTACTAATAACTTGGTTCAGTGTCTCCGTACTAATAACTTGATTATGTTTCTGATGTTTTATATCGAATTGTGTTATTACAAATCAAGTTATGTTTATTTCAGCTTTTCACAATTCTTTGTTTAGAAGCGATTCAGCACATAAATGTTGGCTGTCACCGTACGTGGCCTCCAACAACATACGGCCAGCGGGCTCAGTTAACAATTCTAGGAAATAAGTCCACAACCACGCAGTCATGCTCCACTTCTCTATGGCATCTTGCATCCATCTTCTCCTTGATCTTCCTCTCCTTCCTATGCCCAGGTATCATGCCTTTCAGAACGATCTTTTCCAGAGAATCATGTCGTTTTATTTTGTCAAATTATTTCGTTGCTTTCATTTTCCCATTTTTATGAAACATTTATGTTTATTGTTTACTCAATATCCAATATCCAATAACCAATAACCAATATCCAATAACCAATATCCAATATCCACTATCCAATATCAAATAACCAATAACCAATATCCAATAACCAATATCCAATAACCAATAACCAATATCCACTATCCAATATCCAATAACCAATAACCAATATCCAATATCCAATATCCAATATCCAATAACCAATATCCAATATCCAATAACCAATATCCAATATCCAATAACCAATATCCAATATCCAATATCCAACATCAAATATCAAATAACCAATATCCAATAACCAATAACCAATATCCAATATCCAATATCCAATATCCAATAACCAATATCCAATATCCAATATCCAACATCAAATATCAAATAACCAATAACCAAATTATAAAATGTCTAGAAACGAAGGGTTGACTTTATTACACCGAGTTTTACTTCATTTAGTCTCAATCTCCTCTCTGCAGAAATGGCACGAAACATGCTGAGAGTATTCAAAGCCTGAACTCCGTAGCTCTGTTGTCTCGATTTCTCTCTGCAGAAATGGCACGAAACATGCTGAGAGTATTCAAAGCCTGAACTCCGTAGCTCTGTTGTCTCAATCTCTCTCTGCAGAAATGGCACGAAACATGCTGAGAGTATTCAAAGCCTGAACTCCGTAGCTCTGTTGTCTCAATCTCTCTCTGCAGAAATGGCACGAAACATGCTGAGAGTATTCAAAGCCTGAACTCCGTAGCTCTGTTGTCTCAATCTCTCTCTGCAGAAATGGCACGAAACATGCTGAGAGTATTCAAAGCCTGAACTCCGTAGCTCTTTTGTCTCAATCTCTCTCTGCAGAAATGGCACGAAACATGCTGAGAGTATTCAAAGCCTGAACTCCGTAGCTCTGACAAAATTCCTAAGGTTATCAGGAAAAAATACGCTCCTGCAAAAAACGTCCGCATTCGAGCTCACAACATACGTTAGGTAACGCAAGGCAACGGTTTAACCACTAAGCTGCATAGACCCCCCTTTCCAATTAGTATTGTGTACTAGCATGACTTAATCAGGTAAAAAGTTCAAACAAACGACTTGTGATCAAATCTAAGAAAAGATGTCAAACTTGTCTTGGGATGTGATCAACAGCAACAACAAGAACAAGTAAACACAAATTAATCTGTTTCTTTGTTAGATGCTTACAATACTCTTCATCAAGTTAAGGAATGTGCTGACGACCATGTTTCTTTATCTTATGACCAGTCTTTTTAAAAGTGATCGCTGTCAGACGTGACGAACCACCAGGGCTGCAGACTTACCTACATCCTTTCCGTGTAAGAAGTGACAGTTGACAATTACTAAGTATATTTGTTTACGTGGGCCATGGTTTCACTAAACGATTGTCAAATACTTGGAAAGTTGACTAACTATTCGGTATGTCAAAAACAAACTCAGTAAATGCTATATTTAAGTACTCATTTATTTTGGACAAGAAAAGAAGTCAAGTACCAATATTATTACAGTCACAGTGGCGGTACATACACACCAAGTGTAATTCACATACGCACGTACGCGCATACACACACACATTTACATACATTGGTTAATGGTTACTAAACTCACGTCATTGCACTCCGGGCAGACCCATAGGTACTCAGTTTCCTCTAACAGATATCGAAGAGTATGCATACTGATGGTTCCTGTGACTCGTTGGTTAAACACACTTCTGATGGTTCCTGTGACTCGCTGGTTAAACACACTTCCCCTCCCCAGTAATTCAGTTCTTCCCGTACAACGGAGAACTTCAAACTGTTTAAATCACTGCATCGATGATTCAACATCTATTTTATTGTCCTCTTCCAACCGGCAGTTGCGAAGAGACAGAAGAACATCCCCCTTATTCATCTTCAACTCCCCAACAATCGATGCTATCTTGCCTGATCTGCTGGTAGACCAGTCAATGGTGCAACGGTACATACACACACACAGATATATATAGATATACACATAGAAATATAGTAAAGCGAGATTTAAAGAAACAAAGATTACTGAATATAAAGAAAACTAAAATTATATCCACTGACAAAGCAAAATCTCAACCCAAAATTACCATCAATAATGAAGACATTGAGAAGGTCACAGATTTTAAATATCTTGGCTCTCTATTATTAACAACAATGGAGATTGTATGAAAGAAGTTAGAAGACTAGCCATGGCTTTCCAGAGGGTGGTCAGCATGAAGAATCTATAGCACGACACCAACACAGATTGTATGAAAGGAGTTAGAAGACTAGCCATGGCTTTCCAGAGGGTGGTCAGCATGAAGAATCTATAGCACGACAAACGCCACACGCAAAAAAAAAAAAACTAAAACTTTTGAGAACATACATATTTCCTGTGGCAACATATGAATGTCAATCGTGGACATACATATTTCCTGTATCAACATATAAATGTGAATCATGGACATACATATTTCCTGTGGCAACATATGAATGTCAATCGTGGACATACATATTTCCTGTATCAACATATGAATGTGAATCATGGACATACATATTTCCTGTGGCAACATATAAATGTGAATCGTGAACCATTATACTTTAATTATTGAGAGAGCAGAGCGTCCATTGTAAATATATTTGGTTTTATGTGACAAACTACTCGTATGGAAGAATCAACAATACTCGGGACAACCTCTCCTTTACAAGTACTAATGTATTGATACTGTTAGAAGCTGCATTTCTCTAGTCTACTTGGTTTTACTGCTATCTAATACTGTAGACATTGTGCTATCTAACACTGTATACATTGTGCTATCTAATACTGTAGACATTGTGCTATCTAATACTGTAGACATTGTGCTATCTAATACTGTAGACATTGTGCTATCTAATACTGTAGACATTGTGCTATCTAATACTGTAGACATTGCGCTATCTAATACTGTAGACATTGTAATAGAACTGCGTGTCCGGAGGTCGGAACAAAATAACGAAGTGAAAGGGTGAAGTTTTTTTTATAAATCTATGTTTGTTCATGTAATTTCCTTCATCTTACTTTCATCTCATGTTAGTAAGAAACTGAGATATTCAAAACCGTTGATATTGAATATTTTCTGCCACTAGATTAAACAATATATTTATGTTATGTTTGTATTCTCACTTGTTAATATTTGTGTTGTTTCTCACATTGAGAGAGAGATATAGATTTAGTTTTTTTGCTTTTCACTTGCACTTCCATTATTCATTTCTCAATCCCTTTTTGCGATGTTGACAGTAACACTATATGTTGACAGTAACACTATATGTTGACAGGAACACTATATGTTGACAGTAACACTATATGTTGACAGTAACACTATTTGTTGACAGTAACACTATATGTTGACAGTAACACTGTACGTTGACAGTAACACTATATGTTGACAGTAACACTGTATGTTGACAGTAACACTATATGTTGACAGTTCTGTACAAAGAATAAATACATACATTGTTCTTCTAAGAAGAAACAGAGAATAAGAAAATATGTAGCGCTCTTTGACATATACAGAGAATCTATATTTAACATTTACAATGTACGTCATCGTTACAAGACTACAACCCCATCAAGGTTAACAAGTGTGTCAACAAATTGTTGTTGGAAGTGAAGATACAACAAAACACAATTGTTGTAGTTCATAGATTCAAGCATCAATTATTATTAGAACACTGACTGCATCCCGACAACAAGCAGTGATGGCTTAGCTTGAGAAACCAGAAATGTAACAACAATTTACAAAACATGAAAGACAAAATTATACATAATTAAATAACAACAAGATACCGACTCAAATATTTAACTCAATCGATACCAATAGTTATATATAGTTGCGTTGAAATGTTTAACACAATCGATACCAATAGTTATATATAGTTGCGTTGAAATGTTTAACACAATCGATACCAATAGTTATATATAGTTGCGTTGAAATGTTTAACTCAATCGATACCAATAGTTATATATAGTTGAGTTGAAATGTTTAACACAACCGATACCAATAGTTATATATAGTTGCGTTGAAATATTTAACACAATCGATACCAATAGTTATATATAGTTGCGTTGAAATGTTTAACACAATCGATACCAATAGTTATATATAGTTGCGTTGAAATGTTTAACTCAATCGATACCAATAGTTATATATAGTTGCGTTGAAATGTTTAACACAACCGATACCAATAGTTATTATAGTTGTGTTCAAATGTGTCCCAACCACGCCATTATGACAAATGTGTCCCAACCACGCCATTATGACAAATGTGTCCCAACCACGCCATTATGACAAATGTGTCCCAACCACGCCATTATGACAAATGTGTCCCAACCACGCCATTATGACAAATGTGTCCCAACCACGCCATTATGACAAATGTGTCCCAACCACGCCATTATGACAAATGTGTCCCAACCACGCCATTATCACAAATGTGTCCCAACCACGCCATTATGACAAATGTGTCCCAACCACGCCATTATCATAAATGTGTCCCAACCACGCCATTATGACAAATGTGTCCCAACCACGCCATTATGACAAATGTGTCCCAACCACGCCATTATGACAAATGTGTCCCAACCACGCCATTATGACAAATGTGTCCCAACCACGCCATTATGACAAATGTGTCCCAACCACGCCATTATGACAAATGTGTCCCAACCACGCCATTATGACAAATGTGTCCCAACCACGCCATTATCATAAATGTGTCCCAACCACGCCATTATGACAAATGTGTCCCAACCACGCCATTATGACAAATGTGTCCCAACCACGCCATTATCACAAATGTGTCCCAACCACGCCATTATGACAAATGTGTCCCAACCGCGCCATTATCACAAACTGAAATGAAGATCGTAGCATATCCTTTACAGGACGTAGCCATCAACCACAGTAAACGAGTCATTGATTTTCTAGGCACCACTTATACGTTCAGTAGTTTGTCATTTCTTTCTGAACGGTGAGGTCTATTTTTACCTTTTGTAAAAATTCAACGGAAACGAATTTACTTTCAAACTTACCCACCGTGGGGTTTGAACCAGGTGCGCTTGGGTTTGTGATCCATCTCACAACCGCTTGAGCTACAGACGCCCACCTATACTGGGTTCAAATGTGCCCCATCCACGCTATTATCACCTATACGGCATTGAAATGTACCCCAATCACACTACTATATCGGCATTCAAAAGTATGTCATTTATGCTATAATCTTCGATAGTGAATATCGTACTGAATATACTCGAGAGAGAGAGAGAGAGAGAGAGAGAGAGAGAGAGAGAGAGAGAGAGACTGTACTATTAATACATGACAATAGATTTATATATAAATGTAGCAATAAATATGAATGAATGTTTGCTTCTTCAGTGGCAAAAAAATCAATTGAGATATTTATTATTCATTCAGTTTGGGTTACCTTTATTGAACTCTAGATATGTCAATTGTTGCTCGGATCTCTTGCGTAATATCTCAAACAGCATCTAGCCACTAACCAGACCAGTTCCATGTTGATTGATGAGCTTACTAATAAGCCTGTAGTGCTACACTTTTCTGGCAACTTCAATCTTTAATTCAAGGTCGTGTGATCTAGCTGTTGACGTGGATTGGTTTAGCTGAAAGTCCTCAAAGAGGTCACACTCTACAAGGACGTTCAGAATGTCAGCTCTATCCATTGGCTAACCCCACCCCAACCCCAACCTCTTTCCCACACCAATATGGTTGCAGAGCCAGTCAGCTTTTCCAATCTCTCATTGCTTTAGACCAGTGTTTCCCAAAGTGGACGGTACCGCTCCACTCCTCTGTGGGCGCTGAAGCTTTCCAAGGGGGTGATAGTGGGTTCAGAAGCATTTGGTTTTTTTTCGTGATTTTGCGATTGAATAATCATTAAAATTAGAATTCGACATTTTAATTCATCTTATGTCCATCTTACACGATCAATTTTTCATCAATTTTCTATTTTATGTATATAATCATTTGAAAATTGACCATGTATGACAGAAATAAATATCAATTCTCTATGTCAAAATGAAAAAGAGCATGTATATATATGGGGGGGGCGTTGGCAAACTGTTATAATAAGGAGGGGCGTTACAAAGTTTATGTCTTGCAAAGTGGGCGGTGGGCCGAAAAAGTTTGGGAATCTATGCTATAGACGCATATGCGCCCCACAACTCTCGAACTCTTTTATGCCAGGTTTTTATCACTTTTAATTCATAATAAATAACTAAATATTTTTGGCTTCTAGTTAGTTTCCGACTAGTTCGTGACGTACAACGATTTCCATGCACCCCCATCCCCACACCGCCAGGGTTATGAAGTCTCCAGTTAGTATACGTCCAGACTCGTTCTTGATGTGACAATTAATGCCTCCGATTGTATAACCCAGCTCGCGCTGACAATTCCAAGGATTGCTTTTGCTATAAGACGCCATTACCAGGCACAGACTGCCAGTCAGCATTTACTGTTCGATGTTTATCATACAGTCAAGGTCACATGCCTGTCAGCCAGTATTTAATAAACTAAAAATGTTTGATTGATTAACATTGTTAATTTGAACAATTCATCGTTAAATATCAGTTACCATAAAATATATGATTAGAGCCTACAGGGGCATCTACATGGGAAGAGTTGGGAGAACACAGAAAGTCTGGTGAACGACAACAGAAGCAAGCTAACATATCGGAATCTAATGGACAAGGTTGAAGAGAAAATATTTAGAATAGATTTCAGTGGAGACTGCAGGCCTCTGGGATCCAGAAGAAATATTATTGTTGTTATTAGTAGTAGTACCAGAGTCTTATGTAGATCTACTGTCCTGGGCATGAGGGTGTTTGCGGCAGTGAGAGAACGGACAAACTCACATCAACAACACCGATCCTCGGGAAAGTTAAAGATGGAAAAGGGAAGTTCCTTCGTCTTTAGACCCTTTAAGGATAAGTTCCTCGGTCTCTTGACGACCTTTGTTGGATAGGTTCCTCAATCTCTTGACGACCTTTTGTTGGATAGGTTCCTCGGTCTCTTGACGACCTTTTGTTGGATATGTTCCTCGGTCTCTTGACGACCTTTTGTTGGATAGGTTCCTCAATCTCTTGACGACCTTTTTGTTGGATATGTTCCTCGGTCTCTTGACGACCTTTTGTTGGATAGGTTCCTCGATCTCTTGACGACCTTTTGTTGGATATGTTTCTCGGTCTCTTGACGACCTTTTGTTGGATAGGTTCCTCAATCTCTTGACGACCTTTTTGTTGGATATGTTCCTCGGTCTCTTGACGACCTTTGTTGGGTATGTTCCTCGATCTCTTGACGACCTTTGTTGGATAGTTTCTCGGTCTCTTGACGACCTTTTGTTGGATAGGTTCTCAATCTCTTTACGACCTTTGTTGGATATGTTCCTCGGTCTCTTGACGACCTTTGTTGGATAGGTTCCTCAATCTCTTGACGACCTTTTGTTGGATATATTCCTCAATCTCTTGACGACCTACTGTTGGATATATTCCTCAATCTCTTGACGACCTTTTGTTGGATATGTTCCTCGGTCTCTTGACGACCTTTGTTGGATATGTTCCTCGATCTCTTGACGACCTTTGTTGGATAGGTTCCTCGGTCTCTTGACGATCTTTGTTGGATAGGTTCCTCGGTCTCTTGACGATCTACTGTTGGATAGGTTCCTCGGTCTCTTGACGACCTTTTGTTGGATAGGTTCCTCGGTCTCTTGACGACCTTTTGTTGGATATGTTCCTCGGTCTCTTGACGACCTTTGTTGGATATGTTCCTCGGTCTCTTGACGACCATAGGTTCCTCGGTCTCTTGACGACCTTTTGTTGATAGGTTCCTCGGTCTCTTGACGATCTACTGTTGGATAGGTTCCTCGGTCTCTTGACGACCTTTTGTTGGATAGGTTCCTCGGTCTCTTGACGACCTACTGTTGGATATGTTCCTCGGTCTCTTGACGATTTGTTGGATATGTTCCTCATCTCTTGACGATCTCTGTTGGATATGTTTCTCGGTCTCTTGACGACCTTTGTTGGATAGGTTCCTCAATCTCTTGACGACCTTTTGTTGGATATGTTCCTCGGTCTCTTGACGACCTTTTGTTGGATAGGTTCCTCGATCTCTTGACGACCTTTTGTTGATATGTTCTCGGTCTCTTGACGACCTTTGTTGGATAGGTTCCTCAATCTCTTGACGACCTTTGTTGATATGTTCCTCGGTCTCTTGACGACCTTTGTTGATAGGTTCCTCAATCTCTTGACGACCTTTTGTTGGATATATTCCTCAATCTCTTGACGACCTACTGTTGGATATATTCCTCAATCTCTTGACGACCTTTTGTTGGATATGTTCCTCGGTCTCTTGACGACCTTTGTTGGATATGTTCCTCGGTCTCTTGACGACCTTTGTTGGATAGGTTCCTCAATCTCTTGACGACCTTTTGTTGATATTTCCTCAATCTCTTGACGACCTACTGTGGATATATTCCTCAATCTCTTGACGACCTTTTGTTGGATATGTTCCTCGGTCTCTTGACGACCTTTTGTTGGATAGGTTCCTCGGTCTCTTGACGATCTTTTGTTGGATAGGTTCCTCGGTCTCTTGACGATCTACTGTTGGATAGGTTCCTCGGTCTCTTGACGACCTTTTGTTGGATAGGTTCCTCGGTCTCTTGACGACCTTTTGTTGGATATGTTCCTCGGTCTCTTGACGACCTTTGTTGGATATGTTCCTCGGTCTCTTGACGACCATTTCTGTTGGACTATGGTTCCTCGGTCTCTTGACGATCTACTGTTGGATAGGTTCCTCGGTCTCTGACGACCTTTGTTGGATAGGTTCTCGGTCTCTTGACGACCTACTGTTGATATGTTCCTCGGTCTCTGACGATCTACTGTTGGATATGTTCCTCGGTCTCTTGACGATCTACTGTTGGATAGGTTCCTCGGTCTCTGACGACCTTGTTGATAGGTTCCTGGTCTCTTGACGACCTTTGTTGGATATGTTCCTTGGTCTCTTGACGACCTACTGTTGGATATGTTCCTCGGTCTCTTGACGACCTACTGTTGATAGTTCTCGGTCTCTGACGACCTTTGTTGGATAGGTTCCTCGGTCTCTTGACGACCTTTGTTGATAGGTTCCTTATCTCTTGACGACCTTGTTGATTATGTTCTCGGTCTCTTGACGATCTACTGTTGATATGTTCTCGGTCTCGACGACCTGTTGGATAATGACACTAAATTTGATTTGAATCTATCTAGCAATTTCAGTATTTTGGAATTACTCTACAAGTTGAACTGGATGCATGAGGGGCAGAGAGAGATGTATGTTTAACCAGCGAGACATGGGAACCATCAGTATGCATACTTTTCAACATCTGTTGGGGAAGACTGAACACCTATTTATCTGCCGGAATGCTATGACGCAGGTTCAGAACTAATAACTAATTATTACTTTTAGTATTACTACTACTACTACTACTACTACTACTACTACTACTACTACACCATGCCACTGCTACTGCTACTACTAGCTACTACTACTACTACTACTTACTACCGCTGCTACTGCTACTATACTGCTACTACTACTACTGCTACTCCTGCCTCGCTACTGCTACTACTACTACTACTACTACTGCTACTCCTGCGGCTACTGCTCGCTACTGCTACTGCTACTACTACTACTACTACTGCTACTACTACACTGCTACTACTACTACTGCTACTACTACTACTGCTACTACTACTACTGCTACTACTACTATTACTGCCGCTACTTCTGCTACTATTACTGCTACTACTGCTTCAACTAGTCGTAGTAGTAGTCATAATACAATAATTTCGACATGAAAATACTGCTCAAGTTATGGTCAAAGACATGAGAAGACAAACAACGAGAAAATCTACTCACCAAATGAGCACATCCTACAGAGTATACCAGAACTGCGAACAAAAACCTGAGCAACCAAAGGATAATTTTACGGTAATGTTGCTCCGTTGTCATAGCAACTGAAATAATGTCTTGCACTCACTCGCTTGATGTGATTTCTTTGTGTGTGCTGTATTGATGTTGTCCCTAGCGATCGTAAATGTCGAATTGTTAGGCTTCGATGAAATTCTGGTTTGCATTGTCTTGTGTTTACACAGATACGTCATCAGTAAGACTACAGCATGCTGGTACAATTATTTATTAATGACAGACCATTCAGTGCTTCGTTTCCCACACATTTCTCCCCTCTCAAACAAGAGAAGAATTAATTAATTTGGCTGCGTGGACGTGTGTCTGTAAATGAACGCTCAGGGATGACACAAGTAGCCCTGTAGCTGTTGAACTACTGCTACAAAAGACAATAGCGAGAGAATGGCAAGTGATTTAACAAGGTCTAGACGACATATTGCATGTCCTGCAGGGGCTCCAAAATAGAACAAAGAATAGTATATGGACAAATCTACATGTAATGAATGTTTGGTCTGAGTTTGACTATCATTCATACAGACAAATCTACATGTAATGAATGTTTGGTCTGAGTTTGACTATCAAATCGTACAGACAAATCTACATGTAATGAATGTTTGGTCTGAGTTTGACTATCAAATCGTACAGACAAATCTACATGTAATGAATGTTTGACGTCTGACCGAACGGATTAGAACGCGGGCTTCAATTCGAGAGACATGGGTTCATTACCCGGTAAGGCCAATGCGTTTTTTCTGTCGGCTCATACAGAAAACATGAACAGTTGTGCGATGACTACACTAGCAATCCGAGACCATTAAATAACACAGTCTCATGTCCCCACTCTCATATACTGTCTTAAAAAGCGGTTTTACATGCTGTATCGACAGTGGTGTGGGAAAGTGGTTTTGCATGAAGTATCGACCGTGGTGTTGGTTTGGCTATGAGACCTTTCTGGTTATTTTCTCGAATACTGTTTTGCCTCACAGCGCCAGGATGAGAAAAGATTTATAGAATGGGCTTTTGTGTACACATCATAAATAGAGTTTTTCATCGCCTTTGTTACCTCTGAGGCCCATCTTTTGCGTGGACGGTCTTTTGCCTTTATCCACTATCTTTCTCTCTCTTTGCCTTTTTATCCCGGGTTGGGGTATAGGCACTCAACCAACTCATACCAAGTCTTCCTATCTCTAGCAATCTCCTGCAGCTCCCTCCAGCTCTTCTCTATATTGTTGATCTCCGTCTCCAAATCTCGTCTCCATGTATTTCTCGGCCTCCCTTCTTTCGCTGTCCCTGCGGGTTCCAGGCAAGGACCCTTCTTGTTATATTCCCTCCAGTTTTCACAAAGTGTGTCCTATCCAGCGCCAGTGTCTTTTTTTAACCTGTTCGTTCACTGGAATCTGTCTTGTTCTCTCCATAAGTTCCTCATTTGTGACCCTATCATACCATCTTATTCCCTCTATTCTGCGCAGACACCAGCTGATGAATGTTTGCAATTTATGCGCTATTGTTTTAGTTGTTCTCCATGTTTCTGACCCATACAGTAGAACTGCTTTAACATTAGAGTTAAATATCTGAATTTTTGTTCTAGATTTGATTTCTTTAGACTTCCAAATGTTTCCCAGTGCAATGAAAGCTCCTCTTGCCTTCTGTATTCTTATTTTAACATCTCTATCTGTTCCACCCTCTTTGTCTACGTTGCTGCTCAAATATGTGTATGATTCTACCTCTTGAAGTGGGATTTCCCCAGGGAGATCGAGTTGTCGTTTGCTTGGTTAATTCTCAATATCTTTGTCTTTCTCTTATGAATGTTCAGCCCTAGTTGCTGGGACCTTTGATTCAATGTGTTTAGCTTATCCTGCATCTGATTTCGTGTATGTGGCAGAAGAGCTATATCATCAGCGAAGTCCAGATCATCTAGTTGCTCTGTCAGAGTCCATTGGATTCCATTTCTGGTGTTAGTTACTGTGGTCTTCATAATCCAGTCTATTGTCAGTAAGAACAACAAAAGTGATAGAAGACATCCCTGACGCACTCCTGTTTCTATTCCAAAAGTATCTGTTAGTTTACCTCCATGAAGAACTCTACATTTTATATCTGTGTTGCTTTTATTAGGTTAATAATTTTCTGTGGGATTCCATAATGCCTTATTAATTTCCAAAGGATTTCCCTATCAATACTGTCAAAAGCCTTCTTATAATCCACAAATCTGATATAAAGTGGGGATTTTCATTCAATACTTTGCTCTATTATTATACGTAATGTGGCTATCTGGTCAGCACAGGATCTATTTGGTCGGAAGCCTGCCTGTTCATCTCTTAGCTTTATATCGATGGCATCTCTCAGTCTCTCCAAGGATGACTCTGCTTAGTATTTTCCCAGGTAATGACAACAGCATTATTTCCCTATAGTTTTCCCACTTCTGAAGGTTCCCTTTCTTTGGTAGCTTCACCAGGTATCCTTCTCTCCAGTTTGCTGGTATTTCTTCAGTCTTCCAGATTCTGCTAAATAATTTATACAGTATTTCTGTGGATGTGTTTATGTTAACTTTAACCGCCTCCGCTGGAATACCATCTGGACCAGCCGCTTTCCCATCTTTTAAAAGTTTAATGGCTTTACTAATCTCCTCCTTGGATGGTTTCTCACAGTTGATGTCCAAGTCAATTTCTGCCGGTTGGATATCTGGGGGTTTGTAGGTGCTGGTCTGTTCAGGAGTTCCTTGAAGTATTCCATCCATCTTTCCATTTGGTCTCTAACATTAGTGATAATTTCCCCACTACTATTTTTGATCAACCCATTTGATGGTCTGTATTTTCCTGCTAGCTTTCTAGTGATGTTGTAAAGATCCCTAAGGTTTCCTTTTCCTGCAGCTACCTCTGCTTCTCTTGCTAGATCTTCTACGTATTGTCTTTTATCTAATCTTATTTGTTTCTTCACTTTCTTGCTAGCTTCTGTGTATTTTCCTGGGCTATGGCTTTGGCAGTTCTAGTTTTGCTATTATTTAAATCTGCTTTCCTCTTTTCCTTTCTTCTATTTCCTTGAGAGTTTCTGGAGTTATCCATGCCTTATGATTCCGCTCCTTCTTTCCTAATACCTCTGTGCATGTTTCATTCCAAATATTTTGGCTTGCTGCCAACATTCTTACTGCATCACCTCATCTTCTAATTGCCAAAACCTCATACTTATTAGAGACTGTGACCTGAACTGTTCCTTTGTTTCTTGACTTCTGAGGTATCCTACATTATATTGGTGTCTATGTTCATGAGAAGTTATGTATCACTTAAGCTTCAGTTTAATTTTACTTATCAGCAAATGGTGATCCGAATCTACATCTGCACCCTTAAACCCTTACATCTTGTAAGATGACCTGAATTTCTTGTTTATGCATATGTAGTCAATTTGATTTTCTGTTCTGTGGTCTGGTAATACCCAGGTTGCTTTATGTATTCTTTTATGTGGAAAGACACTTCCATTTTATCCACTATAGTGGAGTAGAAATGCTCTTTAAAGCGCTTGGTAATCTGCTTATGTGGCCGAATCATTTAAAATGTTTTTTTTTGTTGTAAAGTTCAGCACTGATGCTGTACCCACATTTTTCTGATGTCTTAAATTCTAAACCAGTTTCTTCGTGATATTCCCAGAATTCTGCTTAGAAACTTTATCTCTGTCGTGACTAGTTTTCTTCTATCATTTGATGTTAGCGTCCAGGTTTGGCAGTGATGGCACAATGAAGGAAGAAAGATTGTGTTGTACAAATGCTCTTTTAACGTTCATGGTAATATGTTTGCATTTCAAAATTGGTGTCATTTGTCCTCAGATTTAATTTACTTTATTGAATCTATGTTGGATTTCGTTAGTTATTCTTCCATTTGCTGATGGAAGTCTTTGACTTGCTTTAATTGAAAGTTTGTCTATGGAGATATTGGTAGCACTTTCCTCTCTAGCAAATTTCATTACTTCGGTTTTGTCAATGTTTATTCTCATATTGTATTTGTTACATGCTAACTGGAGTATGTTAATGTGTTGCTGTAAATGTTCCTCTGTTGTTGAAATGATTGCGTGATCGTCGGCAAAAATATATTTGTTTAAGAGTTCCTCAAGATTGTTCTCTTCCCTGGTGTTTGCTATTTGACAGATTTGATCAATATATGTGATGAACAGCAGCGGTGATAGTACGCATCCTTGTCTTACTCTTGACACAACATGGAACTTTTCTGATAGACTTGTGTTTGTTCTAACCGCACGTTGGCTATCATCAAATCGTGCAGACAAATGTGTACATGAAGTTCAAATAGTTGTACATATAATTCAATGAACTATGAGTAAGCTAGTTTGAAGATATATCGATTTGACAAGAAGCGTTCTGATTTGTCGTCTTTGTACTCAGATGTTAAACAGAAATAGCAAACTCACGAGAAGGTCAAAACAATAAAGATTGAATAAAGCACAGAAAGAGAGAGAGAGAGAGAGAGAGAGAGGTCAAAGCAATAACGATTGAATAAAGCACAGAGAGAGAGAGAAGGTCAAAGCAATAAAGATTGAATAAAGCACAGAGAGAGAGAGAGAGAGAAGGTCAAAGCAATAAAGATTGAATAAAGTACAGAGAGAGAGAGAAGGTCAAAGCAATAAAGATTGAATAAAGCACACAGAGAGAGAGAGAGAGAGAGAGAGAGAGAAGGTCAAAGCAATAAAGATTGAATAAAGCACACAGAGAGAGAGAGAGAGAGAGAGAGAGAAGAGAGAGAGAAGGTCAAAGCAATAAAGATTGAATAAAGACAGAGAGAGAGAAGGTCAAAGCAATCAAAGATTGAATAAAGCACAGAGAGAGAGAGAGAGAGAGAGAGAAGGTCAAAGCAATCAAGATTGAATAAACCACAGAGAGAGAGAGAATGTCAAAGCAATAAAGATTGAATAAAGCACAGAGAGAGAGAAGGTCAAAGCAATAAAGATTGAATAAAGCACACACAGAGAGAGAGAGAGAGAGAGAGAGAGAGAGAGAAGGTCAAAGCAATCAAGATTGAATAAAGCACAGAGAGAGAGAGAATGTCAAAGCAATAAAGATTGAATAAAGCACAGAGAGAGAGAGAGAGAGAGAGAGAAGGTCAAAGCAATAAAGATTGAATAAAGCACAGAGAGAGAGAAGGTCAAAGCAATCAAGATTGAATAAAGCACAGAGAGAGAGAAGAGTCAAAGCAATCAAGATTGAATAAAGCACAGATAGAGAGAGAGAGAGAAGGTCAAAGCAATCAAGATTGAATAAAGCACATACAGAGAGGGAGAGAGAGAAAAAGCCAAAGATAATAAGAATAAATATAATAAATAACAAAATATAGTAGAATTAGAAGACATATTTCTTGTGTGAGGACGATGATTCATTTACACAAACGGATGCTATACGTCTTTAACGGACTAGAAAAAATATCATCATGTTGTGAAATCATCAAGTTCTGAAAATCATCAAGTTGTCAATTGTCGTATAATGTTTATTCTAGTTCAATATATCCACCACCTGGATCCGCACTCGTCTGCTTGATCTCGTGAACATCTTAAGAATGGATGTGTTTTTTTTAACTAAACAAGTTGTCATCTGTCAGTATGCCATCTTCATCAATGTCTAAATGATTTGCTTTGAACTTGCTTGTTTTTTTCAATTTGAGAAAAATAAATATTCTGATGGAGCCAAATCTTAAGATGTGGATGATTGTTGTAGAATTTCTCAGAGTATTTCAATTGTTGGCTATGAGATGCATAAACCATGTCATGTGACAGGGGAGGAAGGGAAAGGGGGGCGGCGGTGTGTCTTAAAGCAAAACAAGGTTTTAGAGGCGTGTATTATAACTCGTATTTTTGTGGGGATAGGGGGTGTCTTAAAGCAAAACAAGGTTTTAGAGGCGTGTATTATAACTCGTATTTTGTGGGGATATGGGGGTATGTCTTAAAGCAAAACAAGGTTTTAGAGGCGTGTATTATAACTCGTATTTTTGTGGGGATATGGGAGGGGGTGTCTTAAAGCAAAACAAGGTTTTAGAGGCGTGTATTATAACTCGTATTTTTGTGGGGATAGTGGGGGTGTCTTAAAGCAAACAAGGTTTTAGAGGCGTGTATTATAACTCGTATTTTTGTGGGGATATGGGGGTGAGAATAACAACATGATTTCTTAGTTTGATAAGTCATAGTCACGTCCATTAACAGTGTAGCCACCAGGTAGCTAATCTTTTATTCTGTAATTGTTTAACAAATATATTTGACCTCCAAACACATTTATATTACAATATTTACTGAGTTAGCCAAGATACTGCTTTAGTGCCATCTTATAAATTACAAAGAGTCAGTATATCGTTTCAAATATGTGAAAGCACAGAGAGAGTCAGTATATCGTTTCAAATATGTGAAAGCACAGAGAGAGAGTCAGTATATCGTTTCAAATATGTGAAAGCACAGAGAGAGTCAGTATATCGTTTCAAATATGTGAAAGCACAGAGAGAGTCAGTATATCGTTTCAAATATGTGAAAGCACAGAGAGAGAGTCAGTATATCGTTTCAAATATGTGAAAGCACAGAGAGAGAGTCAGTATATCGTTTCAAATATGTGAAAGCACAGAGAGAGTCAGTATATCGTTTCAAATATGTGAAAGCAGACATAGTCAGTATATCGTTTCAAATATGTGAAAGCAGACAGAGTCAGTATATCGTTTCAAATATGTGATAGCACAGAGAGAGTCAGTATATCGTTTCAAATATGTGAAAGTACAGAGGGAGAGTCAGTATATCGTTTCAAATATGTGAAAGTACAGAGGGAGAGTCAGTATATCGTTTTAAATATGTGAAAGCAGACAGAGTCAGTATATCGTTTCAAATATGCAAAAGGGTTAATAGAGCGTATTTGATGTCTGCAGAAAAAAACACCAAACCAACATGTCACTTTTTGATGTAGATTTGTGTTCTCTTGCTTGATAATTGTTAGAGTTATGTGGTTGTCATTGCACACTACATAAACACGGATATAACACAACAAGGGAGACTCATCTAGTCCTAGAACGCAAATTAAAACTTCCATCCCTACGCTTAACGGCAAAAGTGGACAGCTAACTACATCTTCCACCTGGGAATAGACAATAGACAATAGGTATGTGGTTTCCATTGCATGAGGGAAATATTTTGAATTGGGGTCATACTGGTGAACTCCAAGACTCATCTAATGTCAAACAAAGTTATTCAAATATCTCTTTGATGCACACATTTTGAACAACTAATTTTACCCTCGTCTACTTTACTTCTGCTTATCACGTGCAGATCGTACAGAATTTATACTCTCGTCTGCTTCTGTGTCACGTGCAGCGGCTGCAGAATCAAGTATGCACACATTTTTCTCATGTTCAGTTTTTGGTGTGTAAGATTCAACGAGCTGTGACATTCTGTTTGCTAAATGTTACTGTAATAACTATCTTTATGTTTGTTATTGTTCTCTTGTCTGCTCAAATATTCTCTTTAATCAACGTCTCTTCTGTACCTATTTATTGATGTCTCACAGAACCAGTTAATTCTTGAAATCTGATATTGCTATTCGTATCTCACAGACCCAGTTATAGTCTGTCCATTAATTCGTGAGCACGTTTGAAATTGATTTTCTTGAAAACTACCTGTTGGATCTCAGTGATTTTTGCATGCAGCCTTAGAATATCCATGACGCTAAAATAAAGCTAACCAGTAGTCCATAGATGCTACGGATTTTGCACATCGGCGAATTCCTTTGATCTTTTATGACAATTGCAAATACGGGGCTCAAATTTTAGATTTTACAGTAATCCTTAGAATTTGTCCATGTCAATTCTATTCATAGGTGTATCTCCATATTAACTTGATAGGTCAAGTAATTAAGTGTGTTGCCCTTTATGTGCAATCGTGAACTTGGATACAATATGCAACAGTTAGTCCTCCCCTTCGGTCACCATTAGACCCCAGGGTGTCTTAACTTCACCACAAATTGTATGATGGTAGACGCATTTGGATATGGAAATGTATACGTTGCTATTTCTCAGTCTGTAATCAAAATATGATTTGTATCATCCCGAATCTGACGATTCCATGAGGTTGATAATTGTTACTGGCTGGACAAATTGTAATCCATCTCGGTGCCAGTACTCGTCTTCCTCTCGGAGCACATGTTCAACACACTTCTTCCAGAACTGCATGTCTATCATTGAGAGGGACTCACGTGTCAGAACTTCAACATCACACCTTTTAAACGTCCTGTTCTGTTCGGCAACTTGCCCTTTTACTTTAGCCCAGACAAGCTCTATCGGATTGAGGTGAGCATGATATGGAGGTAGTCGCAAAGACGTGTGGCCGTATTCGCAATGATTTTGTCAATATGAAACACCTTTGTCTTATTTGTCATCCTCACCAGGTGCAACAACTCGGGTTTCAAATATGTATCATCGAAGCTGACATTTTCCTTAGCAAGCCAAGTCCTAATTTGATCTTTTGTATTTGATGCAGTTGGTACTTTGTCTTCCGCTGATACTGCGTTGTGATAGGATGCATTATCCATTACCAAGCATGATGGTCTGTTTAGAATTGGAAGTAGATCTTTCTCCATCCAGTGCCTGAAAATATGTCCATTCATTTCTGTGTGGTAGTCCCTACCGTCGGTACTTTTGATTGGAAAATAAGTCCAGCGTCATGGACAAGACCTTCTTCACTGCTTCCTGCATGTGTTAGTATAATACGCTGGCCTTTGCTGCTTGGTATTTTTCTTTTCTGTTCACCGTCTACTGATTGCCATTCTTTACCATTGGTGTGGTGAGCATTGACCCAGGATTCGTCCAAATATACAATATCATAACCTTGCCTCCGCCGCTCACGGATCTGCCTCAGGTATTTATTTCGGGCAGCAATTAAATGTGGCTTTTCACAAATAATATTCCTGCCGCCTATAGTTTTCTGAAGGTGAAGCCGACGGCTCTTACAATTTTCCATAGAGTACTTTAAGAAATGTCTATGCTGCAATCTGATTGCAGTTTTAATTTCAGTTTCCTGAGAGTAACAAGTTGATTTGTCGCAAACATTTTCAAGAGCTCCCGTCTTATGACATCTATGTCAAAGTCGTCAATTGTTCTTTTCCTTCCTTACTTGACATTAGTGCACTTTGTGTCCTGTTTAATCCATCGGGAAAAGGATTCTCTATTCAGACCAAGCGCCAGTTGCGCTCGTTTCTCAGGGTTATGAATATCGCAATATAGATGACCTCTCTTAGATTCCCTACGGAAGTGTTGGTATAGTAAAACTGTAACCTTCTGCATTGTCATAAATGTGCACTTCAGACTCATTATGAATGTGATATCAATGTCAGTTTTGATAAGCCAACAAATATGATACAATAGCTTCATACAAATAGCGAGATACGCCTATAACTATACAACAGTATCCCAATTATAACGTCATATGCTTTCCGCTTTCAAAGTCGACTGGGTTAGGTGCACGGGATTTCGTGAAATTGTTGTATACTCACGATATTTCTATGTTACCATAATGTATTTTAGAACAACGCGTCTGTGTACCGTAGATCTGTTTTGCGAACTTAAGAGGCACCAAGGCAGACCACTGAACATATATAAAGATGTCTGCAAGGCCTCAATGAAGAACGTTTCTGTTGGTCCCAACAAAGGAGAAAAACTAGCTGATGACAGAGTTGTGTGGAAAGTGACATTGTGCAAGAGTGCAGAATCTTTTGAAAGGAAACTTTGGGATGAGCTCAAAGACAGAAGACAAAAACTAAAACTCACAAGCTGTAACAATAAAACACTTGTCAATTGTCTGTTTGTAAAGACAAGAGAGAAAAATGAAAACTGAAGTTGTCACAATAAAACACTTGTCAATTGTCTGTAAAGATGAAAAGGCTATATACCCCCTCCCCATGTATAACCAAGTATTCTACTTTCTGTCTCTATTTCTGTGGCTGTGTGCTTTCTTTATAATGTGGATCGCTGGCCTCGATCTCCACCACCCATTGTAGTCGACTTTTACGGCATGCTTTTATAGGAGACAGTGGTTCTATTCTTCAATACCCCGGGAACCATACGACGGAAAGTAGAAATAAAACTAGAAACATAACTTTGATTAAATTTGTTGTTATTTGATATTTCTTAGCCAAGTCGTGTGATATGAACATGGAATATGAAACATGAAATATGAACATGGAATATGAAACATGAAATATGAACATGGAATATGAAACATGAAATATGAACATGGAATATGAAACATGAAATATGAACATGGAATATGAAACATGAAATATGAACATGGAATATGAAACATGAAATATGAACATGGAATATGAAACATGAAATATGAACATGGAATATGAAACATGAAATATGAACATGGAATATGAAACATGAAATATGAACATGGAATATGAAACATGAAATATGAACATGGAATATGAACATGGATTATGAACATGGAATACGAACATGAAATATGAACATGGAATATGAACATGGAACATAAGCACATGGAACATGAACACATGGAATATGAACATGAAATACGAACATGGAATACGAACATGGAATATGAACATGAAATATGAACATGAAATATGAACATGGAATATGAACATGGAATATTAACACATGGAATATGAACACATGGAATATGAACACATGAAATATGAACATGGAATATGAACATGGAATATTAACACATGGAATATGAACACATGGAATATGAACACATGAAATATGAACATGGAATATGAACACATGAAATATGAACACATGGAATATGAACACATGAAATATGAACACATGGAATATGAACACATGAAATATGAACATGGAATATGAACACATGAAATATGAACATGGAATATGAACACATGAAATATGAACACATGGAATATGAACACATGAAATATGAACACATGAAATATGAACACATGGAATATGAACACATGAAATATGGAACACATGGAATATGAACACATGAAATATGAACATGGAATATGAACACATGAAATATGAACACATGGAATATGAAACATGGAATATGAACATGGAATATGAACATGGAATATGAACACATGAAATATGAACATGGAATATGAAACATGGAATATGAACATGGAATATGAACATGAGGTATGAACATGAAATATGAAACATGGAATATGAACATGGAATATGAACATGGAATATGAAACATGGAATATGAGCATGAAATATGAAACATGGAATATGAACATGAAATATGAACATGGAATATGAACACATGAAATATGAACATGGAATATGAACATGGGGTATGAACATGAAATATGAACATGGAATATGAACATGAGGTATGCACATGAAATATGAAACATGAAATATGAACATGGAATATGAACACATGAAATATGAACACATGGAATATGAACACATGAAATATGAAACATGGAATATGAACACATGAAATATGAAACATGGAATATGAACATGGAATATGAACACATGAAATATGAAACATGGAATATGAACACATGAAATATGAAACATGGAATATGAACATGGAATATGAACATGAAATATGAACATGGAAAACATATAAACTATAAATGTACAGAGAATGATCTTACCTTGTAACCAAGTGAAACTAACCAACTCTAACCAGGTGTGACGGACGACCAAAGCATGATTTCAACTTCTATGTAGTACACCTTCAAGGATGCATGACTTGACGAAACTATTGAAACGGATCTGGTAAGCTTAAGGTATTTGGTTTGTTGTATAGCGATTCTATCTGACATATATCCTGTATATTTATTGTTCCGGATCTTGCAGATGAGATGATATCTCTTGAGTTATATGACGATATTATTGTTTGATTTTGACAGATTTTTGTTTGTCAAATTCTTGATTATTTTCTTCAACTGACTGCACACGTTTCTAAATCCTAATTCTTATATTCAACTCTTCTTCTGGTGTCACTTTAGTGGTTTCAGATCTACCTTAGTCTTCTTTCCTTTCTTCTTGTCCTTCCTTGGTTGAATTTACGAATTTGCATGATATCACAATATGAGCTTCTCGAGTGTTCAGAATGCAGACATGCGTCGTCTAGTCTTCGACTGCACTAGAGATCCTTCCATTATGAAGATGTGATAAATGTTCAGCCTTCTGTCGTCTAGTCGACATGCGCCGTCTAGTCCTCGACTGTACTGGAGGTACTTCCATTATGAAGATATGATATATGTTTAGCCTTCTGTCGTCAAGTCAACAAGCGTCGTCTAGTCCTCGACTGCACTAGAGATCCTTCCATTATGAAGATGTGAGATAATGGTTAGCCTTCTGTCCTCACTGTTCCGTCATGTTATCGTTCAAACCAAACCTACATTTTTGTTTTGCAGACCAGGACACGCACACTAGACAAAAATATGAGAATCAAACATCGCGTGTCAAGGAGGACAAAATCTGAAAGAACTATCAGTCTGGTAGCCATAGTTACAGCCTTACCAACATGAGAAGCATGGACTACGACAGTCTGGTAGTCATAGTTACAGCCTTAGCAACATGAGAAGCATGGACTACGACAGTCTGGTAGCCATAGTTACAGCCTTACCAACATGACAAGCATGGACTACGACAGAATGAAAAAATGTCACATTTCTACGACGTGATGCTTACTCGTCAGGATATTTGTTTTCCGACCGTAACAGCTGTCACGCAACACACCCTCAAATAAATACCAGAAGATCACTTAGAAGTAAAGGCGTCCGACGTGATGTTAACCACACAACCCATCGTGTGCCGATGGTCAATGACAATGTGGTCCTAACCCTGTATTCCCCATTATACCTGATGGTATGAAAAAGGTTCTATCGACTTATTTCACATATTTACTCTGAGAAGCAGATGTAGGGAATAGAGAAATACAAAAGTTGGCCTCGACATTTAATAGTTAATAGAAGATAACGCAGTGGATGGGGATGATAATGATGATAATGATGATGATGGTAATAATGATGATGATGGTAATAATGATGATGATGTTGTTGACTACACAGATGGGACACTGAGAACGAGATGGCGAGTGAGCATCGAGGGCACCTGTCAGCGGACATTGGAATGGAATATACACATAACTATCAACTGCCATAATGTCCCTCCCTCCGGATTTGTGGTTAAGTTACCTAGTTCTACATAACTGGTGACCTACTCAGTCTTCACATACGTGTTGACCTACCTCTAGCTACATAACTGTGTGACTACCTCTAGTCTTCTACATAACTGTGTTGATCACCTCTAGTCTTCACATAACTGTGTTGATCTCCTCTAGTCTTCTACATAACTGTGTTGACCTACCTCAGTCTTCTACATAACTGTGTTGACTACCTCTAGTCTTCTACATAACTGTGTTGACTACTCTAGTCTTCTACATAACGTGTTGACTCCTCTGTCTTCTACATAACTGTGTTGATCTACCTCTAGCTCTACATAACTGTGTTGACTACCTCTAGTCTCTACATAACTGTTTGATCTACCTCTAGTCTTCTACATAACTGTGTTGATCTACCTCTAGTCTTCTACTACATAACTGTGTTGACTCTACTCTAGTCTTCTACATAACTGTGTTGACCTACCTCTAGTCTTCTACATAACTGTGTTGATCTACCTCTAGTCTTCTACTACATAACCGTGTTGACCTACCTCTAGTCTTCTACATAACTGTGTTGATCTACCTCTAGTCTTCTACATAACTGTGTTGATCTACCTCTAGTCTTCTACATAACTGTGTTGATCTACCTCTAGTCTTCTACTACATAACTGTGTTGACCTACCTCTAGTCTTCTACATAACTGTGTTGATCTACCTCTAGTCTTCTACATAACTGTGTTGATCTACCTCTAGTCTTCTACATAACTGTGTTGATCTACCTCTAGTCTTCTACTACATAACTGTGTTGACCTACCTCTAGTCTTCTACATAACTGTGTTGATCTACCTCTAGTCTTCTACTACATAACCGTGTTGACCTACCTCTAGTCTTCTACATAACTGTGTTGATCTACCTCTAGTCTTCTACATAACTGTGTTGATCTACCTCTAGTCTTCTACATAACTGTGTTGATCTACCTCTAGTCTTCTACTACATAACTGTGTTGACCTACCTCTAGTCTTCTACATAACTGTGTTGATCTACCTCTAGTCTTCTACATAACTGTGTTGATCTACCTCTAGTCTTCTACATAACTGTGTTGATCTACCTCTAGTCTTCTACATAACTGTGTTGACCTACCTCTAGTCTTCTACATAACTGTGTTGATCTACCTCTAGTCTTCTACATAACTGTGTTGATCTACCTCTAGTCTTCTACATAACTGTGTTGACCTACCTCTAGTCTTCTACTACATAACTGTGTTGACCTACCTCTAGTCTTCTCATAACGTGTTGATCTCCTCTAGTCTTCTACATAACCGTGTTGACCTACAAGGCAACGATGATTTTCTTTCAGTGTTTCCTCCCCATGCATTTAAGCACTCCCCAGCACCCCTCCACAAGTCAGTGGGTTTAACCACAACCAACTCTAGTTGGCTCTGGTTTAACAGTTGCAGATGGTACCGTCTACTGTCATATGGTAGCAGATGAAACATCTGATCTGACAGTAAGTTTAACAGTTGCAGATGGTACTGTCTATTGTCATATGGTAGCAGATGAAACATCTGATCTAACAGTGAGTTTAACAGTTGCAGATGGTACCGTCTACTGTCATATGGTAGCAGATGAAACATCTGATCTGACAGTGGGTTTAACAGATGCAAATGGTACCGTCTACTGTCATACGGTAGCAGATAAAACATCTGATCTGACTTACTGCTATTAAAATAATACATTGGGGTAATATTGCTTTAAGTTATATCTGATACTAAGACAAATCTAAAATGTGATCAGAATATGTTGATACCAACACTAACTGTCATTTAATATCTAATTATTTGAGACGTGCCTTACGACTGGGTTTCTGTAACAACTTCCGTTCACTTGTCAGACAGCGGGTGCAAATTATCAGTTAAGTTGTAACAGTTTATGGTGAATCAGATTTCGTTAGTAAGGTAAATGGTTGTACTAAAACTAACAATACGACACAAGTGGTTGCATTTTATTACGTCAGGAATGAGTAAGGGGTTAATATGTGTGTACTGGCTTAGATCAAGAGATGTTCTATCAATCATGCATGATATTGAATGTGTTAATATGTGTACTGGCTTAGATCAAGAGATGTTCTATCAATCATGCATGATATTGAATGTGTTAATATGTATGTTGGCTTAGATCAAGAGATGTTCTATCAATCATGCATGATATTGAATGTGTTAATATGTATGTTGGCTTAGATCAAGAGATGTTCTATCAATCATGCATGATATTGAATGTGTTAATATGTATGTTGGCTTAGATCAAGAGATGTTCTATCAATCATGCATGATATTGAATGTGTTAATATGTATGTTGGCTTAGATCAAGAGATGTTCTATCAATCATGCATGATATTGAATGTGTTAATATGTATGTTGGCTTAGATCAAGAGATGTTCTATCAATCATGCATGATATTGAATGTGTTAATATGTATGTTGGCTTAGATCAAGAGATGTTCTATCAATCATGCATGATATTGAATGTGTTAATATGTATGTTGGCTTAGATCAAGAGATGTTCTATCAATCATGCATGATATTGAATGTGTTAATATGTATGTTGGCTTAGATCAAGAGATGTTCTATCAATCATGCATGATATTGAATGTGTTAATATGTATGTTGGCTTAGATCAAGAGATGTTCTATCAATCATGCATGATATTGAATGTGTTAATATGTGTGTTGGCTTAGATCAATAGATGTTCTATCAATCATGCATGATATTGAATGTGTTAATATGTATGTTGGCTTAGATCAAGAGATGTTCTATCAATCATGCATGATATTGAATGTGTTAATATGTGTGTTGGCTTAGATCAAGAGATGTTCTATCAATCATGCATGATATTGAATGTGTTAATATGTGTGTTTTGGTTAGGAAACCCTTTCATTCCATCATAAATTATGCCAATTTTCGTCTACCGAGAAGAATTCACATGACTTGTCTCGGGATAGAAACTGTCACGTGCTAGGGTAAGCGAATCCGAACAAACGCATGCTGAAATCGGATAAACAGAATTGATAGCGCAAATATAACAAAGTGGCTGTAATCTGAAAAGACAAAGGGCTCCTCCTCATACACGCCAAATGGAACAATAAACACACCAAATGACACAATAAACACACCAAATGACACAATAAACACACCAAATGATACAATAAACACACCAAATGACACAATAAACACACCAAATGACACAATAAACACACCAAATGACACAATAAACACACCAAATGACACAATAATCACACCAAATGACACAATAAACACACCAAATGACACAATAAACACACAAAATGACACAATAAACACACCAAATGACACAATAAACACACCAAATGACACAATAAACACACCAAATGACACAATAAACACTACAAATGACACAATAAACACTACAAAGGACACAATAAACACTACAAATGACACAATAAACACACCAAATGACACAATAAACACTACAAATGACACAATAAACACACTAAATGACACAATAAACACTACAAATGACACAATAAACACTCCAAATGACACAATAAACACACCAAATGACACAATAAACACTACAAATGACACAATAAACACACCAAATGACACAATAAACACTACAAATGACACAATAAACACACTAAATGACACAATAAACACTACAAATGACACAATAAACACTCCAAATGACACAATAAACACTCCAAATGACACAATAAACACTACAAATGACACAATAAACACACCAAATGACACAATAAACACTACAAATGACACAATAAACACACTAAATGACACAATAAACACTACAAATGACACAATACACACTACAAATGACACAATAAACACTCCAAATGACACAATAAACACTACAAATGACACAATAAACACACCAAATGACACAATAAACACACTAAATGACACAATAAACACTAAAAATGACACAATAAACACTACAAATGACACAATAAACACTACCAAATGACACAATAAACACTACAAATGACACAATAAACACACCAAATGACACAATAAACACACTAAATGACACAATAAACACTACAAATGACACAATAAACACTACAAATGACACAATAAACACTACAAATGACACAATAAACACACCAAATGACACAATAAACACTACAAATGACACAATAAACACTACAAATGACACAATAAACACTACAAATGACAGAATAAACACACCAAATGGCACACTAAACACTACAAATGACACAATAAACACTACAAATGACACAATAAACACTCCAAATGACACAATAAACACACTAAATGACACAATAGACACTTCAAATGACACAATAAACACACCAAATGACACAATAAACACACCAAATGACACAATAAACACACCAAATGACACAATAAACACACCAAAGGACACAATAAACACACCAAATGACACAATAAACACACCAAATGACACAATAAACACACCAAATGACACAATAAACACACCAAATGACACAATAAACACCAAATGACACAATAAACACACCAAATGACACAATAAACACTACAAATGACACAATAAACACACCAAATGACACAATAAACACACCAAATGACACAATAAACACACCAAATGACACAATAAACACTACAAATGACACAATAAACACAACAAATGACACAATAAACACTACAAATAACACAATAAACACACCAAATGACACAATAAACACTACAAATGACACAATAAACACTACAAATGACAGAATAAACACTCCAAATGACACAATAAACACACCAAATGACACAATAAACACTACAAATAGCACAATAAACACACCAAATGACACAATAAACACACCAAATGACACAATAAACACACCAAATGACACAATAAACACTACAAATGACACAATAAACACACTAAATGACACAATCAACACTACAAATGACACAATAAACACTACAAATGACACAATAAACACACCAAAGGACACAATAAACACACCAAATGACACAATAAACACACCAAATGACACAATAAACACACCAAAGGACACAATAAACACACCAAATGACACAATAAACACTACAAATGACACAATATACACACCAAATGACACAATAAACACTACAAATGACACAATAAACACTACAAATGACACAATAAACACTACAAATGACACAATAAACACTACAAATGACACAATAAACACTACAAATGACACAATAAACACTACAAATGACACAATAAACACACCAAAGGACACAATAAACACACCAAATGACACAATAAACACACCAAATGACACAATAAACACACCAAATGACACAATAAACACACCAAAGGACACAATAAACACATCAAATGACACAAGAAACACTACAAACATCACACACCATGACAAACACTCAAATGACACAATAAACACTACAAATGACACAATAAACACTACAAATGACACAATAAACACTACAAATGACACAATAAACACTCCAAATGACACAATAAACACTACAAATGACAAAATAAACACACCAAATGACACAATAAACACACCAAATGACACAATAAACACTACAAATGACACTAATAAAACACTACAAATGACACAATAAACACTACAAATGACACAATAAACACTACCAATGACACTAAACACACCAAATGACACAATAAACACTACAAATGACACAATAAACACTACAAATGACACAATGAACACTACAAATGACACAATACACACTACAAATGACACAATAAACACTACAAATGACACAATAAACACACCAAATGACACAATAAACACTCCAAATGACACAATAAACACTACAAATGACACAATAAACACTACAAATGACACAATAAACACTCCAAATGACACAATAAACACTACAAATGACACAATAAACACACCAAATGACACAATAAACACTACAAATGACACAATAAACACTACAAATGACACAATAAACACACCAAATGACACAATAAACACTACAAATGACAGAATAAACACACCAAATGACACAATAAACACACCAAATGACACAATAAACACTACAATTGACACAATAAACACTACAAATGACACAATAAACACTACAAATGACACAATAAACACTACAAATGACACTAAACACACCAAATGACACAATAAACACTACAAATGACACAATAAACACTACAAATGACACAATAAACACACCAAATGACACAATAAACACTACAAATGACACAATAAACACACCAAATGACACAATAAACACACCAAATGACACAATAAACACTCCAAATGACACAATAAACACTCCAAATGACACAATAAACACTACAAATGACACAATAAACACTCCAAATGACACAATAAACACACAAATACACAATAAACACACAAATGACACAATAAACAAACACAAACCTAAATGACACATAAACACACCAAATGCACAATAAACACACCAAATGACACAATAAACACTACAAATGACACAATAAACACTACAAATGACACAATAAACACACCAAATGACACAATAAACACTACAAATGACACAATAAACACTCCAAATGACACAATAAACACTATAAATGCACATAAACACTCCAAATGACACAATAAACACACCAAATGACACAATAAACACACCAAATGACACAATAAACACTACAAATGACACAATAAACACACCAAATGACACAATAAACACTACAAATGACACAATAAACACACCAAATGACACAATAAACACCAAAGGACAATAAACACACCAAATGACACAATAGACACTACAAATGACACAATAAACATAAACAAACTCAGAGAAACTCTCATTGGAAAGCATGACGACGCTCGGATTTTACACGTTCAACCGTATTGTCCAGTCGTTGCGCAATTCCAGATAGGGCCCAATTAAAAAAACCAGAAACTTTTGTACTTATATTCGACTGAGATCTCTTCAACCTCTACTTCTTGTACTTATATTCGACTGAGATCTCTTAAATCTCTACTTCTTGTACTACTTGTGTCTGACTACAGAACAAATATGGGATCCTAACACAGTCTTTCTTCTTTTGTCAGCACACTGTTACCGAGTTGTTAATCCAGTGTCGTGGTTTTATGTATTTGTCTTGCGCTTCTCTGGTGACTTGTGCTGTCAGCACACTGTTACCGAGTTGTTAATCCAGTGTCGTGGTTTTATGTATTTGTCTTGCGCTTCTCTGGTGACTTGTGCTGTCAGCACACTGTTACCGAGTTGTTAATCCAGTGTCGTTGTTTTATGTATTTGTCTTGTGCTTCTCTGGTGACTTGTGTGATGGTTTTCTTATTCCCCTGGCAGAATTCAACTACGTTATCTATCCACCTTTTCCTCGGTCTTCCTCTCGCCTTCCTTCCTGATATTCTGTTGTGGAAAGCTTCATAGGCAGTTTAGTTTGTTGGCATTCTTACTAAGTGGCCAAACCACTTCATTCTCTGTTTCGCTATATAATTCAAGCACGGTCTTGTTCCAACCTTTTCTCTGATGCTGGTATTCGTTACTAGTATACTCTGTCGATTCTTGTGTTGTTGGTGACTTTGTGGAGATATCTCATTTTGCATATTGCTATTTTCTGTGCATGTGTCGTATTCAATGTCCATGTTTGACATTGGTAACATAGAGTGGGGGTATGAAGATGCTATTGATCAACTGTTGTTTAGTTGTCAGTAACACAGTAACAGTCAATTACATGCTAACTCTCGCCCGTGTGTTGCCGGCGCCCTCATGGAGAGCAAAGAATAGTAACACTGCTACCAACAAGGCATGTCGTAATTGGCGACTGAGGTAGGGCCCTAGGGAAGCTACCATAGTAAATAAAAAGCGCCGCATAAATCGGATGTGCTGATCTACTTCTAGGCGCATAACTGACACAACATACATCGCTCTTAGGCTCAGATCACATACAAATCACAAAGAGTGGTTTAATAAGTGGTCAATAGGGAGCGTTGGAAGAAAAAGAAGAAAACATGTCAACATTTACTGACGGTGTGTACACTTGACAGTACAGTCGATTCCCTCGTCGGTGTGTACACTTGACAGTACAGTCGATTCCCTCGTCGGTGTGTACATTTGACAGTACAGTCGATTCTCTCGTCGGTGTGTACACTTGACAGTACAGTCGATTCTCTCGTCGGTGGGTACACTTGACAGTACAGTCGATTCCCTCGTCGGTGTGTACACTTGACAGTACAGTCGATTCCCTCGTCGGTGTGTACACTTGACAGTACAGTCGATTCCCTCGTAGGTGTGTACACTTGACAGTACAGTCGATTCCCTCGTCGGTGTGTACATTTGACAGTACAGTCGATTCCCTCGTCGGTGTGTACACTTGACAGTACAGTCGATTCCCTCACCGGTGTGTACACTTGACAGTACAGTGGATTCCCTCGTCGGTGTGTACACTTGACAGTACAGTCGATTCCCTCGTCGGTGTGTACACTTGACAGTACAGTCGATTCCCTCGTCGGTGGTACACTTGACGGTACAGTCGATTCCCTCGTCGGTGTATACACTGACAGTACAGTCGATTCCCTCGTCGGTGTGTACACCTGACAGTACAGTCGATTCCTCGTCGGTGTGTACACTTGACAGTACAGTGGATTCCTCGTCGGTGTGTACACTTGACAGTACAGTCGATTCCTCGTCGGTGTGACATTTGACAGTACAGTCGATTCCTCACCGGTGTGTACACTTGACAGTACAGTGGATTCCCTCGTCGGTGTGTACACTTGACAGACAGTCGACTCCCTCGTCGGTGTGTACACTGACAGTACAGTCGATTCCTCGTCGGTGTGTACCTGACAGTACAGTCGATTCCTCGTCGGTGTATAGCACTTGACAGTACAGTCGATTCCTCGTCGGTGTGTACACTTGACAGTACAGTCGATTCCCTCGTCGGTGTGTACACTTGACAGTACATCGATTCCTCGTCGGTGTGTACACTTGACAGTACAGTCGATTCCTCGTCGTGTGTACACTGACAGTACAGTCGATTCCCTCGTCGGTGTGTACATTTGACAGTACAGTCGATTCCCTCGTCGGTGTGTACACTTGACAGTACAGTCGATTCCCTCACCGGTGTGTACACTTGACAGTACAGTGGATTTCCTCGTCGGTGTGTACACTTGACAGTACAGTCGATTCCCTCGTCGGTGTGTACACTTGACAGTACAGTCGATTCCCTCGTCGGTGTGTACACTTGACAGTACAGTCGATTCCATCGTCGGTGTGTACACTTGACAGTACAGTCGATTCCCTCGTCGGTGTGTACATTTGACAGTACAGTCGATTCCCTCGTCGGTGTGTACACTTGACAGTACAGTCGATTCCCTCACCGGTGTGTACACTTGACAGTACAGTGGATTCCCTCGTCGGTGTGTACACTTGACAGTACAGTGGATTCCCTCGTCGGTGTGTACACTTGACAGTACAGTGGATTCCTCGTCGGTGTGACACTTGACAGTACAGTCGATTCCCTCGTCGGTGTGTACACTTGACAGTACAGTCGATTCCCTCGTCGGTGTGTACACTTGACAGTACAGTCGATTCCCTCGTCGGTGTGTACACTTGACAGTACAGTCGATTCCATCGTCGGTGTGTACACTTGACAGTACAGTCGATTCCCTCGTCGGTGTGTACACTTGACAGTACAGTCGATTCCATCGTCGGTGTGTACACTTGACAGTACAGTCGATTCCCTCGTCGGTGTGTACACTTGACAGTACAGTCGATTCCTCGTCGGTGTACACTTGACAGTACAGTCGATTCCTCGTCGGTGTGTACACTTGACAGTACAGTCGATTCCCTCGTCGGTGTGTACACTTGACAGTACAGTCGATTCCCTCGTCGGTGTGTACACTTGACAGTACAGTCGATTCCCTCGTCGGTGTGTACACTTGACAGTACAGTCGATTCCATCGTCGGTGTGTACACTTGACAGTACAGTCGATTCCCTCGTCGGTGTGTACACTTGACAGTACAGTCGATTCCCTCGTCGGTGTGTACACTTGACAGTACAGTCGATTCCCTCGTCGGTGTGTACACTTGACAGTACAGTCGATTCCCTCGTCGGTGTGTACACTTGACAGTACAGTCGATTCTCTCGTCGGTGTGTACACTTGACAGTACAGTCGATTCCCTCGTCGGTGTGTACACTTGACAGTACAGTCGATTCCATCGTCGGTGTGTACACTTGACAGTACAGTCGATTCCCTCGTCGGTGTGTACACTTGACAGTACAGTCGATTCCTCGTCGGTGTGACACTTGACAGTACAGTCGATTCCTCGTCGGTGTGTACACTTGACAGTACAGTCGATTCCCTCGTCGGTGTGTACATTTGACAGTACAGTCGATTCCCTCACCGGTGTGTACACTTGACAGTACAGTGGATTCCCTCGTCGGTGTGTACACTTGACAGTACAGTCGATTCCCTCGTCGGTGTGTACACTTGACAGTACAGTCGATTCCCTCGTCGGTGTGTACACTTGACAGTACAGTCGATTCCCTCGTCGGTGTATACACTTGACAGTACAGTCGATTCCCTCGTCGGTGTGTACACTTGACAGTACAGTCGATTCCCTCGTCGGTGTTTACACTTGACAGTACAGTCGATTCCCTCGTCGGTGTGTACACTTGACAGTACAGTCGATTCCCTCGTCGGTGTGTACCTGACAGTACAGTCGATTCCCTCGTCGGTGTGTACATTTGACAGTACAGTCGATTCCTTCGTCGGTGTGTACACTTGACAGTACAGTCGATTCCTCACCGGTGGTACACTGACGTACAGTGGATTTCCTCGTCGGTGTGACACTTGACAGTACAGTCGATTCCCTCGTCGGTGTGTAGCACTTGACAGTACAGTCGATTCCTCGTCGGTGTGTACACTTGACAGTACAGTCGATTCCCTCGTCGGTGTATACACTTGACAGTACAGTCGATTCCCTCGTCGGTGTGTACATTTGACAGTACAGTCGATTCCCTCGTCGGTGTGTACACTTGACAGTACAGTCGATTCCCTCACCGGTGTGTACACTTGACAGTACAGTGGATTCCCTCGTCGGTGTGTACACTTGACAGTACAGTGGATTCCCTCGTCGGTGTGTACACTTGACAGTACAGTCGATTCCCTCGTCGGTGTGTACACTTGACAGTACAGTCGATTCCCTCGTCGGTGTGTACACTTGACAGTACAGTCGATTCCCTCGTCGGTGTGTACACTTGACAGTACAGTCGATTCCATCGTCGGTGTGTACACTTGACAGTACAGTCGATTCCCTCGTCGGTGTGTACACTTGACAGTACAGTCGATTCCCTCGTCGGTGTGTACACTTGACAGTACAGTCGATTCCATCGTCGGTGTGTACACTTGACAGTACAGTCGATTACCTCGTCGGTGGGTACACTTGACAGTACAGTCGATTCCCTCGTCGGTGTACATTGACAGTACAGTCGATTCCTCGTCGGTGTGTACACTTGACAGTACAGTCGATTCCCTCGTCGGTGGGTACACTTGACAGTACAGTCGATTCCCTCGTCGGTGTGTACACTTGACAGTACAGTCGATTCTCTCGTCGGTGTGTACAGCTGACGTACAGTCGATTCTCTCGTCGGTGGGTACACTTGACAGTACAGTCGATTCCCTCGTCGGTGTGTACACTTGACAGTACAGTCGATTCCCTCGTCGGTGTGTACACTTGACAGTACAGTCGATTACCTCGTCGGTGGGTACACTTGACAGTACAGTCGATTCCCTCGTCGGTGTGTACACTTGACAGTACAGTCGATTCCATCGTCGGTGTGTACACTTGACAGTACAGTCGATTCCCTCGTCGGTATGTACACTTGACAGTACAGTCGATTCCCTCGTCGGTGTGTACACTTGACAGTACATTCTATTCCCTCGTCGGTGTGTACACTTGACAGTACAGTCGATTCCCTCGTCGGTGTGTACACTTGACAGTACAGTCGATTCTCTCGTCGGTGTGTACACTTGACAGTACAGTCGATTCCCTCGTCGGTGTGTACACTTGACAGTACAGTCGATTCCATCGTCGGTGTGTACACTTGACAGTACAGTCGATTCCCTCGTCGGTGTGTACACTTGACAGTACAGTCGATTCCCTCGTCGGTGTGTACACTTGACAGTACAGTCGATTCCCTCGTCGGTGTGTACACTTGACAGTACAGTCGATTCCCTCGTCGGTGTGTACACTTGACAGTACAGTCGATTCCCTCGTCGGTGTGTACACTTGACAGTACAGTCGATTCCCTCGTCGGTGTGTACACTTGACAGTACAGTCGATTCCCTCGTCGGTGTGTACACTTGACAGTACAGTCGATTCCATCGTCGGTGTGTACACTTGACAGTACAGTCGATTCCCTCGTCGGTGTGTACACTTGACAGTACAGTCGATTCCCTCGTCGGTGTGTACACTTGACAGTACAGTCGATTCCCTCGTCGGTGTGTACACTTGACAGTACAGTCGATTCCCTCGTCGGTGTGTACACTTGACAGTACAGTCGATTCCCTCGTCGGTGTGTACACTTGACAGTACAGTCGATTCCCTCGTCGGTGTGTACACTTGACAGTACAGTCGATTCCCTCGTCGGTGTGTACACTTGACAGTACAGTCGATTCCCTCGTCGGTGTGTACACTTGACAGTACAGTCGATTCCCTCGTCGGTGTGACGACTTGACAGTACAGTCGATTACCTCGTCGGTGGGTACACTTGACAGTACAGTCGATTCCCTCGTCGGTGTGTACACTTGACAGTACAGTCGATTCCCTCGTCGGTGTGTACACTTGACAGTACAGTCGATTCCCTCGTCGGTGGGTACCCGACAGTACAGTCGATTCCCTCGTCGGTGTGTACACTTGACAGTACAGTCGATTCTCTCGTCGGTGTGTACACTTGACAGTACAGTCGATTCTCTCGTCGGTGGGTACACTTGACAGTACAGTCGATTCCCTCGTCGGTGTGTACACTTGACAGTACAGTCGATTCCCTCGTCGGTGTGTACACTTGACAGTACAGTCGATTACCTCGTCGGTGGGTACACTTGACAGTACAGTCGATTCCCTCGTCGGTGTGTACACTTGACAGTACAGTCGATTCCCTCGTCGGTGTGTACACTTGACAGTACAGTCGATTCCCTCGTCGGTATGTACACTTGACAGTACAGTCGATTCCCTCGTCGGTGTGTACACTTGACAGTACATTCGATTCCCTCGTCGGTGTGTACACTTGACAGTACAGTCGATTCCATCGTCGGTGTGTACACTTGACAGTACAGTCGATTCTCTCGTCGGTGTGTACACTTGACAGTACAGTCGATTCCCTCGTCGGTGTGTACACTTGACAGTACAGTCGATTCCCTCGTCGGTGTGTACACTTGACAGTACAGTCGATTCCCTCGTTGGTGTGTACACTTGACAGTACAGTCGATTCCCTCGTCGGTGTGTACACTTGACAGTACAGTCGATTCCCTCGTCGGTGTGTACACTTGACAGTACAGTCGATTCCCTCGTCGGTGTGTACACTTGACAGTACAGTCGATTCCCTCGTCGGTGTATACACTTGACAGTACAGTCGATTCCCTCGTCGGTGTGTACACTTGACAGTACAGTCGATTCCCTCGTCGGTGTGTACACTTGACAGTACAGTCGATTCCCTCGTCGGTGTGTACACTTGACAGTACAGTCGATTCCCTCGTCGGTGTGTACACTTGACAGTACAGTCGATTCCCTCGTCGGTGTGTACACTTGACAGTACAGTCGATTCCCTCGTCGGTGTGTACACTTGACAGTACAGTCGATTCCCTCGTCGGTGTGTACACTTGACAGTACAGTCGATTCCCTCGTCGGTGTGTACACTTGACAGTACAGTCGATTCCATCGTCGGTGTGTACACTTGACAGTACAGTCGATTCCCTCGTCGGTGTGTACACTTGACAGTACAGTCGATTCCCTCGTCGGTGTGTACACTTGACAGTACAGTCGATTCCATCGTCGGTGTGTACACTTGACAGTACAGTCGATTCCCTCGTCGGTGTGTACACTTGACAGTACAGTCGATTCCATCGTCGGTGTGTACACTTGACAGTACAGTCGATTCCCTCGTCGGTGTGTACACTTGACAGTACAGTCGATTCCATCGTCGGTGTGTACACTTGACAGTACAGTCGATTCCCTCGTCGGTGTGTACACTTGACAGTACAGTCGATTCCATCGTCGGTGTGTACACTTGACAGTACAGTCGATTCCATCGTCGGTGTGTACACTTGACAGTACAGTCGATTCCCTCGTCGGTGTGTACATTTGACAGTACAGTCGATTCCCTCACCGGTGTGTACACTTGACAGTACAGTGGATTCCCTCGTCGGTGTGTACACTTGACAGTACAGTCGATTCCCTCGTCGGTGTGTACACTTGACAGTACAGTCGATTCCCTCGTCGGTGTGTACACTTGACAGTACAGTCGATTCCCTCGTCGGTGTATACACTTGACAGTACAGTCGATTCCCTCGTCGGTGTGTACACTTGACAGTACAGTCGATTCCCTCGTCGGTGTGTACACTTGACAGTACAGTCGATTCCCTCGTCGGTGTGTACACTTGACAGTACAGTCGATTCCCTCGTCGGTGTGTACACTTGACAGTACAGTCGATTCCCTCGTCGGTGTGTACATTTGACAGTACAGTCGATTCCCTCGTCGGTGTGTACACTTGACAGTACAGTCGATTCCCTCACCGGTGTGTACACTTGACAGTACAGTGGATTTCCTCGTCGGTGTGTACACTTGACAGTACAGTCGATTCCCTCGTCGGTGTGTACACTTGACAGTACAGTCGATTCCCTCGTCGGTGTGTACACTTGACAGTACAGTCGATTCCCTCGTCGGTGTGTACACTTGACAGTACAGTCGATTCCATCGTCGGTGTGTACACTTGACAGTACAGTCGATTCCCTCGTCGGTGTGTACACTTGACAGTACAGTCGATTCCCTCACCGGTGTGTACACTTGACAGTACAGTGGATTCCCTCGTCGGTGTGTACACTTGACAGTACAGTGGATTCCCTCGTCGGTGTGTACACTTGACAGTACAGTCGATTCCCTCGTCGGTGTGTACACTTGACAGTACAGTCGATTCCCTCGTCGGTGTGTACACTTGACAGTACAGTCGATTCCCTCGTCGGTGTGTACACTTGACAGTACAGTCGATTCCCTCGTCGGTGTGTACACTTGACAGTACAGTCGATTCCATCGTCGGTGTGTACACTTGACAGTACAGTCGATTCCCTCGTCGGTGTGTACACTTGACAGTACAGTCGATTCCATCGTCGGTGTGTACACTTGACAGTACAGTCGATTCCCTCGTCGGTGGGTAGCACTGACAGTACAGTCGATTCCCTCGTCGGTGTGTACACTTGACAGTACAGTCGATTCTCTCGTCGGTGTGTACACTTGACAGTACAGTCGATTCTCTCGTCGGTGGGTACACTTGACAGTACAGTCGATTCCCTCGTCGGTGTGTACACTTGACAGTACAGTCGATTCCATCGTCGGTGTGTACACTTGACAGTACAGTCGATTACCTCGTCGGTGGGTACACTTGACAGTACAGTCGATTCCCTCGTCGGTGTGTACACTTGACAGTACAGTCGATTCCATCGTCGGTGTGTACACTTGACAGTACAGTCGATTCCCTCGTCGGTATGTACACTTGACAGTACAGTCGATTCCCTCGTCGGTGTGTACACTTGACAGTACATTCTATTCCCTCGTCGGTGTGTACACTTGACAGTACAGTCGATTCCCTCGTCGGTGTGTACACTTGACAGTACAGTCGATTCTCTCGTCGGTGTGTACACTTGACAGTACAGTCGATTCCCTCGTCGGTGTGTACACTTGACAGTACAGTCGATTCCCTCGTCGGTGTGTACACTTGACAGTACAGTCGATTCCATCGTCGGTGTGTACACTTGACAGTACAGTCGATTCCCTCGTCGGTGTGTACACTTGACAGTACAGTCGATTCCCTCGTCGGTGTGTACACTTGACAGTACAGTCGATTCCCTCGTCGGTGTGTACACTTGACAGTACAGTCGATTCCCTCGTCGGTGTGTACACTTGACAGTACAGTCGATTCCATCGTCGGTGTGTACACTTGACAGTACAGTCGATTCCCTCGTCGGTGTGTACACTTGACAGTACAGTCGATTCCCTCGTCGGTGTGTACACTTGACAGTACAGTCGATTCCCTCGTCGGTGTGTACACTTGACAGTACAGTCGATTCCATCGTCGGTGTGTACACTTGACAGTACAGTCGATTCCCTCGTCGGTGTGTACACTTGACAGTACAGTCGATTCCCTCGTCGGTGTGTACACTTGACAGTACAGTCGATTCCTCGTCGGTGTACACTTGACAGTACAGTCGATTCCCTCGTCGGTGTGTACACTTGACAGTACAGTCGATTCCCTCGTCGGTGTGTACCCTGACAGTACAGTCGATTCCTCGTCGGTGTGTACACTGACAGTACAGTCGTTTCCCTCGTCGGTGTGTACACTTGACAGTACAGTCGATTACCTCGTCGGTGGGTACACTTGACAGTACAGTCGATTCCCTCGTCGGTGTGTACACTTGACAGTACAGTCGATTCCCTCGTCGGTGTGTACACTTGACAGTACAGTCGATTCCCTCGTCGGTGGGTACACTTGACAGTACAGTCGATTCCCTCGTCGGTGTGTACACTTGACAGTACAGTCGATTCTCTCGTCGGTGTGTACACTTGACAGTACAGTCGATTCTCTCGTCGGTGGGTACACTTGACAGTACAGTCGATTCCCTCGTCGGTGTGTACACTTGACAGTACAGTCGATTCCCTCGTCGGTGTGTACACTTGACAGTACAGTCGATTACCTCGTCGGTGGGTACACTTGACAGTACAGTCGATTCCCTCGTCGGTGTGTACACTTGACAGTACAGTCGATTCCATCGTCGGTGTGTACACTTGACAGTACAGTCGATTCCCTCGTCGGTATGTACACTTGACAGTACAGTCGATTCCCTCGTCGGTGTGTACACTTGACAGTACATTCGATTCCCTCGTCGGTGTGTACACTTGACAGTACAGTCGATTCCCTCGTCGGTGTGTACACTTGACAGTACAGTCGATTCTCTCGTCGGTGTGTACACTTGACAGTACAGTCGATTCCCTCGTCGGTGTGTACACTTGACAGTACAGTCGATTCCATCGTCGGTGTGTACACTTGACAGTACAGTCGATTCCCTCGTTGGTGTGTACACTTGGCAGTACAGTCGATTCCCTCGTCGGTGTGTACACTTGACAGTACAGTCGATTCCCTCGTCGGTGTGTACACTTGACAGTACAGTCGATTCCATCGTCGGTGTGTACACTTGACAGTACAGTCGATTCCCTCGTCGGTGTGTACACTTGACAGTACAGTCGATTCCCTCGTCGGTGTGTACACCTGACAGGTACAGTCGATTCCCTCGTCGGTGTGTACACTTGACAGTACAGTCGATTCTCTCGTCGGTGTGTACACTTGACAGTACAGTCGATTCTCTCGTCGGTGGGTACACTTGACAGTACAGTCGATTCCCTCGTCGGTGTGTACACTTGACAGTACAGTCGATTCCCTCGTCGGTGTGTACACTTGACAGTACTGTCGATTCCCTCGTCGGTGTGTACACTTGACAGTACAGTCGATTCCATCGTCGGTGTGTACACTTGACAGTACAGTCGATTCCCTCGTCGGTGTGTACACTTGACAGTACAGTCGATTCCCTCGTCGGTGTGTACACTTGACAGTACAGTCGATTCCCTCGTCGGTGTGTACACTTGACAGTACAGTCGATTCCCTCGTCGGTGTGTACACTTGACAGTACAGTCGATTCCCTCGTCGGTGTGTACACTTGACAGTACAGTCGATTCCATCGTCGGTGTGTACACTTGACAGTACAGTCGATTCCCTCGTCGGTGTGTACACTTGACAGTACAGTCGATTCCCTCGTCGGTGTATACACTTGACAGTACAGTCGATTCCCTCGTCGGTGTGTACACTTGACAGTACAGTCGATTCCATCGTCGGTGTGTACACTTGACAGTACAGTCGATTCCCTCGTCGGTGTGTACACTTGACAGTACAGTCGATTCCCTCGCCGGTGTGTACACTTGACAGTACAGTCGATTCCCTCGTCAACCTAGCTAAAATAGATATCTAACCTTTATGAGGGGGTGGGGGTATATAAATACGTTGGATTACGTTGTTAGCATTCTGCCGATAAACAAGTTTAAAGGTACCGAGCACGTGTGTAGACGCCATGTGTACTACTGAGTCGCAGATTGTGCCCATATTTCGAATTTAACTTACATACAAGGTAGCAATAAATGTGTTACATAATGTGAGAATGTGATGTGTTTTCTTATTGTGTGTTACATAATGTGAGAATGTGATGTGTTTTCTTATTGTGTGTTACATAATGTGAGAATGTGATGTGTTTTCTTATTGTGTGTTAACTTCAAGGCTGTATCTACAGGTGTCCTGTATAAAAGTTATCAATATGATGTTCGTCTGACATACATGAGGACATTACTTACCACAAATAACCACACAACATATTCTGGGTAAATATAAAACTTGAATTCCTGACACAGTCAAACTGATGGATTATATTTATTATGAAATATTACTGTCGAGATATGCGATACGATATTATAATTGTACGAATGTTGTGACAATACCAGGTAATGTTGTGATAATACTAGGTAATGTTGTGACAATACTAGGTAATGTTGTGACATTGCAAGGTAATGTTGTGACAATACTAGGTAATGTTGTGACAATACTAGGTAATGTTGTGACAATACTAGGTAATGTTGTGACAATACTAGGTAATGTTGTGACAATAGTAGGTAATGTTGTGACAATACTAGCTAATGTTGTGACAATACTAGGTAATGTTGTGACAATACTAGGTAATGTTGTGACAATACCAGGTAATGTTGTGACAATATTAGGTAATGTTGTGACAATACTAGGTAATGTTGTGACAATACCAGATAATGTTGTGACAATACCAGGTAATGTTGTGACAATACTAGGTAATGTTGTGATAATACTAGGTAATGTTGTGACAATACTAGGTAATGTTGTGACAATACCAGATAATGTTGTGATAATACTAGGTAATGTTGTGACAATACTAGGTAATGTTGTGATAATACTAGGTAATGTTGTGACAATACCAGGTAATGTTGTGACAATACTAGGTAATGTTGTGACAATACTAGGTAATGTTGTGACAATACCAGGTAATGTTGTGACAATATTAGGTAATGTTGTGACAATACTAGGTAATGTTGTGACAATACCAGATAATGTTGTGACAATACCAGGTAATGTTGTGACAATACTAGGTAATGTTGTGATAATACTAGGTAATGTTGTGACAATACTAGGTAATGTTGTGACAATACCAGATAATGTTGTGACAATACCAGGTAATGTTGTGACAATACTAGGTAATGTTGTGATAATACTAGGTAATGTTGTGACAATACTAGGTAATGTTGTGACAATACCAGATAATGTTGTGACAATACCAAGTAATGTTGTGACAATACCAGGTAATTTTGTGACAATACTAGGTAATGTTGTGATAATACTAGGTATGTGTGACAATACCAGATAATGTTGTGACAATACCAGGTAATGTTGTGACAATACTAGGTAATGTTGTGACAATACTAGGTAATGTTGTGATAATACTAGGTAATGTTGTGACAATACTAGGTAATGTTGTGACAATACCAGATAATGGTGTGACAATACCAAGTAATGTTGTGACAATACTAGGTAATGTTGTGATAATACTAGGTAATGTTGTGACAATACCAGGTAATGGTGTGACAATACTAGGTAATGTTGTGACAATACTAGGTAATGTTGTGACAATACCAGGTAATGTTGTGACAATATTAGGTAATGTTGTGACAATACCAGATAATGTTGTGACAATACTAGGTAATGTTGTGACAATACTAGGTAATGTTGTGACAATACTAGGTAATGTTGTGATAATACTAGGTAATGTTGTGACAATACTAGGTAATGTTGTGACAATACCAGATAATGTTGTGACAATACCAAGTAATGTTGTGACAATACTAGGTAATGTTGTGATAATACTAGGTAATGTTGTGACAATACCAGGTAATGTTGTGACAATACTAGCTAATGTTGTGACAATACTAGGTAATGTTGTGACAATACTAGCTAATGTTGTGACAATACTAGGTAATGTTGTGACAATACCAGGTAATGTTGTGACAATATTAGGTAATGTTGTGACAATACTAGCTAATGTTGTGACAATACTAGGTAATGTTGTGACAATACTAGCTAATGTTGTGACAATACTAGGTAATGTTGTGACAATACCAGGTAATGTTGTGACAATATTAGGTAATGTTGTGACAATACTAGGTAATGTTGTGACAATACCAGATAATGTTGTGACAATACCAGGTAATGTTGTGACAATACTAGGTAATGTTGTGACAATAGTAGGTAATGTTGTGACAATACCAGATAATGTTGTGACAATACCAGGTAATGTTGTGACAATACTAGGTAATGTTGTGATAATACTAGCTAATGTTGTGACAATACTAGGTAATGTTGTGACAATACCAGATAATGTTGTGACAATACCAAGTAATGTTGTGACAATACTAGGTAATGTTGTGATAATACTAGGTAATGTTGTGACAATACCAGGTAATGTTGTGACAATACTAGCTAATGTTGTGACAATACTAGGTAATGTTGTGACAATACCAGGTAATGTTGTGACAATATTAGGTAATGTTGTGACAATACTAGGTAATGTTGTGACAATACCAGATAATGTTGTGACAATACCAGGTAATGTTGTGACAATACTAGGTAATGTTGTGATAATACTAGGTAATGTTGTGACAATACTAGGTAATGTTGTGACAATACCAGGTAATGTTGTGACAATATTAGGTAAGTTGTGACAATACTAGATAGTGTTGTTGCAATATTAGGTAATCTTGGCAACAACAACAAGCAATAACGTGACAGTCACAATGTACAAATAAAATTTATAAAAATATGAATACTTTAATTTTGATTCCTGTCTTATGTTCAATAAATAGTAATATTATTTCAGTGTCAAAATCGCAATACTGAATTTGTAAAACTCATCTAAACCTGACCTTGATGATGACATGATTTATGTTTGAGTATGTCATGTTTGTGTATGTCAGTGCGTTTGGTATGTCATGTTTGTGTATGTCATGTTTTGTATGTCATGTTTGTGTATGTCATGTTTGTGTATGTCATGTTTGTGTATGTCATGTTTGGTATGTCATGTTTTGTGTATGTCATGTTTGAGTATGTCATGTTTGAGTATGTCATGTTTGTGTATGTCATGTTTGTGTATGTCATGTTTGTGTATGTCATGTTTGGGTATGTCATGTTTGTGTATGTCATGTTTGTGTATGTCATGTTTGTGTATGTCATGTTTGTGTATGTCATGTTTGTGTATGTCATGTTTGTGTATGTCATGTTTGTGTATGTCATGTTTGTGTATGTCATGTTTGTGTATGTCATGTTTGTGTATGTCATGTTTGTGTATGTCATGTTTGTGTATGTCATGTTTGTGTATGTCATGTTGTGTATGTCATGTTTGTGTATGTCATGTTTGTGTATGTCATGTTTGTAGTATGTCGTGTTTGAGTATGTCATGTTTGTGTATGTCATGTTTGTGTATGTCATGTTTGTGTATGTCATGTTTGTGTATGTCATGTTTGTGTATGTCATGTTTGTGTATGTCATGTTTGTGTATGTCATGTTTTTGTATGTCATGTTTGTGTATGTCATGTTTGTGTATGTCATGTTTGTGTATGTCATGTTTGTATGTGTCATGTTTGGTATGTCATGTTTGTGTATGTCATGTTTGTGTATGTCATGTTTAGTATGTCATGTTTGTGTATGTCATGTTTGTGTATGTCATGTTTGTGTATGTCATGTTTGTGTAGTCATGTTTGTGTATGTCATGTTTGTGTATGTCATGTTTGTGTATGTCATGTTTGTGTATGTCATGTTTGTGTATGTCATGTTTGTGTATGTCATGTTTTTGTATGTCATGTTTGTGTATGTCATGTTTGTGTATGTCATGTTTGTGTATGTCATGTTTGTGTATGTCATGTTTGTGTATGTCATGTTTTTGTATGTCATGTTTGTGTATGTCATTTTGTGATGTCATGTTTGTATGTCATTTTTGTCATTTGTGTATTCATGTTTAGGTATGTCATGTTTGTGTATTCATGTTTGTGTATGTCATGTTTGTGTATGTCATGTTTGTAGTCATGTTAAAGTCATGTTTTGTATGTCATGTTGATGTATTTGTATGTCATGTTTGTGTATGTCATGTTTGATATGTCATGTTTGTGTATGTCATGTTTGTGTATGTCATGTTTGTATGTCATGTTTTGTTCATGTTTGTGTATGTCATGTTTGTGTATGTCATGTTTGTGTATGTCATGTTTGTGTATGTCATGTAACTTGATTTTTGAGTCAAAGGTCGTGGGTTCGAATCCGGACCGTGTCGTTCTGTTCACGGGTGTATTTTTTTCCAGAGACCCATAGGAATGTTGCTGGAGCTACGGAGTTCGTGATTTGGGCAATACTCTCGGCAGGGGGCGTGCCATTTCTGCTGAGAGGGACTGAGCTATACGGAGTAAAACCTGGTGCAATGAAGATAATCCTTCTGTTTAAAAACCCCATGTACAAGAAGATATGAAACTGGTATAACAGACTCAAGTTAGATAAAATCAATAAACTCTCCATGACTTGAAACTCAATAAATATAAACAAATGTAACAAACACAATACATATCTCACAAACCTGCTCTTTTAGTCTTGTGTTATTTCAAATTGGAATTTGCTAACAACAAAGTCACAGCAACTGCACACATGCACATATACATATATATATATATATCCTGAGAATACCATCAATGAACAGACTCAAGTCTTGATAAGGCTGAGAGCTTACGTGCGCGCGCTACTTCTATGAAAACATTCGCTATATTAAAGTGCAAATCCAAGGGCGGCGCTAAACTACTACTACACTTGGCCAACCATTTGACGGCGTGACCTCACGCGAGTTTGAACATGTGTTCCAATTCAACCATGCATAATCGTATATAGAGTCGTCATACCAACACTGACTCGTGTTACTATTTTCATAAGTGTGCATCACCGTCAGTAGTTACATCGCCCGAGTGGTTACCAGGGCCCAAATTTGGGTGTAAAGAATAGAACCACTGTTACCTGCCACGCATGTAGTAAGAGGCGACTAAGGAGGTTTGGCTGAAATCGGATGCACATGTCCTAAATGTGTAGAAGTCAATGCGTTTAGGGGCCTACCGAACCAATGTGCAACGTATACATGTTCTTGGCAAAGATCATATCACAAAGAGTGATTAAAGTTGGTCGTAAAGAACGAACGCAAAGAAGAAAGAAAAGAAAGAGCCTCTTCTTATGTGATCAGTTTCTCATGCTTAGATATTTAAACAGAGAAATGTTTAGCCTTCATGAATCCATCTTCTGTGATCAGTTTCTAATGTTCAGGTAACACAAAAATGAGTCGTCTTCATGAATTCGGGGGTCAACTGCAGATCCTGAGAGTGTATCACTATTTCTCCTTCACTTCAGTCTCATAAGGACCAAGGTTTCAGACCTCAAGTAATTGAAGAGTGTACTTATTTGAAGAATGTGGTCGAGTGTCTGGTGGCTATTTTGGCATGTATATATGGCCTTTTCGTCTTTACAGACGGTCAATTGGCAAGTGTTTTACTGCGACAACTTCTGAGTTTTCGCTTTTCTCTCTTGTCGTTCAGCTCGTACATAAGTATCTTCTCAAAAGATTCTGCGCCCTTTCATAATTTGGCTTTCCACACAACTCTGTCATCAGTTAGTTTTTCCCATGTGCTGGGACCTATAGAAAAGTTTTTCATTGAGGCTTTGCAGACATCTTTATATCTGAGCAGTGGTCTGCCCTGGTGCCTCTTCCCTCCGAAAGTTCACAGAACAACATTTGTTTTGGTATGCGACAAGTTTCCATTCTTCTCAAATGCCCCAACCATCTTAGTTATCTACTGGCATGTACACTAGTTTGTTTAATGCAGTTTTTAATTTATGAAGCTAGGCTTGTAGTCCGTAATGTACCACGCGGAACCTAAGTATGCTTGTAGTCTGCAGCGTCCCATGCGGAGCATAAGAAGGCTTGTAATCTGCAGTGTCCTTTGTGGGTCCTAAGAATGCTTGTAGTTTGCAGTGTCCTTTGTGGGCCCTAAGAAGGCTTGTAATTTGCAGTGTCCTTTGTAGGTCCAAGAGGGCTTGTAGTCTGTCCTTTGTGGGTCCTAAGTATGCTTGTAGTCTGCAGTGTCCCATGCGGAACCTAAGTATGCTTGTAGTCTGCAGTGTCCCATGCGGAACCTAAGTATGTTTGCAGTCTGCAGTGTCCCTTTAGGAGCATAAGAAGGCTTGTAATTTGCAGTGTCCTTTGTGGGCCCAGAGAAGGCTTGTAATATGCAGTGACCTATGTGGGCTCTAAGTATGCGTGTAGTCTGCAGTGACCTATGTGGGCTCTAAGTATGCATGTAGTCCGCAGTGTCCTATGCGGAACCTAAGTATGCTTGTAGTCTGCAGTGTCCTATACGGAACCCAAGTATGCGTGTAGTCTGTAGTGTCCTATGCGGAGTTTAAAGATGTTATTTTGCTAGATTCTATCCAACTGTAGAATAGGTCTTCTAGGTAACACTTTGTTTGATCTGATGTTTTTATTGATTGATTGGTTGATTGATTGATTGAACTGAGGTCATCATTATATTTAGTTCGATGAGACAGGATCATCCTTTTTTTAGAATTCTTCTTCTTTGTCATCACACTGTTACCGGGTTGTTGACAAGTGTCGTGGTTTTCTGTTTTTATCTGGAGCTGTTCTAGTGGCTTGGGTTGATAGTTTTTATTTTCTTTATGAAAGGATTATACTATGTCAACTACCTATCTTTTTCGTGGTCTTTCCTGGCCTTCTTTCTTGATGTTCTATTGTTTTTAGAAATACTTTGAACTCATGATCTCTTGGGGTAGCATGGTAACAAATAAAGAGTTATTGAAATTTACTAGGATTCTGAGCATAGTTAACCTTCTCTGTCAGCGCCACACAAGATAATAGGTCACCTGACCTGGATGGATAGCGACTGGATCCCATCGAACATTCTTTACGGTGATCAGGCTTATGGAAAAAGAATGATGTGGCGACCCTTCCTTTGTTACAAACACGTATGCAAACGTGACTTGAATACGCTTGATATAAATACACAAAACTGGGAGAAGCTTACCAGGGACAGCTCCAGCTGGAGACAGGACCCTGAAATTGGGGTATGAGAACTGGGGAATCTAAACTACGACAACAACCTGTTGACATAAGGCGTACCAAGAGAAAGCAGAAGTAAAATAGATTAACATAATGTCATCATCATCATTACCATCATCATAACCATCATCGTAACCATCATCATTACCATCATCATTACCATCATCATCAACATCAACATCATCATCATCATCAATGGAAAGCTGTTCGTTATTGATCAAGTTGTGAAAGGAGAATAAAACAGTTTGAATGTTTCAGGATAATTGATTGTTTGATAGGACCATCATCATTGCACTTCTGTGAGTAACCATGTGTGCCCCGATCTTTTTCTTACACAGGAAGATCTCAGCTGCAATGCACGCTCCGTAGCACTGGCGAGGGGATCCGATGTAATTTTGACGTGAAGATATTGTTTTAGGAATTTTATTTTTTAGTCTTTTCGAATGAATTTTGTCTGGGCAGCGTCTTCTCTTCTTGATTTTTAACTGCCAACTGTTCTTTTGTGTGCTCAAATGGAACACGGGACCTACGTTTTATCGTCCGTCTGCGATAGGACTATGAACTCGATCTGATCACACGAACTACACTGAGATCAGGGATCTCTGGAAAAATATCCAGATGGCTCGACGAAGCAGCGAACCTGGTACCTTTGGCACGCGAGACGAGCACCTAACCTCTACGGCACAGAGACCACTGTTCCAGGATAACAGATGATTCACCGTTATATGACTGCATTTACCTTTATGAAGTCACGTGATATGTATCGATGTGCGCTTTCTGTTGCTATGTGGCACGAACTGTAACAATGTAACAATGCAGATTGATGTGCTTTTCTGCTACTTTTAAGTATTTGAAACTTTTTTGCTGCTTTATCAACAAATACTCGTTACTTAGTAGGCATTACTAAAAATAGTGAATCAACAGGGCTAATAACTATGGTCAATTTAAGTAGTAAATAAGAAAACATATATTTGAAAAATAAAATTTATATCCAAATGCAAATTTTCACAATAATTTAAATCATTAAATTGTTTATTAGTTTCTATTCAGCAATAAATGCTGGTCGAGCAAGGAACAAACCAAATAAATGTGGTTTGACTTATGGTGGTGGATGCTGCTGTCTGCGTCGCTGACCTATTACTATAACAGATCACTTGAACAATCATACTGGTTCTGAACCTTACCTGGATAGGAGTCTACGCAGCACTAAGCATAGTACTACACGCATGTGGCTGTTGCAGGTCTCTGAGTTTTAAAGGAAGCTCGGTACTCCCCCGCAGCACTAAGCATAGTACTACACGCATGTGGCTGTTGCAGGTCTCTGAGTTTTAAAGGAAGCTCGGTACTCCCCGCAGCACTAAGCATAGTACTACACGCATGTGGCTGTTGCAGGTCTCTGAGTTTTAAAGAAAGCTCGTGTACTCCCCCCGCAGCACTAAGCTGTAGCTGTTGCAGGTCTCTGAGTTTTAAAGGAAGCTCGGTGCTCCCCGCAGCACTAAGCATAGCACTACATGCCTGGAGCTGTTGCAGGTCTCTGTTTTCAAAGAAGCTCGGTGCTCCCCGCAGCACTAAGCATAGTACTACACGCCTGTGACTGTTGGATGTCTCTGAGTTTTAAAGAAAGCTCGGTGCTCCCCATTGCGCTATAGGAAAAGAGTGAACATTCATAACTCCTAGGATTGGAAAAGAAGAAGAAAGAACAATCATGCTGCTAACAGAGAGAACATCAAGATGTGGGTATAATAACTATAAAGAACCAAGTGCAGCTCGGTACTGTTGGAACCAGGCAATAATAGGTATTTGAGTAACGAGCATCCTAGTTTAGATTGAGCCAGTGGCGGCTCGTGATCATTTTTGTTGGTGGGGCCAGACATTTTTTCCGGATAAATCATGGTTTTTTGGTCGCTATATTTTAATTTATAAAATAATAAATACACTTTATACATTATTTTTAGTGGGGCCCGGCCCCACTGGCCCTAATGACGAGCCGCCACTGGATTGAGCCATATGTATACAAATAGTTCGGTACTGTTGGAACCAGGCAATAATAGATATTTGAGTAACGAGCATCCTAGGATAGGTTGAGCCATATGTATACAAATAGTAAGAGCAGAAGTCAAATAATAGAACAAAGAACAGTATCAGACGTCAATACTTCAAGTAACCGTTCTTAAATATTATGATTTCAATAGTCGAATATTAATTAACTAAAGTATGTAAACGTCATACGCATTAGATATACTTGTATGTGTAACGTATAGATAAAGAACATAATATTTAGGCTAAAGTATACATATCAACTTGTGTCTTTGTATACAAGATCGGATAAATAAGAAATCCATAACATGATTCTCTGGTATCCCATACTTTTTTCGATTTGTTGACGTTCTATTGGTGAAATATTAAAAACAATACTAGTTAGGTACCACTCTACGGTTGTCAGCTTTGTTAAGTGTGAGAGTCATAACTCTATTGTTGTTGCTGTTGTTGTTGTTGGTGGTGTTGTTGTTGCTGTTGTTGTTGTCATGTCCTAGCTAAAGCTGTGTAGTCAGTAGATCAAGATATTCAAAACAAATGTTTTCATACACAGTTAAACTGCATTGAATTATTTTCTGTTCTCGATGAATAATCTCTCACACAGCTGCAACAAATTCAACTAAATCAATATCCCCGAGTTTGTACAGATCAAGAGCTAAGCCCAATTAATTTCTCGTGTATCAAATTTATTTAGTAAACACTAAACTGGTGTATGGCTCCGTGAACATTGACTACAGTATCCTAGAGTTGCAGATGTGCTACAGAAACTGTGTAATTAACATCCTATACGAAATATATGTGCGTGGGATCCGTATAGTTCTGATTTAGACCTGTCCGTATTCTGAGCAAGGTAACTTGATTTATGCGCAACCTTGGTTCTTAACTGCTTAAAATGCCCGTCTGCCCAGCGTGTTCGTAGCGCGTTGGACTACGGGTGATTATCCCTCTGTGTGTGCGGGTTCAATTCCGTGGGATGGCAGAAAAAGCCACAGATTCCCCAGATTTACGGTGTTTGTGGCACCGAACCGAAGGGTTACGATGTCCATGGCCCCGAGTCGAAGAGCTGAAAAGCTCAAGTGCTTCTGGATCGGAAAAAAAAGCTGCTTAAAATGACAAATTATGATTCCCTCTCCGCTCTCTCTCTCTCTCTATATATATATATATATCTCGCTTTCTCTCTCTCATATGGATAATTAACTTCCAATGTGGGCTGATCTCCTAAACTAGCGGCCCAACACTTCGGTGCTTTTATAATTGGTGTCAGTGAGATTCTCAACATTCTTCTATAACTATAAACTGATGGATACAGAATATTGTTAAAAAAAATTGGCCCGTGTGTTGATGGGGCCCGAAAGAGGAGCAAAGAATAGTAACACTGCAACTTACAAAGCATGTCGTAAGAGGCGACTGTGGTAGGGGCCTAGCAAAGCTACCCTAGTAAATAAATAGCGTCGCACAAATCGGATGCGCTGGTCTACTTGTAGGCGCATAACTGGCAAATGTATAATCGCTCTTAGGTTCAGATCACATACAAATCACAAAGAGTGGTTTAACAAGTAGTTCATGTGGAGTATTCGAAAAAGAAGAAGCTAAATAAATTAAAGTAATCTTTCTTTATTAATCTTATTGAACCCTTACCAGGTAGTAATGCAGCAGATGGTTCCAGTTACGATTGAACATGTAAACACTTCGAGCGTTGTTCTATCAATGAGAGCTGCTGGGAATTTGTTTCAATGTATTTAGTTGCATAATATTTTTTTAAATTAATTTTTGTATGGGGGCCCGACCTGGAAGTGCCACAATGGGTGGACCCAGTACTAGTGAAGGTGAAAAAGTTTAAAACTCTGAGTGTCATCAATCTTTCCAATGAGAGAGCTCGGAGTTTGTTTAAGGGGTTTTATTTTGCCATTTTGGCGGTTATTGAAAGCTCCCATCCCTTTGACCGCCATCAAGTGGGTACTACACTTTCATCTTAACCAAAAGGCCGAGAAACAATCTTATTTGAAGGGGTTTTAAAACCGAAGGATTGACTTCATTGCACCGGGTTTTACCCCATTTGGCTCGGTCCTTCTCCGCAGAAATGGTGTGCACCCTGCCGAGAGGATTGCACAAAGCACGAACTTCGTAGCTAGCTCCGCCAACAATTCTAGGGGTCTCTGGTAACAATGCACTCGTGAACAGAACGGCGCAGTCCGGATTTGTACCCACGGCCTTCGACTCGCAAGGCAAGGGCTTAACTACTTAGCCACAGAGACCCCTAGAAGCAATCTAATATAATATAGCAATGACGTGACACATGTTAGAGACCTCACATCTCATTGCTATAATATAGCAATGACGTGACACACGTTAGAGACCTCACATCTCATAGCTATAATATAGCAATCACGCGACGCATGTTAGTTGGTTTCGTGTTTTGTAACTGACTTTCAATAGCCTAACGAGTCTTATACAATACATAGCTGGGTTGATCATGACATATGTCAGTATCTGTGTGCAATAGCCAGCCCCGAAGCTCTCGTGATTAACTCCCTTGTGTTAAAGCTCGTGTAATTTATGAAAACGAAGAACACACTATGCGTGAACTCACTACCAATGACATTGCGAAAACGAGTACTCCAATGCTATATTTAACCAATACTTCTGTATGGCAGAGAATCATGGACAATGAACAAACATTCAATACGATCATTGGAAGCCACAGAGATGTGGTTTTACAGAAGAATGCTGAAAATGCTATGGACAGCAAAGAAAACAAATGTGGAGGTTTTAAATCAGGTCTGCACACAAAGAAACCTTATCAAAAGAATAAGAATCCGACAATCAAGGTTCTTCGGGCATATAATGTGAAGAGGAGGTATAGAACATTTGGTGACTACAGTTAAATTCAGGGAAGGAGAGATCGTGGAAGACAGAGGAGAAGATGTTGGATGGCCTGACATCATAGTTCGACAAAATATCGACATCAGAACTGATTACATGCACCAAGCAAAGAGAGTTGTGGAGAGACATGATCGCCTACGCCGGCAGGCACGGCACTTGATTGATTAATGTTTAAACTCATGTGATTTGACTCCCTTGTGTGTAAACTCATATGATTTAACTCCCTTGTGTAGAAGCAGCTCACGTGTTAGGATATCATGTGAGTAAACTAGGTCAACATTGTAATAGTAGAAACATGCGTTCCATGACATTATTCTGGTTGAAATACGTCACGATCACTAAACAAATTAACACTTTTACAAAATACAAAGTAGGGCAAAGTTCACCTTTACTTTTACCTCCAATATCTAGTCCAGGGATTTCTGACTGTAAATGATTTCATGGTCAGATTCCTTGGTAAAACTTTTAGCATTTGTTGTCCAAATGACAATAATCTAGTCGGAAATATGCGTAGAGAGGCTCATTTGTGAACCAAACTAAAAGAGTTTTAAGCCGAATGATTGACTTTATTGCACCGGGTTTTATAAGATATAACTCGGTCCTTCTCCGCAGAACTGGCATGACATCTGTCGAGAGTATTGCACAAAGCACGAGTTCTGTAGCTCCGGCAACAGCCCTATAGGTCTCTGAAAATAATCAACATTAGTGAACAGAACAGCGCGGTCCGGTTTTCAGAACGCAGCGCAATGGTTTAAACACGTAGCTACAGAGACCATCGAAACCAAACCATTATTGACCAGTCATAACAAATCTACGTTAGTCTCTAGCAAACCATTATTGACCAGTCATAATAAATCTACGTGAGTCTCTAGCAAACCATTATTGACCAGTCATAACAAATCTACGTGAATCTCTGGAGGTTGGAAACCTCTATACACGACATTCACTCATACTACAACCTGCCATTTTGAATCTTCCGAAACATCGACTGAGAGTCAGAAACAAAAACGGCCCCAGTAAACGGAGTCCCAGAGAGTCAATGGAGGTCAGCAACAACAGCCTCAACCTCCATCCTCATATTGGAAGTATTTGTCCTGTATGCTCCACTTCGCTCTGCAACAACCCTACCATGCGTGCTAGCCACACAAAAAAAACATAGCCTGACTTCTCACCACGATGCACAGATCCATAGCCATAAACAACAACATCATCATCACTTACATCATCTTCTATCAGCTGCTTAACTCTTACAATACACGTACTAAAACCGCCTTTTTACGCACAGTTTTTGAGGAACAAATTTTAATGCGAAGATGTCCTGACAAAATGTGTTATAACTTTCTTACATTCAACAGCAGAGACAAACTGCATACACCAAAATGTGCGCAATTGAAAGATCTATTACAAATACCCACTTGCTGTATTTGAATTTCAAAAATGCATTTAAAGCATTAAAGTCCTCTACGATATATTAACAACTGGTTAGAACCATATGGTCTGTGAAGTGGCTTTTCGTAAAATGGGAACTAACTTTATGGTCTGTCAGGTGGCATTTCGTATTCTAGGAGTTAACTTAACTGCGAGTTCAGCCCCAGCCAACCTTAAATAAGTTTATAGTTGTCTCTGGTTCAGCCTTTATCTTGCCCCAGCTCAACATTCTCTTTCAAGAGTAATGGTAACGTTTCGGTAGTTAGATATCTAAACATCTGCTGTTGAAATATAGTGTTTATTATTGAGAGATTATTTGATACTAAGGGCTCGATATCTTCTGGGTTAACTTGACAGTTGGTCATTTTTCAGGGCGACAACCAGTGGCGGCTCGTGCTAAGTTTTGCTGGTGGGGCCAGACATATTTTTGTGCGGAAAATCATGGTATTGTGTTAGGTTATAATTTAACTTATACACGTTACACATTATTTTCGGTGGGGCTCGGCCCCACTGGCCCCTAATGGCGAGCCGCACTGGCGACAACAATGTGGACATTCCTCCAAGCTTTGTGAAGTTTTCGATTTCTTCACGTCTATTATCTATAAAATGCTCCTTTGCTAATCGGCGTAAATTGAGAAGCATTTTTGTGTTGATCTTATCAGGTCATGAGGATTTTTCTATACTTGACAATATTTATTGTTTATTCTAGCTCTTGTTTACTAAGTTCTTCCTCAAAGATGGACGCATCTATTTGTTTGAACAATCTCTCGCTGCCTCAACTAGTTCGGACACTTCCTATCTCGGCAAGTGACCCTACTGAGACAAAGTAACTGTCACTGAGACAAAGTAACTGTCACTGAGACAAAGTAACTGTCACTGAGATAAAGTAACGGTCACTGAGACAAAGTAACTCACTGAGACAAAGTAACTGTCACTGAGACAAAGTAACTGTCACTGAGACAAAGTAACTCACTGAGACAAAGTAACTATCACTGAGACAAAGTAACGATCACTGAGACAAAGTAACTGTCACTGAGACAAAGTAACTCACTGAGGGAACAAAGTAACGGTTGAAGTGCTCTGCTTTATTTTTCTGGTCTTGAGCAGTTGTTTTTCTTCCATTTATAACTAGTTTTGTAATTGTCTTTTTACTTTCCACAGATAGATTGTTGATCAATGCATATGCTCTATGTGCACAACGTCGGAAGTATCAGCATATAACCATATATGATATATATATCTATATTAGTATGACCATACTTTCTTATTTCTCCTCTCATACCTTGAGCAGACCAGGGCCGTGCTATCATACAGAGAGGCGGCCGCATAGGCGGTACCGTAAGGGGGCGGTATAAGCAACAAAATTAAAATTATAATTGAAGGTTATTTTAAAGAAAAAAGATTTAAGGTGCGGCATTTCGAAGACTCGCATTGTACTTATAAAATATACCGTACGGTCCTGGAGCAGACTGTCAATATAATCATTTTTAACCCTGTCAACATTGTATTTTACTTTGACGCATGTTTTATTGTACTAACTGTACTTTTGTGTCAAGTGATCGTACGGCCTCCAGTCTTGCTATGTTTATTTCAGAAATAACGATTTGAATGTCATTCTACTAGAAGTTTTTGAGAGATTTCCTGATGGCACTTGGGATGGCATAGTGATGCGGTGTTCAGAAATAACGATTTGAATGTCATTCTACTAGAAGGATTTGAGAGATTTCCTGATGGCACTTGGGATGGCATAGTGATGCGGTGTTCAGAAATAACGATTTGAATGTCATTCTACTAGAACAGGGGTGGGCAAACTACGGCCCGCGGGCCATGCGTCCGCCATTGATATTTTGCGGCCCTCAAACACATTTTAAATAAACGAACGATCGTCACAAATGATTTTTCCCCATTAATATTACGCTGAAATTCATTGGAATTTTAATTCGATTTTCTTATGTATTAAATATACAATATTTTTTTTCCAATTTGGCGTCATTTAAACATTAATATTGATATATATATCGTCAATGAAATTTTACTACGTTTAATATGAGCGTTTAATATTGAGTAATTTACTATACTAGAATTGACGTGATTTGATTGGCTGAATGTTTCTCAATGATTATAAGTACTCGGATGATATAATTTTATAAAGGTTGGAAATTGCCTTTCAAATTATAATTAATTGTTTTTAACTTTTAAGCATTATGTCGGGATGTATGTTTAGTTTATATTAAAAAAATGTTTCATACAAAATAGAATATCGCTAAAAGCTGTTATAATTAATAATACCTCCTTACAACAATAATGTATCGTCAGAAATAAACCTCCCCTTCATATCCTACAAATGGAATGCGCAAATACTTGATTTGCAATCATATAAGCTGCGCAGTGCCTGGGAATTCCTGTGTGTTTTAATAACTATCACGTTTGTAGTTTCCATTCATAAATTTCCATGTTTATATTGCAACCGAGTTTTCTAAATCTAAATAATTATATTCGCTGCGGAAGCACATTTTTAGTTAATTTTGCAACATTTTAAGACATTTTTATTATAATGAGTGCATCCAAAAAAACGTAAGATTGAAGACGAGTGTCGGGTTTTCAAAGACGAATGGATTACCGAATATTGTTTTATGCAAGTTGGCAATAAATCTGTTTGCTTGCTGTGTCACGAATCAGTGGCTGTTTTTAAAGATTATAACTTAAAAAGACATTACCAGACAAAACATCACAATTTCGGACACAATCTAACATCTGAAGAAAGGAAAAGAAAATGCATGGAGTTGGTAAAAAAGTGTAAAGAAACAACAAACTGTGTTTACAAAACAGTCTTCAATTCAAGATGCTGCAACAGAGGCCAGTTTTGTGTTGTCACACAAAATTGTGAAATACAAGCCATTTTCTGATGGTGAATTTATTAAGGAATGTTTACTAGATGCAACAAACATTCTATGTCCAGAACAAAACAACAAATTTGACAGTATTACATTATCCAGAAGAACTGTGGTCAGACGTGTTGAAAAGATAAGTGAAGATTTGACTCTTCAACTTCAAGATGCAAGTAAGCATTTTTTGTGGTACTCTCTTGCATTGGACAGAGTACTGATGTACAGGATACTGCACAATTATTAGTTTTTATACGTGGAATAAACAATTCTTTTAAACTCTTTGAAGAGTTACTGAGTTTTGAGTCGATCAAAGACACTATCACTGGTCTCGATATATTCAATGATGTTAGTGGCTGTATTGAAAGAGCTGGGTTAATGTGGAACAAGATGGCCAGTATTACAACTGATGGTGCTCGTGCTTTAACTGGAAAAAAACATAGGACTGATAAAGCTGATCAATGATAGGATTAAGTCAGAATATCCTGAACACGTAATATTACCACTTCACTGTGTGATTCATCAGGAAAGTTTGTGTAAATCTGTTTTAAAAATTAAGCATGTTATTGACCCAGTTGTCAGTGTCATAAACCTCATCAGATCAAGAGGACTCAATCACAGGCAGTTCAGAGCATTACTAGACGATCTAGAAACTGAACATTCTGATGTCCTGTACCATAGTACAGTTCGATGGTTGAGTCTTGGAAAGGTTTTAAGGAGAGTATGGGATCTTAACTGATTCAGTACCAGGTTTTTTTCACCTCTGGACGGAATTATTTTTAGCTTCAAAATATTGCACACATACTTTAGTTAAATTAAAATATTGTTTCTAAATATGATTTAAAGTTGAACTTATTATATATCAAATTAAAGATAAATGATTGTACTTTCATAAAATATTTATTGTATGCGAAAATATAATGTTGTGTTGACTGTGCATGACAAATATTAGCATGTAATAAAAAATTAATTGAAATTGTGAGAACAAAAATCCAACTTACCAAGGGCCTTGAGGAACAATATGGTGAATAAGTCAGTGTAACTGCTTTCTTTATATAAGTAATCCATTTATGAATACACAAAAATTAAGAAAATATTGATGGAATATATGGTTTACTAACTGTTGAAATTAGCAACAGACCATCTTTGAAGAAATTTTCATTAAAATTGTCAAATTGAAGATTGCACATACTAAACATTCATGTCTCATAATATATAATCACATACAGTGGAAATTATAGCAATATTTACAGGAATAAAGTATATGAATAATAGTCCTAACATAGCAACTATATAACTTCTCTCCAAGTAGACTGTGTAGGTTCTGTCTGAATCCTTCTTCTTTTTGTTGCAATCCTACTGGAACCTGACTGGGGCAACGCCCTCTCGCAGCTGGTTGGGAAACACTACTAGTATTATTTAAATTATTAATAATCGACGTATTTAAATCACAAACTTCTGTGTCATCAGAAGCTTCACTATCTTCACTATCAGTATCTACATCTTCATGCAACCAATCTCGCTCTTCTGCAGCTGTAAAACGTGCAGAACGAGCTGATAACAAACCATTTCTAGACTATGAATTGTTAGACATTATTTTTAATCACAGGGTAACTTGAAAACGAAAATTAAACTTGGTTTCACTTCTGATTCTAGTCAAAACCACGATGTTGTGATTTGGTTATCGTTAGTACTTCCTTTCTACTTAGTTTCCGGTTGATATAAAACTACAATTGGAGTGAAAATTAATAAAAACTCAACGCAATAGTAGCCGTCTTTTAAAAGACGCTTAGGGACACGAGATAAGAAATATGTGCACTACAGTGTTCCACGGGACCGAATCAGTTAAAGAAGAAATAGTAATGTTTCTAGAGATGAAGGGCATAGAATGTGACTTTAATACTAACATTGTTAATGCAGAGTGGAAGCTTGACTTTATATTTGTCATTGAAATAATGGAAAAGTTAAATGAATTGAATGTTAAACTTCAGGGCAATGGTTTGTTTGCACATGAAATGTATGTTCATGTAAAATCATTTCAAGCTAAACTCTCACTGTTTTCCAGACAAACAAGTGAAAACATGTTTTGTCACTTCCCTTTGCTGAAACGAGAAACTATTTCTGATGAGATGAGTAAAAAATTCAAAGCTCAGTTAGATGTATTGGTTGAAGAATTTGGAAGAAGATTCCAAGATTTCAAGAACTTGGAGCAGCACTTCAATGTTATCAATTCTCCTCTCAGTGCAGAAGCTGATAAAGCCCCAGTGCACATACAGTTGGAGTTGCTTGAATTACAAGCCAATCATTATCTGAAGGAAAAATTTAAGTCTGAATGTTTGTTGGATTTCTATGGTTCTTTGCCTGAACAATCATTCCCAAACTTAAAAAAACTTTGCAGCTAAATTTTTGTCATTATTTGGATCTACATATATTTGTGAACAGGCATTTTCTTGCTTAAAAAATCAACAAATCTAAGAATAGGTCTTTATTATCTGATTGCAACTTAAATGCAGTAATGGAAATTTCTACAAGTAAACTTGTTCCAGATTTCAAAGGAATTATAAAATCTTACAAGCAATTACATACATCTCATTAGAAATCAGCAATAAATAAAATTGTGACTGTATGTGTATGGCGTTTTTAAAAATCTTCATTAAAACTATTGATATGAACCCATATTGTAACTGTATGCAACATAATATTTTGCAAATATTGTTAAAACATTTGCAAAACTTTTTATCCATATTAGAAAATATACTGTTATAGTGTAAGTCTGTTAGAAATATAATTTATTTCAGAAGTTATCTACATTATGTAAAACTACCTTTGTTTACAATAAAAATATTTAATTGATTACTTACCGAGAATTAAACAAAAATATACATAATTATAATAATTATATGTGGCCCTCTAATCGATTTACAATTTTCAATGTGGCCCTCTGCACAAAAAGTTTGCCCACCCCTGTAGTTACTAGAAGGATTTGAGAGATTTCCTGATGGCACTTGGGATGGCATAGTGATGCGGCGTTCAGAATTGCGTTTGTTACTACTTCATTTAAAGTCATGACACTGTTGATATCAATTTCAGAGAATAGACAATTAATGGTTTCTGGTAACATTTTCAATTTACTGTTCATGTAATTTAACCGAATTGTGAAAACATTTTAGACGTGCTTTATTGTGGGTACTTAAAATGGTAAAGAATGCTCTGTGATCCTTGACGAAATCAGAAAGGATCTGTGTGTGGCAGAATTATGTCGTCCAGTCAGATGTGCATGAAGTGGTTAGGCAGGTCAACTGAGGGAGAGATGGGACCTTCGCATCATAGTTGGTGGGGATTCTGCATTGTGTAATACTGATAGATTTGTTGTACCATCGAACTTTCTATACTAATCTTCCTGTTGTATATTGTTGATGACTCGTTTTATTATTCACTCTCTAAAGGGTTTTAAACTTTCTTGTCTGGAAAAGCTCTAAAGATGACCTAAAGCAAACCATTATCCATAGTTCATTGAGGTCACTCAGGTCACTCTTTTACTGTGGTGGTATGAGGACTGAGTGACATAAGAACAACGGAGCAAACAATAAATGCACCCACTTCACCTGTGATCAAATCTACAATTTTAATTAACAATATTATGTAATTAAATATAAAAATAAGAAAAGAGCAACGTGTAGTATTTAGTTTCCCTCCGACATATTTATTCTCGTGCATTGATCAACCGAGATTCACTTTTTTAAAGTACCTAGTAAACAATATGGCAGACGCGGTTCATTATAATATTGTTCATGCAAGTCTGTAAAATCAATAGGACATATGGAGCTTGAGAGTTGCGTATATTTGACAATCGCATATCTAGCTTCACATCTGGGAAAGTAATGTACACATCAATTATTTGCAGCAAAATTAGCCTTAATTTTAATACTATTAAGCATATACTAGTGTATAATCGCGCCAGAAATAATCATTAAATGAATTTTTATAATTTTATTATTTGTCAATTAAACGGACAACTGAAACCGTCTGAAGCTCATTGAGTTGGTCAACATTACTTTTACATTCAGTTACACAGATTACATTAGTCTGTTGGCATAGACTGTTGCTTTTCTAAATAGGGAAGGAACAATAGTTCAATAGAACTAGAGAATCAATATATGTTAAGTTGTAAAATGGTATATTTGATACATAAGATTAAGAAGTTCAAACATAACTGATAACTACTAGCAGTGACGAGCAGCAGTAGACTCCCGTAGTAGCAGAAGTCTTCTGAGAAGTGGTCATATCATTCATATAATGGGTCATATATAATATTTGGAACATATGACTCATAGTGTAAGTGTCATGAAAAGTATTATGTATATTATTCTATTCATTATGTATATATAATTCTATCATTGTTATATGTGAAATGTATACTCATCAATCAATACAGGCTCAGTTCAGCGCAGCATGCAGTGTTATGAGTGTTTGAGATTGTGGGCTAATTAGGAATGACTGCACCAAAAAGTCACTTGAGTATTGTATACTGTACACCAGTCCCTTTCCGTCAGCTGAGAGACCTGCACAAAGTGAAGTTGATTTTGATAACTAAATAATAAATACTGTCAATGGAAAGAGCATTAAATTAATCAGTAGTTTGTACTGGAAACAAATAGCAATATTAACTCTTACAATACGCGTACTAAAACCGCCTTTTTGCGCACTGTTTTTGAGGAAAAATTTTAAGGTGAAGATGTCCTTACAAAATTTGTTATAACTTTCTTACATTAAACAGCAGAGACAAACTGCATACACCAAAATGTGCGCAATTGAAAGATCTATTACAAACACCCACTTGCTGTATTTGAATTTTAAAAATACACTTAAAGCATTAAAGTCCTTTACGATATATTAACAACTGGTTAGAACCATATGGTTCGTGAAGTGGCTTGTCGTAAAATGGAAACTAACTTTATAGTCTGTCAGGTGGCGTTTCATATTCTAAGAGTTAAGAAAATGAAGATGCTCCTTGTCGTAGTGATAAATTAAGTGTAGAGAGATAAATAAGAATGTAATAATGTATTATCAGATCACCAACATCAGCATAAGATAGAAAGTTGCCACAGAATCTTGCTTGAATTACAATGAGAAACAAAGTCACCAACATCAGCATAGGATAGAAAGTTGCCACAGAATCTTGCTTGAATTACAATGAGAAACAAAGTCACCAACATCAGCATAGGATAGAAAGTTGCCACAGAATCTTGCTTGAATTACAATGAGAAACAAAGAATAAAGTGGTACTGCCACTTAATAAGAATGCAACCAAACTCCCCAGTTTGCAGAGTCTTCTACAACAGAACATCAGAAAAGAATATGAGAGGAAGACCACGAAAAAGATATATGGTATAGTAGAATCCTGTCAAAAAGTTAAAAATAACTATCACCGAAGCCACTAGAGCAGCACAAGACAAAAACAGAAAACCACTACACATGGCAATAGCATGGTAACAGTATGATGACAAAAGAAGAAGATTATCAGATAAATTTGTGAAATATACTGTTACTGGGGCAACTTTTATCTCACATTGCACTGAAACACAAAATAGTATTAGTTTGTGACTTTTATTGAACACCATTACTTCTTTCAACTTATTTCAGGCTTCATTAGCTTTGTTGTTATTCACTAATGATTTGTATTAATATTGCACATTTACAGTTTCTGCCACCAGTAACATGAAGTGAAACTCTAACTTTGAAAACAAAGACACTGTACCTTGAATGTCACTGGAGCTTAGACGAGCCTGAAAGAACATATTCTGGTTCTAACTTCTTGAGAATGCAGTGGACTATTTATTTATTGTTTCCCTTCCAGCTTTTGTATATATTACTAGCGCAATCTGTAGTGAAAGGTGAGTATTGTCTTCTAGATTTGCTATATATTACTAGCACAATCTGTAGTGAAAGGTGAGTATTGTCTTCTAGATTTGCTATATATTACTAGCACAGTCTGTAGTGAAAGGTGAGCAACCTAGCAGGTTATTACTTGTTTCACAATTTGTTTAAAACAAGTAAACGAATAAGAATCACATATAGTGCAGGTCCAAGCGTCTGTTTCTTACAAATAATGGTAATTTGTTAGGTAGTTTATAGTGTTTATTCTTCTACATCATTCAACATAGATGCCTTCTGGGCACTGATAAACATGATCTTTGTATCAGCTTCAGTCTGTTGTCAGCATAATTCTTCTACATCATTCAACATAAATGCCTTCTGGGCACTGATAAACATGATCTTTGTATCAGCTTCAGTCTGTTGTCAGCATAATTCTTCTACATCATTCAACATAAATGCCTTCTGGGCACTGATAAACATGATCTTTGTGTCAGTTTCATTCTGTTGTCAGCATAATTCTTCTACATCTTTCAACATAAATGCCTTCTGGGCACTGATAAACATGATCTTTGTGTCAGCTTCAGTCTGTTGTCAGCATAATTCTTCTACATCATTCAACATAAATGCCTTCTAGGCACTGATAAACATGATCTTTGTATCGGCTTCAGTCTGTTGTCAGCATAATTCTTCTACATCTTTCAACATAAATGCCTTCTGGGCACTGATAAACATGATCTTTGTATCAGTTTCAGTCTGTTGTCAGCATAATTCTTCTACATCTTTCAACATAAATGCCTTCTGGGCACTGATAAACATGATCTTTGTATCAGCTTCAGTCTGTTGTCAGCATAATTCTTCTACATCTTTCAACATAAATGCCTTCTGGGCACTGATAAACATGATCTTTGTATCAGCTTCAGTCTGTTGTCAGCATAATTCTTCTACATCATTCAACATAGATGCCTTCTGGGCACTGATAAACATGATCTTTGTGTCAGCTTCAGTCTGTTGTCAGCATAATTCTTCTACATCATTCAACATAGATGCCTTCTGGGCACTGATAAACATGATCTTTGTATCAGCTTCAGTCTGTTGTCAGCATAATTCTTCTACATCATTCAACATAGATGCCTTCTGGGCACTGATAAACATGATCTTTGTATCAGCTTCAGTCTGTTGTCAGCATAAATCTTCTACATCATTCAACATAAATGCCTTCTGGGCACTGATAAACATGATCTTTGTATCAGCTTCAGTCTGTTGTCAGCATAATTCTTCTACATCATTCAACATAAATGCCTTCTGGGCACTGATAAACATGATCTTTGTGTCAGTTTCATTCTGTTGTCAGCATAATTCTTCTACATCTTTCAACATAAATGCCTTCTGGGCACTGATAAACATGATCTTTGTGTCAGCTTCAGTCTGTTGTCAGCATAATTCTTTTACATCATTCAACATAAATGCCTTCTAGGCACTGATAAACATGATCTTTGTATCAGCTTCAGTCTGTTGTCAGCATAATTCTTCTACATCTTTCAACATAAATGCCTTCTGGGCACTGATAAACATGATCTTTGTATCAGTTTCAGTCTGTTGTCAGCATAATTCTTCTACATCTTTCAACATAAATGCCTTCTGGGCACTGATAAACATGATCTTTGTATCAGCTTCAGTCTGTTGTCAGCATAATTCTTCTACATCTTTCAACATAAATGCCTTCTGGGCACTGATAAACATGATCTTTGTATCAGCTTCAGTCTGTTGTCAGCATAATTCTTCTACATCATTCAACATAGATGCCTTCTGGGCACTGATAAACATGATCTTTGTGTCAGCTTCAGTCTGTTGTCAGCATAATTCTTCTACATCATTCAACATAGATGCCTTCTGGGCACTGATAAACATGATCTTTGTATCAGCTTCAGTCTGTTGTCAGCATAATTCTTCTACATCATTCAACATAGATGCCTTCTGGGCACTGATAAACATGATCTTTGTATCAGCTTCAGTCTGTTGTCAGCATAAATCTTCTACATCATTCAACATAAATGCCTTCTGGGCACTGATAAACATGATCTTTGTATCAGCTTCAGTCTGTTGTCAGCATAATTCTTCTACATCATTCAACATAAATGCCTTCTGGGCACTGATAAACATGATCTTTGTATCAGCTTCAGTCTGTTGTCAGCATAATTCTTCTACATCATTCAACATAAATGCCTTCTGGGCACTGATAAACATGATCTTTGTGTCAGTTTCAGTCTGTTGTCAGCATAATTCTTCTACATCATTCAACATAAATGCCTTCTGGGCACTGATAAACATGATCTTTGTATCAGCTTCAGTCTGTTGTCAGCATAATTCTTCTACATCATTCAACATAAATGCCTTCTGGGCACTGATAAACATGATCTTTGTGTCAGCTTCAGTCTGTTGTCAGCATAATTCTTCTACATCATTCAACATAAATGCCTTCTGGGCACTGATAAACATGATCTTTGTGTCAGCTTCAGTCTGTTGTCAGCATAATTCTTCTACATCATTCAACATAAATGCCTTCTGGGCACTGATAAACATGATCTTTGTGTCAGCTTCAGTCTGTTGTCAGCATAATTCTTCTACATCATTCAACATAAATGCCTTCTGGGCACTGATAAACATGATCTTTGTGTCAGCTTCAGTCTGTTGTCAGCATAATTCTTCTACATCATTCAACATAAATGCCTTCTGGGCACTGATAAACATGATCTTTGTATCAGCTTCAGTCTGTTGTCAGCATACTTCTTCTGTACTCAACATGGATGAGTTTGGGACACTCATAAACATGATTTTTGTGTTAGCTTCTGTCTGTATGCTTTGAGATGACCTTAACCTATTCATTTATTCATTAACTGTGAGGTTTTACTATATATCCAATATCACTAATTGTTAAGACTGCAGTCAACTATTTACCAAAGCTAAAATGTAATGTTATTGCTTTTCACACTGTACAGTTGTATTGTTTTGTCTCAATGTAGGTGAAGTAGAGTTCCTTGTCCTATCAGAAACAGATGATAAAACGTAGGTCTAGTGTTCAAGTTACGCATGCAAAACAATTCTTCAACTCTTTCCACGCACAGTTATTTCCTCAATTTTTAAGCAGTTAATTCAAGGAAGTAAAAAAATTTTAAAAAAAACAAAAAAACACATCCCAACTACTTGTCAATAAATAAACATATATATATTATTATATACTAAATTGAACAAAACTGGACAACCCAATAGAATAACAAGGTTAAAAAATAATTGAAATAAAATAGTAGAAGTAAAACTAGTAAGACTTCTTAAAGGGAAGCAACTCTATGGCGCAGTGTGCGGCTTAATGTGTGCAACAGACTTCCGCCGTGGCGCAGTGTGCGGCTTAAAGCGTGGAAAGAGTTAACAAGTAAAGTTGAAAATCAATAAGAGTAGGCTGTGTAGTCGCTGCCTAGCAAAATTAATTTAGAAAGATTAAGGGGGGATTCGGTAGTATGTGAGGGGGAGGGGCAAGAAGCTATTTTCGTTTTTTCTTATTAATGTAAAGTTTGTATAACCATTTTGAAATATTATGACTTAGAAGAGTAGAAAATGGTTAGATTACAAAAAAATGTAAAAGCGTTGCCATTGAAACAATACAAAATGGCAGCTAAACACAAAATTGCAAATCCCTAAGGCTCTGAATCTAATGAATGTAAATGAATTCTGTTTTCACTCTAAGTGCGCAATTGCAATATCTAAATTATTACACATGCTATTTAGGATATATTAAATATTACATTTTTAATAAATTTTTGGGTAAAAATGCCTTCAAAATTCGGTCAAAAAAAAGCTGTTTTTGGGGTGTGTGTTTACCCAAAAATTCATTAAAAATGCAATATTTAATATATCCTAAATAGCATGTGTAATATTTTAGATATTACAATTGCTCACCTTAGAGTGAAAACAGAATTCATTTATATTCATTAGATTCAGAGCCTTAGGATTTTAAATTTTGTGTTTGGTGGCCATTTTTATTGTTTCCATCAACGATTGACATATTTTTGAAAACTTAACTTTTCTACTCTTTTAAGTCATAATATCTCAAAATTGTTATACAAATTCTACATTAATATGAAAGCAACAAAAAAGTTTCCAGACCAGAATCCCCTTAAAATACAATTCAATAAATATTCTCATCATCTTCAAAATTACATTGGGATCCTTGCTGCCGCAATCATGGAGTTCAAGCTGTGTCGCTGAGATCTTCCAGTGTATGAAAGAGATTGCAGCCCATATGGTTATTCACTGAAGTGCAATGTTGAGGATCCTGCCAATCAATGATAAACCTGTGTTTTGTAAGAAATAAGGAACTTTTGAGTTTGAAACTTTAAATGTGGTCTTTAATCAAGTTTTTACATCATTAATTGGTTGTTATGGTTGGTTTTTTTAAACAGAATCAGTGGCACCAGCTTACCCTGGGGAAGAGTTACATGAGATTGGTACCCTTGCAGGAGATGTGCAAAACTGGGCAATGTTGATTCAGAACTACATTTTACAGGTGAGAGACACACAAACTGATATTGATTCATACTTTAGTTATACAGTTAGTTTTAAATTTATTTATGCTGCAACAGTTTGCGGCATAAATAAAAGTAGCGGAAAGCATGTGTATTTGTGATTGTTCATTGTTCATTTTAAGATCATCTTCATCGCACATCGGACATGTCCATTATTGCTCCGATCTCCTCCCAAGCATGTATCTCAGTGTGTTCAAGCTAACAACTCCTGTTCTGTGTTGATTGATGTATCTACTGGGTTTTCTCTCATGGTTTTCCCATCTTGCCACACATATCAGTAATTGTGTAATCGGTATAATTGTGAAAAAGCAGTCATTTTTCTTCATTATTTTTTGTGTAATAATATGTCCGACATGAGTCAACATTTGTCATAAAGACCAAGATGAGTCTATACAGTGCAGTCTTCAGTATTATTATATCAAATTATAACTTGTGATAGTAATGAAAAAGATTTCATTTATAGTAATAGTGACATTTTATTGTTTTTGGAATGCAGTATCGATAGTTGTAACTCCAAGTCTAATGTAATAATTGCATCTACAGAATGGGCCTTTCACATTCCTAGTAAAGTAAAAAGAAAAAGTCAAGGAACCCTTTCATACCTCGTGGTATATAGGGCAGTACAGTGTTAGGCCTGTATTTTTCATTGACCGTCGGCACACGATGGGTGATGTGGTCACATCACGCCGGCCGCCTTAACTTTCCCAGAGCATGTCTGGTACCCACTTGAGGCTGGGTCGATCTGAGAGCCGTTGCGGTCGGGAAAATTTCCACGCACACTGCGGGAGTTGAACCCAGACCACCAGCCTTGAGAAGCGAGTTCACTAACAACTACGCTACCACGGCTCCTAGTACAAGTCATTTATATGAGAAAAATAATATTTTGAGTTGTATCATTCTACCCCTGAAATTGGAAAAGGACTGCATGTATGGCGAGGAGACCAATAAAACAATAAGCAGACTTTCATGCAAAAATCAGTTAGAAGTGCCACATCAAACGCCATGGCTACGTCTGAATTCATACTGGGTGAACGCAGAAGAAGTATCATTCTCAATATCTTCCATAATAAAATGGTAGAAAGAGTGTAATATGTTATAAGTGAACCATCAATATTTTTCTACAAGTAAATATGTTATGTAGTCTGATTTTATCATAGTATGCTAAGTTTGTTTTGGAATTTACATTTGTTGACATGTCCGCACTAAATACGTTATGTTGTCTCTGGTTTTATCATAGTATGCTAAGTTTATTTTGTAATTTACATTTGTTGACATGTCCGCACTAAATACTTTATGTTGTCTCTGATTTTATCATAGTATGCTAAGTTTGTTTTGGAATTTACATTTGTTGACATGTCCGCACTAAATACTTTATGTTGTCTCTGATTTTATCATAGTATGCTAAGTTTGTTTTGGAATTTACATTTGTTGACATGTCCGCACTAAATACGTTATGTTGTCTCTGATTTTATCATAGTATGCTAAGTTTGTTTTGGAATTTATATTTGTTGACATGTCCGCACTAAAAAGGGAATATCATAAAAACTACTGCATCTAATTAAATGAAACTTATAGAATATGTTGACACATATTTGCTGGAAACATGTATTAATATTAAGATGTAATACAAAGCCATGAGTATAAATATTTGTTATGATTTTTGTTTTCTCCATCTTAATTATCTTAATGTATTCATCATCCAATTAATAACAATTTGATATATAATATTTCATACATGAGAGTTATAAAGGTTTAAACTAATTGACATTATTGAATGTTAATTTTGCATTGTGTCCAGACGTCAACATAAGTACCAAGTGAAAGGATAAATATTAATATGATATATATATAAGACATTTCAATTCTGCATATTTTGAAATGTTACAGAACACATTAAAGTTTTAAAAAAAAACCAATATAGGATGAGATGTATAAAGCTAGTCAAGTCACAAGATTTTCTCACCCAAAACAAGCTTGTAAAACTGTTACCAACTACAACTACTAGAACAAGAAATGGCTGATAAAAGATGCATATATTTGTACTTTTTTGATGTTTTAAAAAAACATGGAAATCATAACACAACGACTAATCACATTTACATTGTCTTTATTGCTGCAATTTATATTTTAGTTGGCCGTTGATGGCATCAAGAGAGATGAGACTCAGAGTTTTTTAGACAGAGCAACGTACATATCAGAGAAGAAAGATGGCAAGGAATTGGTCGAATTGGTCAAAGTACAACTTGGAGATTACTTTACGAAAAAGAAGCTTGCAGCACAGGTAATGAAACTGTGTTATTTGAATCTGAATGTTTGTGTTATTTGATTCTGAATGTTTGTGTTGTTTGAATCTGAATGTTTGTGTTATTTGATTCTGAATGTGTTTGTGTTATTTGATTCTGAATGTTTGTGTTATTTGATTCTGAATGTTTGTGTTATTTAATTCTGAATGTTTGTGTTATTTAATTCTGAATGTTTGTGTTATTTGATTCTGAATGTTTGTGTTGTTTGAATCTGAATGTTTGTGTTATTTGATTCTGAATGTTTGTGTTATTTGATTCTGAATGTTTGTGTTATTTGATTCTGAATGTTTGTGTTGTTTGAATCTGAATGTTTGTGTTATTTGATTCTGAATGTTTGTGTTATTTGATTCTGAATGTTTGTGTTATTTGAATCTGAATGTTTGTGTTATTTGATTCTGAATGTTTGTGTTATTTGATTCTGAATGTTTGTGTTATTTGATTCTGAATGTTTGTGTTATTTGATTCTGAATGTTTGTGTTATTTGATTCTGAATGTTTGTGTTGTTTGATTCTGAATGTTTGTGTATATTCTGAATGTTTGTGTTATTTGATTCTGAATGTTTGTGTTATTTGATTCTGAATGTTTGTGTTATTTGATTCTGAATGTTTGTGTTATTTGATTCTGAATGTTTGTGTTATTTGATTCTGAATGTTTGTGTTATTTGATTCTGAATGTTTGTGTTATTTGATTCTGAATGTTTGTTATTGATTCTGAATGGTGTTATTTGATTCTAAATGTTTGTGTTATTTGATTCTGAATGTTTGTGTTATTTAATTCTGAATGTTTGTGTTATTTAATTCTGAATGTTTGTGTTATTTAATTCTGAATGTTTGTGTTATTTGATTCTGAATGTTTGTGTTGTTTGAATCTGAATGTTTGTGATATTCTGAATTTGTATTTAATTCTGAATGTTTGTGTTATTTAATTCTGAATGTTTGTGTTATTTAATTCTGAATGTTTGTGTTATTTAATTCTGAATGTTTGTGTTATTTGATTCTGAATGTTTGTGTTGTTTGAATCTGAATGTTTGTGTATATTCTGAATGTTTGTGTTATTTGATTCTGAATGTTTGTGTTATTTGATTCTAAATGTTTGTGTTATTTGAATCTGAATGTTTGTGTTATTTGAATCTGAATGTTTGTGTTATTTAATTCTGAATGTTTGTGTTATTTGATTCTGAATTTTTGTTTATTTAATTCTGAATGTTTGTGTTATTTGATTCTGAATGTTTGTGTTATTTGATTCTAAATGTTTGTGTTATTTGAATCTGAATGTTTGTGTTATTTGAATCTGAATGTTTGTGTTATTTAATTCTGAATGTTTGTGTTATTTGATTCTGAATGTTTGTGTTATTTAATTCTGAATGTTTGTGTTATTTAATTCTGAATGTTTGTGTTATTTGATTCTGAATGTTTGTGTTATTTGATTCTAAATGTTTGTGTTATTTGAATCTGAATGTTTGTGTTATTTAATTCTGAATGTTTGTGTTATTTAATTCTGAATGTTTGTGTTATTTGATTCTAAATGTTTGTGTTATTTGAATCTGAATGTTTGTGTTTCAATGAAAGAGGTTTACAATCTGTTCAATGACATGGATGAAATTATGGACAATAAATATGAATATGGAAATAATTAATCAATCAAGTGCCATGCCTGCCGGTGTAGGTGATCATGTCTCTTCACAACCCTCTCTCTCCTTGGTGCAGTTAATCAGTTCTGACGTTGATCTTTTGTTGACCCATGATGGCAGACCATCCAACATCTTCTTCCTCTGTCTTCCACAAACTCTACTTCCCTGAATTTTACCTGCACAATATACCTACTAAAATAATACTGGATGTGATAGAGTATATAATATGGATTTGATGTGTGTTTTGTTGCAATAATATTTCATATGTCATTCATTGATAGTTAATACTGGATAGAATCAACTCAGTACATCTCCCATGGGTGTTCAGTACCTTACAACTCGCTAATAATGTCAGCTTCAAAGAACTTACACGAAAGCTTCAGGGGATGATTCTTGAGTTTGTCAAAACTAAGAATATCCAAGTACCCATTTTAATCTGAGTAGACTATGGAATCGACCATACATGAAATTAAATACTATACATTGTTGATTGAATTCAGCTATCTCCGTGCTATATTGACACTGACAAGAAAATGAGTAAGTTGTGAAGAAGAGAAACCAATGCAGGCAAGAAATCATGCAGATAATGAAACAATATGTTTTCATTTTGACAAATGTATGCAAGAAGACTTACTAGAACATGCATATTCCCTGTGACAACATATGTATGTGAATTGTGAAACAACACAAATATTAAAGAACAAAATTGAAGCTTTTAAAACAAGGTGCTATAGAAAAGTTCTTAGAACATCCTAGACAGAGAAGAGAAGAAACAAAGACATCCTACAAAACCTGCATATTGAGGAGCACTGGCTCATAAATAACATCATGTCTCAGATGATGAAATATTTTAGCCATGTTACACATCACTGTAGTTTGGAGAGAACGATAATGGAAGGCATGGCTCCTGGAGTACGAGGCAGGGGACAACCAAGGTGAAGGTGGCAGCAGGACATAAAAAAAACCTTGAACATGATGCTGGAAGAGGCGGGATAACTTACTAGAGACAGAGTTTTTCCTGCGGACTGTGATGAAAGCGACGTTCCACAATGGACATGCTACTTGATGATGATGATGCAATAAGACAACAGAGCATCATATGACAACAGAGCATCATATGACAACAGAGCATAATATGACAACAGAGCATCATGTGACAACAAAGCATCATGTGACAACAGAACATCATGTGACAACAGAGCATCATGTGACAACAGAGCATCATATGACAACAGAGCATCATATGACAACAGCGCATCATATGACAACAGAGCATCATATGACAACACTCGCTGACCAGATTGAAAGAGATGGGTGTCAATATTGGTGCAGCCGAAAAGAACGACATACTAAATATGCAAAGAGATTGATTAATCAACATCGAACTGGCGTGTTGGGTCGCTGGATGCTGCTGGATTTGCTGAGGTGGAGATCGGAGCACCTATGGACATGTCCGAGTGCTATGATGATAGTCCTCATATAACTGATAACTGATATGACAACAGAGCATCATATGACAACAGAGCATCATGTGACAACAGAGCATCATATAACAACAGATGCAAACTAAATTTCTTTTGTAGATTCCAGTGAAATACATGAAAGTAGAGACAGAAAAACAGTAGATAACGTATAGAACTGTTTAGTAATATTGGAAAATGACAAGTCAACCACAAACATATGCATCCAACAAAAAGTGAGAATTGAAGAGCATTTGTTGAAAAGAAAATAAGATTATGGTTAATGAATGTATTTTAGAATACATCAAGAGAGATATGAAGATTTCAGTTATCAGTTATATGTGGACTATCATCATAGCACTCTGGACATGTCCATAGGTCCCCTGATCTCCGTCTCAGCAAATCCAGCAGCGTCCAGCGGCCCAACATGCTATAAAGATTTGTACAGGACAGTTAGGAAGGGAATCATTGTGTACAATCTGAGAAGCTGAAAATGTAAGATGAGATGGATGACTTGTACACAACGACAGCAGAGGCAGTACATCTAGTCTATGATAGAGATAAATTGTGAACAACTGTTTGGGTGGTAATGTTCTGTACAGAACAAGCTACTGGTTGATGATGATGATGAAGGTTGACAATCACCTTATGCCAGCCTGTGACATGACATGTAAGAGAGATTCAATAAGTACAAACATTTGTGATACATTTAGCAGTAAAACTCACATCAGTCAACATGTAAGAGATTGAATAAGTACAAACATTTGTGATACATTTAGCAAGTACAAACTCACATCAAGTCAACATGTAAGAGAGATTCAATAAGTACAAACATTTGTGATACATTTAGCAAGTACAAACTGTGAGATACATTTAGCAAGTACAAACTGTGAGATACATTTAGCAAGTACAAACTGTGAGATACATTTAGCAAGTACAAACATGTGAGATACATTTAGCAAGTACAAAGTAAATCAAGTCAAAATATTGACACCATCTTCTAAATGACATCGGAAACCCTCGACAGTGTTACAGGGTGTGCCCTGTCGCTGAGATCTTCTTGTGTAAGAAAGAGATCGGAACACACATGGTTACTCACCGAATTGCATTGATGATGATCCTATCAATGAATCAATCAAGTCTGGTGAGAGACTGGTAGTTACTAGAGATCAGATTGTATCTATAACTTCCTCCTCTACTTCTCTATATTGTTGAAACATTGAAAGAAAATCAAACAATAAGAAATGAAAGCCATCTTCTACAATTATATATATTTTATTTTATAATCATTATTTATCAAGCATTTCATTGTATATAAGAACATGTCCTGTAACCTTGTCAAGTTACTTACAGTATGGTATACTTGTCACTTCACATTTATGTACTTGAGTGTGTAGAAGGTAAGAGGACTGTAACCTTGTCAAGTTACTTACAGTATGGTCTACTTTTCACTTCACATTTATATACTTGAGTGTGTAGAAGGTAAGAGGACCAATTCCTTTCCTCACATGTGGAACATTGTGTGTTGGACTGAACCCACAACCCTGCTGTGTCAGATGCAATGAGCGAACACTCTATGCATTACACTAATCCGTCCCACACACACACACACATATATATATATATTGTGTCTGAAGGAAGAAATAAATATTACAAATTAATAAGACAACAAGTTTTTAGTAGTTTACTTTGCTCTTGTTTGCTGCTGCTGGTGCTGCTGTAAAATGTGTACTGTTCTTGATATGACAGCGACTTGCTGAAAGAGTACGGGATGCATATGATGAGTTCTATGATAAAAACATGAGCTCTATTGCCAAGACATTGAATGACCTGCCACCAGATGCATATTACGATTCTGACATTCCTGACAAGCTTCCAAAAGATATGATCTTCAGTCCGTAAGTTTTATTTATAGATGTTTTATTTTGTCGTATCCATGTAACAGTAAGTGGGTGTAAACACGGCCAGAGAATTCATCCAGAGACAACATATCAAATGCTTCTGTCATACAACATGATTGCCATTTAAATAGTATAGCACAACAGGTATTGATACACAGAGTTTGATTAGTTGATTGATTGATTGATTTGTGGAACCATCATCATTGCACTTGGTGAGTAACCATGTGTGCTCCGATCTCTTTCTTACACAGGAAGATCTCAGCTGCAGTGCACAAACTCTGTAGCACCACTGAGGTCCCGATGTAATTTTGAAGATGGTGAAGACATTTTGTAAACATTGAATGTTTTGGGAATTATGATAAGTATTAGTTACTTAGTATTTGAGTCCATTCTTAGAACTGGACAGTAACTCTCTATAAACAAACCATCTTGTGATATCCCATCTTTTATTTCAAGAAATTGTCGGCAGCTTTTAATTCAACACCAGGTGCTGTGGTTGATTAACCATATTACAGTAACTATAAACAAACCATCACATGAACATATGATGCTATCAGCCCATGAACATATGATGATATCAGCCCATGAATATATGATGCTATCAGCTCATGAATATATGATGCTATCAGCTCATGAACATATGATGCTATCAGCTCATGAACATATGATGCTATCAGCTCATGAATATATGATGCTATCAGCCCATGAACATATGATGCTATCAGCACATGAATATATGATGATATCAGCCCATGAACATATGATGCTATCAGCCCATGAATATATGATGCTATCAGCTCATGAACATATGATGCTATCAGCTCATGAACATATGATGCTATCAGCTCATGAATATATGATGCTATCAGCTCATGAATATATGATGATATCAGCCCATGAACATATGATGCTATCAGCTCATGAACATATGATGATATCAGCCCATGAATATATGATGCTATCAGCTCATGAATATATGATGCTATCAGCTCATGAACATATGATGCTATCAGCTCATGAACATATGATGCTATCAGCTCATGAACATATGATGCTATCAGCTCATGAACATATGATGCTATCAGCCCATGAATATATGATGATATCAGCCCATGAATATATGATGCTATCAGCTCATGAATATATGATGATATCAGCCCATGAATATATGATGCTATCAGCTCATGAATATATGATGATATCAGCCCATGAATATATGATGCTATCAGCTCATGAATATATGATGCTATCAGCTCATGAACATATGATGCTATCAGCTCATGAACATGTGATGCTATCAGCTCATGAACATATGATGCTATCAGCTCATGAATATATGATGCTATCAGCTCATGAACATATGATGATATCAGCCCATGAATATATGATGCTATCAGCTCATGAATATATGATGCTATCAGCTCATGAACATATGATGCTATCAGCCCATGAATATATGATGCTATCAGCTCATGAACATATGATGCTATCAGCTCATGAACATATGATGCTATCAGCTCATGAACATATGATGATATCAGCTCATGAATATATGATGCTATCAGCTCATGAACATATGATGCTATCAGCTCATGAATATATGATGCTATCAGCTCATGAACATATGATGCTATCAGCTCATGAATATATGATGCTATCAGCTCATGAACATATGATGCTATCAGCACATGAACATATGATGCTATCAGCCCATGAATATATGATGCTATCAGCTCATGAACATATGATGCTATAAGCTCATGAACATATGATGCTATCAGCCCATGAACATATGATGATATCAGCCCATGAACATATGATGCTATCAGCTCATGAATATATGATGCTATCAGCTCATGAATATATGATGCTATCAGCTCATGAACATATGATGCTATCAGCCCATGAACATATGATGATATCAGCCCATGAACATATGATGCTATCAGCTCATGAACATATGATGATATCAGCCCATGAACATATGATGATATCAGCCCATGAACATATGATGCTATCAGCTCATGAACATATGATGCTATCAGCTCAGACATATGATGATATCAGCCCATGAACATATGATGCTATCAGCCCATGAACATATGATGATATCAGCCCATGAACATATGATGATATCAGCTCATGAACATATGATGCTATCAGCTCATGAACATATGATGCTATCAGCACATGAACATATGATGATATCAGCACATGAACATATGATGCTATCAGCTCATGAACATATGATGCTATCAGCACATGAACATATGATGATATCAGCACATGAACATATGATGCTATCAGCTCATGAATATATGATGCTATCAGCTCATGAACATATGATGCTATCAGCCCATGAATATATGATGCTATCAGCTCATGAACATATGATGCTATCAGCCCATGAATATATGATGCTATCAGCTCATGAACATATGATGCTATCAGCTCATGAACATATGATGCTATCAGCCCATGAACATATGATGATATCAGCCCATGAACATATGATACTATCAGCTCATGAATATATGATGCTATAAGCTCATGAACATATGATGCTATCAGCTCATGAATATATGATGCTATCAGCTCATGAACATATGATGCTATAAGCTCATGAACATATGATGCTATCAGCCCATGAATATATGATGATATCAGCCCATGAATATATGATGATATCAGCCCATGAACATATGATACTATCAGCTCATGAACATATGATGCTATAAGCTCATGAACATATGATGCTATCAGCTCATGAACATATGATGATATCAGCCCATGAATATATGATGATATCAGCCCATGAATATATGATGCTATCAGCTCATGAACATATGATGCTATCAGCTCATGAACATATGATGCTATCAGCCCATGAATATATGATGCTATCAGCTCATGAACATGTGATGCTATCAGCTCATGAACATGTGATGCTATCAGCTCATGAACATATGACGCTATCAGCCCATGAACATATGACTCTATCAGCCCATGAACATATGATGCTATCAGCTCATGAACATGTGACGCTATCAGCTCATGAACATATGATGCTATCAGCTCATGAACATATAACACTATCAGCCCATGAACATATGACACTATCAGCCCATGAACATATGATGCTATCAGCCCATGAACATATGATGCTATCAGCTCATGAACATGTGACGCTATCAGCTCATGAACATATGATGCTATCAGCCCATGAACATATGATGCTATCAGCTCATGAACATATGATGCTATCAGCTCATGAACATATGATGCTATAAGCTCATGAATATATGATGCTATCAGCTCATGAACATATGATGATATCAGCTCATGAACGTATGATGATATCAGCCCATGAATATATGATGCTATCAGCTCATGAACATATGATGCTATCAGCTCATGAACATATGACACTATCAGCCCATGAACATATGATGCTATAAGCACATGAACATATGATGCTATCAGCTCATGAACATATGATGCTATCAGCTCATGAACATATGATGCTATCAGCTCATGAACATATGATGCTATCAGCTCATGAACATATGATGCTATCAGCCCATGAACATATAATGATATCAGCTCATGAACATATGATGCTATCAGCCCATGAATATATGATGCTATCAGCTCATGAATATATGATGCTATCAGCTCATGAACATATGATGCTATCAGCTCATGAACATATGATGCTATCAGCTCATGAACATATGATGCTATCAGCTCATGAACTTGTGACTCTATCAGCCCATGAACATATGATGCTATCAGCTCATGAATATATGATGCTATCAGCTCATGAACTTGTGACGCTATCAGCCCATGAACATATGATGCTATCAGTTCATGAACATATGATGCTATCAGCCCATGAACATATGATGCTATCAGTTCATGAACATATGATGCTATCAGCCCATGAATATATGATGCTATCAGCTCATGAATATATGATGCTATCAGCCCATGAATATATGATGCTATCAGCTCATGAATATATGATGCTATCAGCTCATGAACATATGATGCTATCAGCTCATGAACATATGATGCTATCAGCCCATGAACATGTGATGCTATCAGCTCATGAATATATGATGCTATCAGCCCATGAACGTATGATGCTATCAGCTCATGAACATATGATGCTATCAGCCCATGAATATATGATGCTATCAGCACATGAACATATGATATCAGCCCATGAACATATGATGCTATCAGCTCATGAACATATGATGCTATCAGCACATGAATTCATGATGCTATCAGCTCATGAACATATGATGCTATCAGCCCATGAATATATGATGCTATCAGCTCATGAACATGTGATGCTATCAGCTCATGAACATATGATGCTATCAGCTCATGAACATATGATGCTATCAGCACATGAACATATGATGCTATCAGCCCATGAACATATGATGCTATCAGCTCATGAACATATGATGCTATCAGCTCATGAACATATGATGCTATCAGCACATGAATATATGATGCTATCAGCTCATGAATATATGATGCTATCAGCCCATGAACGTATGATGCTATCAGCTCGGAACATATGATGCTATCAGCTCATGAACATATGATGCTATCAGCCCATGAAGGTATGATGATATCAGCCCATGAACATATGATGCTATCAGCTCATGAACATATGATGATATCAGCCCATGAACATATGATGCTATCAGCTCATGAACATATGATGCTATCAGCTCATGAACATATGATGCTATCAGCTCATGAACATATGATGCTATCAGCTCATGAATATATGATGCTATCAGCTCATGAACATATGATGCTATCAGCTCATGAACATATGATGCTATCAGCCCATGAACATATGATGCTATCAGCTCATGAACATATGATGCTATCAGCCCATGAACATATGATGCTATCAGCCCATGAACATATGATAATATCAGCTCATGAACATATGATGATATCAGCCCATGAACATATGATGCTATCAGCTCATGAATATATGATGCTATCAGCCCATGAACATATGATGATATCAGCTCATGAACATATGATGATATCAGCCCATGAACATATGATGCTATCAGCTCATGAACATATGATGCTATCAGCCCATGAATATATGATGATATCAGCTCATGAACGTATGATGATATCAGCCCATGAACATATGATGCTATCAGCTCATGAACATATGATGCTATCAGCCCATGAATATATGATGCTATCAGCCCATGAACATATGATGATATCAGCCCATGAACATATGATGCTATCAGCTCATGAACATATGATGCTATCAGCTCATGAACATATGATGATATCAGCCCATGAATATATGATGCTATCAGCTCATGAATATAAGATGATATCAGCTCATGAATATATGATGCTATCAGCTCATGAACATATGATGCTATCAGCTCATGAATATATGATGCTATCAGCCCATGAACATATGATGCTATCAGCTCATGAACGTATGATGCTATCAGCTCATGAACATATGATGCTATCAGCTCATGAATATATGATGATATCAGCCCATGAACATATGATGATATCAGCCCATGAACATATGATGCTATCAGCTCATGAACATATGATGCTATCAGCCCATGAATATATGATGATATCAGCTCATGAACGTATGATGATATCAGCTCATGAACATATGATGCTATCAGCCCATGAACATATGATGCTATCAGCTCATGAACATATGATGCTATCAGCTCATGAACATATGATGCTATCAGCTCATGAACATAAGATGCTATCAGCTCATGAACATATGATGATATCAGCCCATGAATATATGATGATATCAGCCCATGAACATATGATGCTATCAGCACATGAACATATGATGCTATCAGCTCATGAATATATGATGCTATCAGCCCATGAATATATGATGATATCAGCCCATGAACATATGATGCTATCAGCCCATGAACATATGATGCTATCAGCTCATGAATATATGATGATATCAGCCCATGAATATATGATGATATCAGCCCATGAACATATGATGCTATCAGCCCATGAACATATGATGCTATCAGCCCATGAATATATGATGCTATCAGCACATGAACATATGATGCTATCAGCCCATGAATATATGATGATATCAGCCCATGAACATATGATGCTATCAGCCCATGAACATATGATGCTATCAGCACATGAACATATGATGCTATCAGCTCATGAATATATGATGCTATCAGCTCATGAATATATGATGCTATCAGCACATGAATATATGATGCTATCAGCTCATGAACATATGATGCTATCAGCCCATGAATATATGATGCTATCAGCTCATGAACATATGATGCTATCAGCTCATGAACATATGATGCTATCAGCTCATGAACATATGATGCTATCAGCCCATGAATATATGATGATATCAGCCCATGAACATATGATGATATCAGCTCATGAATATATGATGATATCAGCCCATGAACATATGATGCTATCAGCTCATGAACATATGATGATATCAGCCCATGAACATATGATGCTATCAGCTCATGAATATAAGATGCTATCAGCTCATGAACATATGATGCTATCAGCTCATGAATATATGATGCTATCAGCCCATGAATATATGATGCTATCAGCTCATGAACATATGATGCTATCAGCCCATGAACATATGATGCTATCAGCTCATGAACATATGATGCTATCAGCTCGCTGAACATATGATGATATCAGCTCATGAGCGTATGATGCTATCAGCTCATGGCGTATGATGATATCAGCCATGAACATATGATGCTATCAGCTCATGAACATATGATGCTATCAGCTCGCTGAACTATGATGATATCAGCTCATGAGACGTATGATGCTATCAGCTACAAGTATGATGATATCAGCTCATGAACATATGATGCTATCAGCTCATGAACATATGATGCTATCAGCTCATGAACATATGATGCTATCAGCCCATGAATGTATGATGATATCAGCCCATGAACATATGATGCTATAAGCTCATGAATGTATGATGCTATCAGCTCATGAACATATGATGCTATCAGCTCATGAACTATGATGCTATCAGCTCATGAATATATGATGATATCAGCCCATGAACATATGATGCTATAAGCTCATGAATGTATGATGCTATCAGCTCATGAACATATGATGATATCAGCTCATGAACGTATGATGCTATCAGCTCATGAATGTATGATGATATCAGCTCATGAACATATGATGCTATCAGCTCATGAACATATGATGCTATCAGCTCATGAACATATGATGCTATCAGCTCATGAACGTATGATGATATCAGCCCATGAACATATGATGCTATAAGCTCATGAATGTATGATGCTATCAGCTCATGAACATATGATGCTATCAGCTCATGAATATATGATGCTATCAGCTCATGAATATATGATGCTATCAGCAAAGAATATATGATGCTATCAGCTCATGAACATATGATGCTATCAGCTCATGAATATATGATGATATCAGCTCATGAACGTATGATGCTATCAGCTCATGAATGTATGATGATATCAGCTCATGAACATATGATGCTATCAGCTCATGAACATATGATGCTATCAGCTCATGAACATATGATGCTATCAGCTCATGAACGTATGATGATATCAGCCCATGAACATATGATGCTATAAGCTCATGAATGTATGATGCTATCAGCTCATGAACATATGATGCTATCAGCTCATGAACATATGATGCTATCAGCTCATGAATATATGATGATATCAGCCCATGAACATATGATGCTATAAGCTCATGAATGTATGATGCTATCAGCTCATGAACATATGATGCTATCAGCTCTGAACATATGATGCTATCAGCTCATGAATTATGATGATATCAGCCCATGACATAGCTGATGTATAAGCTCATGAATGTATGATGCTATCAGCTCATGAACATATGATGATATCAGCTCATGAACATATGATGCTATCAGCTCATGAATGTATGATGATATCAGCTCATGAACATATGATGCTATCAGCTCATGAACATATGATGCTATCAGCTCTGAACATATGATGCTATCAGCTCATGAACGTATGATGATATCAGCCCATGAACATATGATGCTATAAGCTCATGAATGTATGATGCTATCAGCACATGAACATATGATGCTATAAGCTCATGAATATATGATGTTATCAGCTCATGAACATATGATGATATCAGCTCATGAACATATGATGCTATCAGCTCATGAACATATGATGCTATCAGCTCATGAACGTATGATGATATCAGCCCATGAACATATGATGCTATAAGCTCATGAATATGATGCTATCAGCTCATGAACATATGATGCTATCAGCTCATGAACATATGATGTTATCAGCTCATGAACATATGATGATATCAGCTCATGAACATATGATGATATCAGCTCATGAATATATGATGCTATCAGCTCATGAACATATGATGATATCAGCTCATGAATATATGATGTTATCAGCTCATGAACATATGATGCTATCAGCTCATGAACATATGATGTTATCAGCTCATGAACATATGATGCTATCAGCCCATGACATGTGAGTATAAGCTCGCAGAACTATGATGATATCAGCCCATGAAAATATGATGCTATCAGCTCATGAACATATGATGCTATCAGCTCATGAGCGTGATGATATCAGCTCAGACGTGTGATGATATCAGCCCATGAACATATGATGCTATAAGCTCATGAATGTATGATGCTATCAACGTTTCTAATGTTGAGAGTTCAAATCTGTGACAGTGTTTGTTCATGGGTGCATTGTTTCCAAGATCCCTTGGATAGTTGGGGCATTCTGAAATCATACTTTGTGCAATACTCGCAACTGGCATCCATTTCTGGAGAGGACTGTGTTATTTGAAACCCAGTAAAGTAGTCAACTTTCAGAAAACTCCATTAAAGGATGATACAATGTAAAGTGGACAAAAAAATAAAAAACACACTGCAGACATAAAGCAGATACGAAGCAGACATGAAGCAGACAAGGGAAATTAACAGCTGTTGATAAGAGGTAGAGTATTATTCTTCACCTCAGAACAGATCACAACAAAATAAGATACACAACAAAATAAGATACAAATTGTGGACCACATTTTTTTTTTCTGATCCAGAAGCATTTGAGCTTTACAGCTCTTCGGTTCAGTGCCATGGACATCGTAACCCTTCGGTTCAGTGCCATGGACATCGTAACTTCCGGTTCAGTGCCATTTACATCGTAACCCTTCGGTTCAGTGCCATTTACATCGTAACCCTTCGGTTCAGTGCCATGGACATCGTAACCCTTTGGTTCGGTGCCATGGACATCGTAACCTTGGTTGGTGCCATGGACATCGTAACCCTTTGGTTCGTGCCATGAACACCATAAATATGGAGAACCTGTAGCTTTTCTGCCAGCCCATGAAATTGAACCGCACTCACAGGGGGCTTGTCACCCATCGTCCAACGCGCTACGAACACGCTGGGCAGGCGGGCTATGCACCAAATTCAAGACAGGCACCTCAAGCTCTAACGTCACTGTAAATTGGTAGAAATGAGTACAGAAAATGTCATTCAAAACTGTTTACTATAGGCAAAGCTCAGGACAAGAACGTAGTTGACACCCACCACCTTCAAAGAGAAACTTTATGAGGGAACAAAAATCCTGAAACAAACTTGAGACTATATTAGAGAATTTAGAATCCCAGTCTATCATGAATAATAATCACAGAAGAAGATTATTTCCACACTTGTATTCATTATTTTCTGTAGATATTTCCGTCAGAAAGTAAGTATGCTGAATTCTACAATCAAAATTGCTGATGAGGTGCCAAGAAATGAACAAACTGTCATCGATGCTGTCTTACTGACAAGAAAATTAGATGAAACATTTCTCCAAAATGCTGCTCGTGACCCACTTTTAAGGTATGCAATTTGAAATGTTTTTTTTTTTACTTTTTATTGTGTGTGAGGCACTGTTATATTGATCATTTTTTATTTGTTTAATTACCCCTTTCGCCCTGTATTATTTTGACCTCTTGGCACATTTATTTTGCGATTCAAATTTAACATTCAATGTCAATTAGTTTAAATCTTTATATAACTCTAGTACTGTTTCTCTAAAGTATGACATATTATATATTAAATTGTTGTTAATTGGATGTGGAATACATTAATATAATAATATTTTACATCAGGTAATATACGTTTGAGAAAATTAGATTATTGTAGCATGACTATTTTGAAAAAACAAAAATCATAAAAATATTTTACTCTCGGATTTGTATTATATTATAATATTCAGAGATGTTTCCAAACGTAGCAGTTAAATAAAGATAATCCATGTGCGAACATATTCTATAAGGTTCATCTAACTAAGTGCAGTAGTTATTATAATATTCACTTTTTAGTGCTGACACATCAATAAATGGAATGTGGAACACCCATTCTTTAGATGAAATTATTACATTAGACTAACAACTATCGATACTGCATTTCATAAACAATCAAATGTCATTTTTACCATCAATTAAATCTTCTTCATTACTATCACAAGTTATAATTTGATCTAAGAGTACTCAAGATTACACTGTAAACATTGTCAGAAACATTAACATTTAAAAACAAAAGTCTCGACTTGAGCACAATAATACACTGCTTTCCCTCTTTCAAATCTTTGCTAAATGGAGATAGTAATGTACCTACATATAATGTATTTTCCGTTTCTGAAGATTTTTTTAACTTCAGTAAAAGATGTTGTGAAGATACATTTGTTTCTGTGAACAGACATCCAAAAGCCAATATATCGGTTTTGCGACATCGTGAACATTAATCTGAACCGATATATCGGCTCTGCAGTCCCGTTGGGTTAATGTCTCCATGATGACATTTGTACTTGTTGCTTAGTATATCGATGTGTGTGTTAGGTACTGTTATATTGATCAGGTTGAATTACTTAATGTCTCCATAGTGGCACTTGTACTTGTTGCTTTGTATATCGATGTGTGTGTGTGTGGTACTGTTATATTGATCAGGTTGAATTACTTAATGTCTCCATAAGGGGCACTTGTACTTGTTGCTTAGATATCGATGTGTGTGTTAGGTACTGTTATATTGATCATTTTTGATTTTTTGAATTACTTAATGTCTCCATAGTGGCACTTGTTCTTGTTGCTTAGATATTGATTTTTCCAAGAACATATTTCACAATGTAAACAATCTATGAACATCCAAACAAATAGAAAATTAGGCAAAAGACAAGACTTATCAAATGCTACACATTTATATACCTGAGTATAAATCGAACTATTCATTGTTTTTGTATGGAGCAGAAACATGGACAATGAACCAAACAGATGGAGAGAAGAATTGAAGCTTGGGAAATGTGAATATACAGAAGAATAGGATGAGTGTCATGGAAAGATTTGACAACAAATAAACCAGTATTCCAACATCTAGAAGTGAAAATAGAACTTCTCAGGGAGATAGAAATGAGATAATTGTGAGATTTTGATCACACTAAGAGACAACAAATAAACAAGTATTCCAACATCTAGAAGTGAAAATAGAACTTCTCAAGGAGATAGAAATGAGATAATTGTGATATTTTGATCACACTAAGAGACAACAAATCATGAATTCCTTTGAATGCAAATACTACAGAAGAGTACTTAGAATATCAAGGACAGAGAAAAGAACAAATGCTTCTGTTCTGCAACAGCTTGATATTAAAGAGAGTTGGCTATTAAAGAGCATAAAATCAAGGAAAATTAAATATTTCCAACACATTAAACAATATGAGTGCCCAGAGAAGATAATTTTTGAGGGAATGATGCCTGGAAGAAGAATGAGAGGAAGACCTAGAAGACGATGGGTGCAAGATGTCATTGACGATCTGAGAATGATTGCTGCTGATGTCGGTCAACTCACGTTTCAACACAGAATAGAGTTCTTCAGGACTGCTGTCATGGGAGCCAAGTTCCGGAAGGGACAAGCTATTTGATGATGGTGAAGAGACAACCATCTTGAAAGAGAAGGTAGGCCCTCCTGCCCAGCGTGTTTGTGCGCTTTGGACGTCGGGTGGCAAGCACCCTGTGAGTGCGGTTCAATTCCGCGGGCTGGCAGAAAAGCCACAGGTTCTCCAGATTTACAGTGTTTGTGGCACCGAACCGAAGTTTACAATGTCCATGGCACCGGAGCGAAGACCTGAAAGCTCAAGTGCTTCTGGATTGGGAAAAAAGAGAGAAGATAGAAGGTTAGAGAGCAAGGGATAGACATAATTAGGAGGGACATACGATAGAACAAATAAATAATCGTGCAGACTGAAGAACTATGCTCTATTAGAACTGAGCCATCGTAACACTGTAGTTAGTTTATAGGATTCAAACACCAACATTTAGCTATTCAAATCCCAGTACAACTGACTCTCCAGTCCACCCAACTCAAAATGGGTTTCCAACTTTATCATTGACAAAAACATTCCAAATCATTACAAGAGCTACTATTAAAGTCTTCTTAGGCTGTTGCTTGCAACAAGCTTCCAGTAACTGAGTACCTAGTGGGCTGCCGCCTCAAGTACCTAGATGTTGGTTGTAACGGATAGTTTCAATGTGAACTACATTCTATACAAACTTAACATTGAATATATTGCTTTCTCATTGACTTTATTTGTATTGTACAAATCAGATGGCAATATTTTGGCTCTATAACTGGAGTAACTAGACTGTATCCTGGTCGTGAGTGGTCTACCAACTTTGCTGGATTTTATGATGACTACGATCCTCGGGTCCGACCGTGGTACATTCAAGCAACTAGTGGTCCTAAAGATGTTGTCATCATTCTGGACTGCAGGTTTGTCATAATCAGCTTGTATTTCATTTATTATTCCTGTCTTCTTATTCTCTCTCACTTTCACATCACAGTTGTATGTACCCTTACTGCTGAGTTACTACTTTGCCTCTCCATGTCAATCGGCGCATAACTGGCACAACATACAATTGCTCTTATACTCAGATTGCATACAAATTACACAGAGTGATTTAACAAGGGGTCGATATGGAGCGTTGGAAGAAGAAGAAGAAGATTTGAGCATGATGGCTGCAGAAACGGGGCATCTGGCTTATGGGAGAGACAAATTCTGAAGGACTGTTAGAGTGGCAAAGTTCTGCTCAGGATAAGCTATTTCATGATGATTAAATATGACTATCCCATACAAATAAAATAGTATTCAATATAAAATGTTGATACATATAAAATAGTATTACGTATGAAATGTCCCATACATATAAAATATGAAATGTCCCATACATATAAAATATGAAATGTCCCATACATATAAAATATGAAATGTCCCATACATATAAAATATGAAATGTTCCATACATATAAAATATGAAATGTTCCATACATATAAAATATAAAATGTTCCATACATATAAAATATGAAATGTTCCATACATATAAAATATGAAATATCCCATACATATAAAATATGAAATGTTCCATACATATAAAATATGAAATGTTCCATACATATAAAATATGAAATGTTCCATACATATAAAATATGAAATGTTCCATACATATAAAATATGAAAATGTTCCATACATATAAAATATAAAATGTTCCATACATATAAAATATGAAATGTTCCATACATATAAAATAGTATAAAGTTGTCTATCATGTGAGAAGTGAATTGATTTGTTATTTCTTGATCAGCTTGTCCATGAAAGGAGAAAAGTTCTCGATTGCCAAGGCTGTAGCCAAGACTGTGATTCATACATTAACTAAACAAGATTATGTCAATGTCATCTGTGCTAGAAATAGCCATTGGAGTGAAGTTGGCAAGTAAGTTACTCTCTTCTTTGTGGTTTACAACAGGTCTCTCTACCTGTATACCATTCTCAACAGGTGAGTCTGTCTTTCTCTATTCTGTAGTCTACAACAGGTAAGTCTCTCTACCTGTAAACCATTCTCAACAGGTGAGTCTGTCTTTCTCTATTCTGTAGTCTACAACAGGTAAGTCTCTCTACCTGTAAACCATTCTCAACAGGTGAGTCTGTCTTTCTATATTCTGTAGTCTACAACAGGTAAGTCTCTCTACCTGTATACCATTCTCAACAGGTGAGTCTTGTCTTTCTCTATTCTATAGTCTACAACAGGTAAGTCTCTCTACCTGTAAACCATTCTCAACAGGTGAGTCTTGTCTTTCTATATTCTATAGTCTACAACAGGTAAATACATAGAAGACAACACAAAGTAAAGTGTATGTCAATGATTGTTTGAGTTCATCTTATAAAACCAACAAATACTTGTGTGATATAAAGTCAATATAGAGATATATATATCCAGACATTTGTCATACAAACTTGTCATCCATCTCTCTCTCTCTCTCTCACTGTGGATATTATCCATCTCTCTCTCACTGTGTATCATCTATCTGTGGATATTATCCATCTCTCACTTTGTATCATCTATCTGTGTATACCATCTCTCTTTCACTGTGTATCATCTATCTGTGTATACCATCTCTCTGTGTGCATACCCTTTATTTCTCACTGTTTCTTCCATTTCTCACTGTATATTCTCTCTCTCTCGTGATTCCCACTGTATATTGAATTTCTCTCCGTATATTCCATTTCTCTCTGTATATTCCATTTCTCTCTGTATATTCCATTTCTCCCTGTATATTCCATTTCTCTCTGTATATTCCATTTCTCTCTGTATATACCCAACAAAGTCTGTTGTAAGAGATTATATAATTTCTGTCATTCCCCTCCTCCCCTTCTTCCACCAGATGGCATTTCTTTGATACAGAAGTACTAAGTTGTCAGGAACGTAGGATGGTGCCAGCAACAAATGCTCATCGTAAAGATCTCATTGAGAAAATAGACAAACTTAAGGCTGGCGGCACAACTGAGTTGGAGTAAGTATTAGAGATTACTACTAGACATTCACAAATCTACATTTCACAAAAGTTAGTTTCTTAGTGTTTGAAGTCTAACTTGACCTGGGCGTACGGGTGTTAGCAGCAACGGGAGAGCGAACAGATGCATCAAAGGTGACGATTGTTGGGGAGTTTATGATGAATTAGGGGGGATGATCTTTGGTCTCTTGGAGAGCTACTGTTGGACGAGGACACTAAAAGTGATGCTCAATCTATCCAGCGATTTAAGTAGTTTGGTATTGCACATTGTACAAGTAGACCTGGGTGCTTGAAGGTCGTCAGAGATAGGAGTGTGTTCAAGTTGTGCTGGTTGAGTTACTCTGCTTCTAATCTGAGATGTCTCTAGAGGTTTAGTTTAGTTTAGTCGTCGGATCACCATCACTGCACATCGAACAAATTAGTACCTAAGTGTTCCGATCTCTCCTTCAGTATGTCCATCAGCTTATGGTGACTAAGACACCGGCTCTTTTTTGGTTTACAATTCTTCTTTGTCTGCCAGCATAGCGTTCTTGTTGAGCTACACCACACTTAGCTTTGAGTTCTTGCAGTCTGGTTAGAGTAGTAGATTCACCAATGAGATTCTCTAGAGCATAGGTTCCCAACAGGGGCTGTGAGAATTTGGAAGGGGGCGCTGGGTTGAAAAGTAAACTTTGGGGGGCGTTGAGGACCATCCGCCGCCCCCTAAGCTGAAAATTCAAAGTCATGTGAGTCCTGCCCACACGCAATGATTAATAGTGCAATAGGCATAATCTATGCATATTGTACCAGGTTATATCGGAATCAAAGAAGAAATCCAGACAATATGATGTTGAGTATTTGAAATAGGTTTTATTCAATCACCCACAAACAAGACATTACCAATGTGTCTGAATTTTCTACAAGATGTTTTCACATAAAGCTATGAAACCATCGCGATTAGAAGAACATGTGAGCAAAATGCATCCTGGTAGAAAAGATGCAAATGTATCTTATGTTCAAGATTAGAGATCAACATTCGAGACGTCCAACTTTGGCTGGTATGGTTTTGGCGGCAGCAAAACAAGAAAATGATGGCTTACCTCTTCATGCAACATTTCCTTACTTATTGCTAAATCTGAAAACCGCACACTATTGGCGAAGAATTGATACTGCCAGCGGTGAGTGAGGTTCTGCGTTCTATACTGCATACGCCGTCGTCTGAAATTATTTTTAAGTCTCATTGAGAAATAACACAGTGTACAGATGAATCGTCGAAATCATGTTTTGATGACTACTTTTAAGCTTTTTATAACTTGATGCGTCTTCTTTACCAACAAATGTCTTTACCTCTGGCGTACGTTCGCTTCATAAAAGATGAAAACATTTGTCAAGAACTATTATTTGCAAGAACATTAGAAACGGACAATAAAGAAAAATCTATATTTGACGAATTGAAATACCATTTTTAAGATAAAAGAATTCCACTGAATAATATCTTGTCTGCTGCCGATGGTGCTCTGGCAATGGTTGGACGCTACAGCCAGTTGATTTCATATTTGAAAAAACTGTCCCAAATGTAGTCGCCGTACGCTGTGCAAATTAGCGCAGGAAAATCTTGCAGATCAAAATCCACCAGACTTAGGAGATTCAACATAATCCGCTGGAACGCCGAGGACATTTACACCAAAAAGCAGGTCCTAGCAGTGAAAAATAGGCCTTGCATGTATTCAGCAATCACACATCAAACCCCCCACACAGATTCTCTGTCCAAGGTTATCAGTTATACAGATACGGAGGAGGGGGCCCTCATATGCGTGAGCAACAAATACACCATGAAACAGATAGAAGTCAGCACAAATGGGGAAGCAGAAATCATAGGAATTGATATCTTTGTAGACATCTAACAGATTCGAACTAACAGAGCCCATATGCTGGAAACCATAACTTACCAATATAAACTGTCTAGTAGTGGGAGATTTTAACAGTCACTCAGAAAGGTGGAGATACCAAGACACCAATGTAAAAAAAAGGGGGAGAGTAGAACAGTGGGAAATAGATAACAACCTTCATCTCAGGAATGGACTCGATGACCCACTAAGCTTCTACTCTAGAAGACAGAAAAATATATCCCACAGACCTCGTCTTTGCCACCGGTGACATATCCCACAACTTGGATCGAACCTTCATGGAAGATCTAGGAGACAGTGACCACAAACCTGTCAAACTCTCGTTGAAGATTAGATATTTCACCCAAGTCCAAAAAATAATGACCCAGTGAAACTACAAAAGAGTTGACTGGGCACAGTTTCAGGCTCAGCAACATCTACTGTGACCCCATGAATACACACCAAAAAAGATAAGGAACATGACATACCTACTTAACATATCCCTTTTGAGGGCAGCAAGAAAATCAATTCCTAGAGATGCAAGAAGAGACTACAAATCTTATTGGTCAGAAGAGGTCCAAAATGTTGAAGAAAAAGTGAGTCAGGCCAGTGAAAGATTAGAAACTGAGCAGAACATAGACAGCTACATAGCACTCAAGGCAGCCTCGGTTAAATATAGGAGAGCAGTCAAGAAAGTCACAAGGCAGAGATGAAGAGACAAAACGTCTCAACATGGACAGAGGTGAGTTGAAGAAGCACTCCATCTCTTCCTGAAGATCATGTTCCATGACTTTTCACATCTCATACTTGTCATGGTCAATTCATTCCTTTTCACATCTCATACTTGTCATGGTCAATTCATTCCTTTTCACATCTCATACTTGTCATGGTCAATTCATTCCTTTTCACATCTCATACTTGTCATGGTCAATTCATTCCTCATAGGGTAAACACTTCAATACTGTGATCACATCTCATGCTTGTCATGGCCAACCATTCCTCATAGGGGATACACTTCAATACTGTGATCACATCTCATACTTGTCATAGCCAACCATTCCTCATAAGGGATACACTTCAATACTGTGATATGTTTTCTGGCTGTAAACATAATTAAAGTTTCCCGGTCTAAAGTTTTTACGTGTTTCGTTCAACTCAACTAAGTTGACAATGTCAACTGTACGAAAGAAAATTGGGTACTTTTGTACAATATCACCTTTTAAATTGGGTCATTCAAATTTAGACTGTTTTCGAGCGTTGTTCTAAATATGGCGCAGATAGTCCCCATTATTATTGTATTGACGGGAAATCCCATCATTAAATCCTGTCATTCCCTGCTTACTCGATACATACGTAAAGATGGCGATGGATTTGTTTGGTCTCTTTCAGCAGCTGTTAATGATAAGAAAAGTAGTGTTGTTTTTTTTACATTCTTAAGAAAATGTTTCAATAACCATGATATGACATTGTTGTTGACGGTAAGACAAGACCGGTGGAAATGTTATCGCATTACCTGTAAAGAGATTTACACAAAGAAATCACCGTCAGGCATGACACAACGTTGCAAGGATCAAATCTGACTTACAGGAATGTCATTTTATTCCTGTACGCCTGGTCTCAGGAGTAGACAACAATAGATTTCTGTGAAGAACAGTTGCATATGAGCAGCAAAACAACTGTTAAGTGGAAGAATATTCTATGAGAGGTGTGTGCAAACACACTAATGCAGACACCTGTCAACATTGGAGGCCCCGACCAGATCGTCGAAATTGATGAGAGCCTGTTCAGTCGAAGAAAACATCATGTCGGTCACGTTTTGCCACAACAGTGGGTGTTCAGTGGTATTTGCCGTGACACAGGTGAATGTTTCATGGCATGTGTTCCTGATAGGAAAGCTGAAACACTTCTACCTATCATTATGGCGCACATTGTCCGGTACAACGGTCATGTCTGACCAGTGGCGAGCGCACAGAACAGTTGCCAGTATTCCGGGCTTGAACCACCAGTCAACCACTCAGTTAACTTTGTTGATCCAAACACAGACGCACATGCCCAGACCATTGAGCGTTTGTGGAAAACTGCTAAATAAAGGAACAAGGGGCAAAATAGGACACTTCACCATCTCTTGGACTCATACAATACATGAGTGAGTTCATGTGGCGTCGTTGAACTAAATCCCAAAATTTGAACCCCTTCCTAGCATTTATTGCTGATACCTTCACCTTCTGGCCCCCACAGTAACCCACAACTACTCACAGTTCCATCCTCCTTCCTACCACCTCACAGTCCCTCATACAGTCCTTTTAAGGGCTCCCAATTCAAACAAAATACTGTTTTTTAAACCATAACACACGAAATCTGTGACCCTTGAAATAGGTTTCCCTGTTCGTTCGCATCTCGTGAACTCTGACCGGTCGACTGATGTCACTTGATCTAGGTCAGCTGTTTCCATTTTTCACAGTGGGAGTGTACAAAAGGCAAGATATATTAATGCAAGGGAAATGCCCTAAAACTAATCTTATGCTATGATGGTTTGTAATTTATTACTATTATTTTCTATAATTTTATACTATTTTTATATAAATTTCAGCATTCAATCGATAATTAAACGGACTATTTAATCTGGAGTCCTCGTTTATCTGGGAAGTAGTTTGGCCGCGTAAGAATGAATATATCTTCTGGCTGAATGAAAATGACATAATTGTTTTGACAATTATCATTGCAATAGCGATCCAAGGTCAGAGGTTGCAATGTTACATCTTAGATAGGTATCTTATAAACTGGCCCCAGAAATAGTGCACATCACAATGCGTGAACCATTAGAGGGAAAATGCTGAGTTTCAGTTTTTATAATATTTTTAAATAAGGATATGAGATATATTAATATGATTGTTATATTATTCTGATATAATATTTATATTTTAGTGTTATAAATTCAACTTTCAAAGCTAATCAGTGTCAAGTTAAAAGTAATAATTGCGAAAAAATAATTTCTAAAATAATAAGTACACGTTAATTATTTTTGGTTTGGTGGAGGCAGTTCTTACTGGCCCTTAATGACCAGGGTGTATACTAATTAGGGAGGAAAGATGCTGAATTTCAGATTTCAGACTGTGTGTGACATTTTAGCGTTATATATCAACTCTCAAAGCTAATCAGTATCCTGTTGAAAGTAGTAATTATGAACAAATAATGTCTAAAATAATAAGTACACGTTACTCAATATTTTTGGTGGGGCCGGGGCCTTTAATAACGAGCCGCCCCTGCCTTGAAGGATGAAAAAGGGTTTCTCTACTTACCTTTTTTTTAACTCTTATCATTCTACTAGCAGTTTACCCGTTCTTCGCACCAGGAATTTAGTTTAAATCTATTTGTGAAGTCCGTTAAAGAAACATTCCCCATTGCCTCAAAATTGGCTTCGTCCCCATTAAAAACAATACGTTTTCTCTCCGTGCTTGGTTTGAAAACTTTGTCGGTTGACCACATAAGATTAAAATGTCCCTCATTCCGATTGCCAGTAAACCTGATACAACAGAATTCCCGTTCCCGTGAAAGTTGACAAATAACAATTTAAAATGTTCCTCATTCTAATTGCCAGTAAAACCTGATACAATAGAATTCCCATTTCCGTGAAAGTTGAAGAATAACAATTTGTAAATAGAATTTATTCAGTCAGTTCTATCGATGCAAATGAAGTTCTGTAGTTCTCATAATCAAATGTGTTAATAAATGTTTTAAAAAATTGTTGACCTTCCAGTGAATTGAACATGTTGTCTTCAGGATAGCAGCCGAGCATCTTATGCATTTGACTACAGAATAGAGATGTTGAAATACCAATAAATATGTTACTATTCGTGTGACTGATGTGCATAAGACATCACCAGTATATAACAACATGACCTCTGCGTATCACGTGACCGGAGACGTCGTGAAAACATTGATAAACAATTTTCAGCGATTTCTATACAGAATGACGCCGTGCGTTAAGTTGGAATATGGTTATAGAAAGGAACAAATAAATCAATTTTTATAATTTTTATCTCTTCCTATGTATGAAAGCTACCCTCTTGCCAAATTTAAAGTCCGTAGGATGTCCAGATATCTTCAAACAATTGGGACAGACATACAATTGCATTCAACTCATTCTTATATATGTATAGATAACCTAATGTTGCGATGTCTCTGTTCTTTCTGTTATTCTCTGACCTTATGACCTATTGTTTCTGTATCTTGAGGAGCATCCTCGCTGAATAATGGCCAAATAGATTAGAGCGCGGCTCTCATGCGAGAGACCCGTGTTCAATCGACGGTAAGGCCAAGGATTGTTTTCTGTCGTAGGCATAAAAGAAAAATCCTAGCCTGAACAATTTGATGGTGACTGCATTAGCTATGCAGCCATTAAATTCCTCAGACTCGTTCCCCCTTCTCCTACACCACACTAAAACGCCATACTACAGGTTGTAACGACAGTTAACTAGTTTCTGTATCTCTGTGATTTCTCCACTTCCCAGGAAAGGCTATGGCACTGCATTTGACTTATTGAAAAGTGTACCAAGGACTGGCTGTCAATCAATTATTGTGTTTGCAACAGATGGCAAGGATACTGATGGTGAAGATGTCAGGTGTGGACCAGGTATACTACATCTGTGTGTGTGTATGTGTCTATTTGTGTGTGTGTCTATTTGTGTGTGTATCCATTTGTATGTGTGTGTCTGTGTGTGTGTATGTACCGTTTGTTTTGTTCTTCTCACAGAAGGACAGCTATTAAAAAGCTGAAGAAGGGGAAATATTTTACAAATAAACTTTATCTGTGTGTGTATTTATGTATGTGTGTGTGTGTGTCCGTGTGTGTATTTATGTGTGTTGAGGGAGAGTATGAGGTTGACCAAAGAGAACACTATACAATTCTGTCTGCTCCACTTCTAAGATTGCTCCAGCGGTTAAGTTCTCGTCTGCTATAAGCATTTTTTCTGCTTGTAACTATGTTCTAATTGTACTTACTGCTTTACTACACTCGTAGTGGTTACATACCAGGCCCCCATCTGTAACTATGTTCTAATTGTACTTACAGCTTTACTACACTCGTAGTGGTTATGTACCAGGCCCCATCTGTAACTATGTTCTAATTGTACTTACTGCTTTACTACACTCGCAGTGGTTATGTACCAGGCCCCCATCTGTAACTATGTTCTAATTGTACTTACTGCTTTACTACACTCGTAGTGGTTATGTACCAGGCCCCATCTGTAACTATGTTCTAATTGTACTTACAGCTTTACTACACTCGCAGTGGTTATGTACCAGGCCCCCATCTGTAACTATGTTCTAATTGTACTTACTGCTTTACTACACTCGTAGTGGTTATGTACCAGGCCCCATCTGTAACTATGTTCTAATTGTACTTACTGCTTTACTACACTCGTAGTGGTTATGTACCAGGCCCCATCTGTAACTATGTTCTAATTGTACTTACAGCTTTACTACACTTGCAGTGGTTATGTACCAGGCCCCCATCTGTAACTATGTTCTTTTTCTGCTACTTACAGGTTACTACACTCGCAGTGGTTATGTACCAGGCCCCATCTGCAAATACAATTTTACTTCTGTCTACAATGTGGCTATGGAGAAAAACAAGTATATTTACCCTAATGTAAGTGCATAGTCAGTCAAGAATAGTAAGGTTTGATTGAGTGATTGACTGATTGATAGGACCATCATCATTGCACTTAGGGGAAGAACCATGTGTGTTCCGATCTTGTTCTTACACGAAGGTTTCATTGGAAAGTACACAAACTCCATAGCACGCAAGGGTTCCCAGTGTGTTTTAACTCTTCCACCCTTTTGGCTGTACACTTCGCCACAGCGGAAGTCCGGGACGCCTCTTAACATAGCTGCGCATAGAGTTGCTTCCTTATAAGTCTTTCTAGTTTTACTTCTACTGTTTTAATTATACTTCTTTTTAACCTTGTTATTCTATTGGGTTGTCCAGTTTTCCTCAAGCTCAACATACATCAATTGTGTTGGGATGCATTTATCAGGCATCTGGGCAAAGTGACTGGCCCATCTCACTTGGGCCTTCTGAAAGCAGGGTGTTGACACATTGGATCTTAGCTCTTGTGAGAACTTTGCTATCTGGAAGTTTGTCCTGCCAGTTTATTTTTAGTATTCTGCGTAGACAGTTTGTGTGGAAATGGTTTAGGATTAACTCCCAGATATAGACATGAGTCAGCCACACAGCTTTAAATTGAGTACCTGACTCATTTAGTTAAGAAATGGAAAATATCTAGGATGGAAATTGACCACTTCCGTTATAAATGTTCTCTAGTACTATTAAATATCTAGTAGTGCTCTACATTACTCATGAGTACTTCCATTATAAATATTCTCTAGTACTATTAAATATCTAGTAGTGTTCTACATTGCTCATGAGTACTCAAAGATAATTATACAACATATAGTAACCAATTGTATAATGTGTGTCTAATGTTGTTTGTCTAATGTTGTTTGTCTAATGTTGTAATATTCTCATACTACAGGCACATATCTTTAGTTACCTAATGTTGTATGTCTAATGTTGTAATATTCTCATACTACAGGCACATATCTTTAGTTACCTAATGTTGTATGTCTAATGTTGTAATATTCTCATACTACAGGCACGTATTTTTAGTTACCTAATGTTGTATGTCTAATGTTGTAATATTCTCATACTACAGGCACGTATCTTTAGTTACCTAATGTTGTATGTCTAATGTTGTAATATTCTCATACTATAGGCACGTATCTTTAGTTATCTAATGTTGTATGTCTAATGTTGTAATATTCTCATACTATAGGCACGTATCTTTAGTTACCTAATGTTGTATGTCTAATGTTGTAATATTCTAATACTATAGGCACGTATCTTTAGTTATCTGATGTTTGTCTAATGTTGTAATATTCTCATACTACAGGCACATATCTTTAGTTATCTGATGTTGTATGTCTAATGTTGTAATATTCTCATACTATAGGCACATATCTTTAGTTACCTAATGTTGTATGTCTAATGTTGTAATATTCTCATACTATAGGCACGTATCTTTAGTTATCTAATGTTGTATGTCTAATGTTGTAATATTCTCATACTATAGGCACATATCTTTAGTTACCTAATGTTGTATGTCTAATGTTGTAATATTCTCATACTGCAGTCACATATCTTTAGTTACCTAATGTTGTATGTCTAATGTTGTAATATTCTCATACTACAGGCACATATCTTTAGTTACCTAATGTTGTATGTCTAATGTTGTAATATTCTCATACTACAGGCACGTATCTTTAGTTACCTAATGTTGTATGTCTAATGTTGTAATATTCTCATACTACAGGCACGTATCTTTAGTTATCTGATGTTTGTCTTCTTCTTCTTTTGTCGTCACACTGCTACCGGGTTGTTGCCCAGTGTCAGGGTTTTCTGTTTTTTCTTGCGCTGTTCTGGTGGCTTGTGTGATTGTTATCTTTGCTCTTTCACAGGATTCTGCTATGCCATCTTACCATCTTTCCTGGTCTTCCTCTTGCCTTCTTTCCCGATGTTATGTTGTAGAAGACTGTTACTGTGGAGTTTGGATGCATTCTTATTAAGTGACCAAACCACTTCATTCTTTGTTTATCTATGTAATTCAAGCACGGTTTTGTGCCAACTTTCTATCTTATGCTGATGTTGGTGATTCTGTCTTTTCTTGTATTGTTAGGTAACTTTTACGCAGGCAACGCATTTCACATGTAGTTATTTTTGTGACTGTGCTTTGTTCAATGTCCATGTTTGGCTCTGGTAACACAAAGTAGGTATAAAAATGCTGTTGATCATCTGTTGCTTAGCTGCCTGTGAAATTTTTGGGTGCCTTAACAATGGGGCTAGCTAGTAGGTTACAGCATTTGCTTTTGTACTCTAGCCTCTATCTCTCTATCCAGTTTTCCGTCTTCTGTAAATATGCTTCCTAAGTATTTGAATTCTTTTACTATTAAATATCATACTATAGGCACGTATCTTTAGTTATCTGATGGTTTGTCTAATGTTGTAATATTCTCATACTGCAGTCACATATCTTTAGTTATCTGATGTTTGTCTGTTGTAATATTCTCATACTATAGGCACATATCTTTAGTTATCTAATGTTGTATGTCTAATGTTGTAATATTCTCATACTACAGGCACATATCTTTAGTTATCTGATGTTTGTCTAATGTTGTAATATTCTCATACTACAGGCACATATCTTTAGTTATCTGATGTTGTATGTCTAATGTTGTAATATTCTCATGCTATAGGCACGTATCTTTAGTTATCTAATGTTGTATGTCTAATGTTGTAATATTCTCATACTACAGGCACATATCTTTAGTTACCTAATGTTGTATGTATAATGTTGTAATATTCTCATACTGCAGTCACATATCTTTAGTTATCTGATGTTTGTCTAATGTTGTAATATTCTCATACTACAGGCACATATCTTTAGTTATCTAATGTTGTATGTCTAATGTTGTAATATTCTCATACTGCAGTCACATATCTTTAGTTATCTGATGTTTGTCTAATGTTGTAATATTCTCATACTACAGGCACATATCTTTAGTTACCTAATGTTGTATGTCTAATGTTGTAATATTCTCATACTGCAGTCACATATCTTTAGTTACCTAATGTTGTATGTCTAATGTTGTAATATTCTCATACTGCAGTCACATATCTTTAGTTACCTAATGTTGTATGTCTAATGTTTGTAATATTCTCATCTATGAACTGTATCTTTAGTTATCTAATGTTTATGTCTAATGTTTTTAATATTCTCATACTACGGCACTTATCTTTAGTTACCTAATGTTGTATGTCTAATGTTGTAATATTCTCATACTACAGGCACATATCTTTAGTTATCTAATGTTGTATGTCTAATGTTGTAATATTCTCATACTATAGGCACATATCTTTAGTTATCTAATGTTGTATGTCTAATGTTGTAATATTCTCATACTGCAGTCACATATCTTTAGTTATCTGATGTTTGTCTAATGTTGTAATATTCTCATACTACAGGCACATATCTTTAGCTATCCGATGTTTGTCAAATGTTGTAATATTCTCATACTACAGGCACATATCTTTAGTTATCTAATGTTGTTTGTCTAATGTTGTAATATTCTCATACTATAAACACTATCTTTAGTTATCTGATGTTGTATGTCTAATGTTGTAATATTCTCATACTGCAGTCACATATCTTTAGTTACCTAATGTTGTATGTCTAATGTTGTAATATTCTCATACTACAGGCACATATCTTTAGTTATCTGATGTTTGTCTAATGTTGTAATATTCTCATACTATAGGCACGTATCTTTAGTTATCTAATGTTGTATGTCTAATGTTGTAATATTCTCATACTATAGGCACATATCTTTAGTTATCTAATGTTGTATGTCTAATGTTGTAATATTCTCATACTGCAGTCACATATCTTTAGTTATCTGATGTTTGTCTAATGTTGTAATATTCTCATACTACAGGCACATATCTTTAGTTATCTGATGTTGTTTGTCTAATGTTGTAATATTCTCATACTACAGGCACGTATCTTTAGTTATCTAATGTTGTTTGTCTAATGTTGTAATATTCTCATACTATAGTGACGTATCTTTGAGTTATCTGATGTTGTATGTCTAATGTTGTAATATTCTCATACTGCAGTCACATATCTTTAGTTACCTAATGTTGTATGTCTAATGTTGTAATATTCTCATACTACAGGCACATATCTTTAGTTATCTGATGTTGTTTGTCTAATGTTGTAATATTCTCATACTACAGGCACATATCTTTAGTTATCTGATGTTTGTCTAATGTTGTAATATTCTCATACTACAGGCACATATCTTTAGTTACCTAATGTTGTATGTCTAATGTTGTAATATTCTCATACTACAGGCACATATCTTTAGTTATCTGATGTTTGTCTAATGTTGTAATATTCTCATACTATAGGCACATATCTTTAGTTATCTAATGTTGTATGTCTAATGTTGTAATATTCTCATACTATAGGCACATATCTTTAGTTATCTAATGTTGTATGTCTAATGTTGTAATATTCTCATACTACAGGCACATATCTTTAGTTACCTAATGTTGTATGTCTAATGTTGTAATATTCTCATACTACAGGCACATATCTTTAGTTACCTAATGTTGTATGTCTAATGTTGTAATATTCTCATACTGCAGTCACATATCTTTAGTTATCTGATGTTTGTCTAATGTTGTAATATTCTCATACTACAGGCACATATCTTTAGCTATCCGATGTTTGTCAAATGTTGTAATATTCTCATACTACAGGCACATATCTTTAGTTATCTAATGTTGTTTGTCTAATGTTGTAATATTCTCATACTATAGGCACGTATCTTTAGTTATCTGATGTTGTATGTCTAATGTTGTAATATTCTCATACTGCAGTCACATATCTTTAGTTACCTAATGTTGTATGTCTAATGTTGTAATATTCTCATACTACAGGCACATATCTTTAGTTATCTGATGTTTGTCTAATGTTGTAATATTCTCATACTATAGGCACATATCTTTAGTTATCTAATGTTGTATGTCTAATGTTGTAATATTCTCATACTATAGGCACATATCTTTAGTTATCTAATGTTGTATGTCTAATGTTGTAATATTCTCATACTGCAGTCACATATCTTTAGTTATCTGATGTTTGTCTAATGTTGTAATATTCTCATACTACAGGCACATATCTTTAGTTATCTGATGTTGTTTGTCTAATGTTGTAATATTCTCATACTACAGGCACGTATCTTTAGTTATCTAATGTTGTTTGTCTAATGTTGTAATATTCTCATACTTGAGGCACGTATCTTTAGTTATCTGATGTTGTATGTCTAATGTTGTAATATTCTCATACTGCAGTCACATATCTTTAGTTACCTAATGTTGTATGTCTAATGTTGTAATATTCTCATACTACAGGCACATATCTTTAGTTATCTGATGTTGTTTGTCTAATGTTGTAATATTCTCATACTACAGGCACATATCTTTAGTTATCTGATGTTTGTCTAATGTTGTAATATTCTCATACTACAGGCACATATCTTTAGTTACCTAATGTTGTATGTCTAATGTTGTAATATTCTCATACTACAGGCACATATCTTTAGTTATCTGATGTTTGTCTAATGTTGTAATATTCTCATACTATAGGCACATATCTTTAGTTATCTAATGTTGTATGTCTAATGTTGTAATATTCTCATACTATAGGCACATATCTTTAGTTATCTAATGTTGTATGTCTAATGTTGTAATATTCTCATACTACAGGCACATATCTTTAGTTACCTAATGTTGTATGTCTAATGTTGTAATATTCTCATACTACAGGCACATATCTTTAGTTACCTATATTTGTATGTCTAATGTTGTAATATTCTCATACTGCAGTCACATATCTTTAGTTACCTAATGTTGTATGTCTAATGTTGTAATATTCTCATACTACAGGCACATATCTTTAGTTATCTAATGTTGTATGTCTAATGTTGTAATATTCTCATACTATAGGCATGTATCTTTAGTTACCTAATGTTGTATGTCTAATGTTGTAATATTCTCATACTACAGGCATATATCTTTAGTTATCTGATGTTTGTCTAATGTTGTAATATTCTCATACTATAGGCACATATCTTTAGTTACCTAATGTTGTATGTCTAATGTTGTAATATTCTCATACTACAGGCACGTATCTTTAGTTATTTGATCGTAGAGGATGCTGAGATATTTCCTGGAACTCTGGCATGTGATCACTTTGGTAGTATGCTGAAACTTGAAACTGGGGAGAATCTCATCACTCAGATGGCTAACTACTTTGAGTTCTTGTCTGTCATTGCTGTAACAGAGAATGCTTTGTGGACATCACCATATCTCGATGCATGGGGGTTAGGATTAATGATTACACATGCTGTACCGATCACTAGTAGGAAAACTGGCAAGTAAGTTCTCTCTCACACCATATCTAGATGTATGGAGGCGGTGTTTAGGATTAATGATTATGTTTAACCCTATTATTACTGGAATAATGGTTAGAAGATCTGCGATGGAATAGAGATTAGAAGATCTGCGATAGAATAGAGATTAGAAGATCTCTGATAGAACAGAGATTAGAAGATCTCCGATAGAATAGAGATTAGAAGATCTCTGATAGAATAGAGATTAGAAGATCTGCAATGGAATAGAGATTAGAAGATCTGCAATGGAATAGAGATTAGAAGATCTCTGATAGAATAGAGATTAGAAGATCTGCAATGGAATAGAGATTAGAAGATCTGCAATGGAATAGAAATTATATCTCTGATAGAATATAAATTAGAAGATCTCCGATAGAATAGAGATTAGAAGATCTCTGATAGAATAGAAATTAGAAGATCTCCGATAGAATAGAGATTAGAAGATCTCTGATAGAATAGAGATTAGAAGATCTCTGATAGAATAGAAATTAGAAGATCTCCGATAGAATAGAGATTAGAAGATCTCTGATAGAATAGAGATTAGAAGATCTCTGATAGAATAGAGATTAGAAGATCTGCGATAGAATAGAGATTAGAAGATCTCTGATAGAATAGAGATTAGAAGGAAATGTGCAGTAGAATCCAGATTTTAATGAAAATCATCACTGCTAAACATGAAATGTATGGAACATGCTAGAAGACTTATTAATGGTCTTGATGCATTAACTTTTGTACAGATATATTAGAGCTATTGGTATTGATGCTACGGTGGTTGAAATAAAAAAGCTTATTAATGGTCTCGATGCATTAACTTTTGTACAGATATATCAGAGCTATTGGTATTGATGCTACGTTGGATGAAATAGAAAGCTTATTAATGGTCTCGATGCATTAACTTTTGTACAGATATATCGGAGTTATTGGTATTGATGCTACGTTGGATGAAATAGAAAACTTTTTAACCAAGCACCAATGGGGTTCTGTCTATTCCTTCCTCCTGAACTCGAAATCTGGTGTCATCTTCCACCCGAAACTCAAGCCAAGCACTACGGTAGGTTCTATTTAATAACATTGACAGATACCATTCTACACGTAACAAGACTAACAGAAACTGAACATTCTAGAATTAAAAGAATGACTAATATATGAAGCTAAAGTTCTAGAATTAAAACAAAAACTAGTATATGAAGCTAAAGTTCTATAATTAAAACAAAAACTAATATATGAAGCTAAAGTTCTAGAATTAAAAGAATGACTAATATATGAAGCTAAAGTTCTAGAATTAAAACAATGACTAATATATGAAGCTAAAGTTCTAGAATTAAAACAAAGACTAATATATAAAGCTAAAATTCTAGAATTGAAACATACTATATGATAGCTAAAGTTCTAGAATTAAAAATGACTAATATATGACTAAGTTCTATAATTAAACAAAAACTAATATATAGCTAAAGTTCTAGAATTAAAGAATGACTAATTTGAACTAAAGTTCTAGAATTAAACAATACTAATATATGAAGCTAAAGTTCTAGAATTAAAACAAAGACTAATATATAAAGCTAAAATTCTAGAATTAAAACAATGACTAATATATGAAGCTAAAGTTCTAGAATTAAAACAATGACTAATATATGAAGCTAAAGTTCTATAATTAAAACAAAGACTAATATATGAAGCTAAAGTTCTAGAATTAAAACAATGACTAATATATGAAGGTAAAGTTCTATAATTAAAAGAATGACTAATATATGAAGCTAAAGTTCTATAATTAAAACAAAGACTAATATATGAAGCTAAAATTCTAGAATTAAAACAAAAACTAATATATGAAGCTAAAGTTCTAGAATTAAAACAAAAACTAATATAATAATAATAATAATAATTCCTCTTGTACCATTATACGTTACATAGGTCCTGCAAGTAACTTCTCCATACCGCTCTATCCTTGGCAACTTGCTCAATCTCATCTATGGAACTGAGACCGATACCTCTTGCCTCTCTCAGCAAAGTTTGTTTCAGGGTCTCCTTAGGTCGACCTCTCTTTCTTGAACCCTTTGCATCCCACTTCAATGCCTGCTTTGATATTCGTTGATCATTTCTCCTCAAGGTGTGTCCAACATATCTCCATCTTCTCTCTCTTATAACAGTTGTCACTAGTGGTTGACCAGACATGTCTCTGATTTCATCACTTCTCCTGAATTGTTCCATTTTATATTCATTATTTTTCGCAGACATCTATTTTAAAAAACATTCAACTTGCTTTCTATATCTTTAGTCATTTTCCAACTCTCCTGGCATATGTTAGGATTGATACATTTTCAACTCTCGGCATATGTTGTGGATACAACTCTGCTATGAAGCTAAAGTTCTAGAATTAAAAGAATAACTAATATGTGTGAGACTGAAATAAGTTTAAAGTGAGGCTGTAACATCAGATTGATTGCTTGAATGAAATATCTAAATATTCAGATATATATGAATTGATATGTCTAGACTCTGTTAGCACCCATTTCAATGATACTGGCCATTTAGTGCTCAGATGTCAGGTCACAGCATCCGATCATGCTCTCGGATGATCGTAGTGATTTGCTCTGAGAATCGGTTGATTTCTTGTATAGTACTTGATTCATTTGTAGCTCAATATATTACATTCTTATCTTCTTAGTACTTTCTCTTCCATGCTTTATAATCTATATGTGGTATATGTTGCATGTATTCAGTTATATATTTACTAGATGTTTCATTGTTTCTTTTCCTTTCTATTTCTAGTTTTTATTGTGTTTTTTTTTACATTTATTTGTTATTCGTTTTTATTCAGATTTTCCTTAGATACGTTTGTATTTGGTCATCCATTTGTGTTTCATTTTAATTTGTCACTCCTGTTTGTTCGTTTGTTGATAAAGGCCTTGTTGGTGAAAGTTGCTGTATTTGTCATTGTTTTTGTAATTTGTAAAACTACAGTACTTTGTAATTACGTGTTTTGAATGAAATATTCAGATATTTGAACAACTATTGTTTTACTATTTGTATGTAAGGTTGAGTATGTCAGTTTTACTATTTGTATGTAAGGTTGAGTATGTCAGTTTTATTATTTGTATGTAAGGTTGAGTATGTTAGTTTTACTATTTGTATGTAAGGTTGAGTATGTTAGTTTTACTATTTGTATGTAAGGTTGAGTATGTCAGTTTTACTATTTGTATGTAAGGTTGAGTATGTCAGTTTTACTATTTGTATGTAAGGTTGAGTATGTCAGTTTTACTATTTGTATGTAAGGTTGAGTATGTTAGTTTTACTATTTGTATGTAAGGTTGAGTATGTCAGTTTTACTATTTGTATGTAAGGTTGAGTATGTTAGTTTTACTATTTGTATGTAAGGTTGAGTATGTTAGTTTTACTATTTGTATGTAAGGTTGAGTATGTTAGTTTTACTATTTGTATGTAAGGTTGAGTATGTTAGTTTTACTATTTGTATGTAAGGTTGAGTATGTCAGTTTTACTATTTGTATGTAAGGTTGAGTATGTTAGTTTTACTATTTGTATGTAAGGTTGAGTATGTTAGTTTTATTATTTGTATGTAAAGTTGAGTATGTCAGTTTTACTATTTGTATGTAAGGTTGAGTATGTTAGTTTTACTATTTGTATGTAAGGTTGAGTATGTCAGTTTTACTATTTGTATGTAAGGTTGAGTATGTCAGTTTTACTATTTGTATGTAAGGTTGAGTATGTTAGTTTTACTATTTGTATGTAAGGTTGAGTATGTTAGTTTTATTATTTGTATGTAAGGTTGAGTATGTTAGTTTTACTATTTGTTATTAGCTGCTAGAAGACTAAATCTATTTTTCTCTTTATTAACTGCTTACTTACTTACTTAACTCTTACAATACGCATACTAAAACCGCCTTTTACGCACTGTTTTTGAGGAACAAATTTTAAGGCGAAGGTGTCCTTACAAAATTTGTTATAACTCTTGTATTCAACAACAGACACAAACTGCATACACCAAAGTGTGCGCAATTGAAACATCTATTACAAACATCCACTTGCTGTATTTGAATTTTAAAAATACACTTAAAGCATTAAATGTATTTAGGAAGTTAAAACAAGTGGTTAGAATCATATGGTCCGTGAAGTGGCTTTTCGTAAAATGGGAACTAACTTTATGGTCTGTCAGGTGGCGTTCGTATTGTAAGAGTTAATCCGTCATGCCTAGTGACACATGGGGCTTCAGAAAGGACTTTCCATGCTCTCCTGTCCGTGCAACCTTCAGCGCAGAGCCCACGTCAGAGATGCGGTGTCCAGTTCCTCTTCCATCATGCGCTCCATGTTGTCCGTGGTCTGCCTTTCTTTCTCTTTCCTTCTGGTGTCCAAGTGAGGGCTACCCTTGCAGGCATTTCTTGTCTCATTCTCATAACATGATACGAGCCATTTCCATCTTCTCTTTTTGAGTATGTCATTCATTGCCTCTTGTCTTGTATCTTGGAGTAGTTGGTTATTGGATATTTTTACTGGCCAAAAGATTCCCAAGATTCTAGAAGACAAGAGTGGTGGAAAACTGACATCCTGCTAGTGACCAAAGGAGATACTAGCAGGCTTATTAACTGCTAGAAGACTAAATCTATTTTTCTCTTTATTAACTGCTAGAAGACTAAATCTACTTTTCTCTTTATTAACTGCTAGAAGACTAAATCTACTTTTCTCTTTATTAGCTGCTAGAAGACTAAATCTACTTTTCTCTTTATTAACTGCTAGAAGACTAAATCTACTTTTCTCTTTATTAACTGCTAGAAGACTAAATCTACTTTTCTCTTTATTAACTGCTAGAAGACTAAATCTACTTTTCTCTTTATTAGCTGCTAGAAGACTAAATCTACTTTTCTCTTTATTAACTGCTAGAAGACTAAATCTACTTTTCTCTTTATTAACTGCTAGAAGACTAAATCTACTTTTCTCTTTATTAACTGCTAGAAGACTAAATCTACTTTTCTCTTTATTAACTGCTAGAACACTAAATCTACTTTTCTCTTTATTAGCTTCTGGAAGATCCTATCCAGATCCCTATTGCCCAGCTTGAGCAAGACAAAGATGGAAACCCACCAGAATTTTCTGATATTGAAGATGGCATGATGCAAGGAAAAACTGGTTCAAAGGTCATCAGTAAGGCTAGAGATGGTAAAACTAGGGTAAACAAACATACTCTTTTTTATATATATTTTTTTAGTAGAAAGGGTGGCGTTTGAATTCTTTTCAATTTAGATTGTCACCTTTTGTGTGAAGATTTCTTCTTATCTTTAGATGATAGTAGTGAAAGTTAGATAATATCTTGTAACTCTATATCTGGTAACTGTATGCATGGTAACTCTATATCTGTTAACTGTATGCATGGTAACTCTATATCTGGTAACTGTATGCATGGTAACTCTATACCTGGTAACTGTATGCATGGTAACTCTATACCTGGTAACTGTATGCATGGTAACTCTATACCTGGTAACTGTATGCATGGTAACTCTATACCTGGTAACTGTATGCATGGTAACTCTATACCTGGTAACTGTATGCATGGTAACTCTATACCTGGTAACTGTATGCATGGTAACTCTATACCTGGTAACTGTATGCCTGGTAACTAAGTGTATGCCAGGAAGCTGTATTCCTGATAACTCTATGCCTGTTATCTTAAAGAAGGACATTGAAAGTCCAAGTATATTCTTGATTGTACTGGGTGTCCCATATGGTTCAGTCCCTTTCCACAAAATGTATACACCACCTGCTGAGAGTATTGCACAAACTCTGTAGCTCTGGCAACATTCATAGCGATATCGATAAAAAATGCATTCATGCAGCAAATGACACGATCCAGATTTGACTCTTAGAAGTCAAGGCAAATATCCTGATCGTTTCCACACAACAGAACAGCTCAAACAATAGAACTTCAAGTTCATATCACAAAAGTGAAACTCATGAGCATATTTGACTCTTAGAAGGCAAGGCAAATATCCTGATCACTTCCACACAACAGAACAGCTCAAACAATAGAACTTCAACAGCTCAAACAATAGAACTTCAACAGCTCAAACAATAGAACTTCAAGTTCATATCACAAAAGTGAAACTCATGAGAAATGACCAGAAATAATCAGAAAGAACATACACAATTAAAATCATAGAGGAAGTTCAAGATTTGGTAAACCTGGTAAGTACAGTATTGCAGGATTGTTATTCGGAAAAGAACATCACTGAAAAAATTAAGAAAACATACCTCCCACCTCCCCATCGCAATCAACACCAATACCACGACCATCACCACCAATACTACCACCACCACCAATACCACCACCACCACCACCAATACCACCACCACCACCAATACACCACCAATACCCACCAATACCACTGCCACCAATACCACCACCATTAATACCACCACCACAAATACCACCACCAATACCACCACCACCCATACCACCACCACTTCCACCACCTCCAGCACCATCATCACCTTCACTGTTATCTACAGCTTCACATCAATGTGATCAGTACTAAAATCTTGTGAGATAACTTTAGTTGAAATATTTTTGATCATTATATTTGTGTTATGATAGTTTGTTATACTTGACTTTTTCAAACATAAATCTGCTGTTTCTAACATCAATTGTAACATCTTTTACCAACATTTTGTTTCATTCTGCAGACTTACTATTATGGATCTATTCTGGATAAGGAATATTCATTTGGTTTTAGTTTGGCTAGTGAAGACATGGTAGGTTATACAACTTATGCTGCACATTTGGTTTTAGTTTGGTTAGTGAAGATATGGTAGGTTATACAACTTATGCTGCACATTTGGTTTTAGTTTGGTTAGTGAAGATATGGTAGGTTATACAACTTATGCTGCACATTTGGTTTTAGTGTGGTTAGTGAAGATATGGTAGGTTATACAACTTATGCTGCACATTTGGTTTTAGTTTGGTTAGTGAAGATATGGTAGGTTATACAACTTATGCTGCACATTTGGTTTTAGTTTGGTTAGTGAAGATATGGTAGGTTACACAACTTATGCTGCACATTTGGTTTTAGTGTGGTTAGTGAAGATATGGTAGGTTATACAACTTTGTGCACATTTGGTTTAGTTTGGTTAGTGAAGATATGGTAGGTTATACAACTTATGCTGCACATTTGGTTTTAGTTTGGTTAGTGAAGATATGGTAGGTTATACAACATGCTGCATTTGGTTTTAGTTTGGTTAGTGAAGATATGGTAGGTTATACAACTTATGCTGCACATTTGGTTTTAGTTTGGTTAGTGAAGATATGGTAGGTTATACAACTTATGCTGCACATTTGGTTTTAGTTTGGTTAATGAAGATATGGTAGGTTATACAACTTATGCTGCACATTTGGTTTTAGTGTGGTTAATGAAGATATGGTAGGTTATACAACTTATGCTGCACATTTGGTTTTAGTTTGGTTAGTGAAGATATGGTAGGTTATACAACTTATGCTGCACATTTGGTTTTAGTTTGGCTAGTGAAGATTAGGTTACACAACTTATGCTGCACATTTGGTTTTAGTTTGGTTAGTGAAGATATGGTAGGTTATACAACTTATGCTGCACATTTGGTTTTAGTTTGGCTAGTGAAGATATGGTAGGTTATACAACTTATGCTGCACATTTGGTTTTAGTTTGGTTAGTGAAGATATGGTAGGTTATACAACTTATGCTGCACATTTGGTTTTAGTGTGGTTAGTGAAGATATGGTAGGTTATACAACTTATGCTGCACATTTGGTTTTAGTGTGGTTAATGAAGATATGGTAGGTTATACAACTTATGCTGCACATTTGGTTTTAGTTTGGTTAGTGAAGATATGGTAGGTTATACAACTTATGCTGCACATTTGGTTTTAGTTTGGTTAGTGAAGATATGGTAGGTTATACAACTTATGCTGCACATTTGGTTTTAGTGTGGTTAGTGAAGATATGGTAGGTTATACAACTTATGCTGCACATTTGGTTTTAGTTTGGTTAGTGAAGATATGGTAGGTTATACAACTTATGCTGCACATTTGGTTTTAGTTTGGCTAGTGAAGATTAGGTTACACAACTTATGCTGCACATTTGGTTTTAGTTTGGTTAATGAAGATATGGTAGGTTATACAACTTATGCTGCACATTTGGTTTTAGTTTGGCTAGTGAAGATTAGGTTACACAACTTATGCTGCACATTTGGTTTTAGTTTGGTTAGTGAAGATATGGTAGGTTATACAACTTATGCTGCACATTTGGTTTTAGTTTGGTTAGTGAAGATATGGTAGGTTATACAACTTATGCTGCACATTTGGTTTTAGTGTGGTTAGTGAAGATATGGTAGGTTATACAACTTATGCTGCACATTTGGTTTTAGTGTGGTTAATGAAGATATGGTAGGTTATACAACTTATGCTGCACATTTGGTTTTAGTTTGGTTAGTGAAGATATGGTAGGTTATACAACTTATGCTGCACATTTGGTTTTAGTTTGGTTAGTGAAGATATGGTAGGTTATACAACTTATGCTGCACATTTGGTTTTAGTTTGGTTAGTGAAGATATGGTAGGTTATACAACTTATGCTGCACATTTGGTTTTAGTTTGGTTAGTGAAGATATGGTAGGTTATACAACTTATGCTGCACATTTGGTTTTAGTGTGGTTAGTGAAGATATGGTAGGTTATACAACTTATGCTGCACATTTGGTTTTAGTTTGGTTAGTGAAGATATGGTAGGTTATACAACTTATGCTGCACATTTGGTTTTAGTTTGGTTAGTGAAGATATGGTAGGTTACACAACTTATGCTGCACATTTGGTTTTAGTTTGGTTAGTGAAGATATGGTAGGTTATACAACTTATGCTGCACATTTGGTTTTAGTTTGGTTAATGAAGATTAGGTTACATAACTTATGCTGCACATTTGTTTCGGTATAATATTCATGCTAATTGTTTTTTTATTTTTGACATGATGATATGTCCACTAACTAGAATATCTTTAGTTTGGTATGTCTCAGTTCACTGCGTACAACAGATGGAAATGTACATGATGATATGTCCACTAACTAGAATATCTTTAGTTTGGTATGTCTCAGTTCACTGCGTACAACAGATGGAAATGTACATGATGATATGTCCATTAACTAGAATATCTTTAGTTTGGTATGTCTCAGTTCACTGTGTACAACAGATGGAAATGTACATGATGATATGTCCACTAACTAGAATATCTTTAGTTTGGTATGTCTCAGTTCACTGCGTACAACAGATGGAAATGTACATGATGATATGTTCACTAACTAGAATATCTTTAGTTTGGTATGTCTCAGTTCACTGTGTACAACAGATGGAAATGTACATGATGATATGTCCACTAACTAGAATATCTTTAGTTTGGTATGTCTCAGTTCACTGTGTACAACAGATGGAAATGTACATGATGATATGTTCACTAACTAGAATATCTTTAGTTTGGTATGTCTCAGTTCACTGCGTACAACAGATGGAAATGTACATGATGATGTGTCCACTAACTAGAATATCTTTAGTTTGGTATGTCTCAGTTCACTGCGTACAACAGATGGAAATGTACATGATGATGTGTCCACTAACTAGAATATCTTTAGTTTGGTATGTCTCAGTTCACTGCGTACAACAGATGGAAATGTACATGATGATATGTTCACTAACTAGAATATCTTTAGTTTGGTATGTCTCAGTTCACTGTGTACAACAGATGGAAATGTACATGATGATATGTCCACTAACTAGAATATCTTTAGTTTGGTATGTCTTAGTTCACTGCGTACAACAGATGGAAATGTACATGATGATATGTCCACTAACTAGAATATCTTTAGTTTGGTATGTCTCAGTTCACTGCGTACAACAGATGGAAATGTACATGATGATATGTCCACTAACTAGAATATCTTTAGTTTGGTATGTCTCAGTTCACTGCGTACAACAGATGGAAATGTACATGATGATGTGTCCACTAACTAGAATATCTTTAGTTTGGTATGTCTCAGTTCACTGCGTACAACAGATGGAAATGTACATGATGATATGTCCATTAACTAGAATATCTTTAGTTTGGTATGTCTCAGTTCACTGCGTACAACAGATGGAAATGTACATGATGATGTGTCCACTAACTAGAATATCTTTAGTTTGGTATGTCTCAGTTCACTGCGTACAACAGATGGAAATGTACATGATGATATGTCCACTAACTAGAATATCTTTAGTTTGGTATGTCTCAGTTCACTGCGTACAACAGATGGAAATGTACATGATGATATGTCCACTAACTAGAATATCTTTAGTTTGGTATGTCTCAGTTCACTGCGTACAACAGATGGAAATGTACATGATGATATGTCCACTAACTAGAATATCTTTAGTTTGGTATGTCTCAGTTCACTGCGTACAACAGATGAAATGTCACATGATGATGTGTCCACTAACTAGAATATCTTTAGTTTGGTATGTCTCAGTTCATCGTACACAGATGGAAATGTACATGATGATATGTCCACTAACTAGAATATCTTTAGTTTGGTATGTCTTAGTTCACTGCGTACAACAGATGGAAATGGGATGAAGGAAATGATCAGAAAAAATAAACATGACCTTACAAGAAGTTAAACTAGTAAAAACAGTATGTGATGAAGCAATAGGTAAACAAAGATCAGAATACAAAGAGCATGCATATTCCCAGTGGCAGCATATATGTGTGAAGCATGGACATTTAATAAGACAGAGGAAAAACATATATGGGCTTTTGAATATTAGTATTACAGACTGACTCCACGTATATCTTGGACAGAGAAGAGAACAAATAGATCTATCCAGAAAGAACTCAGAATCAAAGAAAATTGGCTGATGCTACAAATAAGAAAGAGAATATTGAGATATTTTGGACATGTAAAAAGACATGAAGGGCTGGAGAATACCATTATGAAAAGAAGCATCCTGGCAAAGAGAAGAAGAGGAAGACCACGGAGAAGATGGATTCAGGATGTAACTGATGGTTTGATCATGACGGCTACATAGGTAGGATATCTGGCCTATGAGAGAGAGAAATGTTGAAGAACTGTTAGGTTGGCAGAGTTGACAAACTATTTAATGATGATGATCAAGTATTTCTATTTTGTATACTTAATTACAGACCATGGGCGTCTGTAGCTTAAGCGGTACTGAGCTCCATCGCAACCCAAGTGTACTTGGTTCAAACTCCACGGCAGGCAGTTTAGAAGCACATTTGTTTGGCGTGGATTTTTACGAACAGTAAAAATAGACCTCACTGTCGAGAAAGCAATGGCAAACTACTAAATGTATAAGTGGTGCCTAAAAAATTGTCGACTCTTTTACCGTGGTTGATGGCGAAGTTCTGTAAAGGATATGCCACATTTTTCATTTTCATTGACAGAACACGAGCTGAATGAAAGAACACGAGCTGAATGAAAGAACATGAGCTGAATCAAAGAACACGAGCTGAATGAAAGAACATGAGCTGAATGAAAGAACACAAGCTGAATGAAAGAACACAAGCTGAATGAAAGAACACAAGCTGAATGAAAGAACACGAGCTGAATGAAAGAACACAAGCTGAATGAAAGAACACGAGCTGAATGAAAGAACACGAGCTGAATGAAAGAACACGAGCTGAATGAAAGAACACAAGCTGAATGAAAGAACACGAGCTGAATGAAAGAACACGAGCTGAATGAAAGAACACGAGCTGAATGAAAGAACACGAGCTGAATGAAAGAACACGAGTTGAATGAAAGAACACGAGCTGAATGAAAGAACACGAGCTGAATGAAAAAACACGAGCTGAATGAAAGAACATGAGCTGAATGAAAGAACATGAGCTGAATGAAAGAACATGAGCTGAATGAAAGAACACGAGCTGAATGACAGAACACGAGCTGAATGACAGAACACGAGCTGAATGAAAGAACACGAGGTGAATGAAAGAACATGAGCTGAATGAAAGAACACGAGCTGAATGACAGAACACGAGCTGAATGAAAGAACATGAGTTGAATGAAAGAACACGAGCTGAATGAAAGAACACGAGCTGAATGACAGAACACGAGCTGAATGAGAGAACATGAGTTGAATGAAAGAACATGAGCTGAATGAAAGAACACGAGCTGAATGACAGAACACGAGCTGAATGAAAGAACATGAGTTGAATGAAAGAACATGAGCTGAATGAAAGAACACGAGCTGAATGACAGAACACGAGCTGAATGAAAGAACACGAGCTGAATGACAGAACACGAGCTGAATGAAAGAACACGAGGTGAATGAAAGAACATGAGCTGAATGAAAGAACACGAGCTGAATGAAAGAACACGAGCTGAATGAAAGAACACGAGGCGAATGAAAGAACACGACCTGAATGACAGAACACGAGCTGAATGAAAGAACATGAGCTGAATGAAAGAACACGAGCTGAATGAAAGAACATGAGTTGAATGAAAAAACACGAGTTGAATGAAAAAACACGAGCTGAATGAAAGAACACGAGCTGAATGAAAAAACACGAGCTGAATGAAAAAACACGAGCTGAATGAAAAAACACGAGCTGAATGACAGAACACGAGCTGAATGAAAGAACATGAGCTGAATGAAAGAACACGAGTTGAATGAAAGAACACGAGTTGAATGAAAGAACACGAGCTGAATGAAAGAACACGAGCTGAATGAAAGAACACGAGCTGAATGAAAGAACACGAGCTGAATGAAAGAACACGAGCTGAATGAAAGAACACGAGCTGAATGACAGAATACGAGCTGATTCGTTGCTGTCCCAAGCTCTAGGGGTGTCACAGGCTAGAGAGAGAGAGATAGAGAGAGGAGAGGAGAGAGAGAGAGAGGAACACAATACAGAGGATGGCCAAGAATAGAGACGAATGATGTTCATTTGTTGCTGTCCCAAGCTCTAGGGCTCACAGGCTAGAGAGAGAAAGAAGAGACAAAGAGAAACTTAATGACAACTTTTGCTACTGTCTGATACAGAGAGAATTGTTGACCTAATCTACTTTTGAATATGTTTTGTCTTCTTTATTTACTATCTACTAATAACGTGAGCAGTATCATTTGATTGTAGATTTTCAGACGATCTCAAGAACCAAGTGATCGCTCCAAGATTGGAAAGAGCTACTTTAATTTGCTGAAGATGTATAACACGACATTGTTGACAGACAAGCTTCCAGGAGTGCTGGATGAGATTCAGATCTTTTGGAATGAGAAGAAGTACCCTTTACTTAGAGTGTCTTACCGTCACTCCACAATATTCTTAGGTGTGTATTATACAGGTAGATGGCCAGGTGTGTATTATACAGGTAGATAGAAAGGTGTGATGTAGATTATTATCTCATAGATACAGGTAGATGGCCAGGTGTGTTATCTCATAGATACAGGTAGACACCCAGGTGTGCTGTACATTGTTATATCATAGATACAGGTAGATGGCCAGGTGTGCTGTACATTGTTATCTCATAGATACAGGTAGATGGCCAGGTGATCATGAGAAACTGATATGCTTTGGTAGCTGCTGCATGAGACTAGCACCTATGACCCTGCTTGTGACTTGAAGAAGTAGATAATTGTTGTCAAATATTGAATTTATTAGAATTGGTAAAATGATCATGAGAAACTGATATACTTATACTGACCTACTTCCTCAGCTCCGCAGAGCCATTGTGACCCAATTAAATATTCCTATAATGACAGTCTTGAAGAAAAAACTTTGGATGCTCACAACTGGATAAATGGGAATCAACCGGATAAGGGATGTGAAGATGGTAATCAGCTTTACAACAAGGGGGTCAGGTAAGTCATGGTATTATGGTAATCAGCTTTACAACACGTGGGTCAGGTAAGTAATGGGAATCAGCTTTACAACAAAGGTGTCAGGTGAGTCTTGGTATTATTATAATTAAGGACTAAGTACCATCTCTACATTTCAGTTTGATTGTAATATATCTCCCAACATATATATATATATATATATATATATATATATATATATATATATATATATATATATATATATATATATATATATATCATTTCTTTATTATCTGTCTAGTAGTTGTCTTTTATTTCTCAACACTTATCTGTCTAGCTGTCTGTGTTATTTCTGCAACACTTATCTGTCTAGCTGTCTGTGTTTATTTCCTTGCAACACTTATCTGTCTAGAGCTGTCTGTGTTTATTTCCTTGCAACACTTATCTGTCTAGTAGTTGTCTGTGTTTATTTCCTTGCAACACTTATCTGTCTAGTAGTTGTCTGTGTTTATTTCCTTGCAACACTTATCTGTCTAGTAGTTGTCTGTGTTTATTTCCTTGCAACACTTATCTGTCTAGTAGCTGTCTGTGTTTATTTCCTTGCAACACTTATCTGTCTAGTAGTTGTCTGTGTTTATTTCCTTGCAACACTTATCTGTCTAGCTGTCTGTGTTTATTTCCGTGCAACACTTATCTGTCTAGTAGCTGTCTGTGGTTATTTCCTACTTATGATATTCCTTTGTTTATTTCCATCATCATCATGATTGGCCTCTTTGTCTCAGTAGACAACAGGTTTTGTGTAACATAGTTTGTTCTGTGCTGAATCACAACGTCTGTTGTGACTGTAATATCATATTCTGGAGTGGCAATCCTTGCCACAGTTGCTGCAGGTGAAACTGGAGACTGTTGCAGAGGATGATCTCCCTGCCATCTGCTCTCTCTTTGCTTCCATTGTGATGGCATTTCTCTTCTTTTCATCTTGAGTCCTTCCTGACTGCTGCTCCCCATTCCCGCATGTCTCTGGCCTACATGTCCCCTGACCTGCATGTCTCTGGCCTGCATGTCTCTGGCCAACCGCTGCCAATTATCTTTGTCTATAATGTCAGATCACAATCTTTCCACTCATTTTCCCACTCTTTCTTATCCATGTTTCTTTATGGTTCAGACCCATTTCACTTCATCCATGTTTAGAATGTCCAGACCTTCATTTCCCACCCGCTGTCCATCTGAGACCTGTCTTAGCCAATGACACTACTGGCAAACATACAAACAGACAACACCAGTGTAAAGCAAGTTTCTGAATTCAAATATTTAGGCAGCATTTTCACAGAGAATGGAAAACTCGATAGAGAAATAGAGACAAGATGTCAAAAAGCAAATGCAGTGACCTACCAGCTGGCACAATTACTACAACATCCAAAGATCAAGATGGAAGTGAAAAGACAAATGATAAAAAGTATTTTTCTACCAACACTTTGTTTCCAGTGCCAGACATGGTCTCTTACAGCAACACATCACAGAAAGCTCACCATATGTGAAATGAAATGCTTGAGGAAGGCAGTGGGTATCACCAGGAAAGACAGACTACGAAATGAGGACATCAGAAGCAGAGTGGGCATAACATCATGCACCGAATACATCAAAAGACAACAAATGCAGTGGTTTGGACATTTAATGAGAATGGAATACAACCAACCACCAATAACAGTTTACAATAAAAAGAGATCAGTACTAAGCTAGGAGACCAAGAAAAGAGGATGAGATACAAGACAATAGAATAGAACATACAACAACAAGACTCAATTGGCCCTGGACATACAAAGTCACCTAAGCTAAAGGCACCATAGTGGACACCTGAATTCCATCACCAGCTCTGACTGTAACTTAACAGGACTACTGAACTGACAAGCCATGTCTCCATCTTCTCACTTATGCTAAGATCTACCTAATAACTAATGTAGTACCTGTGCTAACTAATCTACCTGATGCTTAACTTGATCTACCTGTATGCTTAACATCTACTGTAAGCTTAACTTGATCTACCTGTAGCTAACTGATCTACCTGTATGCTTAACTTGATCTACCTGTAGCTTAACTTGATCTACCTGTATGCTTAACTGATCTACCTGTATGCTTAATTGATCTACCTGTATGCTTACTTGATCTACTGTATGCTTAACTTGATCTACCTGTAGCTTAACTTGATCTACCTGTATGCTTAACTTGATCTACTGTATGCTTAACTGATCTACCTGTATAGCTTGTCAAACTGTGCTGATCTACCTGTAGCTTAACTGATCTACCTGTATGCTTAACTTGATCTACCTGTATGTCTTAATCTACCTGTATCTACTCTACGTATGCTATGATCTACCTGTGTTAACTTGATCTACCTGTATGTTAACTTGATCTACTGTAGCTACTTGATCTACCTGTAGCTTAACTGATCTACTGTATGCTTAACTTGATCTACCTGTAGCTTAACTGATCTACCTGTATGCTTAACTGATCTACCTGTATGCTTAACTTGATCTACCTGTATGCTTAACTTGATCTACTTGTATGCTTAACTTGATCTACCTGTAAGCTTAACTTGATCTACCTGTATGCTTAACTTGATCTACCTGTATGCTTACTGATCTACTGTATGCATCTATACTTGATCTACCTGTATGCTTAACTTATCTACCTGTATGCTTAACTTGATCTACCTGTATGCTTAACTTGATCTACCTGTATGCTTAACTTGATCTACCTGTATGCTTAACTTGATCTACTTGTATGCTTAACTTGATCTACCTGTAAGCTTAACTTGATCTACCTGTATGCTTAACTTGATCTACCTGTATGCTTAACTTGATCTACCTGTATGCTTAACTTGATCTACCTGTATGCTTAACTTGATCTACCTGTATGCTTAACTTGATCTACTTGTATGCTTAGCTTAGATCTACCTGTATGCTTAACTGATCTACCTGTATGCTTAACTTGATCTACCTGTATGCTTAACTTGATCTACTTGTATGCTTAACTTGATCTACCTGTATGCTTAACTTGATCTACCTGTATGCTTAACTTGATCTACCTGTAAGCTTAACTTGATCTACCTGTATGCTTAACTTGATCTACCTGTATGCTTAACTTGATCTACCTGTATGCTTAACTTAATCTACCTGTATGCTTAACTTGATCTACCTGTATGCTTAACTTGATCTACCTGTATGCTTAACTTGATCTACTTGTTCTTAACTTGATCTACCTGTATGCTTAACTGATCTACCTGTATGCTTAACTTGATCTACCTGTATGCTTAACTTGATCTACCTGTATGCTTAACTTGATCTACCTGTATGCTTAACTTGATCTACCTGTTGCTACTGATCTACTTGTATGCTAACTGATCTCTGTATGCAGTCTACTGTAGTAACGTCTACCTGTATGCTAACTTGTCTACCTGTATGTAACTGTCTACTGTATGCTAACTTGATCTCTTGTATGTAACGTCTACTTGTATGTACGTCTACCTGTATGCTAACGTCTACCTGTATGCTTAAGTCTCTTGTGTAGATCTACCTGTAACACTGTCTACCTGTATGTAACTGTCTCCTGTATGTAACTGATCTCCTGTATTAACTGTCTCCTGTATGTACGTCTCCTGATGTAGATCTACCTGTGCTTAATCTACCGTATGCTAACGTCATCCTAATCTAATAGAATCTATTCCTGAACGTAATGGTAAATATGATTTCATCAGGGCTGATGTTCTTATCACATACCCAATACAAGAGATCTGGAGAAATCGTAAGTTTGAATCTCTGGAACAGGTCAAATGGACCAATGTTGGACTACGAAGTGGTGTCTTCCGAACATATCCTGGACATAGATCAAGAAGAAATTATGATCCAACGGGGTAAGTGTTTGATAGAAATATTAAATTATAACCCAACCTAGTTAGTTTTATTTCTTTCTCGAATCCTGTTCGCCTCACAGCGTCAGGTCAAGAAGAGATTTCTAAACGGGCCCTAGTATGCGCTTCGTAGATAGTCTCTTTCGCGCCTCTGTTATCTCTGAGGTCCATCTTTTGCGTGGCCGGCCCTTTGCTTTGTACCAATTGTATCATAGCAGCATTGCTCTTTGAGGTGCACTGTCTGATGGTAATCTGCTTACATGGCCGAACCATTTAATTTGTTGTTTCTTGATGAAGTCTAGTACTGATGTTGTACCCACTTTTTCCTGATGTCTTCATTTCTCAACCGGTCTCTTCTTGTTACACCCAGCATTCTGCGTAGACACTTCATCTCTGTTGTGACTAGTTTTCTTCTATCGTTGTTGTCAGCGTCCAGGTTTGGCACTGGTAACATAATGTGGGAGAAAGATTGTGTTGAACATTGCTCTTTTTGTGTTCATGGTGACGTGTTTGCATCGTAAAATTGGCGCCATTTGCCCTATCATTTGATTTGCTTTGTTGCATCTGTGTTGAATTTCATTAGTTATTCTTCCGTTTGCTGAAAAAGGCTTCCCAGGTATGTGAAGTCTTTACTTGATTTAGTAGCCGATTGTCGATGGAGATGTTGGTAGTGTTTTCCTCTCTGGCGATGTCATTACTTCTGTTTTGTCGATGTTTATTCTCATGTTGTATTCGTTACATGCTAACTGGAGTCTGTTAATGTGTTTTTATAGCTGTTCTTCTGTTGTTGATATGATTGATTGATCGTCTGCAAAAAGAAATTCATTTAAGAGCTCTCCGAGGCTGTTTCCTTTGCTGGTGTTAGCTATTTTACAGATGTGGTCAATATACGTGATGAACAGCAGCGGGATAGTACGCAACCTGTCTTACTCCTGACCCTACGTGAAACTTTTCTGATAATCCTGTATTTGTTCTAATCGTACATTGGCTGTCAGTATAAATGCTCTTGCAAGGGTTGATTAGGTGGTCATTAACCCCATATGTTGTTAGTATTTTCCACAACTTGTGTCTATCTACACGGTCGAACGCTTTTTCCTGATCTACGTATGCAACGTGTAGGTGTTTATCGGATTCGACAGTCCTTTCTACTAACTGCCTGAGGCGAATATTGCTCTGTACAGCTTTTGTTCTTTCTGAATCCCATTTGGGAGTCATTAAGCTGTGGCTCGATGATGTGGCAGAGCCTTTTCTCAAGTATTTTGCAGAATATTTTCCCAGTGTGTCTCAGTAGCGCTATGCCTCTATACTTTGTACAGTCCCTCTTGCTACCTTTCTTCTTCCAGATGGGAACAATTGTAGCATTCCTCCAATCTTCTGGTGTTTCTTGTGTGCTCCAGACTTGGTTGAATAGTCTATGGAGCCAGCTGATTCCTACCTCTTTAGTTGCTTTGATTAGGTCGGCCGAGATATTGTCTGGGCCTGGTGTTTTGTTAGGTGGAGCCATGTTTACAGCATTTCTAATCTCTGATAGTGTTATACTTGGTTCTAGCTCTGTAGTTACATTTACTGTGTGTTCTTGAGTGTTCAGTTGGTCTTCTTGTAGGCTGAGAAGTTCATTTAAGTATTGTCGCCATCTGTTCATTATCATTTTTGGATCATTAAGAGCTTGGCAGTTTTCATCGTTAATAATTTCAGTTGGGTCATATTGTTCTTGTCTTTCCCGCATGGCTTTAATTTTCTTGTAGAAATGTCTTGTTGAATTTTTGTAGTCTAAATTTAATATTTCGCCATAATCTTGCCATGTTTGTATTTTAGACTTCTTTATTATCTCCTTGGCTTGTTTTCTAGCTGTTCTATACTCAGTGAGGTCGTTTTGATGTTTGTTTTTGCCCATAAGTTGTATCTGTGTTTTTTCTCCTTTACCGCTAGTTTTACTTGTCATTCCACCAAGTTGTGACTTTTGGTCGGATACCTTGTATTTTACTGTTCCGCATGTTTTTTGGCTGATTCTAATAAAGTTCTCTTAAATACTGTCCATTCTTCTTCTACTGGCTTTCTTTAGTTAGTTTAGTAAAATTATCTGTGACTCTTTGAAGATATGGCTCTTGTGTGTTGACATCTGTTAATTTATTGATTTTGATTGTTTCTTTTGTAGTCGTGTGTTGCCCTCTGGTACTCTTCTTGTGTATTCTGATAGTCATAACTACCACTTTGTGGTCGTGTCTATGCATAAATTTGGTATAGCCTTAGCGTCTATCACTGACCTTTTGATCTTTGACTAGTATAAAATCTATTTGGCTCTTGCAGTCTAAGTTGTTCCATTTGTACCAGGTATAAATGTGTGATTGCCGGTGTTGATTACCCAGTAAGTATTTGATAGAAATATTAAATTATAACCCAACCCAGTAAGTATTTGATATAAATATTAAATTATAACCCAACCTAGTTAGTATTTGATAGAAATATTAAATTATAACCCAACCTAGTTAGTATTTGATAGAAATATTAAATTATAACCCAACCTAGTTAGTATTTGATAGAAATATTAAATTATAACCCAACCTAGTTAGTATTTGATCATCATCATCAGGTGCCGTGCAGACTGGCATAGGCGATCATGTATCTCCACAAATCTCTGTTGTTGGTGTTTGCTATCAACTGAGATGTTGACACTCTACCGTACCATGAAGTCAGGCTTTCCAAAATTTTCTCTCTCTGTCTTCCCGTGTCTCGTCTACCCTCGATTTTACCGGTTGTCACAATGTGTTCTAAACCTCCTCTCCTCATCACATGCCCGGAAAATGATGACTACCTCTTTCTTATATTGATGATAAGCTTTCTCTGTGTCTTGATCTCATTCAACACCTCAACATTAGTAATTTTAGCAGTCCATGGGATTCTCATCATTCTTCTGTAAAACCAAATTTCCGTGGCCCTCAGAGATTTTTCGATCTGTGTGTTCATTGTCCATGACTCGCATCCGTATGTCAGTATTGGTTATATGTAGCACTGAATAACTTGCATTCTGATCGGAATTGACAAGGACTTGTTGCAGATAATATTTCTCATTTTCAGGAACGATGTTTTCGCTTGCCCTATTCTCTTTATTTCTGAACGGCATCTACCATCTGATGTTACCAGGACTCCGAGATATTTAAATGGCTGCACTTGTCTTATAGACGCAAGGCTAAGAGAAGAACAAGCTGGCTTTCGTCCACATCGTTCTTGTACCGATCATATCTTCACACTGAGATCTATTATAGAAGAATCAATTGAATTCCAGTCACCACTAGTGATAAATTTTATAGACTCAGAAAGCGTTTGATAGTCTTCATCGTTCTACTCTCTGGGAGATTTTTAAGACCTACGGCTTCCAGGAAAAATACATCAATATTATAAAGCCTTCTATTCTGAAGCATCCTGCTGTGTAAGAACAGATGCAGGAAACTCAGACTGGTTCACAGTCAATTCGGGTGTGAAGCAGGGCTGCGCTATGTCACCTATGCTTTTTGGGATAGCTATAGACTGGATCATGCGAAATGCACCAAGATGATCAACTAAGCATCAAATGGCTTAATAACAGCAGACTATTTGATCTTGACTTTGCCGATGACTTGGGTGGCCATATTGAATTCAACCACACAAGCAACCCACACACTAACGAGCAATCTTTGCACACTTGCAGAACAGGTTGGTATCCAGATTAATTCTGCCAAGACCAAAATTGTGGACCTCTCAAACTCGACAGACAACATCGTAATAAATGTCCAAATATTCACAAAATAGATGAGACTGCAGTAAAATAAACGTGTGTATTTGGTCGTCCATTTGTTTTTTTAAATTTGTCACTCCTGTTTTTCGCTTGCTTGATAAAGGCCTTGTTGGTCGAAACGTTGCTGTATTTGTCATTGTTTTTGTAATTTGTAAAACTACAGTACTTTTATATTACGTGTTTCGCCAATAAATGGCCAAACACTGGAGAAAGTTAAACATTTTACATATTTGGGTAGTAAAGTATCAAACAACGGCGACATGATGAAATAAATAAACTCTCATATTGCTATTTTTGCATAACAATTTTTGTTATGTTTGGTTCCCAGAGCTACTCTGATATTTTCGTACATTGCCTTGGTGTTGCCCATAACTGCAGCATTTTGTATCGCAGAACATAGATTTGACCAGTATTCATTTGCACACCTCCTGACTCTCGTTGCAATACTGATTTTGTGTGCTGAAGACGGTCCTTTGAACTTTCGAGGTTTCTTTCTGTAATTTATTAGGCTCTTTTCTTTTCCTCAAGTAGGGGCTGATTGTTGTTTCATTTTGTTCGACCCAGTCTTTGTTGGAGAATTTCTTGGTGCCAAAGGAATCAATGGCACAGTCATATATGTTAGATTTTAGAATGTTCCACTTTTCGTCTACGCTACATTCTCCGATTTAATTCTCACACAGTGCAGTAAATGCCTTTCTGAAAATCTCCCTATTCTCTGTCATCCCCATTTTGGTGACGCTGACTTTGGGTTTGGGTGGTCTTCTTGTTGAATGGGTTTTCCTTAGAAGTATTTTGACTTTGCTGATAACTATAGTCTGTCCATTAATTCGTGAGCACGTTTGAAATTGATTTTCTGAAAACTACCTGTTGGATCTCAGTGATTTTTGCAAGCAGCCTTAGAATATCCATGACGCTAGAGAAATATTTTTTTCCAAGAAAATTTGATGTAGTTTGAAATATTTCTTCTTCAGGTTATATTAAAATCAACCTCACCGGATTGTACACAATAGTAACAGATCTACGTACACAGACGCGTTGTTCTAAAAATACATTATGGTAACATTGAAATATCGTGAGTAAACAACAATTTCACGGAATTCCTGCACCAACCCAGTCGACTTTGAAAGCGAAAGCATATGACGTTATAATTGGGATACCGTTGTATAGTTATAGGTGTATCTCGCTATTTGTATGAAGCTATTGTATCATATTTGTTGGCTTATCAAAACTGACATTGATATCACATTCATAATGAGTCTGAAGTGCACATTTATAACAATGCAGAAGGTTACAGTTTTACTATACCAACACTTCGTAGGGAATCTAAGAGAGGTCTTCTATATTGCGATATTCATAACCCTGAGAAACGAACGCAACTGGCGCTTGGTCTGAATAGAGAATACTTTTCCCGATGGATTAAACAGGACACAAAGTGCACTAATGTCAAGCAAGACGGAAAAGAACAATTGACGACTTTGACATAGATGTCATAAGACGGAGCTCTTGAAAATGTTTCAGACAATCAACTTGTTACTCTCAGGAAACTGAAATTAAAACTGCAATCAGATTGCAGCATAGACATTTCTAAAAGTACTCTATGGAAAATTGTAAGAGCCAGGCTTCACCTTCAGAAAACTATAGACGGCAGGAATATTATTTGTGAAAAGCCACATTTAATTGCTGCCCGAAGTAAATACCTGAGGCAGATCCGTGAGCGGGGGAGGCAAGGCTATGATATTGTATATTTGGACGATCCTGGGTCAATGCTCACTACACCAATGCTAAAGAATGGCAATCAGTAGACGGTGAACAGAAAAGAAAATACCAAGCAGCAAAGGCCAGCGTATTATACTAACACATGCAGGAAGCAGTGAAGAAGGTCTTGTCCATGACGCTGGACTTATTTTCCAATCAAAAGTACCGACGGTAGGGACTACCACACATAAATGAATGGACATATTTTCAGGCACTGGATGGAGAAAGATCTACTTCCAATTCTAAACAGACCATCATGCTTGGTAATGGATAATGCATCCTATCACAACGCAGTATCAGCGGAAGACAAAGTACCAACTGCATCAAATACAAAAGATCAAATTAGGACTTGGCTTGCTAAGGAAAATGTCAGCTTGGATGATACATATTTGAAACCCGAGTTGTTGCACCTGGTGAGGATGACAAATAAGACAAAGGTGTTTCATATTGACAAAATCATTGGGAATACGGCCACACGTCTTTGCGACTACCTCCATATCATGCTCACTCCGATAGAGCTTGTCTGGGCTAAAGTAAAAGGGCAAGTTGCCGAACAGAACAGGACGTTTAAAATGTGTGATGTTGAAGTTCTGACACGTGAGTCCCTCTCAATGATAGACATGCAGTTCTGGAAGAAGTGTGTTGAACATGTGCTCTGAGAGGAAGACGAGTACTGGCACCGAGATGGATTACAATTTGTCCAGCCAGTAACAATTATCAACCTCATGGAATCGTCAGATCGGGATGATACAAATCATATTTTGATTACAGACTGAGAAATAGCAACGTATACATTTTCATATCCAAATGCGTCTACCATCATACAATTTGTGGTGAAGTTAAGACACCCTGGGGTCTAATGGTGACCGAAGGAGAGGACTAACTGTTGCATATTGTATCCAAGTTCACGATTGCACATAAAGGGCAACACACTTAATTACTTGACCTATCAAGTTAATATGGAGATACACCTATGAATAGAATTGACATGGACAAATTCTAGGATTACTGTAAAATCTAAAATTTGAGCCCCGTATTTGCAATTGTCATAAAAGATCAAAGGAATTTGCCGATGTGCAAAACTCGAGCATCTATGGACTACTGGTTAGCTTTATTTTAGCATCATGGATATTCTAAGGCTGCATGCAAAAATCACTGAGATCCAACAGGTAGTTTTCGAGAAAATCAATTTCAAACGTGCTCACAATTAATGGACAGACTATAGTGCATGATCTGTATCACAGTCCGCGCTGTGGAAAGTATGTGTGATTTTCACTGCCTTGAGGTGTTGTCTGCATGTGAGTACAAAATCAAGCTGATGCCAGTGACCTGATCTTGGTTGGCACCATGACACTCTGTGTCTGTGTTTGACAGCAAAAACGATTGGTTACACACATGTTGTTTTGGAAGCAGAATTCAAGCAGTCTTTGACCATTATCGTTGATATTTCCAATGCCATGATGACCCAGGCATACTGGCCATGACTGGTGATCAGATCCTATGCGCATTTAAGTCACCTAATATATACAGTTGCTCATCTACTGGAAATGAGTTAACGACATTCTGTAATGAGTCATACCTGATTGTGACCTGACATGGCAAACAATTAGGTCGAAAGGCATCACAATGTCAGCAATGGAAATCTCTTATGGAAAGCCTTATGTGTCAAATGAGAGAGAGAGAAGATATAGATAGATCTTATCTTAACCACATTTGCCGTGAAGCGTCGTGGGAGAGTTAGTTTTCTATCTTGTGCCAGGTGTGTTGCGCTGACGTTGTCAGTCCATGCTTTCGCAGGGACTCAGAGATGTTATCTATCCATCGTGTTCTTGGCCTTCCTCGTGCTCTGCGCCCGAGTGTCGATTATTATAGGCACGTGATGGTAGTAAATGTGGTTCCATTCTCATTAGATGGCCGAACCACCTGATTCTTTGCTTCTCGATGTACTGTATGCATGGTATAGTACCAATGATGCTTCTGATATTCTCGTTTCTCACTCTATCTCTCCTTGTAACGTTGACAGCTTTTTGTAGACATCTCATTTCACATGTTGTAATCTTTCTTTCTTTGTCTTAGTCAGGCTATGTTTGACACTGATAGCAGAGAGTTGGAATAAATATGCAGTTTATCAGTTGTCGTTTGACTGCCATGTTAATGCTTGGATGTTTTAATAGTGGTGACAGTTGGTATGTCACTGCATTTGCCTTCTGGCATCTAGTCTCGATTTCTCTATCCATCTTTCCATCGGCTGTGAATATGCTCCCGAGATATTTGAATTCTGGAGTCTGTTGTATTTTGACATTATTCACGTGTATATTTAGTTGACCTGTTGACCTACTTATTGTCATGACTTCTGTTTTGGAGTGTTAATTTTCATGTCATATTTTTCGCATGTCGCTTGCAGTGTATTTATGTGTTGTTGAAGTTTGTGTTCGTTGTTGTAAATTATACTCTGATCATCTGCAAAGAGTAGTTCGTTTATTAAATTGTAGTTGTTATCGAGGTTGTTATCTGTCTTGGTTTCTTGCGTTATCCTGTCTATGTATATATTGAATAGTATAGGCGAAAGCACACATCCCTGCCTTACTCCTGATGATAATTCAAATTGTCTGTCAGGACGCGCTTGTTTGTACTACGCTGAGCATTTTTGGTATAGTGCTCTAATATTGTCTAATAGTTGACCTTGAATTCCGTATTCACTTAGTATGGCCCATAGTTTGTTTCTGTTTATTCTATCAAAGGCCTTTTCTTGGTCTATGAATGCTAAGTTGAGCTGTTTGTCATATTCTATTGTGTTTTCGCTGAGTTGCCTTAGTGTGAACAGGGCATCGGTGCAACTCTTTCCCTTTCTGAACCCAAATTGAGCGATGTTCAGCTGTGGTTCTGTTATAGGTTTGATTCTAGATTCCAAATATATATATAAATAGATGTATAATATGTTTGTGATATACTTTCTTGTTATAACATGCTCATTGTAACTATTCCCCATATAAAGACGTCCTGGTTCACGCGCAAGTGCAGCACCACACAAAACATCGGTGTCCACACCGTACATGGACTCGGCAGGAGTTGGCAAGATCAACACTATATCGCAGGCAGTGTTTGAAGGAATGACACCCAAAACTGATGAAGAGTGCGCTAATGTCACCAAAGGAAAACGGATGGGTGGATGTCGTTGTGATGTTGATACAGACTGTTATATCAGTAAGTTAGTTATCGATTTGTTGTCAGTTTGGATAAAGTAACGATTGGGACTGCCGCCAACTGTGTTGACATTAGTTGCCAGATTCTTAGTTTAGTCATTGTTAAGTATATGATAATAATTTCTCTAATTGGCTGGCCTGCTAAAGATAAACTTACCTATAAATACTGCATTTTGGTTAGATACATTTTGAACATTGCTGAACTTATTATCAACTATCTTAATTTTTCTATAAGAATCGTTCTTGTTTATAATATCGTATGCATTTCATCAATACTTACAAACCAGTTTTTTTTCTGTTTTTTTGCTTTCTTGTGTTTTTGCTGACATGATGTGTTAATTTATATACCCACAATAATCTTCTGAACTTTGTCGGCCAGAGCCATGTTATCTGAGCTATTTTTGTTCTGCAGCTATGAATTAGGCGTAATCAGAGTGCCTAATATGGCTTGCTTTCTTATCATCAGTATCCCATGCTATTCAGGCGAGTCTTACTCTGACTTCTGAGGTACTTGTAACTTAGATCCCCAAGTCAATCAGAAAACTGTAGATCATGAAAACTGTAGTCCAACCGCGACCTGTGCACAGCTGAAAAATTATTGGGTCCAAGCAGGCCCAAATTAGCATGGCATATGGCTGCTAGCAAAGCATGTTATCGTGTTACCGGCACCCTCACTTCTGAGCTTTGTCAACCAAAGCCATGTTCTCCTGAGTACTACATCTAAGCTGAACCACATACAGACATACACACCATACATACATGCTAGCATGTAACTATTCACCATCACTACCACACACACATTTTTATATATATATGCTAGCACACAATCTTGTATAACACACACACATATCAGTTATATGAGGACTATCATCATAGCACTCCGGACATGTCCATAGGTGCTCCGATCTCCGTCTCAGCAAATCCAGCAGCGTCCAGCGGCCCAACACGCCAATTCGATGTTGATTAATCAATCTCTTTGCATATCTAGTATGTCACCCCCCTTGGGCTGCACCAACACCGACACCTATCTCTTTCAATCTGGTCATCGACGGATACATATGTTGTTGTATATACCGATGGGTCGGTTCAACGTGGGGAGAAGTCCGGCTGGGGTTTCTTGGCTAATGCGCATGGTAGGGTTGTTGCAGAGCGAAGTGGGGCATACAGGACAACTACTTCTAGTATGAGGATGGAGGTTGAGGCTGTTACTGCAGCCCTCCATTGGATCTCTGGGACTTCATTTACTGGGGCAGTTGTATCTGACTCTCAGTCGATGCTTCACGAGATCCAGAAGGGCAGGTTTCGGTATGAGTGGATGTCGTCTATAGAAGTTTCTAACCTCCAGCGGCTCACATGGATATACTGTCCTGGGCATGCAGGTGTTTATGGTAATGAGAGAGTGGACAGGCTTGCATCAACAGCATTGATTTTTGGGGAGTTGAAGATGGATAAAGGGGATATTCTTCGGCCTCTTTGCGACTGTCTGTTGGATGAGAACACTAAAATCGATGTTGAATCGATCAAGCGATTTAAGCAGTTTGGGTTACCCGTTGTTCAAGTCAAACTGGATGCCTTAGAGGCAGAGTGCGAGGTGTGTTTAATCAGCGAGCCGCAGGAACCATCAGTATGCATACTCTTCGATATCTGTTGGGGAGACTGAGCACCTATGGGTCTGCCCGGAGTGCAATGACGCCAGTTTAGTAACCAATAACCAATTGAAACTTGGAGGGTTCGATCATATCTGGGAATCAGTGCAAACAAAGAACGTCCTCTCCGTGGGGAACTCATTAAGGAGAGGGGGTGTGGACTCGGGAGAGGCAGATCATGGCTGGGTCGGGCGGAGGATACTCTTGGGAAAATATGTGATCCTTCCGGAATTGAAACACACACATATATGCCAGCACATACTGCACACACTCAGCTATAGTCCGTTTATAAATGTTTGCCCTCATTCAAGTTCAATTTTCTAGAAAAGTATCTATTGTTATATGAAATGTTGCATGCAGTCTTATATTTACATTGACCAAATGTATATGTCATTGACAGATGACAGGTCGAAATGCAGCTTAGATTTTGCATATCTGCGAATTTCTTTGATGTTCTGCGAAAACTGTAGCAAAGCTGTGCTAAAGAACTAAATTTTACAGTAATATACTTCATATAGGTTAATGATATCATCAAAGGTGGATCCATATTTGTATAGCAATGGGTACCATGTATACAGTTAACATAGACTTATGGTTAGCATAGACATGTGGAAACAATTATAAATTCTAGATAACTGTTCTAGATTGCTTATTCTGTGTCGGACTAGTCCAGTAGATTGATGTCTGTTCTAAGTTGCTTATTGTGTGTCACACGAGTCCAGTAGATTGATAGCTGTTCTAGTTTGCTTATTCTGTGTCGGACAAGTCCAGTAGATTGATAACTGTTCTAGTTTGCTTATTCTGTGTTGGACTAGTCCAGTAGATTGATAGCTGTTCTAGGCTGCCAGTAGATTGATAACTGTTCTAGGTTGCTTATTCTGTGTCACACTAGTCCAGTAGATTGATAGCTGTTCTAGTTTGCTTATTCTGTGTCGGACAAGTCCAGTAGATTGATAACTGTTCTAGTTGCTTATTCTGTTGACTAGTCCGTGATTGATACTGTCTAGGCTGCCAGTAGATTGATAACTGTTCTAGGTTGCTTATTCTGTGTCGGACTAGTCCAGTAGATTGATAATTGTTCTAGTTTGCTTATTCTGTGTCGGACAAGTCCAGTAGATTGATAGCTGTTCTAGGTTGCCAGTAGATTGATAACTGTTCTAGGTTGCTTATTCTGTGTCGGACGAGTCCAGTAGATTGATGTCTGTTCTAGGTTGAATTAAATGCAAATAATCTTTTCTCCAATATCCATCTTCCTCTTTAAAGACATGATCCTCACATTTTATCCAGTAAGTTCTATCAACATTTGATAGTGCAGCGTGGGTTCAAATCTTGATGTCAGACAATTTGAATGTAGTATTTTCAGCTGCCACCTGTTTTTTAATTTTAGCCCAAACAAGTTCTAATGGGTTTTAACTCTTTATGTCCACGAAAATTTTGGGGGATAATCACGCTCTGCCAGAACACATTTCTAGCAAAATTTTTCAAAATGGAATGATCCTGGAAATATGCCTATAACTTAAGTTCTTTGTAAGCTAGATTTATACTGTTGGTATCAAAATATGCAGAATTAAATTCTGAACAATCTGATAATAAATAGTTATTTATGTAAATCAGTATTTATTTAGTAAATTATTGTTGTATTTCATGTTCAGAGTAACTACTACGACTTTCAAACTTGAATCAATACTTAGCCATTGCTGAATTCTCCATCATTGTCGGTGAAATCATAAACATAAAAACACTGTGTGTGTTTATTTGAACTTTGGAACAAATCCATGTCTTGTTCGGCACTTTATCGACGTGGAGAACGAAACACCATCTTATAACTAAAATTTTAACACGAAAGTTCACTTTTTCACAACAGGAAAAATATATTTGCGAATAAAACTATTTACTAAAAATTCGAAACTAAATTCTACCATGCTGTATAGTATATGAATGAAATGGGAGTTATCTGCCCGTTGAATTCTGTAAACAAAAACAGTGTCAGACGTATAGTAGCTTAACAGTAAAACAAAACGTGCATGGACTCAAATTAGTCGTTGGCAGCGTGTTTTGGCATAATGAGAGAACTGTTTTCTACGCTGGGAGCGTCGACTGGACATATAGAGTTAATGTGAATGGTACGGTGTAAGTCTCAAACAAGTTCTAATGGGTTTAAATGTGAATGGTACAGTGGAAGTCTCAAACACCTAGGGCCATTCTCCTCTATCAAGTTGTCAATTTGAAATTTCTTTGTCTCTTGTGTCTGCTTAACAATGGACAACAATTCTGGTTTGAAGTATGTTTTATTGAATGGAATATTTTCTCTTGTAAGCCAACACCTTTATTACGTCTTTTGTGCTCGATGTGGTAGGTATTTGTCTGAAAAGAACAACATACCAAATACGCAAAAAGATTGATTAATCAACATTGAACTGACATGTCGGACCGCAGCCTTTGTTGAGGCAGAGATCGGAGCACCTGTGGACATGTACAGAGTCCTCATATAACTGATATTTGTGTAGAAGTATTTTTCAAATATAACTTGTAGAGAAATATTGATTCTGATTGAACGGTCATGAATGTCTTCCAGCAGATGAAAAGTTAATGTATAGACATTATTATGAATGTCCTCCAGCAGATGAAAAGTCTATTTATAGACATCATTAGTCAGATATTGCTTATGTGTATACCACTTTCATTGGTTCTAATGTTGTCACTGACCTTTCAACTTTGTGTTTACCAACAGAGGTATGTTATGAAAGTGTTGCAAAAGGTCCAAATCGTGAACACCGTCGCTGTGCAACAGAACGAGTAGAAGCTGTGTCTGGGCTGGATATTTTATATGATGACTTTCAGAAGAAGTCATTAGAAAGCATGCAGGCTTCTGACTTCCGCAAGTCATGTGGTCAGGAGTATGATTGCCCAAATGGGGAGCCAGGATGTCAGACCAGGTAATGTAATTTATTAAAACTGTAAGACTTGACATAGATGTTTGTATTGTAAATTCTATAGAAGGTTAGACATGTTGTGTAAGACTTGACATAGATGTTTGTATTGTAAATTCTGTAGAAGGTTGGACATGTTGTGTAAGACTTGACATAGATGTTTGTATTGTAAATTCTGTAGAAGGTTAGACATGTTGGGATGCTCTTGTAATAGCTCTGTAGTCATGGCTGAGCTACTTGTAGCTACCTTCGGTGACAAGGATATTGATTGCCATGATAGGCTGCGCTATCTTGGGATAACTTTTCATTGTAACTTATCTTTCAAGCAATTTTTTAAACAAATGATACAACATTACAAGCAAGTCACAGCTCTCAAAGACATTATGTGAGGCATACAACATTACAAGCAAGTCACAGCTCTCAAGGCATTATGGAGGCATACAACATTACAAGCAAGTCACAGCTCTCAAAGACATTATGTGAGGCATACAACATTACAAGCAAGTCACAGCTCTCAAAGGCATTATGTGAGGCATACAACATTACAAGCAAGTCACAGCTCTCAAAGACATTATGTGAGGCATACAACATTACAAGCAAGTCACAGCTCTCAAAGGCATTATGTGAGGCATACAACATTACAAGCAAGTCACAGCTTTCAAAGGCATTATGTGAGGCATACAACATTACAAGCAAGTCACAGCTCTCAAAGACATGTGAGGCATACAACATTACAAGCAAGTCACAGCTCTCAAAGGCATTATGTGAGGCATACAACATTACAAGCAAGTCACAGCTCTCAAAGACATTATGTGAGGCATACAACATTACAAGCAAGTCACAGCTCTCAAAGACATTATGTGAGGCATACAACATTACAAGCAAGTCACAGCTCTCAAAGACATTGTGAGGCATACAACATTACAAGCAAGTCACATCTCTCAAAGACATTATGTGAGGCATACAACATTACAAGCAAGTCACAGCTCTCAAAGACATTATGTGAGGCATACAACATTACAAGCAAGTCACAGCTCTCAAAGACATTATGTGAGGCATACAACATTACAAGCAAGTCACAGCTCTCAAAGACATTATGTGAGGCATACAACATTACAAGCAAGTCACAGCTCTCAAAGACATTATGTGAGGCATACAACATTACAAGCAAGTCACAGCTCTCAAAGACATTATGTGAGGCATACAACATTACAAGCAAGTCACAGCTCTCAAAGGCATTATGTGAGGCATACAACATTACAAGCAAGTCACAGCTCTCAAAGACATTATGTGAGGCATACAACATTACAAGCAAGTCACAGCTCTCAAAGACATTATGTGAGGCATACAACATTACAAGCAAGTCACAGCTCTCAAAGACATTATGTGAGGCATACAACATTACAAGCAAGTCACAGCTTCAAAGACATTATGTGAGGCATACAACTGGACTGTTCTAGCTATTGCACACAGTAGTGTTGTTGCAGCACCGATTCCAGCATAGAGAACAACTGCTTTCAGTTTGAGAATGAAGGCCATTACTGCAGCCCTCTAAACTGATCTCATAGCCCTACTGATAGATCCTTTAGGTGCTCAGTCACTCTAGAAGATGCCAATGTGTATGTATAGTGATGATTCCAGTGACTTGCTGGTTAACCACACACCTTGTTCTGCCCACCAGGTGCCTAGTTGCTTTCATTCAATTTTTGTTAATTTCAAATGATTTCTTGAATTCGATCCTGACTTACTCCTCTCTGCTCCTTGTGGGGCATAGGGCCTCAGCAGTTGTCACTTTTCCCAGTCTCTGGCTGTTTTCTTTATGGCCTCTCAAGATGGTTCAGCACCTTTCAGTTGCTCAAGATGTCTTTGTCTAGTGTCAGCACCCTTCAGTTGCTCAAGATGTCTTTGTCTAGTGTCAGCACCCTCCAGTTGCTCAAGATGTCTTTGTCTAGTGTCAGCACCTCCAGTTGCTCAAGATGTCTTTGTCTAGTGTCAGCACCCTCCAGTTGCTCAAGATGTCTTTTTCTAGTGTCAGCACCCTTCAGTTGCTCAAGATGTCTTTGTCTAGTGTCAGCACCCTTCAGTTGCTGAAGATGTCTTTATCTAGTGTCAGCACCCTCCAGTTGCTCAAGATGTCTTTATCTAGTGTCAGCACCCTCCAGTTGCTCAAGATGTCTTTGTCTAGTGTCAGCACCCTCCAGTTGCTCAAGATGTCTTTGTCTAGTGTCAGCACCCTCCAGTTGCTCAAGATGTCTTTATCTAGTGTCAGCACCCTCCAGTTGCTCAAGATGTCTTTGTCTAGTGTCAGCACCCTCCGGTTGCTCAAGATGTCTTTGTCTAGTGTCAGCACCCTCCGGTTGCTCAAGATGTCTTTGTCTAGTGTCAGCACCCTCTAGTTGCTCAAGATGTCTTTGTCTAGTGTCAGCACCCTCCAGTTGCTCAAGATGTCTTTGTCTAGTGTCAGCACCCTCCAGTTGCTCAAGATGTCTTTGTCTAGTGTCAGCACCCTTCAGTTGCTCAAGATGTCTTTGTCTAGTGTCAGCACCCTCCAGTTGCTCAAGATGTCTTTGTCTAGTGTCAGCACCCTTCAGATGCTCAAGATGTCTTTGTCTAGTGTCAGCACCCTCCAGTTGCTCAAGATGTCTTTGTCTAGTGTCAGCACCCTCCAGTTGCTCAAGATGTCTTTGTCTAGTGTCAGCACCTTTCAGTTGCTCAAGATGTCTTTGTCTAGTGTCAGCACCCTTCAGTTGCTGAAGATGTCTTTATCTAGTGTCAGCACCCTCCAGTTGCTCAAGATGTCTTTATCTAGTGTCAGCACCCTCCAGTTGCTCAAGATGTCTTTGTCTAGTGTCAGCACCTCCAGTTGCTCAAGATGTCTTTGTCTAGTGTCAGTACCCTCCAGTTGCTCAAGATGTCTTTGTCTAGTGTCAGCATCCTCCAGTTGCTCAAGATGTCTTTGTCTAGTGTCAGCACCCTCCAGTTGCTCAAGATGTCTTTATCTAGTGTCAGCACCCTCCAGTTGCTCAAGATGTCTTTATCTAGTGTCAGCACCCTCCAGTTGCTCAAGATGTCTTTATCTAGTGTCAGCACCCTCCAGTTGCTCAAGATGTCTTTGTCTAGTGTCAGCACCCTCCAGTTGCTCAAGATGTCTTTGTCTAGTGTCAGCACCCTCCAGTTGCTCAAGATGTCTTTGTCTAGTGTCAGCACCTCCGGTTGCTCAAGATGTCTTTGTCTAGTGTCAGCACCCTCCGGTTGCTCAAGATGTCTTTGTCTAGTGTCAGCACCCTCCAGTTGCTCAAGATGTCTTTGTCTAGTGTCAGCACCCTCCAGTTGCTCAAGATGTCTTTGTCTAGTGTCAGCACCCTCCAGTTGCTCAAGATGTCTTTGTCTAGTGTCAGCACCCTTCAGTTGCTCAAGATGTCTTTATCTAGTGTCAGCACCCTCCAGTTGCTCAAGATGTCTTTGTCTAGTGTCAGCACCCTCCAGTTGCTCAAGATGTCTTTGTCTAGTGTCAGCACCCTCCAGTTGCTCAAGATGTCTTTGTCTAGTGTCAGCACCTCCAGTTGCTCAAGATGTCTTTGTCTAGTGTCAGCCCCTCCAGTTGCTCAAGATGTCTTTGTCTAGTGTCAGCACCCTTCAGTTGCTCAAGATGTCTTTATCTAGTGTCAGCACCCTCCAGTTGCTCAAGATGTCTTTGTCTAGTGTCAGCACCCTCCAGTTGCTCAAGATGTCTTTGTCTAGTGTCAGCACCTCCAGTTGCTCAAGATGTCTTTGTCTAGTGTCAGCACCCTTCAGTTGCTCAAGATGTCTTTGTCTAGTGTCAGCACCCTTCAGTTGCTCAAGATGTCTTTGTCTAGTGTCAGCACCCTTCAGTTGCTCAAGATGTCTTTGTCTAGAGTCAGCACCCTTCAGTTGCTCAAGATGTCTTTGTCTAGTGTCAGCACCCTCCAGTTGCTCAAGATGTCTTTGTCTAGTGTCAGCACCTCCAGTTGCTCAAGATGTCTTTTGTCTAGTGTCAGCACCCTTCAGTTGCTCAAGATGTCTTTGTCTGGTGTCAGCACCCTTCAGTTGCTCAAGATGTCTTTGTCTGTGTCAGCACCTCCAGTTGCTCAAGATGTCTTTGTCTAGTGTCAGCACCTCCAGTTGCTCAAGATGTCTTTTCTAGTGTCAGCACCCTCAGTTGCTCAAGATGTCTTTGTCTAGTGTCAGCACCTCCAGTTGCTCAAGATGTCTTTGTCTAGTGTCAGTACCCTCCAGTTGCTCAAGATGTCTTTGTCTAGTGTCAGCATCCTCCAGTTGCTCAAGATGTCTTTGTCTAGTGTCAGCACCTCCAGTTGCTCAAGATGTCTTTATCTAGTGTCAGCACCCTCCAGTTGCTCAAGATGTCTTTATCTAGTGTCAGCACCCTCCAGTTGCTCAAGATGTCTTTATCTAGTGTCAGCACCCTCCAGTTGCTCAAGATGTCTTTGTCTAGTGTCAGCACCTCCAGTTGCTCAAGATGTCTTTGTCTAGTGTCAGCACCTCCAGTTGCTCAAGATGTCTTTGTCTAGTGTCAGCACCCTCCGGTTGCTCAAGATGTCTTTGTCTAGTGTCAGCACCCTCCGGTTGCTCAAGATGTCTTTGTCTAGTGTCAGCACCCTCCAGTTGCTCAAGATGTCTTTGTCTAGTGTCAGCACCCTCCAGTTGCTCAAGATGTCTTTGTCTAGTGTCAGCACCTCCAGTTGCTCAAGATGTCTTTGTCTAGTGTCAGCACCCTTCAGTTGCTCAAGATGTCTTTATCTAGTGTCAGCACCCTCCAGTTGCTCAAGATGTCTTTGTCTAGTGTCAGCACCTCCAGTTGCTCAAGATGTCTTTGTCAGTGTCAGCACCCTCCAGTTGCTCAAGATGTCTTTGTCTAGTGTCAGCACCTCCAGTTGCTCAAGATGTCTTTGTCTAGTGTCAGCACCCTCCAGTTGCTCAAGATGTCTTTGTCTAGTGTCAGCACCCTCCAGTTGCTCAAGATGTCTTTGTCTAGTGTCAGCACCCTTCAGTTGCTCAAAATGTCTTTGTCTAGTGTCAGCACCTCCAGTTGCTCAAGATGTCTTTGTCTAGTGTCAGCACCTTTCAGTTGCTCAAGATGTCTTTGTCTAGTGTCAGCACCCTCCAGTTGCTCAAGATGTCTTTGTCTAGTGTCAGCACCCTCCAGTTGCTCAAGATGTCTTTGTCTAGTGTCAGCACCCTTCAGTTGCTCAAGATGTCTTTGTCTCCAGGTTTGTTTAGGATGTCTCGTTTTCCATTTTCTTGCAGGTTCCACTCAAGTGCATGTCTAGTGACACTTGAGCTTGTCTTCCATTGGTATGATCGACCACCGTCATTTTCTTCTCTTAACTTGGGTCATCATGGGTTCCTGTCCTGTTCTTATCCACAGGTCTCTGTTTGAACCTAATTTTTAATTTCATCCTGCAACCAAATAAACACGTATTTTCTTCTCCAGGTAAGATCATATCGTGATGTTGTTATTTTCTTCTCCAGGTAAGATCATATTGTGATGTTGTTATTTTCTTCTCCAGGTAAGATCATATTGTGATGTTGTTATTTTCTTCTCCAGGTAAGATCATATCATGATGTTGTTATTTTCTTCTCCAGGTAAGATCATATCGCGATGTTATTTTCTTCTCCAGGTAAGATCATATCGTGATGTCGTTATTTTCTTCTCCAGGTAAGATCATATCGTGATGTCATTATTTTCTTCTCCAGGTAAGATCATATCGCGATGTTATTTCCTTCTCCATGTAAGATCATATCGCGATGTTATTTCCTTCTCCAGGTAAGATCATATCGTGATGTCGTTATTTTCTTCTCGAGGTAAGATCATATTGTGATGATGTTATTGTCTTCTCTAGGTCGTTATTTAAACTTGTCTAAAAATATATTCTCATCTTCCTAGATGTTACCTGTTTGATACGTCTGCTTTCCTGGTGATGGATGCTGACTTTCTGACAGCGAATGCCTACGACCCCTCACAGTACGAGATGGTAACCCTTGGTCGCAAGGAAGGCGAAATTATGAAACATCTTGTCTATCATCACAAATTCTTCAAGAGAGCGGAATCATTTGATTTTCAAGGTTCATGTCGTATATCTCCAGAGGCTCCTAAGGTATTCTGTGTACATCATACATTAATTAGAATATTGTATGATTGTGGACATCTGTGGCCTAACGGTAGTAAGCTCGATCGCAACCCATTAATACTTGGTTCAAACTTTGTTGCGGGCAATTTGGAAACAAATTTCTTTCTTTCATGGATATTTACGAACTGTAACAACAGACCTCACTGTTCACTAAGCAAGGTCAAACTACTGAACATATAAGTGGTGCCTAGAAAATCGCTGACTCGTTTACTGTGGTTGATGACGACGTCCGGTAAAGGATATGCCAGGATTTTCATGTTTATTCTATGTATCTCTCTCATGGTTAAGTGGATGATTCTAATTACCATCAAACACAGCTCAGCATACTTGTATGTAATGACAAACTGCATATATGCATACTTGGTGTAATTGCAAATATCTGCATGAAGAAAGATTTGTGCCTTTGTAATGACAAACTGCATATATGCATCATCATCAAGGTGCATATCCTTTATAGGACATTGCTCTCTTTGCAGCACATCTGAAATTCACTCTGAAAGATGTGAAACAAAGATACAACAATAACAGAATATGAAAGATGTGAAACAGAGATGTAACAATAACAGAATATGAAAGATGTGAAACAAAGATACAACAATAACAGAGTGTGAAAGATGTGAAACAGAGATACAACAATAACAGAATATGAAAGATGTGAAACAGAGATGTAACAATAACAGAATATGAAAGATGTGAAACAAAGATACAACAATAACAGAATATGAAAGATGTGAAACAGAGATGCAACAATAACAGTGTGAAAGATGTGAAACAAAGATACAACAATAACAGAATATGAAAGATGTGAAACAAAGATGTAACAATAACAGAATATGAAAGATGTGAAACAGAGATGCAACAATAACAGAATATGAAAGATGTGAAACAGAGATACAACAATAACAGAATATGAAAGATGTGAAACAGAGATATAACAATAACAGAATATGAAAGATGTGAAACAAAGATACAACAATAACAGAATATGAAAGATGTGAAACAGAGATGCAACAATAACAGAGTGTGAAAGATGTGAAACAAAGATGTAACAATAACAGAATATGAAAGATGTGAAACAAAGATACAACAATAACAGAATATGAAAGATGTGAAACAGAGATGCAACAATAACAGTGTGAAAGATGTGAAACAAAGATACAACAATAACAGAGTGTGAAAGATGTGAAACAGAGATGTAACAATAACAGAATATGAAAGATGTGAAACAAAGATACAACAATAACAGAGTGTGAAAGATGTGAAACAGAGATACAACAATAACAGAATATGAAAGATGTGAAACAGAGATGTAACAATAACAGAATATGAAAGATGTGAAACAAAGATACAACAATAACAGAATATGAAAGATGTGAAACAAAGATACAACAATAACAGAATATGAAAGATGTGAAACAGAGATGTAACAATAACAGAGTGTGAAAGATGTGAAACAGAGATGTAACAATAACAGAGTGTGAAAGATGTGAAACAAAGATACAACAATAACAGAGTGTGAAAGATGTGAAACAAAGATGTAACAATAACAGAGTGGGAAAGATGTGAAACAAAGATGTAACAATAACAGAATATGAAAGATGTGAAACAAAGATACAACAATAACAGAATATGAAAGATGTGAAACAGAGATGCAACAATAACAGAATATGAAAGATGTGAAACAAAGATACAACAATAACAGAATATGAAAGATGTGAAACAAAGATGTAACAATAACAGAATATGAAGATGTGAAACAAGATACAACAATAACAGAATATGAAAGATGTGAAACAGAGATGCAACAATAACAGAGTGTGAAAGATGTGAAACAAAGATACAACAATAACAGAATATGAAAGAAGTGAAACAGAGATGTAACAATAACAGAGTGTGAAAGATGTGAAACAGAGATGTAACAATAACAGAGTGTGAAAGATGTGAAACAGAGATGCAACAATAACAGAGTGTGAAAGATGTGAAACAAAGATACAACAATAACAGAATATGAAAGATGTGAAACAAAGATGTAACAACAGAGGTGAAGATGTGAAACAGAGATGTAACAATAACAGAGTGTGAAGATGTAAACAAAGATACAACAATAACAGAATATGAAAGAAGTGAAACAGAGATGTAACAATAACAGAGTGTGAAAGATGTGAAACAGAGATGTAACAATAACAGAGTGTGAAAGATGTGAAACAAAGATACAACAATAACAGAGTGTGAAAGATGTGAAACAAAGATACAACAATAACAGAATATGAAAGATGTGAAACAAAGATGTAACAATAACAGAGTGTGAAGATGTGAAACAAGATGTAACAATAACAGAATATGAAGATGTGAACAAAGATACAACAATACAGAATATGAAAGATGTGAAACAGAGATGCAACAATACAGAGTGTGAAGATGTGAAACAAAGATCAACAATAACAGAGTATGAAAGATGTGAAACAGAGATATAACAACAGATATGAAGATGTGAAACAGAGATGCAACAATAACAGAGTATGAAAGATGTGAAACAGAGATATAACAATAACAGAATATGAAAGATGTGAAACAGAGATGCAACAATAACAGAGGATGACAGATGTATGGTATGACTGCAATATGTGAGCAGTATCTAATTGGTCTGACCGAGGCCATATTTCTTGTCCATATAGGTGACCATGTTTCTTGTCCATATAGATGACCATGTTTCTTGTCCATATAGATGACCATGTTTTTTGTCCATATAGATGACCATATTTCTTGTCCATATAGGTGACCTTGCTTGTTGTCCATATAGGCGACCTTGCTTGTTGTCCATATAGGTGACCTTGCTTGTTGTCCATATAGGTGACCTTGCTTGTTGTCCATATAGGCGACCTTGCTTGTTGTCCATATAGGCGACCTTGCTTGTTGTCCATATAGATGACCTTGCTTGTTGTCCATATAGATGACCTTGCTTGTTGTCCACATAGGTGACCTTGCTTGTTGTCCAATAGGTGACCTTCTTGTTGTCCTATAGATGACCTTGCTTGTTGTCCATATAGTGACCATGTTTCTTGTCCATAAGATGACCTTGCTTGTGTCCATATAGATGACCTTGCTTGTTGTCCATATAGATGACCTTGCTTGTTGTCCATATATGTGACCATGTTTCTTGTCCATATAGATGACCTTGCTTGTTGTCCATATAGATGACCTTGCTTGTTGTCCATATAGATGACCTTGCTTGTTGTCCATATATGTGACCATGTTTCTTGTCCATATAGATGACCTTGCTTGTTGTCCATATAGATGACCTTGCTTGTTGTCCATATATGTGACCATGTTTCTTGTCCATATAGATGACCTTGCTTGTTGTCCATATAGATGACCTTGCTTGTTGTCCATATAGATGACCTTGCTTGTTGTCCATATAGATGACCATGTTTCTTGTCCATATAGATGACCTTGCTTGTTGTCCATATAGATGACCTTGCTTGTTGTCCATATAGATGACCTTGCTTGTTGTCCATATATGTGACCATGTTTCTTGTCCATATAGATGACCTTGCTTGTTGTCCATATAGATGACCTTGCTTGTTGTCCATATATGTGACCATGTTTCTTGTCCATATAGATGACCTTGCTTGTTGTCCATATAGATGACCTTGCTTGTTGTCCATATAGATGACCTTGCTTGTTGTCCATATATGTGACCATGTTTCTTGTCCATATAGATGACCTTGCTTGTTGTCCATATAGATGACCTTGCTTGTTGTCCATATAGATGACCTTGCTTGTTGTCCATATATGTGACCATGTTTCTTGTCCATATAGGTGACCTTGCTTGGTCTCCCTCAAAATCCAGAAGACGCAGATGATTATTACAAAAACAGAGGCAAAATTCCCAAGTTTCACAATGACTTTGGTTGTATTCAGGATGTTGTCAGCTACAAAGCAGATGATCAAACACTAGGTAAGTCTTACCTGTCTCTTCTCTTGATGGGTTCTACTGGGAGAAAGTCTGGTACCCGATAGCAAAGTTGATAGCATTCTGTGCTACATGTCCTACAGTATGATAAAGTATTAGTTGTAAGTCAATGTGATGTCTAGAGACAAGACTAAAGTGTTAGTTGTAAGTCAATGTGATGTAAACAGATTAGAAATGTCACTAAGAAGATATTGTAACTGACATCATCATCAGGTACTGTACCGGCTGGCTTAGGTGATCATGAATCTCCACAAATCTATGACTTTGGTGATTGCTATCAACTCAGATGTTAGCGCTGTACCATGAAGTCAGGCAATCCAACATTTTCTCTCTATGCCTCCCCTTGATTTTGCCAGTTACATTGTGCTCTAAACCTCCCTTCCTCATCACATGTCCACAAAATGATGACTGCCTCTTTCCTATTTTGATGATAAGCTGTCTCTGTGTCTTGACCTCATTCAACACCTCAACATTCGTCATTTTAGCAGCCCACAGGATTCTCATCATTCTTCTGTAAAAGCACATCTATGTGATCCTCAGAGATTTTTCAATCTGTTTGTTTATTGTCCATGACTCGCATCCGTATGTCAGTATTGGTTCTATGTAGCACTGTATAACTCTCTCATTCTGATCTCAATTGAAAATGTCTTGTTGCATGAAATGCTTCTCATTTTCTGGAACGCTGTTTGGCCCTACATATTCTTCTCTTACATATATGTAACTTAGATATATCAAACATAAATGTCCTCTCTCTTGTCCTACAGCTACTAGTGGTATGATAACTTAGATATATCAAACATAAATGTCATCTCTCTTGTCCTACAGCTACTAGTGGTATGATAACTTAGATATATCAAACATAAATGTCCTCTCTCTTGTCCTACAGCTACTAGTGGTATGATAACTTAGATATATCAAACATAAATGTCCTCTCTCTTGTCCTACAGCTACTAGTGGTATGATAACTTAGATATATCAAACATAAATGTCCTCTCTCTTGTCCTACAGCTACTAGTGGTATGATAACTTAGATATATCAAACATAAATGTCCTCTCTCTTGTCCTACAGCTACTAGTGGTATGATAACTTAGATATATCAAACATAAATGTCCTCTCTCTTGTCCTACAGCTACTAGTGGTATGATAACTTAGATATATCAAATATAAATGTCCTCTCTCTTGTCCTACAGCTACTAGTGGTATAATAACTTAGATATATCAAACATAAATGTCCTCTCTCTTGTCCTACAGCTACTAGTGGTATGATAACTTAGATATATCAAACATAAATGTCCTCTCTCTTGTCCTACAGCTACTAGTGGTATGATAACTTAGATATATCAAACATAAATGTCCTCTCTCTTGTCCTACAGCTACTAGTGGTATGATAACTTAGATATATCAAACATAAATGTCCTCTCTCTTGTCCTACAGCTTCTAGTGGTATGATAACTTAGATATATCAAACATAAATGTCCTCTCTTGTCCTACAGCTACTAGTGGTATGATAACTTAGATATATCAAACATAAATGTCCTCTCTCTTGTCCTACAGCTACTAGTGGTATGATAACTTAGATATATCAAACATAAATGTCCTCTCTCTTGTCCTACAGCTACTAGTGGTATAATAACTTAGATATATCAAACATAAATGTCCTCTCTCTTGTCCTACAGCTACTAGTGGTATGATAACTTAGATATATCAAATATAAATATCCTCTCTCTTGTCCTACAGCTTCTAGTGGTATGATAACTTAGATATCAAACATAAATGTCCTCTCTCTTGTACTACAGCTTCTAGTGGTATGATAACTTAGATATATCAAACATAAATGTCATCTCTCTTGTCCTACAGCTACTAGTGGTATGATAACTTAGATATATCAAACATAAATGTCCTCTCTCTGTCCTACAGCTACTAGTGGTATGATAACTTAGATAAATCAAACATAAATGTCCTCTCTCTTGTACTACAGCTTCTAGTGGTATGATAACTTAGATATATCAAACATAAATGTCCTCTCTTGTCCTACAGCTACTAGTGGTATGATAACTTAGATATATCAAACATAAATGTCCTCTCTCTTGTCCTACAGCTACTAGTGGTATGATAACTTAGATATCAAACATAAATGTCATCTCTCTTGTCCTACAGCTCCTAGTGGTATGATAACTTAGATATATCAAACATAAATGTCCTCTCTCTTGTCCTACAGCTACTAGTGGTATGATAACTTAGATATATCAAACATAAATGTCCTCTCTTGTCCTACAGCTTCTAGTGGTATGATAACTTAGATATATCAAACATAAATGTCCTCTCTCTTGTCCTACAGCTACTAGTGGTATGATAACTTAGATATATCAAACATAAATGTCCTCTCTTGTCCTACAGCTACTAGTGGTATGATAACTTAGATATATCAAACATAAATGTCATCTCTCTTGTCCTACAGCTCCTAGTGGTATGATAACTTAGATATATCAAACATAAATGTCCTCTCTCTTGTCCTACAGCTACTAGTGGTATGATAACTTAGATATATCAAACATAAATGTCCTCTCTTTGTACTACAGCTACTAGTGGTATGATAACTTAGATATATCAAACATAAATGTCATCTCTCTTGTCCTACAGCTACTAGTGGTATGATAACTTAGATATATCAAACATAAATGTCCTCTCTCTTGTCCTACAGCTTCTAGTGGTATGATAACTTAGATATCAAACATAAATGTCCTCTCTCTTGTCCTACAGCTACTAGTGGTATGATAACTTAGATATCAAACATAAATGTCCTCTCTCTTGTACTACAGCTACTAGTGGTATGATAACTTAGATATATCAAACATAAATGTCCTCTCTCTTGTCCTACAGCTACTAGTGGTATGATAACTTAGATATATCAAACATAAATGTCCTCTCTCTGTCCTACAGCTACTAGTGGTATGATAACTTAGATATATCAAACATAAATGTCCTCTCTCTTGTCCTACAGCTACTAGTGGTATGATAACTTAGATATCAAACATAAATGTCCTCTCTCTTGTCCTACAGCTCCTAGTGGTATGATAACTTAGATATATCAAACATAAATGTCCTCTCTCTTGTCCTACAGCTACTAGTGGTATGATAACTTAGATATATCAAACATAAATGTCCTCTCTCTTGTCCTACAGCTTCTAGTGGTATGATAACTTAGATATATCAAACATAAATGTCCTCTCTCTTGTCCTACAGCTACTAGTGGTATGATAACTTAGATATATCAAACATAAATGTCCTCTCTCTTGTCCTACAGCTACTAGTGGTATGATAACTTAGATATATCAAACATAAATGTCCTCTCTTGTCCTACAGCTACTAGTGGTATGATAACTTAGATATATCAAACATGAATGTCCTCTCTCTTGTCCTACAGCTTCTAGTGGTATGATAACTTAGATATATCAAACATAAATGTCCTCTCTCTTGTCCTACAGCTCCTAGTGGTATGATAACTTAGATATATCAAACATAAATGTCCTCTCTCTTGTCCTACAGCTTCTAGTGGTATGATAACTTAGATATATCAAACATAAATGTCCTCTCTCTTGTCCTACAGCTCCTAGTGGTATGATAACTTAGATATATCAAACATAAATGTCCTTCTCTTGTCCTACAGCTACTAGTGGTATGATAACTTAGATATATCAAACATAAATGTCCTCTCTCTTGTACTACAGCTACTAGTGGTATGATAACTTAGATATATCAAACATAAATGTCCTCTCTCTTGTCCTACAGCTACTAGTGGTATGATAACTTAGATATATCAAACATAAATGTCCTCTCTCTTGTCCTACAGCTACTAGTGGTATGATAACTTAGATATATCAAACATAAATATCCTCTCTCTTGTCCTACAGCTACTAGTGGTATGATAACTTAGATATATCAAACATAAATGTCCTCTCTTGTCCTACAGCTACTAGTGGTATGATAACTTAGATATATCAAACATAAATGTCCTCTCTCTGTACTACAGCTTCTAGTGGTATGATAACTTAGATATATCAAACATAAATGTCATCTCTCTTGTCCTACAGCTACTAGTGGTATGATAACTTAGATATATCAAACATAAATGTCCTCTCTCTGTCCTACAGCTACTAGTGGTATGATAACTTAGATATATCAAACATAAATGTCCTCTCTCTTGTCCTACAGCTACTAGTGGTATGATAACTTAGATATATCAAACATAAATATCCTCTCTCTTGTCCTACAGCTACTAGTGGTATGATAACTTAGATATATCAAACATAAATGTCCTCTCTCTTGTCCTACAGCTACTAGTGGTATGATAACTTAGATATATCAAACATAAATGTCCTCTCTTGTACTACAGCTTCTAGTGGTATGATAACTTAGATATATCAAACATAAATGTCCTCTCTCTTGTCCTACAGCTACTAGTGGTATGATAACTTAGATATATCAAACATAAATGTCCTCTCTCTTGTCCTACAGCTACTAGTGGTATGATAACTTAGATATATCAAACATAAATGTCCTCTCTCTTGTACTACAGCTCCTAGTGGTATGATAACTTAGATATATCAAACATAAATGTCCTCTCTCTGTACTACAGCTACTAGTGGTATGATAACTTAGATATATCAAACATAAATGTCCTCTCTCTTGTACTACAGCTACTAGTGGTATGATAACTTAGATATATCAAACATAAATGTCATCTCTCTTGTCCTACAGCTACTAGTGGTATGATAACTTAGATATATCAAACATAAATGTCCTCTCTTTGTCCTACAGCTACTAGTGGTATGATAACTTAGATATATCAAACATAAATGTCCTCTCTCTTGTCCTACAGCTCCTAGTGGTATGATAACAGGAAACGTATCAGGTCCTTGCATGTCTGGCTTCTATTACGTAACAGCCTTGCCACAGACCAACTTGTACCTGCTAGTCATAGAGGATTGGTTTGCCTACAGGCAATCACTGTTTTATAATTTTAATTGCAAAATTACAAGAAGGTAAACAAATGGACTTTTCTATTCTCAATCACATTTTTGTTTGTTTATATTTTACAATGTTAGGTTCTACTTGGCCAGTTTTATGTCGACAACGTATGACAAGTTATTATCAAACTAGTTTTACGTCGACAACATATGTCAAGCTATTATCAAACTAGTTTTACGTCGACAACATATGTCAAGTTATTATCAAACTAGTTTTACATCGACAACATATGTCAAGCTATTATCAAACCCAGGTCAGCTGGGGATAGCCAAAGACTTACGGAGAGCGAACTCGGTAAACGCTGGTTAAAATCAGACACATAGCTGAAGGATAAGCGCCAGAGCTTCAAATGGCGCTAAAGATGTGACGAAACCCACCCATGCTAAGGCTACATGAATCAGATTTCCACATGAATGAGATTTATGGTAAAATCTGGTACATCAGTCTAAGCGGTGATCGCAAGCGAGAGGAGAGAAATTCCAGTTTTGAAGTAATTTTGTATGTTACTAACTCTCCAGTACCAAGTTAATCCAGAATTGTGTTCAACTTCTCAGTCTGTGCTTAAGAAAGAAATTGAAAATGTTGCAGGGGTGAAACTGGCATAGAATAGGTAGGAAATATTGCAGGGGTGAAACTGGCATAGAATAGGTAGGAAATGGACAACTGGAAAATTTGAATTTTGCATATGATATTGCCTTGTTAACTCTTTCCACGCCCATTTATTTTCTCAATTTTTAAGCAGTTAATTCAAGGGAAGTAAAAAAAAAATTTTTTTAAATTACGATCCCAACTACTATCAATAAATAAACATATATATCTTATTATATACTAAATTAAAGAAAACTGGACAACCCAATAGAATAGCAAGGTTGAAAAGTAGTATAAGTAAAACAGTAGAAGTAAAACTAGAAAGACTTCTTATAAGGGAAGCAACTCTATGGCGAGTTGCGGCTTAAAGCGTGCAACGGATTTCCCGTGGTGCAGTGTGCGGCTAAAGCGTGGAAAGAGTTAAGTAAAAACATCCAAAATATTCACACAAAAACGTGCAACTAGTCATCTATAGCATCAAAAGTTGGACTGCAGATAAGCTATGAAAGACAAATATAATGAAGACACCTATAGCAAGTAATGCAGATATTATGCTGGAATCTAAAATGAAACACGTAAAAACAAAGTACTGTAGTTTTACAAAATGCAAAAAAATAACAGCACGTTGACAAAAGCCTTTATCAAGCAAAGGATACAACATAGTGAAAATTCACTTCTTACAGCACAGAGCATATAGAATCAAACAATAAATTCCTAACGGCGGCACTAGAGGGGCCTAAGGAATTGTTTGATTCTATATGTAGTGTGATGTGTAAGAAGTGAATATCTTCACTTCTGTTATATCTTTGCTTGATAAAGACTTTTCTAAACGCTGTGTTTATTGTTTTTGCATTTGTAAAACTACAGTACTTTGATTTTACGTGTTTCACCATTGCACCATAGTTTTACTGCAATCTTCTCTTATATCGATAATCCAAAGCGATACAAATAACAGAGCACTTCACCAATTTAGGTAGCAATTTTGACTGCACTGGAGATCCTAAAACATACATTAAGCTACACATTGTCAAAGCAATATGAGCTTTTAAAAGTATAAATAAAATATGGAACTGCAAATTATATAGTATTAAAACTAAATTAAGAATTTTCAATTCAAATGTTGTATCAATCCTAACATATGCCACAGAGTTGGAAAATGACTAAAGATATAGAAAGTAAGTTGAATGCATTTGAAAATAGATGTCTGTGGAAAATAATGAATATAAAATGGAACGAATTCAGGAGAAGTGATAAAATCAGAGAAATGTGTGATCGACCACTAGGGACAACTGTTATAAGAAAGAGAAGATGGAGATATGTTGGACATACCTTGAGAAAAAAACCGATCAAAGAATCACAAAGCAGACATTGAAGTGAGAAGTAAATGGTTAAAGGAAAGGACGCCTTAGGGAAACCCCAAAACTAACTTTACTGAGAGAGGCGAGAAATATTGGACTCAATTCCATAGAAGAGATTGAACGAGTTAACCAGGATAGAGCGGTATGGAGAAATTGCTTAGTTTAAGTTTGGAATATCTTCATTGCACTCCGGACATGTCCATAGGTGCTCCGATCTCTTTCGCAATATTTCCAACAGCATCCAGCGACTGAACGTACCAGTTCTATTTTAATTGATGAGCCGACTCGTATACCTGTTGTACTGTTCTTTTCTTGCCACACCAATCTTCAAACCCAGCTCCCACAATCTTGCAGTTGACGTGGATTGGTTTAGATGAAAATCTTCTCTGCGGCCACGCTCTATGAGGGCGTTCACGATGTCAGCTCTGTCCATTGGCTGGCCCTCTGATATAGCGGCAGAGCCAGCCAGTCTGTCTGCTCTCTCATCGCCAACGACACCCATGTGCCCCGGAACAAAGACAAGTGTAATTCTGCAAATTGTTGATGCCTGCAGTGATTCAGTCCATTGCCTGCGCACCGAACCATCCTCTACCTTGCGGATCATACTCAATGAGTCTCTCAGAATGCACGCATGAGTGTAGTTTTATGACTCTAGCCAGAGTAGTGCATTGGTCACCACCAGTACCTCCATTGTCATGCTGCTTGTTGTCATACTGAATGCACCAGTGGCTTCCTTGTCCATTCTGCCACATGAGCTTGCAGAGAAAGCCCATGCAGATTTTTCGTGACAAACTACCAATCCATCTGTGTAAATCACAACGTCGTCTGCATTGCAGTTTTCATTGATGATGGCTTTGACGTCTGCATTCAACGCCACGGGATTTCCTTCTCTGCAACCTTTGTCAAATTTAATGATGGTTGAAAAAGTGTTCCAGTATATTGGAGGCATCGGTATCCATTCTTCCCCATAGTCAATATTATTGAGCCCGAATACCAGCTGAACAGTATCTGCGGCACGGCCAACCCATGACTTGCCCGCTTTAACCGATTTCCACCACTGGTGCTGAGCAGCTTGTGCAATGGGTGATCCTTTTTAGCACTTATTTTGAGATAGGCACATTCTCTAGCTATCTTGAGTCTATACTACATGGTTGGAAAATCCAGGAGTAACCTCATTGCCACACAGGGTGTATCCCTTGTGCAACCGAGGATGATGCGCATAGCTTCGTTCTGTATTCTCTCCAGTCTTTCAATTTGCGTTTTGCTGACCCAAGCTTAAGGTGTGTCCACGTGCCGATGAGCTGAATGACTGCAGGAACAGTCAGTCTTTAACGTGGAAATGGATTCTCTGCCTGCACGGAGTTTGTGCATGTAGGTGGCGATCCTTCGGATTCTCAATAGCGTTTCAGCTATTCTAACTCTACACAGAATCTGAGAAATTGCTTGCATGCCGTATGTAACATATAATGGTACGATGGGTATACATAAGATTATCAATGACTTACCCATCATGCAACTCTGTTGTTGATATTTAATTAGTGTAACCTTGTACTAATTCTTGACAATTGTCTCTCTCTCTCTCTGATTGTTCTAGTGTGGTCAACAGTGGAGCATATCGCATTGTTAATGGTACATGTGCTCATGTGGACACAACGGAAAACACATTAAGGGACCTGGGAAAGTGTCCAAAATTAAACACTTTACAACCACGATGTCAGTACAATAATGCTGCAATGGTCATTGGACATTTTGCATTCCTTGTTGGGGCTATAATGTTATCATACCTATAACGAACAGGTGTGGCACCTGTAACAGAGAGGTGTGACTATAGCTATACTGTTGTCAAACCTGTAACAGACAGGTGTGACAATAGCTATACTGTTATCATACCTGTAAGGGACAGGTACCGTAACGAGGTGACTTGTATACGTTGTCAACCTGTAACAGACAGGTGTGACAATAGCTATACTGTTATCATACCTGTAACGGACAGGTGTGACAATTGCTATGTTGTTATCATACCTGTAATGGACAGGTGTGACAATTGCTATGTTGTTATCATACCTGTAATGGACAGGTGTGACAATAGCTGTACTGTTATCATACCTGTAATGGACATGTGTGACAATTGCTATGTTGTTATTATACCTGTAACGGACAGGTGTGACAATCAGCAGAAATATATTCTGGTTTAGTGTATGTCATTGTTTGTTATTGACATTTGTCTAGTGCATGCTAGAACTAAACATATTCTTCTTCTTGTTGTTGTTGTTGCTGTTGTTGTTGGCTACGGCTACTACCTGTTGATAAGACAGACTTATATACCAACAACAATTGTATAGATAATCTGTTATACAGCTTGTGTGCACAAATAATGTAGAAGTAAGTCCAAGAGTTTTTTTACTGCTAAAACTGTTGGTAGCATGTTAGTATAACAATATTTAGAGATAAGAGTTATAGAGATAGAGTTATATAGAGATGAAGATAGAGTTATAGAGATGGAGATAGAGTTATAGAAAGATGAAGATAGAGATGGAGATAGAGTGAGTTATAGAGATTGTAATAGAGTTATATAGAGATAGAATTATAAAGATGTAGACAGAGTTATGGAGATAGAGATGAAGATAGAGTTATAGAGATAGAGTTATGGAGATAGAGTTATAGAGATAGACCAGTATAAACACTAAGAAACCCTGGTTTTACACGCTGAGTTGTTCACACAATATATTTAATAGTATGACTCACATTAATAACACATTCATATTTTCTGTATTGCTCAAACTAAGATCATGCACATGATATATCAAACTAAGATCATGCATGATATATCAAACTAAGATCATGCATGATATATCAAACTAAGATCATGCATGATATATCAAACTAAGATCATGCATGATATATCAAACTAAGATCATGCACATGATATATCAAACTAAGATCATGCATGATATATCAAACTAAGATCATGCACATGATATATCAAACTAAGATCATGCATGATATATCAAACTAAGATCATGCATGATATATCAAACTAAGATCATGCACATGATATATCAAACTAAGATCATGCATGATATATCAAACTAAGATCATGCATGATATATCAAACTAAGATCATGCATGATATATCAAACTAAGATCATGCACATGATATATCAAACTAAGATCATGCATGATATATCAAACTAAGATCATGCACATGATATATCAAACTAAGATCATGCACATGATATATCAAACTAAGATCATGCATGATATATCAAACTAAGATCATGCATGATATATCAAACTAAGATCATGCATGATATATCAAACTAAGATCATGCATGATATATCAAACTAAGATCATGCATGATATATCAAACTAAGATCATGCATGATATATCAAACTAAGATCATGCATGATATATCAAACTAAGATCATGCATGATATATCAAACTAAGATCATGCATGATATATCAAACTAAGATCATGCACATGATATATCAAACTAAGATCATGCACATGATATATCAAACTAAGATCATGCATGATATATCAAACTAAGATCATGCACATGATATATCAAACTAAGATCATGCATGATATATCAAACTAAGATCATGACATGATATATAAACTAAGATCATGACATGATATATCAAACTAAGATCATGCATGATATATCAACTAAGATCCATCAGATATATCAAATAAGATCATGCATGATATATCAAACTAAGATCATGCATGATATATCAAACTAAGATCATGCATGATATATCAAACTAAGATCATGCATGATATATCAAACTAAGATCATGCACATGATATATCAAACTAAGATCATGCACATGATATATCAAACTAAGATCATGCACATGATATATCAAACTAAGATCATGCACATGATATATCAAACTAAGATCATGCACATGATATATCAAACTAAGATCATGCATGATATATCAAACTAAGATCATGCATGATATATCAAACTAAGATCATGCATGATATATGAAACTAAGATCATGCATGATATATCAAACTAAGATCATGCATGATATATCAAACTAAGATCATGCATGATATATCAAACTAAGATCATGCATGATATATCAAACTAAGATCATGCATGATATATCAAACTAAGATCATGCATGATATATGAAAATTTGTAGAAATGAAGACTTGTGTCTTTACATATTGTTGTCAAATCTATGTCATTATGAAATAATCATGACATTAAAACAAGGCATACAAACAATTTGAAATTTAAAAACAAAACGTTGTTGTGCACTCATAACAATAACATCTACTCTGTGGATATATGATGATGTTTATGAAGTGCACTCATCATAACAGTAACATCAGCTCTGTGGATATATGATGATGTTTATGAAGTGCACTCATCATAACAGTAACATCTGCTCTGCCGATAGATGATACTGCTGTTTACAAATGAGAGAAGAAGATGAAGAATCCATGTTGATTCATCTCATAGGAAATCTTTTTTTGTTTTTACTGCTTGCCAGTCTCACATACTGGTTTTGATATCAACACGAGGAAGACAGGAAGTTAATCCAGGTTTTTAAGCAACCTAAACATTAGAAATATTTCTAAAAATCGAAACATACTAAATCTAACATGAAGGTCTATTCAGTAGATCTGACATAAAAAGGCAACCCTCATTAGTTCTTCTATTCAGTAGATCTGCCATAAAAAGGCAACCCTCATTAGATCGTCTATTCAGTAGATCTGACATAAAAAGGCAACCCTCATTAGTTCTTCTATTCAATAGATCTGACATAAAAAGGCAACCCTCATTAGTTCTTCTATTCAATAGATCTGACATAAAAGGCAACCTCATTGGTTCTTCTATTCAGTAGATCTGAATAAAGGCAACCTCATTAGTTCTTCTATTCAATAGATCTACATAAAGGCAACCTCATTAGTTCTTCATTCAGTAGATCTGACATAAAAAGGCAACCCTCATTAGTTCTTCTATTCAATAGATCTGACATAAAAAGGCAACCCTCATTAGTTCTTCTATTCAGTAGATCTGACATAAAAAGGCAACCCTCATTGGTTCTTCTATTCAGTAGATCTGACATAAAAAGCAACCCTCATTAGTTCTTCTATTCAATAGATCTGACATAAAAAGGCAACCCTCCTTAGATCGTCTATTCAGTAGATCTGACGTAAAAAGCAACCTCATTAGTTCTATTCAGTAGATCTGCAGTAAAAACGTCCCTCCTTACATCTATTCAAGATGGCGGCCAAATGTTGTGTATAGTGACGGTGAACGTAAAATTCTGTTCTAATTCTGTACATGGGATTAAAAATATTCGCACAGAGTGCTCATATTCGATAGTTAAAACAGGATTACTGTGTTTCTGTGGTGTTTTATTTCCATTCTGGGTGGGATGCAGACGTATCGAGTTCGCGCCGTCACACGCATCACCGCCACAATGTTTTGAAAACATCGATCCGCTGCCTTTGTGGGACGGTTGTGCAGCAATCAAAGACTAGGGAATGCTAACCCGAAACAAATGCTTGCAGAATACGGATGCACCAGGCCGTAAGGCAAATAACTTGGTGCAACGACCCTCACAATGAGGAATGGGATAACGGATTCTACGGTCACCGATCTGTCTCGGGAGATTTAGCCACGCAGTAAGAATGCCGGACCTACCACCACGAGGGTGGCCAAAACTTACTGAGGTGGCCCACTTACACCAGCGTCCAAGACAAACGGTATTGGGAGCTGATAATCTGAGGCAGATGGCTGCCTTTATTAGAGAATCTGAAATCCCAATCTAGTGAGGGTGCAGAAGAAGAAGAAGATCTATTCAGTAGATCTGCAGTAAAAAGGAAGTTAATGTTATATATTTGTTGAATTGTTACTTTAGATATTTGTTGATATTATTGTTGTGCAGTTGTTAGCATACACAGACACACAAACTGTAACTATTGATGTTAGCATACCACACTCACACACACACTGTAACTATTGATGTTCTTATTTATTCATATTATCAACTAACTCTCTCTCTCTCCCTCTCTCTCTCTCTCTCTCTGTGTGGGTGTGAGAGAGAACAATTTTGTTTCTAATACAGTCTTGTGTTTGTAGCACATTCCCATCAACCATAATCTTTATGGTTATATCATTTCCATTTGGACACTCTATCATTCCATCTCTTGATTGTGACTGCCATGTTGCTAGACACTCTATCATTCCATCTCTTGATAGTGACTGCCATGTTGCTGGACACTCTATCATTCCATCTCTTGATAGTGACTGCCATGTTGCTGGACACTCTATCATTTCATCTCTTGATAGTGACTGCCATGTTGCTGGACACTCTATCATTCCATCTCTTGATAGTGACTGCCATGTTGCTGGACACTCTATCATTCCATCTCTTGATAGTGACTGCCATGTTGCTGGACACTCTATCATTTCATCTCTTGATTGTGACTGCCATGTTGCTGGACACTCTATCATTCCATCTCTTGATAGTGACTGCCATGTTGCTGGACACTCTATCATTTCATCTCTTGATTGTGACTGCCATGTTGCTAGACACTCTATCATTCCATCTCTTGATAGTGACTGCCATGTTGCTAGACACTCTATCATTCCATCTCTTGATAGTGACTGCCATGTTGCTAGACACTCTATCATTCCATCTCTTGATAGTGACTGCCATGTTGCTAGACACTCTATCATTCCATCTCTTGATAGTGACTGCCATGTTGCTGGACACTATCATTCCATCTCTGATAGTGATTGCATGTTGCTGGACACTCTATCATTCCATCTCTTGATAGTGACTGCCATGTTGCTGGACACTCTATCATTCCATCTCTTGATAGTGATTGCCATGTTGCTGGACACTCTATCATTTCATCTCTTGATAGTGACTGCCATGTTGCTGGACACTATCATTTCATCTCTGATAGTGACTGCCATGTTGCTGGACACTCTATCATTCCATCTCTTGATAGTGATTGCCATGTTGCTGGATACTCTATCATTCCATCTCTTGATAGTGATTGCCATGTTGCTGGACACTCTATCATTTCATCTCTTGATAGTGACTGCCATGTTGCTGGACACTCTATCATTCCATCTCTTGATAGTGATTGCCATGTTGCTGGACACTCTATCATTCCATCTCTTGATAGTGATTGCCATGTTGCTGGACACTCTATCATTCCATCTCTTGATAGTGATTGCCATGTTGCTGGACACTCTATCATTCCATCTCTTGATAGTGATTGCCATGTTGCTGGACACTCTATCATTCCATCTCTTGATAGTGATTGCCATGTTGCTGGACACTCTATCATTCCATCTCTTGATAGTGATTGCCATGTTGCTGGACACTCTATCATTTCATCTCTTGATAGTGACTGCCATGTTGCTGGACACTCTATCATTTCATCTCTTGATAGTGACTGCCATGTTGCTGGACACTCTATCATTCCATCTCTTGATAGTGACTGCCATGTTGCTGGACACTCTATCATTTCATCTCTTGATAGTGACTGCCATGTTGCTGGACACTATCATTCCATCTCTTGATAGTGACTGCCATGTTGCTGGACACTCTATCATTCCATCTCTTGATAGTGACTGCCATGTTGCTGGACACTCTATCATTCCATCTCTTGATAGTGAATGCCATGTTGCTGGACACTCTATCATTCCATCTCTTGATAGTGAATGCCATGTTGCTGGACACTCTATCATTCCATCTCTTGATAGTGACTGCCATGTTGCTGGACACTCTATCATTCCATCTCTTGATAGTGACTGCCATGTTGCTGGACACTATCATTCCATATCTTGATAGTGACTGCCATGTTGCTGGACACTCTATCATTCCATCTCTTGATAGTGATTGCCATGTTGCTGGACACTCTATCATTCCATCTCTTGATAGTGACTGCCATGTTGCTGGACACTCTATCATTTCATCTCTTGATAGTGACTGCCATGTTGCTGGACACTCTATCATTTCATCTCTTGATAGTGACTGCCATGTTGCTGGACACTCTATCATTCCATCTCTTGATAGTGACTGCCATGTTGCTGGACACTCTATCATTCCATCTCTTGATAGTGACTGCCATGTTGCTGGACACTCTATCATTCCATCTCTTGATAGTGACTGCCATGTTGCTGGACACTCTATCATTTCATCTCTTGATAGTGATTGCCATGTTGCTGGACACTCTATCATTCCATCTCTTGATAGTGATTGCTATGTTGCTAACTATCTGGACATTTTATAAACAAACAAACAAATAGCTTATAGTTTCACTGAGATGCTCTCTCTCTCTTGTAGATCATGGGGAATATTTCTAGAATATTTCTGACCATATGTTGCTACCAATTTAATAATTTCACAAATAATTGTTGCTATTTCACTCAAATCAAAGTTGTGAGAGTAGTTTTCTGTAGAAGAGATTAACATCGGACATAGTTCTAACTATTTGATAAAGATATTTATGTCAGGGGTTAAAGTTCAAGAAAACTGCAGTCAAAAAGGGGCTAAAGCTGAAGGATTGACTTCATTGTACCAGGTTTCCTCATATGTCTCTGTCAACAGATATGATATGTCTCTGTCAACAGATAAGATATGCCACCTACCGAGAGTGTCGACAGATAAGATATGCCAGCTACCGAGAGTATTGCACAAACTCTGAAGCTCCAGCAACAATCCTAGGAATCTCCAGAAGAAATTGTACATGTGACTCTGCCCGGGTTCAAACGTAGAACATTTAGACACTGACCGCAAATGTCTGAATCACTCCGTTATAGAGACTCCTTCTAGTCAATGTTTATTTAATTCAATAATTCAATGTCATTGTTTTCTAGTCAAATTAATATTTCTTTTTAAATTGAAATTCATTATTTGTAACAAATGATGACTAATAGTTCATATTTTAGTTATCGAATCCCAGGAATTATGAGTTTTCACCATTTTTCCTATATGTGGGTTGGGGAGAGTACCTGGCTTTCTTTTAGACCCAGAAACCTCCAACAACTCTAGGCGTGTGGTGCTATGCTTAGTATTGCAGAGACGCCTACTCAGGTAGGGTCTATCGGTCATCACTGCAGTATTCTCCCATTTCTAGCGCAGTAGAAGATCTAAACATATCACTTATTGATCACAGTGGAGATCTACATGTGATTATAGTCCAGAGAGCCACTTCCACAAGTGCTCTAGAACAACCACTCGTTGTGATATATGTGTGATGTTCGCTAGAGAGAGTACCGAGTGACAGCCTACATGATGACTGTTGTTTACAAGTATCAAGTACTTTATTGACCTTATATTATTGTTACACCTCGTACACTTAATGTTTAATATTTCTGACGTACTTATATTGTCACTTTAAAAATTTGAATTGTTTTATTCAACAAGTTCCATGTCTTTTTTTTTTACAATTATTTGGTAGTTTGTTGACTCTATTACTGTACTCTGTTGAATCATTCACTGGCTGTCTGAGATCTGTGTTTGTTGAATCCATTCACTGGCAGTCTCAGATCTTGTGTTTGACTCCATTCACTGCAGTCTCAGATTTGTGTTTGTTGATCCAGCTAGCCTGAATCTTGTGTTTTTGACTCCATTCACTGGTGTCTCTGAGCTTGTGTTTGACTCCATTCACTGGCAGTCTTGAATCTTGTGTTGTGAATCCATCTGCTAGCAGATCTGTGTTTGTGACTCATTCACGCTATCGAGATCTGTGTTTGTTGATCCATTCACTGGCTAGTCTCTGAGATCTTGTGTTTGTTGAATCCATTCACTGGCTAGTCTCTGAGATCTTGTGTTTGTTGACTCCATTCACTGGCTAGTCTCTGAGATCTTGTGTTTGTTGACTCCATTCACTGGCTAGTCTCTGAGATCTTGTGTTTGTTGACTCCATTCACTGGCTAGTCTCTGAGATCTTGTGTTTGTTGACTCCATTCACTGGCTAGTCTCTGAGATCTTGTGTTTGTTGACTCCATTCACTGGCTAGTCTATGAGATCTTGTGTTTGTGACTCATTCACTGGCTAGTTCTGAGATCTGTGTTTGATGTGATATCTAGTTTTACTTTTACATGTCTCATTATATTTACAAACTGTTTTCAGTTGATGACAATAAAAATTCCACATCAAAATTTGATCAGCACAAAAACGTTTGTTGTTTGTGTTTTCTTCAGACTTTATATATGCACTAATATTGTACATGAATTATTATTGTGTCGTCAACTGTTATGTGAACCATTATGTCAACTGTTATGTGAACCATTGTGTCAACTGTTATGTGAACCATTGTGTCAACTGTTATGTGAACAATTGTGTCAACTGTTATGTGAACCATTGTGTCAACTGTTATGTGAACAATTGTGTCAACTGTTATGTGAACCATTGGGTCAACTGTTATGTGAACTATTGTGTCAACTTATGTAAAATCAGTTCACAGTGATATGTTTGTTCTTATCAACCAAGTTAACCACTTGCTATGTGAATCAACCAAGTTAACCACTTGTTACGTGAATCAACCAAGTTAACCACTTGTTATTTGAGTTAACCACTTGTTATGTGAATCAACCGTTAACCACTTGCTATGTGAATCAACCAAATTAACCACTTGTTATGTCAAGTTAACCACTGGTTATGATCAGCATCATTTGCACCATTCTTCTTCTTTGATCGCTCCATATCAACCACTTGTTAACCACTCTGTGTGATTTGTATATAATCTGAGCCTAAGAGCGATTGCACGTTGTGCTAGTTATGCTGCCACAAGTAGGCCAGAACATCTGATTTCTGCTACGCTTGTTATTTACAAAGGTAGTTTACTAGTTCCTACATCGCAGTGGTACTATTCTTTGCTTCCTCTGAGGGCTCCGGCACCACACAGGTAAAGCAGTCGTTATGATCAGTATGATTTGCACCACGTACATGAGTATGTTGCTCACCTGTTAGGTTCCTATGACATTTAGGACAGGCACACCCAAATTTCTGCCAAAGGTGTTGCTTTTGTTTGCTTGACATGACAGTCCCAGATATCTTCTGTATATTCTGACACTGAATGTCGTTCACTAATTATTGGTCACTTCTCAGTCGCTCATAACATCTTGTATATGAACTGAGCCGAAGAACATGAGTAAACTGTGCCTTTTTTTTTAACGAGATGATACCATTCCGGGTAAGGAACACTCAACCATTTTGGGAGCATGTATTGTTTATGTTACCCCCAAGGAATTAGGAGTCTCTTTATTTTGTTTTCAATATAAGAGAAGACTGCAGTAAAACTAAGTAGCAACGGTGAAACACGTAAAAACAAAGTACTTTAGTTTTACAAAATACAATAACAATACACAGCGACGTTTCGACCAAAAGGTCTTTATCAAGCAGAGATTCAAGAGAGGTGAATAGGATATATACATCCGTGTATACCAGATCTAAATATCTTATGGGTATTCTTCATTCAGGAAACTGAGAATGATTGCCTGAAGTTACATGTTTCTATAACATTATAAAAAGGTATCAAAGGAGCATGCACAGAAGCTACACTGTAGCCTACGGAACATGCACAGAAGCTACACTGTAGCCTACGGAACATGCACAGAAGCTACACTGTAGCCTACGGAACATGGACAGAAGCTACACTGTAGCCTACGGAACATGCACAGAAGCTACACTGTAGCCTACGGAACATGGACAGAAGCTACACTGTAGCCTATGGAACATGCACAGAAGCTACACTGTAGCCTACAGCGATTAGTTGATAAATGCAACTTATGCATATATACACACACACACACATCTTGATGGTAGATGTGAACAAGAGATTAGGAAGAGAATTGGAATGGCAAAAAGTACATTCACTAACATGAGACGCATCACTACTAGCACTTAACACATTCACTAACATGAGCACGCTACTAACACATTCACTAACATGAGCACGCTACTAACACTTGCTTGCTAAACAGATGATAACTAATAAGCTAAAGATGACAATGATCAAGTGATATATTTACTGGATGTTTTGGTATAATTTATAAACATTAACAGACTCCAGAATTCAAATATCTCGGGAGTATATTCACATCAGATGGAAAGATGGACAGAGAAATCAAGACTAGATGCCAGAAGGCAAACGCAGTGACACACCAACTGTTACCACTATTAAAACATCCAAGCATTAACATGGCAGCCAAACGACAACTGATAAACTGCATATTTATTCCAACTCTCTGCTATCAGTGCCAAACATGGCCCTGACTAAGACACAAGAAAGAAAGATTACAACATGTGAAATGAGATGTCTACAAAAAGCTATCAACGTTACAAGGAGAGATAGAGTGCGAAACGAGAATATCAGAAGAATCGTTGGTACTATACCATGCATACAGTACATCGAGAAGCAAAGAATCAAGTGATTTGGCCATCTAATGAGAATGGAACCACATTTACTACCATCACGTGCCTATAATAATCGACACTCAGGGCGCAGAACACAGGGCAGGCCAAGAACACGATGGATAGATAACATCTCAGAATCCTGCGAAAGCATGGACTGACAACGTCAAGCGCAACACACCTGGCACAAGATAAAACTGACTCTCCCCATGCCGCTTCACGGCAAATGTGGTTACGGTAAGATAAGAACAATGAACAACCAAGTGGACGACAGAAGAATTCATGTCTTCAGGATGTGGATATTCTCATTCCAGAGACCTGATCACACTGGGAGGATCACCATTAAAGGAGGTGTACAGATTGACATATCTGGGAAGTGTTATCAACATTCAAGGTGGCACAGATGAAGATGTTACGGTTAGAATACAAAAAGCAAGATCAGCCTTTGCCATTCTGAAGAACATATGGAGTTCAAGAATGATCAGGAATAAAACTAAGATAATGATATTTAACTCAAATATCAAGGATCTTCTATATGGAGCTGCGACATGGGGAACAACTAAAGGTAACACCAAAAAGTTGCAGATATTCATCAATAGATGTCTGCGCAGGATACTCAATCTGCGATGGTATAACTGGACAACCAACAGGGAACTCTGGGATAGAGCAGGACAACGACAGGTGGAACAAGAGATAGAATGTGGCAATGGATATGACACACACTGAAGAAACCCAAAACAGTATCACGAGACAGGTTCTCCGATGGACACCCCCCACCCCCTTTCCGGGCAATAGAGGTAGGGGAAGGCCCAGGAACACCTGGAGATGGGAGTTGGAGACGGAATGCAAGAAAATGGAGAAAGAGTGGAGAGATCTGGAGAAGATGGCCTTGGATAGGCGGGCTTGGAAGACCTTGGTTACGGACCTATGCTTCCCTAGGGAGAAGAAGATGTGGATATACAGTAGTAGAATATGTTGTATTTCATGGACAGGAAAGTAGATGGATAAAAACGTTATAGAAAAACTATTTCATGGACAGAAAAGTAGATGGATAAAAAAGTTATAGAAAAACTATTTCAATAAGAAAGAAGGACTGCATGAAAAATAAATAAATACAATATTTCGGAGACATGAAGTGACATGATGCAGTGATCAAAGCATTATTACATGGATAAATTGTAGGAATGCAAACAAGAGGAAGATCAAGACACAAGTGATCATCAAGGCATTATTAGATGGATAAGTTGTAGGAATGCAAACAAGAGGAAGATCAAGACACAATTGATCATCAAGGCATTATTAGATGGATAAGTTCTAGGAATGCAAAGAGGAAGATCAAGACAAAGGGGATCATCAAGGCATTATTAGATAGATAAGGTGTAGGAGTGCAAGCAAGAGGAAGATCAAGACACAAGTGGGAGGGAAATATCGTCAAGAGATTATTGTCTGGTGCAAAAATGTCACCATCCTACATTAGGGATCCTAGACATTGTTACAGAGTTCGTGCACTGCAGCCGAGATCTTCCTGTTTAATATTAAAGTTCGTAGCAATGATGATGTTCCTATACTATTAATCAATTCTATCAATCAACAAGACACTCAGCAGACAGACTGCGTCAGGACAGCAGTCACTGCAGTCAAGACAGATGTTAAAGGTGCATTGCTTGTTAGTATGTTACACAGTTACAGCCAACCTTCGATGCGGAAACGACACTGCTGACGACAGCTAACGATGACATGTATATATTATAATATATGTAGGTATGTATGCCTGTATATTTGATTGTGTAGGCCTACATATGACAGATGTCCTAATGCACTCTAAACAAATGAACGATATTTATTTGTTATAAGTAGTTCATATTTTTAATGCAATGTCAAAGGTCAAAAGACCAAAACAAACGTCGGTGGCAGTCTCGGGGGCGTTGTTGTCACATGGAAGTTGATTTGTCAGTTTAAACATTTCTATTGTGTCATTTAATTGACAGCGGCTACACCCGAGCCGAACCTGTTTCCTGTTTGTTACGAAAAGATTTCATATTTAGGAAGGAAATTAAACACTAAAGGTAATGGTGAAAATGTACACATAGTCTTGTCATACATCTGTAGTACAGTAGACAGTTCAGTAAGACACTGTCTGTAGTAAACACTAAACACTGCATTCGAGTTTTTTTTTCATTTATAAATTAAAAAAATTGTATATGAAAGTATTTCCTGAAAGGAATTTATTTTAATTTACGAGATTGGATCCATAATTTCTGGACATAAACGAGCAGAGAGAGATTTCTGAACATAAAACAATTCATAACATTACTTTGTTTGTGTGTGATTTAACATCATGATTAAACTATGAATGCAAGAAAATGGCAACTGGCGAATATTAACAATATTAACATGTACCGATGAAGGCCACAGAGATGTTATTTTTTACCGAAGAATAATGAGAATCCCATGGCATGGACTGCTAAATGACTAATGTTGAGGTTTTGAATGAGGTCAAGACACAGAGAAAGCTTATCAATATAAGAAAGAAGCATTCATCATTTTTAGGGCATGTGATGAGGAGGGGAGGTTTAGAACACATCATTGTGACAACCGGTAAAATCGAGGGTAGACGAGACAGAGGAAGACAGAGAGAGAAAATTTTGGATAACCTAACTTCATGGCACGGTAGAGTGTCAACATCTGAGTTGATAGCAAACACCAAAGAATTATGAATATTTCATGATCGCCTACGCCAGCCGGCACGGCACCTGATGATGATTAATGTAGTGAGCGATTTCGTTGTTAAAGTATTACATCTAAATCTGAGGATGTTGCATATCAGAATCTCTTATCTAATTAACATATACACTGTAATTTGATGTTGCTATTTGTAATTGAAATTTGGTTATGTGTAATGATAATGTAATTCTGAATTGTGTCTTCTTTATTACATTCATTGCTACTTCATTTAGTAACAACTGGTTACAGTTACTGCCATAGATTATTTAGTAACAGCTGGTTACAGTTACTGCCATATATTATTTAGTAACAACTGGTTACAGTTACTGCCATAGATTATTATCTGTGTGGCAGCATTAATGTGTAAATTATACCACAAACAATGGTTATGGTAAGCGCCCTGTGTGACACATTCTCATTTGAAATATTGATGATAACAGGTATCCCACTTGTCAACAATATCATATGAGAAATGACATAAACATACAGAGTTAACTACAAACGATCGTCAATATCTTCCTGTACCAGTGATGCCCCCTGCCCTGATTGTGCACTATTTAAGGATGTCCCCCCAACCATAGTGGTGCACTCTCTGTCCCCTAACTCTAGTCGTGCACTCTGTCAGGATGTCCCCAACCCAAGTGGTGCACTCTGTCGGAATTTCCCTCAACCCTAGTAGTGCACTCTGTCAGGATGTCCCCCAACCCTAGTGATGCACTTTATCAGGATGTCCCCCAACCCTAATAGTGCACTCCATCAGGATGTCCCCCAACCCTAATAGTGCACTCTGTCAGGATGTCCCCCAACCCTAGTGATGCACTCTGTCAGGATGTCCCCCAGCCATAGTGGTGCACTCTGACAGGTTGTCCCCCAACTCTAGTAGTGCACTGTGACAGGTTGTCCCCCAACCCTAGCAGTGTGCTTTTATCAGGATATTGTTAGTTCTTATTTCAATGTTATTGTGCTACTGTTAATATAATTATTTTTGATTGACCCAGATATAAGCTACTGGATGATGACTTTTAGTTCCAGATTTCCTTTGCTAATAAGTTCTAGTTTTGTGGCACTGAACACATTTTACAAACAAGAAATAAATTCTGGACCAGTTTCACAAAGATATGTGGCATAGCTTTGTTTACAATACATTGATCTAATGAGCTACAACACTGTAGGACATGATAGCAACAGATCCAGAGAGGGACATGATAGCAACAGATCCAGAGAGGACATGTAAACAGATCAGAGGCATGTAACAACAGATCCACAGAGGGACATGATAGCAACACATCCGCAGAGGGACATAATAACAACAGATCCAGAGAGGGACATGATAACAACAGATCCAGAGAGGGACATGATAACAACAGATCCAGAGAGGAATATGATAACAACAGATCCACAGAGGGACATGATAACTACAGATCCAGAGAAGGACATGATAACAACAGATCCAGAGAGGGACATGATAACAACAGATCCAGAGAGGGACATGATAACAACAGATCCAGAGAGGGACATGATAACAACAGATCCAGAGAAGGGGCATGATAACAACAGATCCAGAGAGGGACATGATAACAACAGATCAGGGAAGGAAGACATTTATAGCAAATAAAGCTGTAAGACTTGGGAAGAAATATGTCTGTACATTTGTAAGAAATCATCTTTTGTTCTTGTCTAAACTTGCTTCAGTCAGTTATATTTTAAGTTAAATATAAAACTTAATTGATGTCGGTTCCATGACAGCGAGAGTTGGAAATAACTAATGATATAGAAAGTAAGTTGAATGCATTTGAAAATAGATGTCTGTGAAAAATAATGAACATAAAATGGGACAAATTCAGGAGAAGTAATGAAATCAGAGAAATGTCTGGTCAACCACTAGTAACAACTGTTATAAGAAAGAGAAGATGGAGATATATTGGGCATACTATGAGAAGAAATGATCAAAGAATCACAATGTGGGCATTGAAATGGGGGCAAGGGATTAAAGAAAGAAAGGACACCTTAGGGAAACCCTGAAACAAACTTTGCTGAGAGAGGCAAGAAATATCGGACTCAATTCCATAGAAGAGATTGAGCGAGTTGGCAAAAACAGAGAGGTATGGAGAAATTACTTGCAGGCCCTATGTAATATATAACAGTACGGCAGGAATATATATATAATTAAATATAAACACACTTATTTTACATACATAATTGTATGTTTATTATTATGTAAACTTGCCTTCCATCATGGGCATGCTCAGCAGTAGAAGACTTAGCTTCCATCATGGGCATGCTCAGCAGTAGAAGACTTAGATGGCTAGGTATGTGCAAAGAATGGACAATGGCCGCATTCCAAAACAAATGTTCTGTGAACTTTCGGAGGAGAAGAGGCACCAAGGCAGACCACTGCTCAGATATAAAACTTTCTTAGAAAAACTGGCTGATGATCGAGGTATATGGAAAACGAAAATTGTGCAAAATCCTTTTAAGAGAGACTTAGGGATGAGTTGAAAGACAAGAGAGACAAGTGAAAACTCTGAAGTGGTCACAGTGAAACACTTGCCTATTGACCATCTGTAAAGACGGAAAAGGCCATATATATATATATATATATATATATATATATTATATATTATAAGAAAACATATCTAGTGTGATTTATGTTGCAATCAACTGAAGATACTACTTGTTTCTAAGATAATGTAATAACAGTCGATGAAGCAACAATATTACGACTAGAATTTGAAATTAAAGATTGAGCAAGTCAGAAAAAAAGAAGCAAAGTCTTTGTGTATAACCAACATGCAAAAAGTCTTTGTGGACAGATAAACAATGTGTATAACCAACATGGAAAACTTCTTGAATTATTGTCATGCATACATTTTATCATCTGCTGACAACACATTGAGCGTCTTCAGGTCTGTCTGAAGTCAGACATTGTTGTGTCTGGTAATCACAAGTGTTTGAAATGTGGATTTACAATAAATTTATGTGTATTTTATTAAATCTAAAACAAATTCATAAAAGTTCTGGAAAAATTAGAAATGTGAAAATAATAATTGATGAGCATCATTCTATCTGGATGTAATTCTAATCTATCTTGCAAATTTTCATATTTTAACAAAAACATATTTAATATATTTTGAAATATCTTTTCTATTACAGATTTTTCTTTAGCATCCTGAATCAGCATTATCATGAGCTATTCCAGTGATGATAGCTTAGAATCACAGCGGAAAACAAAGGCAGCAATATCAGATTTTCAAACATGGGAGAAAGACAAGAAATATATAGTAAGTTCTTGTTTGTCAATCCGTTTATGTGTAGTTTTCTTGTTTGTCAATCCGTTTATGTGTAGTTTTCTTGTTCAATCTAAGATTTTTGAAATCTGACTTCACAAATTTGTCACTGTACAGGTCTATGATCATAAAAATATATTTCTCCCTACAATAACACAGTAAATGCTACATTCCACAAATTTTATTCTTTAAGTCACGCCAAAACCAGCCTGCCCATCATGTTCGTAGCGTGTAGGATGACAGGTGACAAGCCCCCTGTGAGCGCAGTTCAATTCTGCAGGCTGGCAAAAAAAACACAGGTTCTCCAGATTTACGGTGTTCGTGGCACCAAAGCAAAGAGTTCTGATGTCCATGGCACTGAGCCAAAGAGCTGAAAGCTCAAGTGCTTCTGGATCTAAAAAAAAGTCATGCCAACTTGTAAACTTGACCTCAGTGATGAATAAATTGTCTCTTTTCCTTCTTTCCAAGTGGTTTCTAAGTTTAACTTTGTTAATTTATATTAAACCTGGTTCAGTTTGGTGATAGATTTTCTTTTCCAATTTTGTTCACATCCCTGTTTTATATTTTAAATAAACTTAATATATTCCGACTTCTGTTCTGTAACTTATATTTAGTACCAGAAGTCATAAGTTACACTAGAAATTCTGACTGCAGATTTGACAGAAAGATAAGTTGCACTAGAATTGCTGACTGCAGATTTGACTGAAAGTTGCAGATGACTTCTGTGTTTGATTTTTCTAGTTAAATTTGTCATTATTTCTTGGAGTGACAGAGTCACAAATAATGAGGTATTGAAATATGCTGGGATTTATTGCATAGTTTCTTTATAAGCCAACACTTTATAAGATGATTGGGTTACCTGACCTGGGTGAATGATGACAGGATCCCCAAGAATATTCTAAATCTCAAATGGTTAAGAGTTGTGTTGCAGTCAAGTTCGTTTAGATCTGATGTTGCCTGGGGGATCACATAGATAACACATAGACAACATATTGAGAACATATTGCAACACATAGACAACATATTGAGAACACACAGACATTTAAGCTCCTAGAGGACACATAGATAACACACATAGAACATATCGAGAGCACACAGATAATATATTGAGAACATATGGGGAGAGCAGACGGTGAAGACAGGGTACTGCTTGAGAGCAAACAGTGTAGACAGGGTACTTACTGCTTGAGAGTAGACAGTGTAGACAGCAGTGGTGGCTCGTCAGTAAGGGCCAGTGGGGCCGGGCCCCACCAAAAATAATGTGTAACGTGTATTTATTAGTTAATAAATTAAAATATAACCTAACCCAAAACCATGATTTTTCCTGAAAATTTGAGTCTGGCCCCACCAACAAAAAGGATCACGAGCCGCCACTGGTAGACAGGGTACTTACTGCTTGAGAGCAGACAGTGAAGACATTGTACTGCATGAGAACAGACAGTGAAGACATTGCACTGCTTGAGAGCAGACAGTGAAGACAAGAGCACTGTTTGAGAGCAGACAGTGAAGACAGAGTACTGCTTGAGAGCAGACAGTGAAGACAGGGTACTTACTGTTTCAGAGCAGACAGGGTACTTACTGCTTGAGTGCAGACAGGGTAGACATGGTACTGCTTGAGAGCAGACAGTGTAGACATGGTACTGCTTGAGAGCAGACAGTGTAGACATGGTACTGCTTGAGAGCAGACAGTGAAGACATTGTACTGCTTGAGAGCAGACAGTGAACTTGTTGACTGAGAGACAATATGCCTATAAGTTGCTTAGTAGTTGTTAGTTGAATGAGAGACAATATGCCTAAGTTGTTTAGTAGTTGCTAGTTGACTGAGAGACAATGTGCCTATAAGTTGCTTAGTAGTTGTTAGTTGAATGAGAGACAATATGCCTATAAGTTGCTTAGTAGTTGTTAGTTGACTGAGAGACAATATGCCTATAAGTTGCTTAGTAGTTGTTTGTTGAATGAGAGACAATGTGCCTATAAGTTGTTTAGTAGTTGCTAGTTGAATGAGAGACAATGTGCCTATAAGTTGCTTAGTAGTTGCTTGTTGAATGAGAGACAATATGCCTATAAGTTGCTTAGTAGTTGCTTGTTGAATGAGAGACAATATGCCTATAAGTTGCTTAGTAGTTGCTTGTTGAATGAGAGACAATATGCCTATAAGTTGCTTAGTAGTTGCTTGTTGAATGAGAGACAATATGCCTATAAGTTGTTTAGTAGTTGCTAGTTGAATGAGAGACAATGTGCCTATAAGTTGTTTAGTAGTTGCTAGTTGAATGAGAGACAATATGCCTATAAGTTGTTTAGTAGTTGTTAGTTGAATGAGAGACAATATGCCTATAAGTTGCTTAGTAGTTGTTTGTTGAATGAGAGACAATAGGCCTATAAGTTGCTTAGTAGTTTTTAGTTGAATGAGAGACAATATGCCTATAAGTTGTTTAGTAGTTGTTAGTTGAATGAGAGACAATATGCCTATAAGTTGCTTAGTAGTTGCTAGTTGAATGAGAGACAATGTGCCTATAAGTTGTTTAGTAGTTGCTAGTTGAATGAGAAACAATGTGCCTATAAGTTGCTTAGTAGTTGCTTGTTGAATGAGAGACAATATGCCTATAAGTTGCTTAGTAGTTGCTTGTTGAATGAGAGACAATATGCCTATAAGTTGCTTAGTAGTTGCTTGTTGAATGAGAGACAATATGCCATAGTTGCTTAGTAGTTGCTTGTTGAATGAGAGACAATATGCCTATAAGTTGTTTAGTAGTTGCTTGTTGAATGAGAGACAATGTGCCTATAAGTTGTTTAGTAGTTGCTAGTTGAATGAGAGACAATATGCCTATAAGTTGTTTAGTAGTTGTTAGTTGAATGAGAGACAATATGCCTATAAGTTGCTTAGTAGTTGTTTGTTGAATGAGAGACAATAGGCCTATAAGTTGCTTAGTAGTTTTTAGTTGAATGAGAGACAATATGCCTATAAGTTGTTTAGTAGTTGTTAGTTGAATGAGAGACAATATGCCTATAAGTTGCTTAGTAGTTGCTAGTTGAATGAGAGACAATGTGCCTATAAGTTGTTTAGTAGTTGTTAGTTGAATGAGAGACAATATGCCTATAAGTTGTTTAGTAGTTGCTTGTTGAATGAGAGACAATATGCCTATAAGTTGTTTAGTAGTTGTTAGTTGAATAAGAGACAATATGCCTATAAGTTGTTTAGTAGTTGCTAGTTGAATGAGAGACAATATGCCTATAAGTTGCTTAGTAGTTGCTTGTTGAATGAGAGACAATATGCCTATAAGTTGTTTAGTAGTTGTTAGTTGAATGCGAGACTATATGCCTATAAGTTGCTTAGTAGTTGTTAGTTGAATGAGAGACAATATGCCTATAAGTTGCTTAGTAGTTGTTAGTTGAATGAGAGACAATATGCCTATAAGTTGCTTAGTAGTTGTTAGTTGAATGAGAGACAATATGCCTATAAGTTGTTTAGTAGTTGCTAGTTGAATGAGAGACAATACGCCTATAAGTTGTTTAGTAGTTGCTAGTTGAATGAGAGACAATATGCATATAAGTTGTTTAGTAGTTGTTAGTTGAATGAGAGACAAAGTGCCTATAAGTTGTTTAGTAGTTGCTAGTTGAATGAGAGACAATATGCCTATACGATGCTTAGTTGTTGTTTGTTGAATGAGAGACAATATGCATATAAGTTGCTTAGTAGTTGCTAGTTGAATGAGAGACAAAGTGCCTATAAGTTGTTTAGTAGTTGCTAGTTGAATGAGAGACAATATGCCTATAAGTTGTTTAGTAGTTGTTAGTTGAATGAGAGACAATATGCCTATACGATGCTTAGTAGTTGCTAGTTGAATGAGAGACAATATGCCTATATGATGCTTAGTAGTTGCTAGTTGAATGAGAGACAATATGCCTATAAGTTGTTTAGTAGTTGTTAGTTGAATGAGAGACAATATGCCTATAAGTTGTTTAGTAGTTGCTAGTTGAATGAGAGACAATATGCCTATAAGTTGTTTAGTAGTTGCTAGTTGAATGAGAGACAATATGCCTATAAGTTGCTTAGTAGTTGTTTGTTGAATGAGAGACAATATGCCTATAAGTTGTTTAGTAGTTGCTAGTTGAATGAGAGACAATATGCATATAAGTTGTTTAGTAGTTGTTAGTTGAATGAGAGACAAAGTGCCTATAAGTTGTTTAGTAGTTGCTAGTTGAATGAGAGACAATATGCCTATACGATGCTTAGTTGTTGTTTGTTGAATGAGAGACAATATGCCTATAAGTTGCTTAGTAGTTGCTAGTTGAATGAGAGACAAAGTGCCTATAAGTTGTTTAGTAGTTGCTAGTTGAATGAGAGACAATATGCCTATAAGTTGCTTATTAGTTGCTTGTTGAATAAGAGACAATATGCCTATAAGTTGCTTAGTAGTTGCTTGTTGAATGAAAGACAATATGCCTATAAGTTGCTTAGTAGTTGCTTGTTGAATGAGAGACAATATGCCTATAAGTTGTTTAGTAGTTGCTAGTTGAATGAGAGACAATATGCCTATAAGTTGCTTAGTAGTTGCTAGTTGACTGAGAGACAATATGCCTATAAGTTGTTTAGTAGTTGTTAGTTGAATGAGAGACAATATGCCTATAAGTGCTTAGTAGTTGCTAGTTGAATGAGAGACAATATGCCTATAAGTTGTTTAGTAGTTGCTAGTTGAATGAGAGACAATATGCCTATAAGTTGTTTAGTAGTTGTTTGTTGAATGAGAGACAATATGCCTATAAGTTGTTTAGTAGTTGCTAGTTGACTGAGAGACAATATGCCTATAAGTTGTTTAGTAGTTGCTAGTTGAATGAGAGACAATATGCCTATAAGTTGTTTAGTAGTTGCTAGTTGAATGAGAGACAATATGCCTATAAGTTGTTTAGTAGTTGCTAGTTGACTGAGAGACAATATGCATATAAGTTGCTTAGTAGTTGCTTGTTGAATGAGAGACAATATGCCTATAAGTTGCTTAGTAGTTGTTAGTTGAATTAGAGACAATATGCCTATACGATGCTTAGTTGTTGTTTGTTGAATGAGAGACAATATGCCTATAAGTTGCTTAGTAGTTGTTTGTTGAATGAGAGACAATATGCCTATAAGTTGTTTAGTAGTTGCTAGTTGAATGAGAGACAATATGCCTATAAGTTGTTTAGTAGTTGCTAGTTGAATGAGAGACAATATGCCTATAGTTGTTTAGTAGTTGCTAGTTGACTGAGAGACAATATGCCTATAAGTTGTTTAGTAGTTGCTAGTTGAATGAGAGACAATATGCCTATAAGTTGTTTAGTAGTTGTTAGTTGAATGAGAGACAATATGCCTATAAGTTGTTTAGTAGTTGCTAGTTGAATGAGAGACAATATGCCTATAAGTTGTTTAGTAGTTGCTAGTTGAATGAGAGACAATATGCCTATAAGTTGCTTAGTAGTTGTTAGTTGAATGAGAGACAATATGCCTATAAGTTGTTTAGTAGTTGCTAGTTGACTGAGAGACAATATGCCTATAAGTTGTTTAGTAGTTGCTTGTTGAATGAGAGACAATATGCCTATAAATTGTTTAGTAGTTGCTAGTTGACTGAGAGACAATATGCCTATAAGTTGTTTAGTAGTTGTTAGTTGAATAAGAGACAATATGCCTATAAGTTGCTTAGTAGTTGCTAGTTGACTGAGAGACAATATGCCTATAAGTTGTTTAGTAGTTGCTAGTTGACTGAGAGACAATATGCCTATAAGTTGCTTAGTAGTTGTTAGTTGAATGAGAGACAATATGCCTATAAGTTGCTTAGTAGTTGTTTGTTGAATGAGAGACAATATGCCTATAAGTTGCTTAGTAGTTGTTAGTTGAATGAGAGACAATATGCCTATAAGTTGCTTAGTAGTTGTTAGTTGAATGAGAGACAATATGCCTATAAGTTGTTTAGTAGTTGCTAGTTGACTGAGAGACAATATGCCTATAAGTTGTTTAGTAGTTGCTAGTTGACTGAGAGACAATATGCCTATAAGTTGCTTAGTAGTTGTTAGTTGAATGAGAGACAATATGCCTATAAGTTGTTTAGTAGTTGCTAGTTGACTGAGAGACAATATGCCTATAAGTTGTTTAGTAGTTGTTAGTTAATGAGAGACAATATGCCTATAAGTTGTTTAGTAGTTGCTAGTTGAATGAGAGACAATATGCCTATAAGTTGCTTAGTAGTTGCTTGTTGAATGAGAGACAATATGCCTATAAGTTGCTTAGTAGTTGTTAGTTGAATGAGAGACAATATGCCTATAAGTTGCTTAGTAGTTGTTAGTTGACTGAGAGACAATATGCCTATAAGTTGCTTAGTAGTTGTTTGTTGAATGAGAGACAATATGCCTATAAGTTGTTTAGTAGTTGTTAGTTGAATGAGAGACAATATGCCTATAAGTTGCTTAGTAGTTGCTTGTTGAATTAGAGACAATGTGCCTATAAGTTGCTTAGTAGTTGCTTGTTGAATGAGAGACAAAGTGCCTATAAGTTGTTTAGTAGTTGCTAGTTGAATGAGAGACAATATGCCTATAAGTTGTTTAGTAGTTGTTAGTTGAATGAGAGACAATATGCCTATAAGTTGTTTAGTAGTTGTTAGTTGAATGAGAGACAATATGCCTATAAGTTGCTTAGTAGTTGCTAGTTGAATGAGAGACAATATGCCTATAAGTTGTTTAGTAGTTGTTAGTTGAATGAGAGACAATATGCCTATAAGTTGCTTAGTAGTTGTTAGTTGACTGAGAGACAATATGCCTATAAGTTGCTTAGTAGTTGTTAGTTGAATGAGAGACAATATGCCTATAAGTTGCTTAGTAGTTGTTTGTTGAATGAGAGACAATATGCCTATAAGTTGCTTAGTAGTTGTTAGTTGAATGAGAGACAATATGCCTATAAGTTGCTTAGTAGTTGTTAGTTGAATGAGAGACAATATGCCTATAAGTTGTTTAGTAGTTGCTAGTTGACTGAGAGACAATATGCCTATAAGTTGTTTAGTAGTTGCTAGTTGACTGAGAGACAATATGCCTATAAGTTGCTTAGTAGTTGTTAGTTGAATGAGAGACAATATGCCTATAAGTTGTTTAGTAGTTGCTAGTTGACTGAGAGACAATATGCCTATAAGTTGTTTAGTAGTTGTTAGTTGAATGAGAGACAATATGCCTATAAGTTGTTTAGTAGTTGCTAGTTGAATGAGAGACAATATGCCTATAAGTTGCTTAGTAGTTGCTTGTTGAATGAGAGACAATATGCCTATAAGTTGTTTAGTAGTTGTTAGTTGAATGAGAGACAATATGCCTATAAGTTGCTTAGTAGTTGTTAGTTGACTGAGAGACAATATGCCTATAAGTTGCTTAGTAGTTGTTTGTTGAATGAGAGACAATATGCCTATAAGTTGTTTAGTAGTTGTTAGTTGAATGAGAGACAATATGCCTATAAGTTGCTTAGTAGTTGCTTGTTGAATTAGAGACAATGTGCCTATAAGTTGCTTAGTAGTTGCTTGTTGAATGAGAGACAAAGTGCCTATAAGTTGTTTAGTAGTTGCTAGTTGAATGAGAGACAATATGCCTATAAGTTGTTTAGTAGTTGTTAGTTGAATGAGAGACAATATGCCTATAAGTTGTTTAGTAGTTGTTAGTTGAATGAGAGACAATATGCCTATAAGTTGCTTAGTAGTTGCTAGTTGAATGAGAGACAATATGCCTATAAGTTGTTTAGTAGTTGTTAGTTGAATGAGAGACAATATGCCTATAAGTTGCTTAGTAGTTGCTAGTTGAATGAGAGACAATATGCCATAAGTTTAGTAGTTGCTTGTTGAATGAGAGACAATATGCCTATAAGTTGTTTAGTAGTTGTTAGTTGAATGAGAGACAATATGCCTATAAGTTGCTTAGTATTTGTTAGTTGAATGAGAGACAATATGCCTATAAGTTGTTTAGTAGTTGCTAGTTGAATGAGAGACAATATGCCTATAAGTTGCTTATTAGTTGTTAGTTGAATGAGAGACAATATGCCTATAAGTTGCTTAGTAGTTGCTTGTTGAATGAGAGACAATATGCCTATAAATTGTTTAGTAGTTGCTAGTTGACTGAGAGACAATATGCCTATAAGTTGTTTAGTAGTTGTTAGTTGAATGAGAGACAATATGCCTATAAGTTGTTTAGTAGTTGCTAGTTGACTGAGAGACAATATGCCTATAAGTTGTTTAGTAGTTGCTAGTTGACTGAGAGACAATATGCCTATAAGTTGTTTAGTAGTTGTTAGTTGAATGAGAGACAATATGCCTATAAGTTGCTTAGTAGTTGTTTGTTGAATGAGAGACAATATGCCTATAAGTTGCTTAGTAGTTGTTAGTTGAATGAGAGACAATATGCCTATAAGTTGCTTAGTAGTTGTTAGTTGAATGAGAGACAATATGCCTATAAGTTGTTTAGTAGTTGCTAGTTGACTGAGAGACAATATGCCTATAAGTTGTTTAGTAGTTGCTAGTTGACTGAGAGACAATATGCCTATAAGTTGCTTAGTAGTTGTTAGTTGAATGAGAGACAATATGCCTATAAGTTGTTTAGTAGTTGCTAGTTGACTGAGAGACAATATGCCTATAAGTTGTTTAGTAGTTGTTAGTTAATGAGAGACAATATGCCTATAAGTTGTTTAGTAGTTGCTAGTTGAATGAGAGACAATATGCCTATAAGTTGCTTAGTAGTTGCTTGTTGAATGAGAGACAATATGCCTATAAGTTGCTTAGTAGTTGTTAGTTGAATGAGAGACAATATGCCTATAAGTTGCTTAGTAGTTGTTAGTTGACTGAGAGACAATATGCCTATAAGTTGCTTAGTAGTTGTTTGTTGAATGAGAGACAATATGCCTATAAGTTGTTTAGTAGTTGTTAGTTGAATGAGAGACAATATGCCTATAAGTTGCTTAGTAGTTGCTTGTTGAATTAGAGACAATGTGCCTATAAGTTGCTTAGTAGTTGCTTGTTGAATGAGAGACAAAGTGCCTATAAGTTGTTTAGTAGTTGCTAGTTGAATGAGAGACAATATGCCTATAAGTTGTTTAGTAGTTGTTAGTTGAATGAGAGACAATATGCCTATAAGTTGTTTAGTAGTTGTTAGTTGAATGAGAGACAATATGCCTATAAGTTGCTTAGTAGTTGCTAGTTGAATGAGAGACAATATGCCTATAAGTTGTTTAGTAGTTGTTAGTTGAATGAGAGACAATATGCCTATAAGTTGCTTAGTAGTTGCTAGTTGACTGAGAGACAATATGCCTATAAGTTGCTTAGTAGTTGTTAGTTGAATGAGAGACAATATGCCTATAAGTGTTAGTAGTTGTTTGTTGAATGAGAGACAATATGCCTATAAGTTGCTTAGTAGTTGTTAGTTGAATGAGAGACAATATGCCTATAAGTTGCTTAGTAGTTGTTAGTTGAATGAGAGACAATATGCCTATAAGTTGTTTAGTAGTTGCTAGTTGACTGAGAGACAATATGCCTATAAGTTGTTTAGTAGTTGCTAGTTGACTGAGAGACAATATGCCTATAAGTTGCTTAGTAGTTGTTAGTTGAATGAGAGACAATATGCCTATAAGTTGTTTAGTAGTTGCTAGTTGACTGAGAGACAATATGCCTATAAGTTGTTTAGTAGTTGTTAGTTGAATGAGAGACAATATGCCTATAAGTTGTTTAGTAGTTGCTAGTTGAATGAGAGACAATATGCCTATAAGTTGCTTAGTAGTTGCTTGTTGAATGAGAGACAATATGCCTATAAGTTGTTTAGTAGTTGTTAGTTGAATGAGAGACAATATGCCTATAAGTTGTTTAGTAGTTGTTAGTTGACTGAGAGACAATATGCCTATAAGTTGCTTAGTAGTTGTTTGTTGAATGAGAGACAATATGCCTATAAGTTGTTTAGTAGTTGTTAGTTGAATGAGAGACAATATGCCTATAAGTTGCTTAGTAGTTGCTTGTTGAATTAGAGACAATGTGCCTATAAGTTGCTTAGTAGTTGCTTGTTGAATGAGAGACAAAGTGCCTATAAGTTGTTTAGTAGTTGCTAGTTGAATGAGAGACAATATGCCTATAAGTTGTTTAGTAGTTGTTAGTTGAATGAGAGACAATATGCCTATAAGTTGTTTAGTAGTTGTTAGTTGAATGAGAGACAATATGCCTATAAGTTGCTTAGTAGTTGCTAGTTGAATGAGAGACAATATGCCTATAAGTTGTTTAGTAGTTGTTAGTTGAATGAGAGACAATATGCCTATAAGTTGCTTAGTAGTTGCTAGTTGAATGAGAGACAATATGCCTATAAGTTGCTTAGTAGTTGCTTGTTGAATGAGAGACAATATGCCTATAAGTTGTTTAGTAGTTGTTAGTTGAATGAGAGACAATATGCCTATAAGTTGCTTAGATTTGTTAGTTGAATGAGAGACAATATGCCTATAAGTTGTTTAGTAGTTGTTAGTTGAATGAGAGACAATATGCCTATAAGTTGCTTATTAGTTGTTAGTTGAATGAGAGACAATATGCCTATAAGTTGCTTAGTAGTTGCTTGTTGAATGAGAGACAATAGGCCTATAAGTTGCTTAGTAGTTGTTAGTTGAATGAGAGACAATATGCCTATAAGTTGCTTAGTAGTTGTTAGTTGACTGAGAGACAATATGCCTATAAGTTGCTTTGTAGTTGTTAGTTGAATGAGAGACAATATGCCTATAAGTTGCTTAGTAGTTGCTAGTTGAATGAGAGACAATATGCCTATAAGTCTATAAGTTGCTTAGTAGTTGCTAGTTGAATGAGAGACAATATGCCTATAAGTTACTTAGTAGTTGCTAGTTGAATGAGAGACAATATGCCTATAAGTTGCTTAGTAGTTGCTAGTTGAATGAGAGACAATATGCCATACGATGCTTAGTTGTTGTTTGTTGAATGAGAGACAATATGCCTATAAGTTGCTTAGTAGTTGTTAGTTGAATGAGAGACAATCATGCCTCATAAGTTGATTAGTAGTTGCTAGTTGACTGAGAGACAATATGCCTATAAGTTGCTTAGTAGTTGCTAGTTGACTGAGAGACAATATGCCTATAAGTTGCTTAGTAGTTGTTAGTTGAATGAGAGACAATATGCCTATAAGTTGCTTAGTAGTTGCTTGTTGACTGAGAGACAATGTGCCTATAAGTTGCTTAGTAGTTGCTAGTTGAATGAGAGACAATATGCCTATAAGTTGCTTTGTAGTTGTTAGTTGAATGAGAGACAATATGCCTATAAGTTGTTTAGTAGTTGCTAGTTGAATGAGAGACAATATGCCTATAAGTTGTTTAGTAGTTGTTAGTTGAATGAGAGACAATATGCCTATAAGTTGTTTAGTAGTTGTTAGTTGAATAAGAGACAATATGCCTATAAGTTGCTTAGTAGTTGCTAGTTGAATGAGAGACAATATGCCTATAAGTTGTTTAGTAGTTGTTAGTTGAATGAGAGACAATATGCCTATAAGTTGCTTAGTAGTTGCTAGTTGAATGAGAGACAATATGCCTATAAGTTGCTTAGTAGTTGCTTGTTGAATGAGAGACAATATGCCTATAAGTTGTTTAGTAGTTGTTAGTTGAATGAGAGACAATATGCCTATAAGTTGCTTAGTATTTGTTAGTTGAATGAGAGACAATATGCCTATAAGTTGTTTAGTAGTTGTTAGTTGAATGAGAGACAATATGCCTATAAGTTGCTTATTAGTTGTTAGTTGAATGAGAGACAATATGCCTATAAGTTGCTTAGTAGTTGCTTGTTGAATGAGAGACAATAGGCCTATAAGTTGCTTAGTAGTTGTTAGTTGAATGAGAGACAATATGCCTATAAGTTGCTTAGTAGTTGTTAGTTGACTGAGAGACAATATGCCTATAAGTTGCTTTGTAGTTGTTAGTTGAATGAGAGACAATATGCCTATAAGTTGCTTAGTAGTTGCTAGTTGAATGAGAGACAATATGCCTATAAGTCTATAAGTTGCTTAGTAGTTGCTAGTTGAATGAGAGACAATATGCCTATAAGTTACTTAGTAGTTGCTAGTTGACTGAGAGACAATATGCCTATAAGTTGTTTAGTAGTTGCTAGTTGAATGAGAGACAATATGCCTATAAGTTGTTTAGTAGTTGTTAGTTGAATGAGAGACAATATGCCTATAAGTTGCTTAGTAGTTGTTAGTTGACTGAGAGACAATATGCCTATAAGTTGTTTAGTAGTTGTTAGTTGAATGAGAGACAAATGCCATAAGTTGTTTAGTAGTTGTTAGTTGAATGAGAGACAATATGCCTATAAGTTGCTTAGTAGTTGCTTGTTGAATTAGAGACAATGTGCCTATAAGTTGCTTAGTAGTTGCTTGTTGAATGAGAGACAAAGTGCCTATAAGTTGTTTAGTAGTTGCTAGTTGAATGAGAACAATATGCCTATAAGTTGTTTTAGTAGTTGTTAGTTGAATGAGAGACAATATGCCTATAAGTTGTTTAGTAGTTGTTAGTTGAATGAGAGACAATATGCCTATAAGTTGCTTAGTAGTTGCTAGTTGAATGAGAGACAATATGCCTATAAGTTGTTTAGTAGTTGTTAGTTGAATGAGAGACAATATGCCTATAAGTTGCTTTGTAGTTGCTAGTTGAATGAGAGACAATATGCCTATAAGTTGCTTAGTAGTTGCTTGTTGAATGAGAGACAATATGCCTATAAGTTGTTTAGTAGTTGTTAGTTGAATGAGAGACAATATGCCTATAAGTTGTTTAGTATTTGTTAGTTGAATGAGAGACAATATGCCTATAAGTTGTTTAGTAGTTGTTAGTTGAATGAGAGACAATATGCCTATAAGTTGCTTATTAGTTGTTAGTTGAATGAGAGACAATATGCCTATAAGTTGCTTAGTAGTTGCTTGTTGAATGAGAGACAATAGGCCTATAAGTTGCTTAGTAGTTGTTAGTTGAATGAGAGACAATATGCCTATAAGTTGCTTAGTAGTTGTTAGTTGACTGAGAGACAATATGCTCATAAGTTGCTTTGTAGTTGTTAGTTGAATGAGAGACAATATGCCTATAAGTTGTTTAGTAGTTGCTAGTTGAATGAGAGACAATATGCCTATAAGTCTATAAGTTGCTTAGTAGTTGCTAGTTGAATGAGAGACAATATGCCTATAAGTTACTTAGTAGTTGCTAGTTGACTGAGAGACAATATGCCTATAAGTTGTTTAGTAGTTGCTAGTTGAATGAGAGACAATATGCCTATAAGTTGCTTAGTAGTTGCTAGTTGAATGAGAGACAATATGCCTATACGATGCTTAGTTGTTGTTTGTTGAATGAGAGACAATATGCCTATAAGTTGCTTAGTAGTTGTTAGTTGAATGAGAGACAATATGCCTATAAGTTGATTAGTAGTTGCTAGTTGACTGAGAGACAATATGCCTATAAGTTGCTTAGTAGTTGCTAGTTGACTGAGAGACAATATGCCTATAAGTTGCTTAGTAGTTGTTAGTTGAATGAGAGACAATATGCCTATAAGTTGCTTAGTAGTTGCTTGTTGACTGAGAGACAATGTGCCTATAAGTTGCTTAGTAGTTGCTAGTTGAATGAGAGACAATATGCCTATAAGTTGCTTTGTAGTTGTTAGTTGAATGAGAGACAATATGCCTATAAGTTGCTTAGTAGTTGTTAGTTGAATGAGAGACAATATGCCTATAAGTTGTTTAGTAGTTGCTAGTTGACTGAGAGACAATGTGCCTATAAGTTGCTTAGTAGTTGCTAGTTGACTGAGAGACAATGTGCCTATAAGTTGCTTAGTAGTTGCTAGTTGACTGAGAGACAATGTGCCTATAAGTTGCTTAGTAGTTGCTAGTTGAATGAGAGACAATATGCCTATAAGTTGTTTAGTAGTTCCTAGTTGACTGAGAGACAATATGCATATAAGTTGTTTAGTAGTTGTTAGTTGAATGAGAGACAATATGCCTATAAGTTGTTTAGTAGTTGCTTGTTGAATGAGAGACAATATGCCTATAAGTTGTTTAGTAGTTGCTAGTTGACTGAGAGACAATATGCCTATAAGTTGCTTAGTAGTTGTTAGTTGACTGAGAGACAATATGCCTATAAGTTGCTTAGTAGTTGTTAGTTGAATGAGAGACAATATGCCTATAAGTTGCTTAGTAGTTGCTTGTTGACTGAGAGACAATGTGCCTATAAGTTGCTTAGTAGTTGCTAGTTGAATGAGAGACAATATGCCTATAAGTTGCTTTGTAGTTGTTAGTTGAATGAGAGACAATATGCCTATAAGTTGCTTAGTAGTTGTTAGTTGAATGAGAGACAATATGCCTATAAGTTGTTTAGTAGTTGCTAGTTGACTGAGAGACAATGTGCCTATAAGTTGCTTAGTAGTTGCTAGTTGACTGAGAGACAATGTGCCTATAAGTTGTTTAGTAGTTGCTAGTTGACTGAGAGACAATGTGCCTATAAGTTGCTTAGTAGTTGCTAGTTGAATGAGAGACAATATGCATATACGATGCTTAGTTGTTATTTGTTGAATGAGAGACAATATGCCTATAAGTTGCTTAGTAGTTGCTTGTTGAATGAGAGACAATATGCCTATAAGTTGTTTAGTAGTTGCTAGTTGAATGAGAGACAATATGCCTATAAGTTGTTTAGTAGTTGCTAGTTGACTGAGAGACAATATGCCTATAAGTTGCTTAGTAGTTGCTTGTTGAATGAGAGACAATATGCATGTAAGTTGCTTAGTAGTTGCTTGTTGAATGAGAGACAATATGCCTTTAAGTTGCTTAGTAGTTGCTTGTTGAATGAGAGACACAGTAATGCTTGTATACACCGTCTATTTATTGATCATATTCATTCCAAGGCAGTGGAAAAGCATATATGTGCTTTTGAATATAAGTGTTACAGAAGAGTACTCCGTATATCTTGGACAGAGAAGAGAACAAATAGATCTATCCAGAAAAACTTAAAATCAAAGAAAACTGGCTGATGCTACAAATAAGAAAGAGAAAATTGAGGTATTTTAGGCATATAAAAAGAATTGAAGGGCTGGAGAAGACCATCATGGAAGGAGACATACCGACAAAGAGGAGAAGAGGAAAGCCATGGAGAAGATACCACAGAGAAGATGGATTCATGATGTAACTGATGGTTTAAACATGACGGCTGCAGAGACGGAATAACTGGCCTATGAGAGAGAGAAATTCTGAAGGACTGTTAGGGTGGCAAAGTTCTATTCAGGGACAAACTATTTGATGATTATTCATTGTTTGCGTTGCTTCCCCTGGTGCTCTAACAACAAACTTCTTATTCTCATCTGACTTTTGCTAATAACTGCCATTTTAGAGGAAGGTCAAAGGCGACCAAAGATTAAGCTACCAACATGAAATATTTGCATGCAGATGACTGATAACTAGGTACTAAACACATTTGCATGCAGATGACTGATAACTAGGTACTAAACACATTTGCATGCAGATGACTGATAACTAGGTACTAAACACATTTGCATGCAGATGACTGATAACTAGGTACTAAACACATTTGCATGCAGATGACTGATAACTAGGTACTAAACACATTTACATGTAGATGACTGATAACTAGGTACTAAACACATTTGCATGCATATGACTGATAACTAGGTACTAAACACATTTGCATGCAGATGACTGATAACTAGGTACTAAACACATTTGCATGCAGATGACTGATAACTAGGTACTAAACACATTTGCATGCAGATGACTAATAACTAGGTACTAAACACATTTGCATGTAGATGACTGATAACTAGGTACTAAACACATTTGCATGCAGATGACTGATAACTAGGTACTAAACACATTTGCATGCAGATGACTGATAACTAGGTACTAAACACATTTGCAAAATCAAAATGTTTTATAAATTGCAAACCCGCACGAAATGGAAGATAATTATGTATTAAAGTGTAGAATAGTATTTCATGAGTTATTTCCCTTATACTTTTAGGGTTTTTTAAAATGAAAATGAAATGAAAAAAAAAGATGCAACATATATTGTACCAATGTCTTCTTGGACCATTCTCTGCAACACATATTGTACCAATGTCTTCTTGGACCATTCTCTGCAACACATATTGTACCAATGTCTTCGTGGACCATCCTCTGCAACACATTTAAAACCAATGATAATAACAATGACTTGATGATAATAAGAGAAAACAAAGATGGACAGATTTCTTTTGTTGACATAAACATTGAGGAAGGGAGGGGAGGAGGAAGTCGAGGCCTGATTGTTAGCTTAAATAAGTGAATTTATATTCAAAGAAGTTTCCAAACTTGATTTATGATTTAATTCATTAACACAACTGTAGTCAGGTGATTAAACTTATGGCAGGATGTTATATTTGCACCAGAGTTTCCAAACTTCATCGTTCAAATAAGGTTAATCTTCTAACTCATGACTTTGTCAGTCAGGTGCACTAATCCAAATATGGCAGGCGTATGTGGGATGACAGAACGAATATTCATACAGTAACAATAAAGGTGTCAGATGCACAACATATGTTTGTCGTCTAAAATAACTCATGTGTAGTATGTTTATCGTCTAAAGTAACATGTGTAGTGTGTTTGTCGTCTAAAGTAACTCATGTGTAGTATGTTTATCGTCTAAAGTAACATGTGTAGTGTGTTTGTCGTCTAAAGTAACTCATGTGTAGTATGTTTATCGTCTAAAGTAACATGTGTAGTGTGTTTGTCGTCTAAAGAAACACATGTGTAGTGTGTTTGTCTGTCTAAGAACACATGTGTAGTGTGTTTGTGTCTAAAGTAACACATGTGTAGTGTTTGTTGTCTAAAGTAACACATGTGTAGTGTGTTTGTCGTCTAAAGTAACACATGTGTAGTGTGTTTGTTGTCTAAAGTAACACATGTGTAGTGGTGAATTAAACATAAGTAAAACACGTGTAGTATTAACTAATGAACTTCTGCCCCAGTGTGAAGCTCTGCCCCACCCCGCCCCCTCCGTATGCAGCAACATGTGATGAAAATATTGTAAACTGATACTTTATTCAAATTCTCAATGATAAATCAATATTTGCTGGTCAACTTGATTATTTCTCCAACATCAGTGTGAATATCGTCTGTATAATTGTGTGACCATACCGATCTCATTCTATACTACGTATGTCATGGCGTATACCGATCTCATTCTATACTACGTATGTCATGGCGTATACCGATCTCATTCTATACTACGTATGTCATGGCGTATACCGATCTCATTCTATACTACGTATGTCATGGCGTATACCGGTCTCATTCTATACTACGTATGTCATGGCGCATACCGGTCTCATTCTATACTACGTATGTCATGGCGCATACCGATCTCATTCTATACTACGTATGTCATGGCGCATACCGATCTCATTCTATACTACGTATGTCAGGCGCATATCGATCTCATTCTATACTACGTATGTCATAGCTATACTGATCTCATTCTATACTACGTATGTCAGCGCGTATACCGATCTCATTCTATACTACGTATGTCATGGCGCATACCGATCTCATTCTATACTACGTATGTCATGGCGTATACCGATCTCATTCTATACTACGTATGTCATGGCGTATACCGATCTCATTCTATACACGTATGTCATGCGCATACCGATCTCATTCTATACTACGTATGTCATGGCGCATACCGATCTCATTCTATACTACGTATGTCATGGCGCATACCGATCTCATTCTATACTACGTATGTCATGGCGCATACCGGTCTCATTCTATACTACGTATGTCATGGCGGCAACGGAGTCACTGATATCTCCACACTTCTAGATATATCGTTCTATATCTGTTTCTTGGGGATGTTCAACTGAATGCTTCTAGCCTGAGACAATATCCGTTATCGTCTAGCTAGATTACAAAGTACAAAAGCAAGATTCGCTTGACCAAAGGCACCATCAAGCAAAGTATACAAAAAAATGATGAGATTGAGACTAGCTACTATTAGTCATCCATCGCAAGCGATGATGACAACAATCTCAGACGTGTGCTGCGACTTCTGGTGTGTGCGGAGGTGAGAGTCCAATCCTAGAACAGAATCCCTACACAGGTGAGGCATACATGATCAGGTTAGACATGTGTGTGTGTGCTCTGTCTTTTCGCGCAGCTCGTTTTCTCTGTGCCTCAGTGACACGACGATTCTCAGCTATGTGAGTTACTCTTATGTTGTTACAGCGCTACATTTGGCGATCTTGGCAAGGAATTCCCAGCATGTGGTGTCAATATCAAAGCATTTCAGAGACACTTTAAGAGGTTTTAAAGCGTTTTTCTGCCCACTAGTAGAACGTCTTCCCCTTCGCTCGCCATACATCAACTGTTTTGGATGCGTTTATCAGGCATTCAGCAACGTGACCGATCCATCTCACTTGGGCCTTCTGCAACAGGGTGTTGACGCTGGGATCTTTGCTCTTGTGAGGACTTCGGAATCTGGAATTTTATCCAACCAGTTTATTTTTAGTAATCTTCGTAGACAGCTTGTTTGGAAATGGTTTAATTTTCTTTGCTATCTGCTATACACTGTCTATATCTCGCTGAAGTATAGTAGCATGGTTGCACTATGCCCGGCAAACTTTAGCTTTGTGGCTACGCTTATACCCTTCCACTCCACACAATAACACGCAGCCTTCCGAACGCAGCACTGGCTTTGGATATCCTATTGAGACTGTACCTATACACACAACACATGTAACTAATGATGTCTCAACAAATATATTTCATCCAGCATATGTTTTACCTAGAGTAATGCCAATTCCATTGTTGGAAATAAGATCTAAGATAATTATATAGGGAACAGATGATACTAGATCACAGCTTAACAATAGTACAAGATATATCATATAAGATAATATGTTTACTGATATATGTCAGCAATGATAACTAGATATATGTCAGTAATGATATCTTAGATATATGTCAGTAATGATATCTTAGATATATGTCAGTAATGATATCTTAGATATATGTCAGTAATGATATCTAGATATATGTCAGTAATGATATCTTAGATATATGTCAGTAATGATATCTTAGATATATGTCAGTAATTATATCTTAGATATATGTCAGTAATGATATCTTAGATATATGTCAGTAATGATATCTTAGATATATGTCAGTAATTATATCTTAGATATATGTCAGTAATGATATCTTAGATATATGTCAGTAATGATATCTTAGATATATGTCAGTAATGATAACTAGATATATGTCAGTAATGATAACTAGATATATGTCAGCAATGATAACTAGATATATGTCAGTAATGATATCTTAGATATATGTCAGTAATGATAACTAGATATATGTCAGTAATGATAACTAGATATATGTCAGCAATGATAACTAGATATATGTCAGTAATGATATCTTAGATATATGTCAGTAATGATATCTTAGATATATGTCAGTAATGATATCTTAGATATATGTCAGTAATGATATCTTAGATATATGTCAGCAATGATATCTTAGATATATGTCAGTAATGATATCTTAGATATATGTCAGTAATGATATCTTAGATATATGTCAGCAATGATAACTAGATATATGTCAGTAATGATAACTAGATATATGTCAGCAATGATATCTAGATATATGTCAGTAATGATATCTTAGATATATGTCAGTAATGATATCTTAGATATATGTCAGTAATGATATCTTAGATATATGTCAGTAATGATATCTTAAATATATGTCAGTAATTATATCTTAGATATATGTCAGTAATGATATCTTAGATATATGTCAGTAATGATATCTTAGATATATGTTAGTAATGATATCTTAGATATATGTCAGTAATGATATCTTAGATATATGTCAGTAATGATATCTTAAATATATGTCAGTAATTATATCTTAGATATATGTCAGTAATGATATCTTAGATATATGTCAGTAATGATATCTTAGATATATGTCAGTAATGATAACTAGATATATGTCAGTAATTATATCTTAGATATATGTCAGTAATGATATCTTAGATATATGTCAGTAATGATATCTTAGATATATGTCAGTAATGATAACTAGATATATGTCAGTAATGATATCTTAGATATATGTCAGTAATGATATCTTAGATATATGTCAGTAATGATATCTTAGATATATGTCAGTAATGATATCTTAGATATATGTCAGTAATGATATCTTAGATATATGTCAGCAATGATATCTTAGATATATGTCAGTAATGATAACTAGATATATGTCAGTAATGATAACTAGATATATGTCAGTAATGATATCTTAGATATATGTCAGTAATGATAACTAGATATATGTCAGTAATGATAACTAGATATATGTCAGTAATGATATCTTAGATATATGTCAGTAATGATATCTTAGATATATGTCAGTAATGATATCTTAGATATATGTCAGTAATGATATCTTAGATATATGTCAGTAATGATATCTTAGATATATGTCAGCAATGATATCTTAGATATATGTCAGTAATGATAACTAGATATATGTCAGTAATGATAACTAGATATATGTCAGTAATGATATCTTAGATATATGTCAGTAATGATAACTAGATATATGTCAGTAATGATATCTTAGATATATGTCAGTAATGATAACTAGATATATGTCAGTAATGATAACTTAGATATATGTCAGCAATGATATCTAGATATATGTCAGTAATGATATCTTAGATATATGTCAGCAATGATATCTTAGATATATGTCAGTAATGATAACTAGATATATGTCAGTAATGATATCTTAGATATATGTCAGCAATGATAACTAGATATATGTCAGTAATGATATCTAGATATATGTCAGTAATGATATCTTAGATATATGTCAGTAATGATAACTAGATATATGTCAGTAATGATATCTTAGATATATGTCAGTAATGATAACTAGATATATGTCAGTAATGATATCTTAGATATATGTCAGCAATGATATCTAGATATATGTCAGTAATGATAACTTAGATATATGTCAGTAATGATAACTAGATATATGTCAGTAACGATATCTTAGATTATGTCAGTATGATATCTAGATATATGTCAGTAATGATATCTTAGATATATGTCAGCAATGATAACTAGATATATGTCAGCAATGATACCGAAGTCATTGATTGAATGAATAACACTATAATTACTGTTCTTCTAAATCGTATAAATCACACTCTCGCCAGACAGCTGGTGTCAATGAATCGATATTACAGAAGAAATACTAACAAACAAATATCACTGTAGTGTTAGAAGACAGATATCAAACATATTAGATGACATTGTTCATGATGTTTGACGATTCGATGGCTCGTGATTAGTGCACTGACTGGATCACCAAACGTAGATGTTTGTAACACGCTACAGCGTGACTGCATCACCAAACGTAAAGTCACACTGCAAAGCAAGCAAATTCCACTGTATACAATCTTCTACAACAGAACATGAGGAAAGAAGGCGAGAGGAAGATCACGAAAAAGATGGATAGATAGCATAGCAGAACCTTGTCAAAGAGTAAAAATAACAATCACCCAGGCCACTAGAACAGCGCAAGACAAACAGAAAACCACGACACTGGGCAACAACCTGGTAACAGTGTGATGACAAAAGATGAAGGTTGGGCGTGGTGCGTGTCCGCCGCCGTAGTTTGGCATCTTAAGAGGTGTGGGATGGCCGCCATATTTGTTTCCTGAAAACTGTTTAAGATAAGGTGAGGGATGATTGCAATATGTAAGCAGTGTTTGACCACTGATAAAGATTACCGTCTGGCCGATCTTGAACTTGCTATATATCTGACTGCAATACCTGATTTGTCTCATCGGAAGTTGGGAAGCTGGGCTCTTTTGTACTTTCGTGGAAATGTCATCTTATCTTACAGTAAACTTGAAGCTAACTATAAATGATGCATGTTATATGTATATATCTCTCTGTAGTTATGGTATTGTTTCGTCTTAAATATACAAGCACAATAAGTTTATCGCATGTCTTTGTGCAAACACTGTTCGATCAAATCTGACTTGATTATGCTTTGTTATATAGCCGAAGCGTTTATGAAAGACACTCCTCAGTAAAGCTATTTTTTTTAATAGCTAGATGATTGTGTTCTTTAACGCACTTGTATTGTAGGGCTAGGCAAAATGTGTGCCGTAAGTAAGAAGGGTGTGTGGTTCCAATCTTGTATGTGGTCATTTGTTTATTTTCTGCAATCTCCTATTACTTATGTACACTGTTTATTTTCTGCAATCTCCTAATACTTGTGTACACTGTTTATTTTTGATCATATTCATTGTTTCCGTTGCTTTCCTGGGGTTCTTACAACTTCTTATTCTCATAATTTTGTGGAGAGAATTTATTCGGTAATTACGGCTATTCTCAGACAAGATTTGTAGCTTGCATTCTTAGTATGGATAGTTTGATATTGAGTTTTCTAAGAAAGCACCGTACACACACCTCTCCTCCTTTCTTGTCAGGAAATCAACTCTGTCATGTTCAACTTGACTGTCATGTTCAACTTGACTGTCATGTTCAACTTGACTGTCATGTTCAACTTGACTGGAATGTTCAACTTGACTGGAATGTTCAACTTGACTGGCATGTTCAACTTGACTGGCATGTTCAACTTGACTGGAATGTTCAACTTGACTGGCATGTTCAACTTGACTGGAATGTTCAACTTGAATGGAATGTTCAACTCGACTGGAATGTTAAATTCGACTGTCATGTTCAACTGGACTGTCATGTTCAACTTGAATGGAATGTTCAACTTGACTGGCATGTTCAACTCAACTGGAATGTTCAATTCGACTGGAATGTTCAACTTGGCTGGAATGTTCAACTCGACTGGAATGTTCAACTTGACTGGAATGTTCAACTTTACTGTCATGTTCAACTTGACTGGAATGTTCAACTTGACTGGAATGTTCAACTTGAATGGAATGTTCAACTCGACTGGAATGTTAAACTCGACTGTCATGTTCAACTGGACTGTCATGTTCAACTTGAATGGAATGTTCAACTTGACTGGCATGTTCAACTCAACTGGAATGTTCAATTCGACTGGAATGTTCAACTTGGCTGGAATGTTCAACTCGACTGGAATGTTCAACTTGACTGGAATGTTCAACTTGACTGTCATGTTCAACTTGACTGGAATGTTCAACTCGACTGGAATGTTCAACTCGACTGGAATGTTCAACTCGACTGGAATGTTCAACTCGACTGGAATGTTCAACTCGACTGGAATGTTCAACTCGACTGGAATGTTTAACTTGACTGGCATGTTCAACTTGACTGAAATGTTCAACTGTACTGAAATGTTCAACTGTACTGGAATGTTCAACTTTACTGGAATGTTCAACTCGACTGGAATGTTCAACTCGACTGAAATGTTCAACTGTACTGAAATGTTCAACTGTACTGGAATGTTCAACTTTACTGGAATGTTCAACTCGACTGGAATGTTCAACTCGACTGGAATGTTCAACTTGACTGGAATGTTCAACTTGACTGGAATGTTCAATTGACTGGAATGTTCAAATTTACTGTCATGTTCAACTTGACTGGAATGTTCAATTTGACTGGCATGTTCAACTTGACTGGCATGTTCAATTTGACTGGCATGTTCAACTCGACTGGAACGTTCAACTGTACTGGAATTTTCAACTGTACTGGAATTTTCAACTCGACTGGAATGTTCAACTCGACTGAAATGTTCAACTCGACTGGAATGTTCAACTCGACTGGAATGTCCAACTCGACTGGAATGTTCAACTCGACTGGAATGTTCAACTCGACTGGAATGTTCAACTCGACTGAAATGTTCAACTCGACTGAAATGTTCAACTCGACTGGAATGTTCAACTCGACTGGAATGTCCAACTCGACTGGAATGTTCAACTCGACTGGAATGTTCAACTCGACTGGAATGTTCAACTTGACTGAAATGTTCAACTTGACTGAAATGTTCAACCTGACTGAAATGTTCAACTGTACTGGAATGTTCAACTCGACTGGAATGTTCAACTCGACTAGAATGTTCAACTCGACTGGAATGTTCAACTCGACTGGAATGTTCAACTCGATTGGAATGTTCAACTCGACTGGAATGTTCAACTCGACTGGAATGTCCAACTCGACTGTCATGTTCAACTCGACTGGAATGTTCAACTCGACTGGAATGTTCAACTCGACTGGAATGTTCAACTTGACTGGAATGTTCAACTTGACTAAAATGTTCAACTCTACAGGAATGTTCAACTCGACTGGAATGTTCAACTCGACTGGAATGTTCAACTCGACTAGAATGTTCAACTCGACTAGAATGTTCAACTCGACTGTCATGTTCAACTTGACTTGAATGTTCAACTCGACTGGAATGTTCAACTCGACTGGAATGTTCAACTCGACTGTCATGTTCAACTTGACTGCAATGTTCAACTTGACTGGAATGTTCAACTTGACTGGAATGTTCAACTTGACTGGAATGTTCAACTTGACTGGAATGTTCAACTTGACTGGAATGTTCAACTTGACTGAAATATTTAACTTGACAGTCATGTTCAACTTGACTGTCATGTTCAACTTGACTATCATGTTCAACTTGACTGGCATGTTCAACTTGAATGGAATGTTCAACTTGACTGGAATGTTCAACTTGACTGGAATGTTCAACTTGACTGGAATGTTCAACTTGACTGTCATGTTCAACTTGACTGGAATGTTCAACTCGACTGGAATGTTCAACTCGACTGGAATGTTCAACTCGACTGGAATGTTCAACTCGACTGGAATGTTCAACTTGACTGGAATGTTCAACTCGACTGGAATGTTCAACTCGACTGAAATGTTCAACTTGACTGGAATGTTCAACTCGACTGAAATGTTCAATTTGACTGCAATGTTCAACCCTCTACTGGAATGTTCAACTCGACTGGAATGTTTAACTCGACTGAAATGTTCAACTCGACTGGAATGTTCTACTGGACTGCAATGTTCAACTCGACTGGAATGTTCAACTTGACTGGAATGTTCAACTCGACTGAAATGTTCAACTCGACTGGAATATTCAACTCGACTGGAATGTTCAACTCCACTGGAATGTCCAACTCGACTGGAATGTTCAACTCGACTGGAATGTTCAACTCGACTGGAATGTTCAACTTTACTGAAATGTTCAACTTGAATGAAATGTTCAACCTGACTGAAATGTTCAACTGTACTGGAATGTTCAACTCGACTGGAATGTTCAACTCGACTAGAATGTTCAACTCGACTGGAATGTTCAACTCGACTGGAATGTTCAACTTGATTGGAATGTTCAACTCGACTGGAATGTTCAACTCGACTGGAATGTCCAACTCGACTGTCATGTTCAACTCGTCTGGAATGTTCAACTCGACTAGAATGTTCAACTCGACTGGAATGTTTAACTTGACTGGAATGTTCAACTTGACTAAAATGTTCAACTCTACTGGAATGTTCAACTCGACTGGAATGTTCAACTCGACTGGAATGTTCAACTCGACTGGAATGTTCAACTCGACTAGAATGTTCAACTCGACTGTCATGTTCAACTTGACTGCAATGTTCAACTTGACTGGAATGTTCAACTTGACTGGAATGTTCAACTTGACTGGAATGTTCAACTTGACTGGAATGTTCAACTTGACAGTCATGTTCAACTTGACTGAAATGTTCAACTCGACTGGAATGTTCAACTCGACTGGGATGTTCAACTGTACTGGAATGTTCAACTTGACTGGAATGTTCAACTCGACTGGAATGTTCAACTCGACTGGAATGTTCAACTCTACTGGAATGTTTAACTTGACTGGAATGTTCAACTTGACTGGAATGTTCAACTTGACTGGAATGTTCAACTTGACTGGAATATTCAAATTGACTGTCATGTTCAACTTGACTGGAATGTTCAACTCGACTGGAATGTTCAACTCGACTTAAATGTTCAACTTGATTGGAATGTTCAACTTGATTGGAATGTTCAACTCTACTGGAATGTTCAATTTGACTGGAATGTTCAACTTGACTGGAATGTTCAACTCGACTGGAATGTTCAACTCGACTGGAATGTTCAACTTGACTGGAATTGTTTAACTCGACTGGAATGTTCAACTCGACTGGAATGTTCAACTCGACTGGAATGTTCAACTCGACTGGAATGTTCAACTTGACTGTCATGTTCAACTGGACTGTTATGTTCATTTTGACTGTCATGTTCAACTCGACTGTAATGTTCAACTCGACTGAATGTTCAAATCCGACTCAGAATGTTCAACTCGACTGGCATGTTCAACTTGACTGGCATGTTCAACTTGACTGGCATGTTCAACTTGACTGGCATGTTCAACTCGACTGTAATGTTCAACTCTACTGGAATGTTCAACTCGACTAGAATGTTTAACTCGACTAGAATGTTCAACTCGACTGGAATGTTCAACTCGACTGGAATGTTGAACTCGACTGAAATGTTCAACTCGACTGAAATGTTCAACTCGACTGAAATGTTCAAATTGACTGTCATGTTCAACTTGACTGTCATGTTCAACTTGACTGGCATGTTCAACTTGACTGGCATGTTAAACTTGACTGGCATGTTCAACTTGACTGGCATGTTCAACTTGACTGGCATGTTCAACTCGACTGGAATGTTCAACTCGACTGGAATGTTCAACTCGACTGTAATGTTCAACTCGACTGAAATGTTCAACTCGACTGGAATGTTCAACTCGACTGGAATGTTCAACTCGACTGGAATGTTCAACTCGACTGAAATGTTCAACTCGACTGGAATGTTCAACTCGACTGGAATGTTCAACTCGACTGGAATGTTCAACTTGACTGGAATGTTCAACTCGACTGAAATGTTCAACTCGACTGAAATGTTCAACTCGACTGAAATGTTCAAATTGACTGGAATGTTCAACTCGACTAGAATGTTGAACTCGACTGGAATGTTCAAATCGACTAGAATGTTCAACTTGACTGGCATGTTCAACTTGACTGGCATGTTCAACTTGACTGGAATGTTCAACTCGACTGGAATGTTCAACTCGACTGAAATGTTCAACTCGACTGAAATGTTCAACTCGACTGGAATGTTCAACTCGACTAGAATGTTCAACTCGACTGGAATGTTCAACTCGACTGGAATGTTCAACTCGACTGCAATGTTCAACTCGACTGGAATGTTCAACTCGACTGGAGTGTTCAACTCGACTGGAATGTTCAACTCGACTGGAATGTTTAATTCGACTGGAATGTTTAATTCGACTGGAATGTTCAATTCGACTGGAATGTTCAACTCGACTGGATTGTTCAACTCGACTGTCATGTTCAACTCGACTGTCATGTTCAACTGGACTGTCATGTTCAACTCGACTGGAATGTTCAACTCGACTGGAATGTTCAACTCGACTGGAATGTTGAACTCGACTGGAATGTTCAACTCGACTGGAATGTTCAACTGACTGGAATGTTCAACTCGACTGTCATGTTCAACTTGACTGGAATGTTCAACTTGACCGAAATGTCCTGAAAGTCAGTGGAGAATGATTTGTTCAGGCACCTGATTAACAAAGTGTTCAATCTAGATTAGTTTGAAACTAAGAAGGTTAACGACTTCATTGCACGGTTTTCCCCTGATATGGCTCTGTCCATCTCCGCATAAATGACACGCCACCTTCCGAGAGTATTACATAAAGCACGAACTCCGTAGCTCCGGTAGGTATCTCTGAAGAAAAATTGTCTCGTGAACACAACGGCGCGGCCTGGATTTGAACCCACGACCTTCAGATCGCAAGACAAGGAACTAACCACTTATAGCTACAAAAGAGCTCTCTGAATATTAGACTAGTTGTAGAATATAATATTAGTTGTAGAATATAATACTAGTTGTAGAATATTAGACTAGTTGTAGAATATAATATTAGTTGTAGAATATAGACTAGTTGTAGAATATAATACTAGTTGTAGAATATAATACTAGTTGTAGAATATTAGACTAGTTGTAGAATATAATACTAGTTGTAGAATATAATACTAGTTGTAGAATATAATACTAGTTGTAGAATATAGACTAGTTGTAGAATATAATACTAGTTGTAGAATATAATACTAGTTGTAGAATATAATACTAGTTGTAGAATATAATATTAGTTGTAGAATATAATACTAGGTGTAGAATATAATATTAGTTGTAGAATATAGACTAGTTGTAGAATATTAGACTAGTTGTAGAATATAGACTAGTTGTAGAATATAATACTAGTTGTAGAATATAATACTAGTTGTAGAATATTAGACTAGTTGTAGAATATTAGACTAGTTGTAGAATATTAGACTAGTTGTAGAATATTAGACTAGTTGTAGAATATAGACTAGTTGTAGAATATTAGACTAGTTGTAGAATATAATACTAGTTGTAGAATATTAGACTAGTTGTAGAATATAATACTAGTTGTAGAATATTAGACTAGTTGTAGAATATTAGACTAGTTGTAGAATATTAGACTAGTTGTAGAATATAGACTAGTTGTAGAATATAGACTAGTTGTAGAATATAATACTAGTTGTAGAATATTAGACTAGTTGTAGAATATTAGACTAGTTGTAGAATATAGACTAGTTGTAGAATATAGACTAGTTGTAGAATATTAGACTAGTTGTAGAATATTAGACTAGTTGTAGAATATTAGACTAGTTGTAGAATATAATATTAGTTGTAGAATATAGACTAGTTGTAGAATATAATATTAGTTGTAGAATATAGACTAGTTGTAGAATATAGACTAGTTGTAGAATATAGACTAGTTGTAGAATATTAGACTAGTTGTAGAATATTAGACTAGTTGTAGAATATAGACTAGTTGTAGAATATTAGACTAGTTGTAGAATATAATATTAGTTGTAGAATATTAGACTAGTTGTAGAATATAGACTAGTTGTAGAATATTAGACTAGTTGTAGAATATTAGACTAGTTGTAGAATATAATATTAGTTGTAGAATATTAGACTAGTTGTAGAATATAATATTAGTTGTAGAATATAGACTAGTTGTAGAATATAGACTAGTTGTAGAATATAGACTAGTTGTAGAATATAGACTAGTTGTAGAATATAGACTAGTTGTAGAATATTAGACTAGTTGTAGAATATTAGACTAGTTGTAGAATATTAGACTAGTTGTAGAATATAGACTAGTTGTAGAATATAATACTAGTTGTAGAATATTAGACTAGTTGTAGAATATTAGACTGCTTGTAGAATATTAGACTGCTTGTAGAATATTAGACTGCTTGTAGAATATTAGACTGCTTGTAGAATATTAGACTAGTTGTAGAATATAATACTGCAAACCGCTATCCTACTTGATTACTTCTATGCGAGTTGTCTGTCACTGCTTACACATGTATGAGAGTTGTCTGTCACTGCTTACACATGTATGAGAGTTATCTATCACTGCTTACACATGTATGAGAGTTATTTGTCATTGCCTACATGTATGCGAGTTGTCTGTCACTGCTTACACATGTATGCGAGTTATATGTCACTGCTTACACATGTATGAGAGTTATCTATCACTGCTTACACATGTATGTGAGTTATCTATCACTGCTTACACATGTATGAGAGTTATCTATCACTGCTAGGTACTCAACTCGTATCTGGTAGTATCACAAATATGGGACAGCCACAACTATTTCTCCAGAATCTGAGTGGCTGCTCTTGTCTACGTAATACCAGGAAAAACTCGCCAGCTGCTTGTCGCGTGATGCCACGTGACTGATAACTACTGCTGCTGTTAAACAGTAATCGATACATGATCTGTGTTATAGAACTGCTCATTCGATTGGAAATATCTTTGCTGTGTCACGTTGTTCTTAGATTTAGTTATGAATATGAAATCAATGAGTGCCATATTATTTAAGGAGCCCAGTTTGTCTGGACAGTATGTCATATACGTTTATCTTAATGTGTAATCTACATGTTGTTATAAATATTTCAGTTTGTTTCATTGTTAGTTTGTCTAATAACATTTCTAGTAGTTTAACTGCACTCTAGTTTCATTGTTAGTTTGTCTAATTACATTTCTAGTAGTTTGACTACATTCTAGTTTCATTGTTAGTTTGTTTAATTACGTTTCTAGTAGTTTAACTGCACTCTAGTTTCATTGTTAGTTTGTCTAATTACATTTCTAGTAGTTTGACTACACACTCTAGTTTCATTGTTAGTTTGTCTAATTACATTTCTAGTAGTTTGACTACACTCTCTAGTTTCATTGTTAGTTTGTCTAATTACATTTCTAGTAGTTTGACTACACACTCTGGTTTCATTGTTAGTTTGTCTAATTACATTTCTAGTAGTTTAACTACACTCTAGTTTCATTGTTAGTTTGTCTAATTACATTTCTAGTAGTTTGACTACACTCTAGTTTCATTGTTAGTTTGTCTAATTACATTTCTAGTAGTTTGACTACACTCTAGTTTCATTGTTAGTTTGTCTAATTACATTTCTAGTAGTTTAACTACACTCTAGTTTCATTGTTAGTTTGTCTAATTACATTTCTAGTAGTTTAATTACACTCTAGTTTCATTGTTAGTTTGTCTAATTACATTTCTAGTAGTTTGACTACACTCTAGTTTCATTGTTAGTTTGTCTAATTACATTTCTAGTAGTTTGACTCACTCTTAGTTTCATTGTTAGTTTGTCTAATTACATTTCTAGTAGTTTGACTACACTCTAGTTTCATTGTTAGTTTGTCTAATTACATTTCTAGTAGTTTAACTACACACTAGTTTCATTGTTAGTTTGTCTAATTACATTTCTAGTAGTTTGACTACACCCTAGTTTCATTGTTAGTTTGTCTAATTACTTTTCTAGTAGTTTGACTACACCTCTAGTTTCATTGTTAGTTTGTCTAATTACATTTCTAGTAGTTTGAGTACACACTAGTTTCATTGTTAGTTTGTCTAATTACATTTCTAGTAGTTTGACTACACACTAGTTTCATTGTTAGTTTGTCTAATTACATTTCTAGTAGTTTTACTACACTCTAGTTTCATTGTTAGTTTGTCTAATTACATTTCTAGTAGTTTAACTGCACTCTGGTTTCATTGTTAGTTTGTCTAATTACATTTCTAGTAGTTTGACTACACTCTAGTTTCATTGTTAGTTTGTCTAATTACATTTCTAGTAGTTTGACTACACACTCTAGTTTCATTGTTAGTTTTCTAATTACATTTCTAGTAGTTTAACTGCACTTTAGTTTCATTGTTAGTTTGTCTAATTACATTTCTAGTAGTTTGACTACACACTAGTTTCATTGTTTGTTTGTCTAATTACATTTCTAGTAGTTTGATTACACTCTCTAGTTTCATTGTAAGTTTGTCTAATTACATTTCTAGTAGTTTAACTACACTCTCTAGTTTCATTGTTAGTTTGTCTAATTACATTTCTAGTAGTTTGACTACACTCTAGTTTCATTGTTAGTTTGTCTAATTACATTTCTAGTAGTTTGACTGCACTCTAGTTTCATTGTTAGTTTGTCTAATTACATTTCTAGTAGTTTGACTACACACTCTAGTTTCATTGTTAGTTTGTCTAATTACATTTCTAGTAGTTTGACTACACACTCTGGTTGCATTGTTAGTTTGTCTAATTACATTTCTAGTAGTTTAACTACACTCTAGTTTCATTGTTAGTTTGTCTAATTACATTTCTAGTAGTTTGACTACACACTCTGGTTTCATTGTTAGTTTGTCTAATTACATTTCTAGTAGTTTGACTGCACTCTAGTTTCATTGTTAGTTTGTCTAATTACATTTCTAGTAGTTTAACTACACTCTAGTTTCATTGTTAGTTTGTCTAATTACATTTCTAGTAGTTTGACTGCACTCTAGTTTCATTGTTAGTTTGTCTAATTACATTTCTAGTAGTTTGACTACACACTCTGGTTTCATTGTTAGTTTGTCTAATTACATTTCTAGTAGTTTAACTACACTCTAGTTTCATTGTTAGTTTGTCTAATTACATTTCTAGTAGTTTGACTACACACTCTGGTTTAATTGTTAGTTTGTCTAATTACATTTCTAGTAGTTTGACTGCACTCTCTGGTTTCATTGTTAGTTTGTCTAATTACATTTCTAGTAGTTTAACTGCACTCTAGTTTCATTGTTAGTTTGTCTAATTACATTTCTATTAGTTTGACTACACCCTAGTTTCATTGTTAGTTTATCTAATTACATTTCTAGTAGTGTGACTACACTCTAGTTTCATTGTTAGTTTGTCTAATTACATTTCTAGTAGTTTAACTGCACTTTAGTTTCATTGTTAGTTTGTCTAATTACATTTCTAGTAGTTTGACTACACTCTAGTTTCATTGTTAGTTTGTCTAATTACATTTCTAGTAGTTTGACTACACACTCTGGTTTCATTGTTAGTTTGTCTAAGTACATTTCTAGTAGTTTGACTACACACTCTAGTTTCATTGTTAGTTTGTCTAATTACATTTCTAGTAGTTTGACTACACTCTAGTTTCATTGTTAGTTTGTCTAATTACATTTCTAGTAGTTTGACTGCACTCTAGTTTCATTGTTAGTTTGTCTAATTACATTTCTAGTAGTTTAACTACACTCTAGTTTCATTGTTAGTTTGTCTAATTACATTTCTAGTAGTTTAACTACACTCTAGTTTCATTGTTAGTTTGTCTAATTACATTTCTAGTAGTTTGACTGCACTCTAGTTTCATTGTTAGTTTGTCTAATTACATTTCTAGTAGTTTGACTACACACTCTAGTTTCATTGTTAGTTTGTCTAATTACATTTCTAGTAGTTTAACTACACTCTAGTTTCATTGTTAGTTTGTCTAATTACATTTCTAGTAGTTTGACTACACACTCTGGTTTCATTGTTAGTTTGTCTAATTACATTTCTAGTAGTTTGACTACACTCTAGTTTCATTGTTAGTTTGTCTAATTACATTTCTAGTAGTTTAACTACACTCTAGTTTCATTGTTAGTTTGTCTAATTACATTTCTAGTAGTTTAATTACACTCTAGTTTCATTGTTAGTTTGTCTAATTACATTTCTAGTAGTTTGACTACACTCTAGTTTCATTGTTAGTTTTTCTAATTACATTTCTAGTAGTTTGACTACACTCTCTAGTTTCATTGTTAGTCTGCCTAATTACATTTCTAGTAGTTTAACTACACTCTCTAGTTTCATTGTTAGTTTGTCTAATTACATTTCTAGTAGTTTGACTACACACTCTGGTTTCATTGTTAGTTTGTCTAATTACATTTCTAGTAGTTTAACTGCTTTCTAGTTTCATTGTTACTTTATCTAATTACATTTCTAGTAGTTTGACTACACCCTAGTTTCATTGTTAGTTTGTCTAATTACATTTCTAGTAGTTTGACTACACTCTAGTTTCATTGTTAGTTTTTCTAATTACATTTCTAGTAGTTTGACTCCACTCTCTAGTTTCATTGTTAGTCTGTCTAATTACATTTCTAGTAGTTTGATTACACTCTCTAGTTTCATTGTTAGTTTGTCTAATTACATTTCTAGTAGTTTGACTACACTCTAGTTTCATTGTTAGTTTGTCTAATTACATTTCTAGTAGTTTGACTACACTCTAGTTTCATTGTTAGTTTTTCTAATTACATTTCTAGTAGTTGACTAACACTCTAGTTTCATTGTTAGTTTGTCTAATTACATTTCTTGTAGTTTAACTGCACTCTAGTTTCATTGTTAGTTTGTCTAATTACATTTCTAGTAGTTTAACTGCACTCTAGTTTCATTGTTAGTTTGTCTAATTACATTTCTAGTAGTTTGACTACACTCTCTAGTTTCATTGTTAGTTTGTCTAATTACATTTCTAGTAGTTTGACTACACCTCTAGTTTCATGTTAGTTTTTCTAATTACATTTCTAGTAGTTTGACTACACTCTCTAGTTTCATTGTTAGTTTGTCTAATTACATTTATAGTAGTTTGACTACACTCTAGTTTCATTGTTAGTTTTTCTAATTACATTTCTAGTAGTTTGACTCCACTCTCTAGTTTCATTGTTAGTCTGTTTAATTACATTTCTAGTAGTTTAACTACACTCTTTAGTTTCATTGTTAGTTTGTCTAATTACATTTCTAGTAGTTTGACTACACTCTAATTTCATTGTTAGTTTGTCTAATTACATTTCTAGTAGTTTCACTACACTCTAGTTTCATTGTTAGTTTGTCTAATTACATTTCTAGTAGTTTGATTACACTCTCTAGTTTCATTGTTAGTTTGTCTAATTACATTTCTAGTAGTTTGACTACACTCTCTAGTTTCATTGTTAGTTTTTCTAATTACATTTCTAGTAGTTTGACTACACTCTCTAGTTTCATTGTTAGTTTGTCTAATTACATTTCTAGTAGTTTAACTGCACTTTAGTTTCATTGTTAGTTTGTCTAATTACATTTCTAGTAGTTTGACTACACTCTAGTTTCATTGTTAGTTTGTCTAATTACATTTCTAGTAGTTTGACTACACTCTCTAGTTTCATTGTTAGTTTGTCTAATTACATTTCTAGTAGTTTAACTGCACTCTAGTTTCATTGTTAGTTTGTCTAATTACATTTCTAGTAGTTTGACTACACTCTAGTTTCATTGTTAGTTTGTCTAATTACATTTCTAGTAGTTTGACTACACTCTAGTTTCATTGTTAGTTTGTCTAATTACATTTCTAGTAGTTTAACTGCACTCTAGTTTCATTGTTAGTTTGTCTAATTACATTTCTAGTAGTTTGACTACCCCTCTAGTTTCATTGTTAGTTTTCCTATGACAGTTTCAGTTTATAATATCTTGTTATATTAGAGAATGCCAGGTTTCTTAAAATATGTTGCTTATCTTGTGATTGTGTAATATGTTCACATCTCTTTAGTTTGTATTTGTTCACTTTGTATCTTTGTTCTCTTCATAGTTCTGTGTATCTTTGTTCTCTTCATAGTTCTGTGTATCTTTGTTCTCTTCATAGTTCTGTGTATCTTTGTTCTCTTCATAGTTCTGTGTATCTTTGTTCTCTTCATAGTTCTGGTATCTTTGTTTCTTCACATGTCTCTGATTTCATACTTCTCTGAATTCGTTCCATTTTATCTTCATTATTTTTGCAGACATCTATTTTCAAATGCATTCAACTTGCTATCTATATCTTTAGTCATTTTCCAACTCTAGCTGGCATATGTTAGGATTGATACAATATTTGAATTGAAAATTCATAATTTAGTTTAATACTATATAACTTGCAGTTCCATATTTTATTTAGACTTTTAAAGCTGATGTTGCTTTGCCAATTTGTATCATAATTTCTTTTAACATTTCTGTGAATCAAAATTGTTACCTAAATAGGTGAACTGCTCTGTTATTTTTATCATTTTAGATTCCAGTGTGATATCTGCATTACTTGCCATAGGTGTCTTCATTATATTTGTTTTTCATAGCTTATCTGCAGTCCAACTTTTGATGCTATAGATGACAAGTTGTCTGTTTTTCTTTGCATATCTTGGTTGTTTCTACTTAACAAGGCAATATCATCTGCAAAATCCAAATCTTCTAGTTGACTTCTAGTCGTTATGAGAGTCATGGCGACTGCTAATATCGAGCAACGACTGCTAGTCGTCCTGTATCAGAGGCTAGTTCGCCCGAGTGGTTACCGGGACCCAAATTTGGGGTGTAAAGAATAGAACCACTGTTACCTGCCATGCATGTCGTAAGAGGCGACTAAGGAGGTTTGGCTGAAATCGGATGCATGTGTCCTAAACGTGTAGAAGTCTATGCGTTTAGGGGCCTTCAAACCAATGTGCAACGTATACACGTTCTTGGCAAAGATCAAACAAATCACAAAGAGTGATTAAAATTGGTGGTAAAGAACGAACGCAAAGAAGAAGAAGAGGCTAGTTCTTTCCACCATCGGATATGCAATTGCCATTCTCACTGTTAGTAAGACGCAAATTGAAAGATTGGAAAGAATACAGAATGAAGCTATGCGTATCATCCTGCGTTGCAGCAAGAAACACCTTGGGTAGCGATACACCTCTCTCTGGGTAGCGATACACCTCTCTCTGGGTAGCGATACACCTCTCTCTGGTTAGCGATACACCTCTCTCTGGTTAGCGATACACCTCTCTCTGGTTAGCATATCGGTTGACATACATGATCATGAACATAACAACATTCTTGAGAAAATATAGACTAGACAATCTCGAACTCTGAATGCATACATTGACAGTCACCATTTTATACCGGAAGTAAGAGAATCTGCAGCCAGACACTAGAGCACTGTACTGGTAGCCAAATAAGAATAGTAAACCAACAAAGAACCGGTGTCGTTAGTCGTCACACGCTGAGAGACATACTGAGGAGGAGGAGATCTGAGCACTTATCCACTAATTATTTCAATGTACAGTGATGATAATCCGACGACTAAAACGAGAAGGAAAAAAACTCTAAATACCTATTGTCGTCATGTACACAAAATGAACACTCAATGTACAGACTCTACCAATGGAATACCGACCAGGTATCTGACACAGACACAATTGTTACATATTGAGACCAGGCCAGGACGAATATCTAATCAAATATGTATGATCAACTAATGTTAGTCTGTGACCATCTCTTAAGTTTCCATGGAGTACGTGTGTTGTTAGTCTACTCCGTGACCACCTGATGTGAAACTGGCTGGCTAGTCATGTTTTTGTTCCCCTAACTTGTAACTCGCTGTATGTACATCTACGAGTATCGTGTGCGAGTATCGTGTAGTACAGTAGAATATTCAATAGTTTAGTCTAGTTTTTGTTCAGTCTTTTGTCTTGGCTCAGGGGCGGCACACGTTTTATATTATCTACACACATGGTTGTGCGTGTATGCATGTGTGTGTGTGTGTATATGCATGTGGGTAGCGATGTGAGAAGAAATATGAGCTATACGTATTGTTGTACATTGAAATCTGTTGATTGTATGAATACTAGTTTGAACATAATAGATAGATAAGATATACATGGACTGTCTAGTGTGAGATATTCATGTCTGGCTAAATAGTGTGTTTTTTTTTAAATTTTAAACCATCGTACTCTACGCGTGTGTGTGTGTGCATGTGTGTGTGTATGCATGTGGGTGTGTATGCATGTGGGTGTGTGTGCATGTGTGTGTAATAATTGTTAGACAAGATTAGAGTAGAATAGCTAGAATATAACCAATTTGTGAGTTTTATTGGTCTGATTATCTATCTGTCTGTTTGTTTATCCATCCCTCCATCCATCTATCTATCTATCATACTTAGGTATGGAGAGACACCGTTTAATCCGTAGGCTAATGAGATACCCCCCTCTCTCCCGAACATATATATATATAATTGACCATTTGTTAACTAACTATATCAGGAAAGAGACGAGAACATCGTTTTTCATCTGCCATATTGTCTTTCCTGTATAAACAATTTGTCATATTGTCTTTCCTGTATAAACAGTTTGTCATATTGTCTTTCCTGTATAAACAATTTGTCATATTCTCTTTCCTGTATAAACAATGTGTCATATTCTCTTTCCTGTATAAACAGTTTGTCATATTGTCTTTCCTGTATAAACAATTTGTCTATTCTCTCTTTCCTGTATAAACAATGTTCATATTCTCTTTCCTGTATAAACAGTTTGTCATATTCTCTTTCCTGTATAAACAATTGTCATATTTCTTTCCTGTATAAAGAATGTGTCATATTCTCTTTCCTGTATAAACAATGTGTCATATTGTCTTTCCTGTATAAACAATGTGTCATATTGTCTTTCCTGTATAAACAATTTGTCATATTGTCTTTCCTGTATAAACAATTTGTCATATTGTCTTTCCTGTATAAACAACTTGTCATATTCTCTTTCCTGTATAAACAATGTGTCATATTCTCTTTCCTGTATAAACAATTTGTCATATTCTCTTTCCTGTAAAACAATGTGTCATATTGTCTTTCCGTATAAACAATTGTCATATTCTCTTTCCTGTATAAACAATGTGTCATATTCTCTTTCCTGTATAAACAATGTGTCATATTGTCTTTCCTGTATAAACAATGTGTCATATTGTCTTTCCTAATAAACAATGTGCATAATGTCTTTCCTGTATAAACAATGTGTCATATTGTCTTTCCTGTATAAACAATTTGTCATATTCTCTTTCCTGTATAAACAATGTGATATTATCTTTCCTGTATAAACAGTTGTTGTCATATTCTTTCCTGTATAAACAGTTTGTCATATTCTCTTTCCTGTATAAACAATTTGTCATATTCTCTTTCCTGTATAAACAATTTGTCATATTCTTTCCTGATAAACAATTTGTCATATTCTCTTTCCTGTATAAACAAGTGTCATTGTCTTCCTGTATAAACAATGTGTCATATTCTTTTCCTGTATAAACAATTTGTCATATTCTCTTTCCTGTATAAACAATTTGTCATATTGTCTTTCCTGTATAAACAATTTGTCATATTCTCTTTCCTGTATAAACAATTTGTCATATTCTCTTTCCTGTATAAACAATTTGTCATATTCTCTTTCCTGTATAAACAATTTGTCATATTCTCTTTCCTGTATAAACAATTTGTCATATTCTCTTTCCTGTATAAACAATTTGTCATATTCTCTTTCCTGTATAAACAATTTGTCATATTCTCTTTCCTGTATAAACAATTTGTCATATTCTCTTTCCTGTATAAACAATGTGTCATATTCTCTTTCCTGTATAAACAGTTTGTCATATTGTCTTTCCTGTATAAACAATGTGTCATATTCTCTTTCCTGTATAAACAATTTGTCATATTCTCTTTCATGTATAAACAATTTGTCATATTCTCTTTCCTGTATAAACAATTTGTCATATTCTCTTTCCTGTAAAACAATGTGTCATATTCTCTTTCCTGTATAAACAATGTGTCATATTCTCTTTCCTGTATAAACAATGTGTCATATTCTCTTTCCTGTATAAACAATGTGTCATATTGTCTTTCCTGTATAAACAATGTGTCATATTCTCTTTCCTGTATAAACAGTTTGTCATATTCTCTTTCCTGTATAAACAATTTGTCATATTCTCTTTCCTGTATAAACAATTTGTCATATTCTCTTTCCTGTATAAACAATTTGTCATATTCTCTTTCCTGTATAAACAATTTGTCATATTCTCTTTCCTGTATAAACAATTTGTCATATTGTCTTTCCTGTATAAACAATGTGTCATATTCTCTTTCCTGTATAAACAATTTGTCATATTCTCTTTCCTGTATAAACAATTTGTCATATTGTCTTTCCTGTATAAACAATTTGTCATATTCTCTTTCCTGTATAAACAATTTGTCATATTCTCTTTCCTGTATAAACAATTTGTCATATTCTCTTTCCTGTATAAACAATTTGTCATATTCTCTTTCCTGTATAAACAATTTGTCATATTCTCTTTCCTGTATAAACAATTTGTCATATTCTCTTTCCTGTATAAACAATTTGTCATATTCTCTTTCCTGTATAAACAATTTGTCATATTCTCTTTCCTGTATAAACAATTTGTCATATTCTCTTTCCTGTATAAACAATTTGTCATATTCTCTTTCCTGTATAAACAAGTAATGAAGATGAAGTGAGAGAAATTGAAAAGAAGATAAAACATTTATAAAAACTAAAGCAACTGAAATCTGAATGTAGTAGAACAGACAAGACAACAAAACTGAGAGTTCACTAAGTCGGTCTGAAATCTGAATGTAGTAGAACAGACAAGACAACAAAACTGAGAGTTCACTAAGTCGGTCTGAAATCTGAATGTAGTAGAACAGACAAGACAACAAAACTCAGAGTTCACTAAGTCGGTCTGAAATCTGAATGTAGTAGAACAGACAAGACAACAAAACTCAGAGTTCACTAAGTCGGTCTGAAATCTGAATGTAGTAGAACAGACAAGACAACAAAACTCAGAGTTCACTAAGTCGGTCTGAAATCTGAATGTAGTAGAACAGACAAGACAACAAAACTGAGAGTTCACTAAGTCGGTCTGAAATCTGAATGTAGTAGAACAGACAAGACAACAAAACTCAGAGTTCACTAAGTCGGTCTGAAATCTGAATGTAGTAGAACAGACAAGACAACAAAACTCAGAGTTCACTAAGTCGGTCTGAAATCTGAATGTAGTAGAACAGACAAGACAACAAAACTCAGAGTTCACTAAGTCGGTCTGAAATCTGAATGTAGTAGAACAGACAAGACAACAAAACTAAGAGTTCACTAAGTCGGTCTGAAATCTGAATGTAGTAGAACAGACAAGACAACAAAACTCAGAGTTCACTAAGTTGGTCTGAAATCTGAATGTAGTAGAACAGACAAGACAACAAAACTAAGAGTTCACTAAGTCGGTCTGAAATCTGAATGTAGTAGAACAGACAAGACAACAAAACTCGGAGTTCACTAAGTCGGTCTGAAATCTGAATGTAGTAGAACAGACAAGACAACAAAACTCAGAGTTCACTAAGTCGGTCTGAAATCTGAATGTAGTAGAACAGACAAGACAACAAAACTCGGAGTTCACTAAGTCGGTCTGAAATCTGAATGTAGTAGAACAGACAAGACAACAAAACTCAGAGTTCACTAAGTCGGTCTGAAATCTGAATGTAGTAGAACAGACAAGACAACAAAACTGAGAGTTCACTAAGTCGGTCTGAAATCTGAATGTAGTAGAACAGACAAGACAACAAAACTGAGAGTTCACTAAGTCGGTCTGAAACATATCTCTAATGGCAACATATGATTACTTGCAATACTTTAACAAATAGCACATCAGATGAAAAAAAACACACACATAAGTGCATTTCAGTATAGAAGTATTTTGGACATTTTAAAAGTTTTGAAGGTTTGGAAAAGATAGCTATGGATGACAACACTCCAGGAAAGTTGAAAAGAGGAAGACTAAAGCAAGGAGGATTGATTAAAGATGCATTATATAAAGGTTAGATGCCAGCAGCGAGACAGGAATCTCTGACGTAGAGAGACGAGACAGGAATCTCTGACGTAGAGAGACGAGATAGGGATCTCTGGCGTAGAGAGACGAGACAGGAATCTCTGACGTAGAGAGACGAGACAGGAATCTCTGACGTAGAGAGACGAGACAGGAATCTCTGACGTAGAGAGATGAGACAGGAATCTCTGACGTAGAGAGACGAGATAGGGATCTCTGGCGTAGAGAGACGAGACAGGAATCTCTGACGTAGAGAGACGAGACAGGAATCTCTGACGTAGAGAGACGAGACAGGAATCTCTGACGTAGAGAGATGAGACAGGAATCTCTGACGTAGAGAGATGAGACAGGAATCTCTGACGTAGAGAGACGAGACAGGAATCTCTGACGTAGAGAGACGAGATAGGGATCTCTGGCGTAGAGAGACGAGACAGGAATCTCTGACGTAGAGAGACGAGACAGGAATCTCTGACGTAGAGAGACGAGACAGGAATCTCTGACGTAGAGAGACGAGACAGGAATCTCTGACGTAGAGAGATGAGACAGGAATCTCTGACGTAGAGAGACGAGACAGGAATCTCTGACGTAGAGAGAAGAGACAGGAATCTCTGACGTAGAGAGACGAGACAGGAATCTCTGACGTATGATTGAGATATATTCTTAGATAATTATGTTGACAAAGTTCTGCACAGAACATGCTACCGGATGATGATGATGGTGGCGGTAGCGACGGCGACGAAAATTTAACTTGAACCCTGCTCCAGACTATGATATTATAAGCTGAGAATATAACTACTAACTGACTATGATATTATAAGCTGAGAATATAACTACTAACTTATGACATTATAAGCTGAGAATATAACTACTAACTGACTATGATATTATAAGCTGAGAATATAACTACTAACTTATGACATTATAAGCTGAGAATATAACTACTAACTGACTATGATATTATAAGCTGAGAATATAACTACTAACTGACTATGATATTATAAGCTGAGAATATAACTACTAACTGACTATGATATTATAAGCTGAGAATGTAACTACTAACTGACTATGATATTATAAGCTGAGAATATAACTACTAACTTATGACATTATAAGCTGAGAATATAACTACTAACTAACTTATGATATTATAAGCTGAGAATATAACTACTAACTGACTACGATATTATAAGCTGAGAATATAACTACTAACTTATGACATTATAAGCTGAGAATATAACTACTAACTTATGAGATTATAAGCTGAGAATGTAACTACTAACTGACTATGATATTATAAGCTGAGAATATAACTACTAACTGATTACGATATTATAAGCTGAGAATATAACTACTAACTGACTATGATATTATAAGCTGAGAATATAACTACTAACTTATGACATTATAAGCTGAGAATATAACTACTAACTTATGAGATTATAAGCTGAGAATGTAACTACTAACTGACTATGATATTATAAGCTGAGAATATAACTACTAACTGATTACGATATTATAAGCTGAGAATATAACTACTAACTGACTATGATATTATAAGCTGAGAATATAACTACTAACTTATGACATTATAAGCTGAGAATATAACTACTAACTAACTTATGATATTATAAGCTGAGAATATAACTACTAACTGACTACGATATTATAAGCTGAGAATATAACTACTAACTGACTATGATATTATAAGCTGAGAATATAACTACTAACTGACTATGATATTATAAGCTGAGAATATAACTACTAACTGACTATGATATTATAAGCTGAGAATATAACTACTAACTGACTATGATATTATAAGCTGAGAATATAACTACTAACTGACTATGATATTATAAGCTGAGAATGTAACTACTAACTGACTATGATATTATAAGCTGAGAATATAACTACTAACTTATGACATTATAAGCTGAGAATATAACTACTAACTAACTTATGATATTATAAGCTGAGAATATAACTACTAACTGACTACGATATTATAAGCTGAGAATATAACTACTAACTTATGACATTATAAGCTGAGAATATAACTACTAACTTATGAGATTATAAGCTGAGAATGTAACTACTAACTGACTATGATATTATAAGCTGAGAATATAACTACTAACTGATTACGATATTATAAGCTGAGAATATAACTACTAACTGACTATGATATTATAAGCTGAGAATATAACTACTAACTTATGACATTATAAGCTGAGAATATAACTACTAACTAACTTATGATATTATAAGCTGAGAATATAACTACTAACTGACTACGATATTATAAGCTGAGAATATAACTACTAACTTATGACATTATAAGCTGAGAATATAACTACTAACTTATGAGATTATAAGCTGAGAATGTAACTACTAACTGACTATGATATTATAAGCTGAGAATATAACTACTAACTGATTACGATATTATAAGCTGAGAATATAACTACTAACCTATGAGATTATAAGCTGAGAATATAACTACTAACTGACTACGATATTATAAGCTGAGAATATAACTACTAACTGACTATGATATTATAAGCTGTGAATATAACTACTTACTAACTTATGAGATTATAAGCTGAGAATATAACTACTAACTGACTATGATATTATAAACTGAGAATATAACTAATAACCTACTATGATATTATATATTATCAATTTGTTATACAATGACCTTAATATCTGAATCAGTGAAACAGAATTGATAACTGTAAATAACATATGCTGGGCGCTTATAGCATAATCTACTTGTTATTACTAGTTTTAATCGAACAATGTCATCTAATGTTAGTCGTCAGCTGTTCACGGATATGTCTGTACTACACCCACGAACACGCGCACACACAAACGCGCACACACACGCGTAGAGTACGATGGTTTAAATTTTTTTTTAAAACCACTATTTAGCCAGACATGAATATCTCACACTAGACAGTCCATGTATATCTTATCTATCTATTATGTTCAAACTAGTATTCATACAATCAACAGATTTCAATGTACAACAATACGTATAGCTCATATTTCTTCTCACTTGTCAACAGTGGAGAGACATAGTTCTCATAGTAGACTTGTTGATAATATTGACAAGGACTGTTTGAAACTTGTTTAATCATATTGATATACAAATTGACAAAGCGGATACAGTTGAAAGCAGACCAACTGCAAGTACATACATACGGTGGTGACAAGTTTGTCGACAAGTGTTATTGTTGCTCCAAGTTTAATTAGAATATTTATCAGGAAGTGAGAATATCATCAAGTAAAATTCGAATGTGCGATATTCATTTATTTACTTCTATCATATTGTTATAATGTGGATTGTTACTGCACGTGCATTCTGGCAAACTTTGAATCGTCTTTGAAAGACATCTATCATTTACAAAAACAAATGCAGGATTACGAGATGAAACGATCGTCGAATACCACCACCACCAATCATATGAAGAAATCATTTTCAACTGGTGGTATTTATTCACTTTTTTGCAAAGTTTTTCATTTTCAGGTAAAGTACATTATTCAGTTTATTATGTACACCATAGATTCCCAAACTATTTTGGTCCGCCGCCCACTTTGCACGACATAAACTTTGAACGCCCATCTCCCCATTATAACAGTTTGCCAACGCCCCCACTTATATATATATACATGCTCTACTTTTACTTTGACATAGAAAATTGATATATATTTCTGTCATACATGGTCAATTTTCAAATGATTATATTAATGAAATAAGAAAATTGATGAAAAATGGCTCATGCAAGATGGGCTTAAGATGAATTAAAAGGTAGAATTCAAATGTTAATGTTTATTCAATAGCAACATCACGAAAAAAAACACCCACATGCTTCTGAGCCCACTATCACCCCTGGAAGGCTTAAGCGCCCACTGCGGGCGGTACCGCACTTTTGGAACCCATGATATACACAATATATCTTTTTATTTAGACGATATATTGTATTATGTCTAGGAATTGTTTAGTTTATCATGATATATTGTATTATGTCTAGGAATTGTTTAGTTTATCATGTTATATTGTATTATGTCTAGGAATTGTTTAGTTTATCATGATATATTGTATTATGTCTAGGAATTGTTTAGTTTATCATGTTATATTGTATTATGTCTAGGAATTGTTTAGTTTATCATGTTATATTGTATTATGTCTAGGAATTAGTTTAGGTTTATCATGTTATATTGTATTATGTCTAGGAATTGTTTAGTTTATCATGTTATATTGTATTATGTCTAGGAATTGTTTAGTTTATCATGTTATATTGTATTATGTCTAGGAATTGTTTAGTTTATCATGTTATATTGTATTATGTCTAGGAATTGTTTAGTTTATTGTTATGTTATATTGTATTATGTTATGATAGTATACAATTGTTTAGTTTATCATGTTATATTGTATTATGTCTAGGAATTGTTTAGTTTATCATGTTATATTGTATTATGTCTAGGAATTGTTTAGTTTATCATGTTATATTGTATTATGTCTAGGAATTGTTTAGTTTATCATGTTATATTGTATTATGTCTAGGAAGTTGTATATAATTGTATTCATTTGTTATAATTGTATTATGTCTAGGAATTGTTTAGTTTATCATGATTATATTGTATTATGTCTAGGAATTGTTTAGTTTATCATGTTATATTGTATTATGTCTAGGAATTGTTTAGTTTATCATGTTATATTGTATTATGTCTAGGAATTGTTTAGTTTATCATGTTATATTGTATTATGTCTAGGAATTGTTTAGTTTATCATGTTATATTGTATTATGTCTAGGAATTGTTTAGTTTATTATGTTATTATTGTATTATGTCTAGGAATTGTTTAGTTTATCATGTTATATTGTATTATGTCTAGGAATTGTTTAGTTTATCATGTTATATTGTATTATGTCTAGGAATTGTTTAGTTTATCATGTTATATTGTATTATGTCTAGGAATTGTTTAGTTTATCATGTTATATTGTATTATGTCTAGGAATTGTTTAGTTTATCATGTTATATTGTATTATGTCTAGGAATTGTTTAGTTTATCATGTTATATTGTATTATGTCTAGGAATTGTTTAGTTTATCATGTTATATTGTATTATGTCTAGGAATTGTTTAGTTTATCATGTTATATTGTATTATGTCTAGAAATTGTTTAGTTTATCATGTTATATTGTATTATGTCTAGGAATTGTTTAGTTTATCATGTTATATTGTATTATGTCTAGGAATTGTTTAGTTTATCATGTTATATTGTATTATGTCTAGGAATTGTTTAGTTTATCATGTTATATTGTATTATGTCTAGGAATTGTTTAGTTTATCATGTTATATTGTATTATGTCTAGGAATTGTTTAGTTTATCATGTTATATTGTATTATGTCTAGGAATTGTTTAGTTTATCATGTTATATTGTATTATGTCTAGGAATTGTTTAGTTTATCATGTTATATTGTATTATGTCTAGGAATTGTTTAGTTTATCATGTTATATTGTATTATGTCTAGGAATTGTTTAGTTTATCATGTTATATTGTATTATGTCTAGAAATTGTTTAGTTTATCATGTTATATTGTATTATGTCTAGGAATTGTTTAGTTTATCATGTTATATTGTATTATGTCTAGGAATTGTTTAGTTTATCATGTTATATTGTATTATGTCTAGGAATTGTTTAGTTTATCATGTTATATTGTATTATGTCTAGGAATTGTTTAGTTTATCATGTTATATTGTATTATGTCTAGGAATTGTTTAGTTTATCATGTTATATTGTATTATGTCTAGAAATTGTTTAGTTTATCATGTTATATTGTATTATGTCTAGAAATTGTTTAGTTTATCATGTTATATTGTATTATGTCTAGGAATTGTTTAGTTTATCATGTTATATTGTATTATGTCTAGGAATTGTTTAGTTTATCATGTTATATTGTATTATGTCTAGGAATTGTTTAGTTTATCATGTTATATTGTATTATGTCTAGAAATTGTTTAGTTTATCATGTTATATTGTATTATGTCTAGAATTGTTTGTTTATCGATTGTATTACAAATTATTTAGATTTATCATTATATTGTATTATGTTAGATGATATCTAACATTTTATTGTATTATGTTAGGATGATATCAAAATATGTCATTATTGTTAGATGATATACAACAATTTGTATTATTTTTAGATGATACAATAATTTGTATTATTTTGTTAGATGATATACATTGTTATTTGTAGATGAATACAACAATTTGTAATTTAGATGATACAACAATTTGTATATTCTTGAAACTGAATGAATTGTTTTATTTATTTTGTTGATCTATTAGTCGATGTTTTACTAGCAACACACACACACACACCACACCACACACACACACCCACACACACATGTTACTGACTTCTTACATAATTTTTTTCTCATCATACTCAATCTGCAGACTCTCGATTTATAAGGCTATTCTCCGCCATCTTCATTGTCATTTCAAGATTTTCTTTAGTGTTTTATTTGCCACCGACTCTTGTTTTACCTCTGCCTCGTCTTCAACAGGAACCATAACTTCTCATTGTACTTCTCTCTTTGTTCCTTTCCTCAGACGTCATATTTTTATTATCTAATGTCCATCAATGTCCACCTTGTCCATCAATATCCACCTTTGTCCATCAGTGTTCACCTTTGTCCATCAATGTCCACCTTGTCCATCAGTGTCCACCTTTGTCCATCAATGTCCATCTTTGTCCATCAATATTCACTTTGTCCATCAGTGTCCATCAATGTCCACCTTTGTCCATCAGTGTTCACCTTTGTCCATCAATGTCCACCTTGTCATAAGTTTCCACCTTTGTCCATATGTCATCTTTGTCATCAATGTCATCTTTGTCATCAATGTCATCATTGTCACCTTTGTCATCAATGCTATCAATGTCATCACGTAGTAGTATGTCGATAATTTCCATCTGACTTCGTCCAGGATGTTTCTAAGAATATTTCTCTGCAATTTCTGTTCACTATTCGATTATCATGACTAACATATTCGATTTTATGACATACGTTTATTTCTTGCAAGATGTTCGGATGTCTTTTGATGAACTATTCGTTCTTGTATGTTCTCTCTTCTTGTATCAGTGACTAGCTATGTTCTTGTATGTTCTCTCTTCTTGTATCAGTGACTAGCTATGTTCTTGTATGTTCTCTCTTCTTGTATCAGTGACTAGCTATGTTCTTGTATGTTCTCTCTTCTTGTATCAGTGACTAGCTATGTTCTTGTATGTTCTCTCTTCTTGTATCAGTGACTAGCTATGTTCTTGTATGTTCTCTCTTCTTGTATCAGTGACTAGCTATGTTCTTGTATGTTCTCTCTTCTTATATCAGTGACTAGCTATGTTCTTGTATGTTCTCTCTTCTTGTATCAGTGACTAGCTATGTTCTTGTATGTTCTCTCTTCTTGTATCAGTGACTAGTTATGTTCTTGTATGTTCTCTCTTCTTGTACCAGTGACTAGCTATGTTCTTGTATGTTCTCTCTTCTTGTATCAGTGACTAGTTATGTTCTTGTACCAGTGACTAGTTATGTTCTTGTACCAGTGACTAGCTATGTTCTTGTACCAGTGACTAGTTATGTTCTTGTATCAGTGACTAGCTATGTTCTTGTATCAGTGACTAGTTATGTTCTTGTACCAGTGACTAGCTATGTTCTTGTACCAGTGACTAGTTATGTTCTTGTACCAGTGACTAGCTATGTTCTTGTATCAGTGACTAGCTATGTTCTTGTATCAGTGACTAGTTATGTTCTTATACCAGTGACTAGCTATGTTCTTGTACCAGTGACTAGCTATGCTCTTGTACCAGTGACTAGTTATGTTCTTGTATCAGTGACTAGCTATGTTCTTGTACCAGTGACTAGTTATGTTCTTGTACCAGTGACTAGCTATGTTCTTGTATCAGTGACTAGCTATGTTCTTGTATCAGTGACTAGCTATGTTCTTGTACCAGTGACTAGCTATGTTCTTGTATCAGTGACTAGCTATGTTCTTGTACCAGTGACTAGTTATGTTCTTGTATCAGTGACTAGCTATGTTCTTGTACCAGTGACTAGCTATGTTCTTGTATCAGTGACTAGCTATGTTCTTGTATGTTCTCTCTTCTTGTACCAGTGACTAGCTATGTTCTTGTATGTTCTCTCTTCTTGTATCAATGACTAGCTATGTTCTTGTATGTTCTCTCTTCTTGTATCAGTGACTAGCTATGTTCTTGTACCAGTGACTAGTTATGTTCTTGTACCAGTGACTAGTTATGTTCTTGTACCAGTGACTAGCTATGTTCTTGTATCAGTGACTAGCTATGTTATTGTATGTTCTCTCTTCTTGTACCAGTGACTAGCTATGTTCTTGTATCAGTGACTAGCTATGTTCTTGTATGTTCTCTCTTCTTGTACCAGTGACTAGCTATGTTCTTGTTTCTCTACTTTATTTTCTATTCATATTTATTTGACTATTCTGTTCTGTCATCTTTCTATCTACACTGGAGGATCCTCGCCGGTGTCACAGAGTTTATGCTCTGTCGTAGAGATCTGTATGTGTAAAAAAGATTACGGAGCACTGGTGGTTTTTCACTAAAGTGCATTATTGATGTTTCTATCAATCTATCAATTAATATATCAATTAATCTATCAATTAATCTATCAATTAATCTATCAATTAATCTATCTATCAATTAATCTATCTCAATTAATCTATCTATCAATTAATCTATCTATCTATTAATCTATCTATATATCAATCTATCAATTAATCTATCTATCAATTAATCTATCAATTAATCTATCAATTAATCTATCAATTAATCTATCAATTAATCTATCAATTAATCTATCTATCAATTAATCTATCTCAATTAATCTATCTATCAATTAACCTATCTATCTATTAATCTATCTATCTATCAATCTATCAATTAATCTATCTATCAATTAATTTATCTATCAATTAATCAATCTGTCAATTAATCTATCTATTAATATATCTATCAATTAATATATCTATCAATTAATCATTCTATCAATTAATCTATATATCTATTAATCTATCTATCAATCTATCAATTAATCTATCTATCAATTAATCTATCTATCAATTAATCTATCTATCAATTAATCAATTAATCTATCTATCAATTAATTTATCTATCAATTAATTTATCTATCAATTAATCTATCCATCAATTAATCTATCTATCTATTAATCTATCAATTAATCTATCTATCATTGCTTTTTCAATTTTGTGTACAATTAATATAAAGTACCAAGATTAATACCAAATAAATGTATCAAGAAGAAATCATTCTGAAAGAAATAGATAAGACAAGTTATAATCTTGCATTCTCCGCAAGAAGTTCCATTTTTATTTCTCATGTTTGTTGGCCTACACGCTCTGAGAATATAACCAAAACAAAAGCTTTTCCTTCGACTGAAAGAGCGTGTCTCGGCTTGAAGAGGATCTACTGCCTTACGTAATAAACAAACACACGAAATAAGAGGGAACAATTATGAAACAAATAAAGTAATAAACACACGAAATAAGAGGGAATAATTATGAAACAAATAAATTAATAAACAAACACACGAAATAAGAGGGAATAATTATGAAACAAATAAATTAATAAACAAACACACGAAATAAGAGGGAATAATTATGAAACAAATAAATTAATAAACAAACACAGAAATAAGAGGAATAATTATGAAACAAATAAAGTAATAAACACACGAAATAAGAGGGAATAATTATGAAACAAATAAAGTGAAATTATCTCAAATGTGAAGTAGATATAAAAAAAAAAAACTGAATGTATTGTCTGTTTTCCTTCTCTCTAACATCTCATAGGTGTACAAGGTGATTGTGAACTGTGATGGAAGGTCATGGTTTATATTTCGTCGATATAACGAATTCCACACACTGTATGAGAAGGTGGGTACAATAATGTTGTTTAATATGTTGTTGTTAATGTTGTTGTTGTTGTTATGTGTGGTAATCATCATCATCATTGTCAAACAAATAACACAACTACCACCAGATTGTGACAATTATGGCTCTTCATAACTCTTTTATTCTGTATCCATTCATTTTGTGTGTTGTACTCATTTCTTTGTCACTTTTAGAAAGACTTCAATAAAGATATATTTCTTCTTGTTGATCTCAAACTTATTTAACTAACAGTATCCGAAGTCATGAAAATATTCTCCAAGTCACAACGTGTTAACTTAGTCTGTACTAACTGCCGCAGGATGTGCCAATATTGTCTATTAAAATAACCCAACTGTCGCACACTACGTCAGGCATTGTTTCATGTACAATTAGCACTAATTTTTACAACGCCGCATTCTGATTCAATTTCGGTTTTTTAAAATTCTACTACAAAGATATCTATTTCTATATCCTGGTCCGATCGGGAGTTTGGGGAAATTTGTTAATTAGATGAAATTGTTATATTTGTTAAGTTGGAAAATGTAAACAAAAAATTAATTGGACCACATCATGTTCTTCTTTTTGGTAGTAAACATGTTAGCTATGACTAAACATGTACCGCTCCATAACTCTACGACATATTTGTTAGGAAACACATAGTGAATCTTCTAGCATATTCCACATACAAACACACACGTCTGTTTGTATACACAAATTCCAGGGACATTTGCTATTGTTGCTTGCAGGCTTTCATAGAGTTTATCTTTGATTTCATCTTCTTCTTCATCTTCGTATTCATATAAAGAAATGATGTTCCGACATCGATCACTGATAGCATTTATCTTCAACATTATCGTTACATTATCGTCGGGAGTGAGCAATTATGATTATCATAGTCAACTTGTCTAAACGTATTTGTCCGGTTTATGACGTGAATCTACGGTGTTTTTCTACAATCGACTAATCTTGATATCGTTTTCAGCTTGCACAAAAAATAATTTAAATTATGTATCATGATTCTCTCATTTTTAAATTCATAAATTGGTTCCAGTAGATTCATGAATTGGTTCCAGTAATTAGATTCATAAATTGGTTCCAGTAATTAGATTCATAAGTTGGTTCCAGTAATTAAATTCATAAGTTGGTTCCAGTAATTAGATTCATAAATTGGTTCCAGTAATTAGATTCATAAATTGGTTCCAGTAATTAGATTCATAAATTGGTTCCAGTAATTAGATTCATAAATTGGTTCCAGTAATTAGATTCATAAATTGGTTCCAGTAATTAGATTCATAAATTGGTTCCAGTAATTAGATTCATAAATTGGTTCCAGTAATTAGATTCATAAATTGGTTTCAGTAATTAGATTCATAAATTGGTTCCAGTAATTAGATTCATAAGTTGGTTCCAGTAATTAGATTCATAAATTGGTTCCAGTAATTAGATTGATAAATTTGTTGCTTCTGCTTCTATCTTTCTTTCATTTACATCATTATATTCGTTAACATTATTGACATCATTATATTTGTAAACATTATTGACATCATTATATTCGTTAACATTATTGACATCATTATATTTGTTAACATTGTTACATTTCCATTCTGTAACTTTGTCAGTAATTTTTCGTTTCTTCAATGTTTTCCATATCCCTTATCTTTTTGCTGCGAATCTTGCAGCTCGTGTCTCCATGGAAACCGATAGCGATTAAAAGCAGAATTTGTGATAATAGTAGTGTGATGTAAGAGACTAACTTGATAGTGTGATGTAAGAGACTAACTTGATAGTGTGATGTAAGAGACTGGTAGTGTGATGTAAGAGACTGGTAGTGTGATGTAAGAGACTAACAAAGATGATTGTCATGATTAGTCTAGTATCTCTTCTTGATATAATAATCTTACGGGAAGTGTATCTATCCGAGCTATGATGCATTCATCTTGTGAGACTGTCGTCTACAGTAGTGATCTTGTGCTCCTCACGTAGCAAGAGCAGAATAAACGGAATTTCTTTGCCAAATGTGTAGTCCATTTATTTCTTCAATTATAGATTCCAACACGTAGACACATGTCAACACACACAACTCGTCTGTCGACTTACTCAACACGTCCGTCAACTTACTCAACACGTCTGTCAACTTACACAACACGTCCGTCAACTTACACAACCCGTCTGTCAACTTACACAACACGTCTGTCAACTTACACAACCCGTCTGTCAACTTACACAACCCGTCTGTCAACTTACACTACACGTCTGTCAACTTACACTATACGTCTGTCAACTTATACAACCCGTCTGTCAACTTACTCAACATGTCTGTCAACTTGCTCAACACGCCCGTCAACTTACTCCACCCGTCTGTCACCTGACTCAACACATCTGTCAACTCACCACCATAGTCCATCCGTCGATCTCATATAAATGTCAACTGTTGTGTCACATCCGTCAATCTCATATAAATGTCAACTGTTATGTCACATCCGTCAATCTCATATATATGTCAACTGTTGTGTCACATCCGTCAATCTCATATAAATGTCAACTGTTGTGTCACATCCGTCGATCTCATATAAATGTCACCTGTTGTGTCACATCCGTCGATCTCATATAAATGTCAACTGTTGTGTCACATCCGTCAATCTCATATATATGTCAACTGTTGTGTCACATCCGTCAATCTCATATAAATGTCAACTGTTATGTCACATCCGTCAATCTCATATATATGTCAACTGTTGTGTCACATCCGTCAATCTCATATAAATGTCAACTGTTGTGTCACATCCGTCGATCTCATATAAATGTCACCTGTTGTGTCACATCCGTCAATCTCATATAAATGTCAACTGTTGTGTCACATCCGTCGATCTCATATAAATGTCACCTGTTGTGTCACATCCGTCAATCTCATATAAATGTCAACTGTTGTGTCACATCCGTCGATCTCATATAAATGTCACCTGTTGTGTCACATCCGTCAATCTCATATAAATGTCAACTGTTGTGTCACATCCGTCAATCTCATATAAATGTCAACTGTTGTGTCACATCCGTCAATCTCATATAAATGTCACCTGTTGTGTCACATCCGTCGATCTCATATAAATGTCAACTGTTGTGTCTGTGTAGTCCTTGTTCCATTAATTCCTACACGTCTCCCCCTTATCTCCTCCTCTCAATATTGTTACCTATGAGTATTACAAATGTACTCCTGTATACAATATTAAAAAGAGAATATTGATACCTGAAAAGTTTACCTGGAAGGTTTACCTGAAATTCACGTTGAACCTGTCAAGGTTGGGATGGGGCACGTACCGACTCATTCTTTCTTCATGTTTGTTTCTCTCACGCGCCCCCAAGGAGTAAACAAATGCTATCTCTGTGTACACCTGCTTCTGCTGTGCGTGTACATCTCTCTGCTCACCTGTCTGTCTGTCTGTCTGTTAGTTTGCATGTACACTGATATCACTCCAGGTCTTGTTTGTGCGTGACATCCTGATGTCTCCTAGTTCACACTGGACATAAGAAACCCGTCCAGGTGGGGTAACCTGTCCAGGTGGGGTTTGTGTGTTTTAAGTTTGACGTCATTGTGCTTGGGTATACTTGTCTATTTTGTTTGATAGAGAAAACAGAGAACAAGAGATAGAGAGAGAGAGTAAGAGAACAAGAGATAGAGAGAGAGTAAGAGAGTGAAGAGAGAACAGAGAAGAGAGAAGAGAGAGTAAGAGAGAGAGAGAGACAAGAGATGAGAGAGAGTAAGAGAGAGAGTAAGAGACAAGAGATAGAGAAGTAGAGAGAGTAGAGAGAGAGAGAGAGAGAGTAAGAGAGAAAGAAAAGAACAGAGATGAAGAGAGAGTAAGAGAGATAGAGGAGAAAGAGACAAGAGATGAGAGAGAGAGTAAGAGAGAGAGAGAAAGAGAGAAGAGAGAGAAGAAGAGAGAGTAAGAAGAACAAGAGATAGAGAGAGGGAGAGAAGAGAGAGAGAGAGAGGTAAGAGAGAAGTAGAAACAAGAGATGAGAAAGAGAGAACAGAGATGAGAGAGTAAGGAGATAGATGAGAGAGAGAAGTAAGAGATAGGAGCAGAGGCAAGAGTTAGGAAAATAGGAAGGTGAAGGTTAGTTCATAGTTCAATTAATGTTTAAGACAAGTAATCTCATTGGTTGATGAAATAACGGAGTCATTTCTTTCTGTAATGTGATCTGAGTTTGTATATATCTGCTCGAGTCATAGTGTCTACATGTCTCAGTGTCTACATGTCTCAGTGTCTACATGTCTCAGTGTCTACATGTCTCAGTGTCTACGTGTCTCAGTGTCTACCATGTCTCCAGTATCCATGTCTCAATGTCTACATGTTTTCATTATTTCTCACGTTTTCTACGTGTTTTCATTCGTTCTCCATTCTACATTCATTTCATTCCTTCATTTCTCAGTGTCTACATTCTCTCCAGTGTCTCACATGTCTCATCATTTCATACTTCATTTCATACCATTATTTCATACCTTCATTTATCCATTCATTTCACATTCATTTTCCTCATACCATTCATTTCTACCATTCTTTCATACCATTCATTTCTACCTTCATTTCATACATTCATTTCATACCATTCGTTTCATATTCATTTCATTCATTTCATACCTTTCATTTATATTCATTCCATCAATATCCATAAGTCCATCCATTCTAATCTACATATACTCAATGTTTAGTTGATTCGATTTATTTGTGTAACCTGTAGTCCAGCTGACGCCCCTGTAGTCAGCTTACGCCCTGTAGTCAGCTGACGCCCTGTAGTCCAGCTACGTCCCGTAGTGCAGTCCGCTGGAGTCCCTATAGCTGACGCCCCTGTAGTCCAGCTAACGCCTGTAGTCCAGCTGACGCCCTGTAGTCCAGCCTCTGTAGTCAGCGACGTACCTAGCCAGCTGCTCCTGTAGTCAGCTACCCTAACAGCTGACGTACCTGTATCCCAGCTGACGTACCTGTATCCAGCTCGTCTGAGCAGTCACACATACACCTAACAGCTGACGCCCTTAGTCAGCTGCCCCTGTAGTCCAGCTGACGTACCTGTAGTCCAGCTCTTCTGAGCAGTCACACATACACCTAACAGCTGACGCCCCTGTAGTCCAGCTGACGTACCTGTAGTCCAGCTCGTGTGAGCAGTCACACATACACCTACCATGAATAAATTAATCAAATAATCATGTTCTTATTCTGTTTTAGATTTATCCAAACACTTCTCTCTTCTTCTTCTCTTCTCTAATCTTGTTTTATCTCACAGTGTCAGGATAAGAAGAGATTTCTAGAACGGGTTTTGTGTGCACTTCTCTAATCATGTTTTATCTCACAGTGTCAGGATAAGAAGAGATTTCTAGAACGGGCTGTTGTGTGCGCTTTATAAATAGCATTTTTCACTGCTTTGGTTATTTCTGAAGTCCACCTTTTGCGGGGACGGCCTTTTGCTTTGTATTCACTGTTTCGGAGTAGCATTGCCCTTTGTATTCACTGTATCGATAGCATTGCCCTTTGTATTCACTGTATCGGAGTAGCATTGCCCTTTGTATTCACTGTATCGGAGTAGCATTGCCCTTTGAGGCACACTGTCTGTTGTATCGGAGTAGCATTGCCCTTTGTATTCACTGTATCGGAGTAGCATTGCCCTTTGAGGCACACTGTATCGGTGTAGCATTGCCCTTTGTATTCACTGTATCGGTGTAGCATTGCCCTTTGTATTCACTGTATCGGTGTAGCATTGCCCTTTGCATTCACTGTATCGGAGTAGCATTGCCCTTTGTATTCACTGTATCGGTGTAGCATTGCCCTTTGTATTCACTGTATCGGAGTAGCATTACCCTTTGTATTCACTGTATCGGAGTAGCATTACCCTTTGAGGCACACTGTTTCGGTGTAGCATTACCCTTTGAGGTACACTGTCTGTTGTATCGGAGTAGCATTGCCCTTTGAGGTACACTGTCTGTTGTATCGGAGTAGCATCGCCCTTTGAGGCACACTGTCTGTTGTATCGGAGTAGCATTGCCCTTTGAGGCACACTGTCTGTTGTATCGGAGTAGCATTGCCCTTTGAGGCACACTGTCTGTTGTATCGGAGTAGCATTGCCCTTTGAGGCACACTGTCTGTTGTATCGGAGTAGCATTGCCCTTTGAGGCACACTGTCTGTTGTATCGGAGTAGCATTGCCCTTTGAGGTACACTGTCTGTTGTATCGGAGTAGCATTGCCCTTTGAGGCACACTGTCTGTTGTATCGGAGTAGCATTGCCCTTTGAGGCACACTGTATCGGAGTAGCATTACCCTTTGAGGTACACTGTCTGTTGTATCGGAGTAGCATTACCCTTTGAGGCACACTGTCTGTTGTATCGGAGTAGCATTGCCCTTTGAGGCACACTGTCTGTTGTATCGGAGTAGCATTACCCTTTGAGGTACACTGTCTGTTGTATCGGAGTAGCATTGCCCTTTGAGGCACACTGTCTGTTGTATCGGAGTAGCATTACCCTTTGAGGTGCACTGTCTGTTGTATCGGAGTAGCATTGCCCTTTGAGGCACACTGTCTGTTGTATCGGAGTAGCATTACCCTTTGAGGTACACTGTCTGTTGTATCGGAGTAGCATTGCCCTTTGAGGCACACTGTCTGTTGTATCGGAGTAGCATTACCCTTTGAGGCACACTGTCTGTTGTATCGGAGTAGCATTGCCCTTTGAGGCACACTGTCTGTTGTATCGGAGTAGCATTGCCCTTTGAGGCACACTGTATCGGAGTAGCATTACCCTTTGAGGTACACTGTCTGTTGTTTCGGAGTAGCATTACCCTTTGAGGCACACTGTCTGTTGTATCGGAGTAGCATTGCCCTTTGAGGCACACTGTCTGTTGTATCGGAGTAGCATTGCCCTTTGAGGCACACTGTCTGTTGTATCGGAGTAGCATTACCCTTTGAGGCACACTGTCTGTTGTATCGGAGTAGCATTGCCCTTTGAGGCACACTGTCTGTTGTATCGGAGTAGCATTGCCCTTTGAGGCACACTGTATCGGAGTAGCATTACCCTTTGAGGTACACTGTCTGTTGTTTCGGAGTAGCATTACCCTTTGAGGCACACTGTCTGTTGTATCGGAGTAGCATTGCCCTTTGAGGCACACTGTCTGTTGTATCGGAGTAGCATTGCCCTTTGAGGCACACTGTCTGTTGGTAATCTGCTTCAATTTGTTATTTCTTGATGAAGTTCAGTACGGATGTTGTACCCACTTTTTACCTGAGGTCTTCATTTCTAAACCAGTATTTTCCTGATATGCGTGTCATTTTGCGTAGACACTCCATCTCTTCTTGATACTCCAAGCATTCTGCGTAGACACTTCATCTCTTCTTGATACTCCCAGCATTCTGCGTAGACACTTCATCTCTTCTTGATACTCCCAGCATTCTGCGTAGACACTTCATCTCTTCTTGATACTCCAAGCATTCTGCGTAGACACTTCATCTCTTCTTGATACTCCCAGCATTCTGCGTAGACACTTCATCTCTTCTTGATACTCCCAGCATTCTGCGTAGACACTTCATCTCTTCTTGATACTCCCAGCATTCTGCGTAGACACTTCATCTCTGTCGTAACTAGTTTTTCTTCTATCGTTTGATGTCAGCGTCCAGGTTTGGCATTGATATCATAATGTTGGGAGAAAGATTGTGCTGAACAATATTCTTTTAGTAGGTCATGGTGACCTGCTTGCATTCCTAAATAGAAAAACAAATAAACCTATTTTTTTATGAAGCGAAATTGTTTTCTACAGGAGTACACATAATGAAATAGAACTGACGATGCACATAGAGTTTTAGAAAATGATATATTGTCTCGCTGTCTGTCAAATTCTTGTTAATGTTATCATATATATTGTCTCGCTGTCTGTCAAATTGTTGTTAATGTTATCATATATATTGTCTCGCTGTTTGTCAAATTGTTGTTAATGTTATCATATATAATTGTCATGAGATTTACTTGATTAGTATGTGAGTCAGTGATTTGTATGTTTGTGTTGTCAACGTTAGACGTATTTTATGGTCAACATTTTCTATGTCAAATATATTGTTCTCACTTCCAACTAATGTAGATAATATCTTGTTCTCACTTCCAACTAATGTAGATAATATCTTGTTCTCACTTCCAACTAATGTAGATAATATCTTGTTCTCACTTCCAACTAATGTAGATAATATTTTGTTCTCACTTCCAACTAATGTAGATAATATCTTGTTCTCACTTCCAACTAATGTAGATAATATTTTGTTCTCACTTCCAACTAATGTAGATAATATCTTGTTCTCACTTCCAACTAATGTAGATAATATCTTGTTCTCACTTCCAACTAATGTAGATAATATTTTGTTCTCACTTCCAACTAATGTAGATAATATCTTGTTCTCACTTCCAACTAATGTAGATAATATCTTGTTCTCACTTCCAACTAATGTAGATAATATTTTGTTCTCACTTCCAACTAATGTAGATAATATCTTGTTCTCACTTCCAACTAATGTAGATAATATCTTGTTCTCACTTCCAACTAATGTAGATAATATATTGTTCTCACTTCCATCTAATGTAGATAATATCAAGATAGGTAACAATAAAGGCATACTCCAGTCCACAACCAACCAACCAACCATCCAACCGCCAGATATATCATTGTTTACTTATTGTGTCCTTTATAAGGTGGACGTTGGTATCTCCTGTCGATTTGTATTCTTTGCTTGATGAAGACCTTCGAAACTGTACAACTAACTACCTTACTTTCTTTATTTCCATATTTCAACTTAACGTTAAGCCAATGTGGCAAGTTAGTGGGGCGATCTATATTTAGAATATTAATTGAATTCAATTCAATTGAGTATGGACGCATGCATACACGGATGGCTCGGCTACAGATGCCACTCACAATGGAGGAGGAGTGGGAGTTGTCCTCAGACTAAAAAATAGAGTAGAACTAACCTTCTCAGAACTAGCTCTGGCCACTGGCAAGTTCTCAACCAATTTCAGGGATGAGGTAGAGGCCCTCAGTGCAGCTGCAAAAATGACACTACAAAATATGAACCAAATACATGGAAAAATAGTGCTCTTGACTTAACGCATTGTCTGCTATCTCAGCACTGAAATCTGAAAGGAACACAGAACTAAGTGATCTCAGGTCAACCTTAGCCCAGTTATCCCGTGAATCTGAGAGGGTAGTAATCCAGTGGATACCCTCACACTGCTAGATCAAGGGGAATGAAGATGCTGACAGATTAGCTAAAGAGGGAGCAGGAATGCCCCAAGATGACAACCTGGTTAGCTATGAAGAAGCAAAAAACCATCGCCAAAGGGCACTGCAAAGCAAAATGGGATAAAGAACACCCAAAACACAACAAGAATGATGGATATTACTAACTGTCCAGAAGGGAGGGACCAGACAGCTATACTTCGCCTCCGGACGGGTCACAACAGAATGAAACACCACATGTACATTAAACTCAATATAGGCACCAACGACCTGTGCCCTGTGGTTTGCGAGTATGACAACAAAACATATCCTACAGAACTGCCCCAGTATGCAGACCTGAGAAGAAAGAGGTGACCCACTTACACCAGTGTCCAAGACAAACTGTATGGCGTGGCTGATAATCTGTGGCAGATGGCTGTCTTTATTAGAGAATCCAATATCCCAATCTAGTGAGAACGCAGAAGAAGAAGAATATTTAGAGTAGTGTACACCAGCGCTATCCAACCCAATACACGCGGGCGCCATGGTTCTTGTGTTAAACATTCATGGCGATCTTGTCATATATGCATGGCGCCCTATTCTAATCGCCAGTTTTAGCGCTAATCAGATTTTTTTTTAAAACTAACAGTTTTTTATCCCAGTACTCCCATGTGCGCGATTCTCCCACTTGTACAAGTCTTGTGTTATCTTGTAACCCTCCCTCTCTCAATATGCGCGATTCTCCCACTTGTACAAGTCTTGTGTTATCTTGTAACCCTCCTTCTCCCCCCCCCTTCTCAATGTGCCGATTCTCCCACTTGTACAAGTCTTGTGTTATCTTGTAACCCTCCTTCTCCCCTTCTCAATGTGCGCGATTCTCCCACTTGTACAAGTCTTGTGTTATCTTGTAACCCCCTCTCAATGTGCGCGATTCTCCCACTTGTACAAGTCTTGTGTTATCTTGTAACCCCACCCCTCTCAATGTGCGCGATTCTCCCACTTGTACAAGTCTTGTGTTATCTTGTAACCCCTCCCCCTCTCAATGTGCGCGATTCTCCCACTTGTACAAGTCTTGTGTTATCTTGTAACAATTCTACTGTTCCCTAACTCCACCATTTCCGTTTTAGCTTGAGACAGCTTCAGCAACTTCACTTTACTAAAATTACTAGTAATATTTTTGTTTAAATCGTGGCATATCCTAAAGGACGTAGCCATCAACCACAGTAAACTAGTCGTTGATTTTCTAGACACCACTTATACGTTCAGTAGTGTGCCATTGCTTTTTGAACGGTGACGTCTATTTTTACCATTTTGTAAAAATCCCAGGGAAACGAATTTGCTTCCAAACTTGCCCACCGTGGGATTTGAACCATATACGCTTTAGTTCTTGATCGAGCTCACTTAGTAGTAGTATTACATGCATCACATGACGCTGGCGTCTCCACAACAACCATCATTCAGATATATGCGCACCAATACACTTAGTAGTAGTATTACATGCATCACATGACGCTGGCGTCTCCACAACAACCATCATTCAGATATATGCGCACCAATACACTTAGTAGTAGTATTACATGCATCACATGACGCTGGCGTCTCCACAACAACCATCATTCAGATATATGCGCACCAATACACTTAGTAGTAGTATTACATGCATCACATGACGCTGGCGTCTCCACAACAACCATCATTCAGATATATGCGCACCAATACACTTAGTAGTAGTATTACATGCATCACATGACGCTGGCGTCTCCACAACAACCATCATTCAGATATATGCGCACCAATACACTTAGTAGTAGTATTACATGCATCACATGACGCTGGCGTCTCAACAACAACCATCATTCAGATATATGCGCACCAATACACTTAGTAGTAGTATTACATGCATCACATGACGCTGGCGTCTCCACAACAACCATCATTCAGATATATGCGCACCAATACACTTAGTAGTAGTATTACATGCATCACATGACGCTGGCGTCTCCACAACAACCATCATTCAGATATATGCGCACCAATACACTTAGTAGTAGTATTACATGCATCACATGACGCTGGCGTCTCCACAACAACCATCATTCAGATATATGCGCACCAATACACTTAGTAGTAGTATTACATGCATCACATGACGCTGGCGTCTCCACAACAACCATCATTCAGATATATGCGCACCAATACACTTAGTAGTAGTATTACATGCATCACATGACGCTGGCGTCTCCACAACAACCATCATTCAGATATATGCGCACCAATACACTTAGTAGTAGTATTACATGCATCACATGACGCTGGCGTCTCCACAACAACCATCATTCAGATATATGCGCACCAATACACTTAGTAGTAGTATTACATGCATCACATGACGCTGGCGTCTCTACAACAACCATCATTCAGATATATGCGCACCAATACACTTAGTAGTAGTATTACATGCATCACATGACGCTGGCGTCTCCACAACAACCATCATTCAGATATATGCGCACCAATACACTTAGTAGTAGTATTACATGCATCACATGACGCTGGCGTCTCCACAACAACCATCATTCAGATATATGCGCACCAATATGTCAAAACGGTAGATCAGCACTGATGTAAACTATACATCCTGTATATATATATATATATATATATATATATATATATATATATATATATATATATATATCTCTCTGGTTAACTACAGGAGGTCAATATTATAATATCAACGTCCTGTACATGCTAGACATACATTATGGTGTCTCTTGTTATGCTTTGTTATACCGAACCGTACTCCAATAACTCATATACGTGTTGTTTTGTTCATTTGTTCAGCACGTTCAGCAAGAATGCTTGAAAGACATAGCTGGTATTATTTATATTTTTTAAATGTTAGTATTGCAGCAGTGTGGTGACCTCAGTGAGTGTCCTCTAGATCAATGACCCCCACCACTACACAGTCATTTGTTGAGATTTCAAGCAATTTATATTCAAGGTGTTTTAAAACCGAAGGATGCCCGCCTGCCCAGCGTGTTTGTAGCGCGTTGGACTGCGGGTGACTAGCCCTCTGTGAGCGTGGGTTCAATTCCATGGACTGGCAGAAAAGCCACAGGTTCCCAGATTCACGGTGTTCGTGGCACCAAACCGAAGGGTTACGATGTCCATGGCACTGAGCCGAAGAGCTAAAAGCTCAAGTGCTTCTGGATCAGAAAAAAAAAGAAAGCCGAAGGATTGACTTCATTACATCGTGATTAACCAAGTATGGCTCAGTCCCTCTCCGCAGATATGGCACGCCACCTGTCGAGATTATTTCACAAAGCATGAACTCCGTAGCTCCGACAGCAATCCTAGTGGTCTGTGAACAGAACCAGAACAGCGCGGTCCGGATTTGAACCCACGACCTTCGACTCGCAAAGCAAGGTCTTAACCACAGAGACCCCGCAGTTATAGCCTTTATTTGTGTGAACTCACTACCAATAACACTTCGGAAAAGAGTACTCCAGTGCTATATTGAACCAAAACTTATGTGTGGCAACGAATCATGGACAATGAACTATCAATTAATAAGATCGATGGAAGCACAAAATGTGGTTTTACAGAAGAATGCTGAAGATTCCACGGACAGCGAAAAAAAACAAATGATGAGGTTTTGAAACAGGCCTGCACAAAAATAAACCTTATCAAAAGAATAAGAATCAGACAATCGAGGTTCTTTGAGAATATAATATAAACCTTATCAAAATATAATAAGAATCAGACAATCGAGGTTCTTTGAGAATATAATATAAACCTTATCAAAATATAATAAGAATCAGACAATCGAGGTTCTTTGAGAATATAATATAAACCTTATCAAAATATAATAAGAATCAGACAATCGAGGTTCTTTGAGAATATAATATAAACCTTATCAAAATATAATAAGAATCAGACAATCGAGGTTCTTTGAGAATATAATATAAACCTTATGAAAATATAATAAGAATCAGACAATCGAGGTTCTTTGAGAATATAATATAAACCTTATGAAAATATAATAAGAATCAGACAATGAGGTTCTTGAGAATATAATATAAACCTTATCAAAATATAATAAGAATCAGACAATCGAGGTTCTTTGAGAATATAATATAAACCTTATCAAAATATAATAAGAATCAGACAATCGAGGTTCTTTGAGAATATAATATAAACCTTATCAAAAGATAATAAGAATCAGACAATCGAGGTTCTTTGAGAATATAATATAAACCTTATCAAAAGATAATAAGAATCAGACAATCGAGGTTCTTTGAGAATATAATATAAACCTTATCAAAAGATAATAAGAATCAGACAATCGAGGTTCTTTGAGAATATAATGCGAAGCGGAGGTTTGGAACATTTGGTAACACGAAGTAAAATTCCACCAAGAAATGTCTTTTTAATATGTTTTATGCAAATATGGCCTTTTCCCCCACTATCGACTAGATATTTATAATTAAATTCATGTTGCACCCTCCTTGAAAAAATGTCAGTGGACACCCATGGCGATATGATATTGTTACTTGCGTGATCGCACTCAGCCACACCATCTAGTGACGTCACTATGTGGGCTTGTCCCTGTACGTATAGTTAGCTATTGATTCGTGTTTGATTGATCCAACTATAAACACTATCACTTCGCGCGGTGAATAACCTTACGTGCTTCAATCTCTTTATTACACAAGATATCAACGACAGAGCACGTACTACTTAGCATCGGCGAAGATCACCGATGCTATTTTTAATATGGTTAAAATGTTTAGGAGTTTACTTTCTATTGTCATTAAAGATTTTTCATCGTGAAGCTACTTTCCAGCCTACTCTCTTCCGTTTTATACTGATAATTGTACTTGTACATTTCTCAACTTGAACAAGGGACCTACTTGTTATAGTCGGTCTGCGAGTAGGAACAAGATCTGACATTGAGTTGAGATCAGAGATCTACTTGTCGGTCTGCGAGTAGGAACAAGATCTGACATTGAGTTGAGATCAGAGATCTACTTGTTATGGTCGGTCTCCGAGTAGGAACAAGATCTGACATTGAGTTGAGATCAGAGATCTGCTTGTCGGTCTGCGAGTAGGAACAAGATCTGACATTGAGTTGAGATCAGAGATCTGCTTGTCGGTCTCCGAGTAGGAACACGATCTGACATTGAGTTGAGATCAGAGATCTGCTTGTCGGTCTCCGAGTAGGAACAAGATCTGACATTGAGTTGAGATCAGAGATCTGCTTGTCGGTCTCCGAGTAGGAACAAGATCTGACATTGAGTTGAGATCAGAGATCTGCTTGTCGGTCTCCGAGTAGGAACAAGATCTGACATTGAGCAGGGATCAGGGATCACTGGAACAATTCTTCATTTCGTTCTATACGAGACACGAACCAAATACTTCTGAAGTAAGAGGCCAGCAACATACCTTTGAGACAGTGGTATAACATAACATAACATAACACACGAGTCATACTCTCTAAGTCAACCTATCAGCTTGTTTATTATCTCGAGCACCCGAATGTCCAGGGGCGTAGACCCATCTAAGAATATGAAAGCTGGCAGACTCCATTTATGTCATCTGTTCAGTTGGGATCTTTTGTTTTGAACTTGTGTAAGCTTGGACTAATAGACATATACTATATTCATATTTTGAAACTCAAGTTTTATAACATAGACACATACTGACATTGACTTACGCGACGTAAGATGTGATCTATTGTTTGAAGGTACCAAGTTCTATAACATAGACACATACTGACATTGACTTACGCGACGTAAGATGTGATCTATTGTTTGAAGGTACCAAGTTCTATAACATAGACACATACTGACATTGACTTACGCGACGTAAGATGTGATCTATTGTTTGAAGGTACCAAGTTCTATAACATAGACACATACTGACATTGACTTACGCAACGTAAGATGTGATCTATTGTTTGAAGGTACCAAGTTCTATAACATAGACACATACTGACATTGACTTACGCGACGTAAGATGTGATCTATTGTTTGAAGGTACCAAGTTCTATAACATAGACACATACTGACATTGACTTACGCGACGTAAGATGTGATCTATTGTTTGAAGGTACCAAGTTCTATAACATAGACACATACTGACATTGACTTACGCGACGTAAGATGTGATCTATTGTTTGAAGGTACCAAGTTCTATAACATAGACACATACTGACATTGACTTACGCGACGTAAGATGTGATCTATTGTTTGAAGGTACCAAGTTCTATAACATAGACACATACTGACATTGACTTACGCGACGTAAGATGTGATCTATTGTTTGAAGGTACCATAGAGCGTACGTGACCTAGATAATCCAAGATAACGGTCAATGACTTGTCTTTGGAGAACTGAAACGAAAGATGTGATCTAGACATCTTGCGTCCTTGTATTGTCTGTATTGACGTGCGTGTATTGTCTGTATTGACGTGCGTGTATTGTCTGTATTGACGTGCGTGTATTGTCTGTATTGACGTGCGTGTATTGTCTGTATTGACGTGCGTGTATTGTCTGTATTGACGTGCGTGTATTGTCTGTATTGACGTGCGTGTATTGTCTGTATTGACGTGCGTGTATTGTCTGTATTGACGTGCGTGTATTGTCTGTATTGACGTGCGTGTATTGTCTGTATTGACGTGCATGTATTGTCTGTATTGACGTGCGTGTATTGTCTGTATTGACGTGCATGTATTGTCTGTATTGACGTGCGTGTATTGTCTGTATTGACGTGCATGTATTGTGTACTTACGTATGCGTGAAGAATAACTAATGAAATTCAACACAGATGCAACAAAGCAAATCAAATGATAGGGCAAATGGCGCCAATTTTAAGATGCAAACACGTCACCATGAACACAAAAGAGCAATGTTCAACACAATCTTTCTCCCACATTATGTTACCAGTGCCAAACCTGGACGCTGACAACAAACGATAGAAGAAAACTAGTCACAACAGAGATGAAGTGTCTACGCAGAATGCTGGGTGTAACAAGAAGAGACCGGTTGAGAAATGAAGACATCAGGAAAAAGTGGGTACAACATCAGTACTAGACTTCATCAAGAAACAACAAATTAAATGGTTCGGTCACGTAAGCAGATTACCATCAGACAGTGCACCCAAAGAGCAATGCTGCTCCGATACAATGGGTACAAAGCAAAAGGCCGGCCACGCAAAAGATGGACCTCAGAGATAACAGAGGCGACGAAAGAGACTATCTACGAAGCGCATACTAGGGCCCGTTTTAGAAATCTCTTCCTGACCTGACGCTGTGAGGCATACAGGATTCGAGAAAGAAAAGAAAAGAAGATGTATGCGTGAATGCTCCAAAGAAATACACAATAGTATGTTCACGAACTGACGCCACAACTGAGCTCTACTACTTAGTCCATTTCCTATTGTGTGCGAGTTCAGCTTTTTGGTCGGATGTTGCATTTAGTGATGTTCATTTTGTTGTTCAATCATTTGTCTGATGTAATTAACGGTTGGATGTTTCATTTAGTGATGTTCATTTTGTTGTTCAATCATTTGTCTGATGTAATTAACATTCAATCAATCATGGTTTTAATAACAAACGTTGATCTATTTATTATGAATAAAAGATTCATATATGTCTGCATGTTTACAATAGTTTTATGTAATCATATTACGTTTCGTGCAGAGAATTGATTATTCAAACACAAATTGAATGAATAAAATATCAGCGCTATCAGGAAGAGATGATCAAATCAATGATAAGCTTATCTATAAATAAATATGAATGTTCTTATCATCATCAAGGTGTGTATCCTTTATAGGACGCTTCATAGTTATTTACGACCGCTCCACAAACATGGGAAGGATCCTAAACTGCTCAGCAGCTACGGCATACTCACCTTGCAAAATGTATATGGCAAATTACTAGAGAAGATAGTGGCCAGAAAGGTAATGTGTCACTTGGAGAATGACCACATTCTCCTGACACTTTAGGTAGCTACCGGCCAATGAAAGGGACATGGGACAATGCTGGCACGTTTGCATATGATGTTTATGAAGGCTTCCAATCCAAGCAAGAGACTGTTTCTGTGGCCATCGACTTGGAGGATGCTTATAACAAGGTGCATTTTTCAATAATGGTGCGCTCTTTGATTAAATGTAAAGTTAATCCTTGGCTGGTAAACTGATAGCTGCTTTTTAATGGAGAGAACGTTGCACTCCGTTTAGGAACATGGACATCGGATCCTGCACGTATATGCCGGATTACCCAGGTTCTCCTCTATCACCCGTGTTATTTAATATTTACACAGCAAATGTAGCTAAAATTCAGCCAACCGGATTGGGTCGGACATTGACATTTGCAGATATCTTAATATATAGGACTGGGTCAGATAGACGAGACATGGTTGACGACATTCAGACATTCAGAAAACATTGCATACCATCTCGGGTTGGTGTAGAGAGTCTCGCTCTCAGGTCAATCCTGAAAAAGCGTGTATGTTGTGGTGCTCGTTGAATAATCACATCGTCAAGGCTGACCTACCCTGTGTAATCTTTGATGAACATACCATCGAGCGCAGAGACAGGCTGCGCTATCTTGGAATAACCTTTGATCGTAGTCTATCTTTCAAACACCATATTGAACAGACGATACAACGGTGCAAGCGTGGTCTTGCGGCTCTCAAAGTTATGGTGGCCGCACACCTTGAGCAGAGACTACTTGCCCTTTGTTCGATCGACTGGTAATGTCAGTGGTAGATTACGGACTCGGAATTCTTACGATATCAAGATCACAATGTGAACGACTCGAACGGGTTCAGAATGAAGGTATGCGTATAGTTCTGGGCTGCACTAGAGATACCCCCATTGTGAAGATGAGATATATGCTTGGCCTTCTGTCACTACGCTCCCGTCATGCAATCGCCCAAACCAAGGCATATATGCGGTTACTGCGGATAAGAGACATCCACTTCACAAGAACACTAATGATGTTAAGGACCAGGCTGATATTATAAATTCCTTAAGGGAGAGAGGGCGTGTACATGATTCACGTAATAGTGGTGAATCCACAACACTAACCAGACTGCAAGAACTCAAAGTTAAGTGTGGTGTAGCTCGACAAGAACGCTATGCTGGCAGACAAAGAAGAATTGTAAACCAACAAAGAACCGGTGTCGTTAGTCACCACACGCTGATGGACATACTGAGGGAGAGATCGGAGCACTTATGGACTAATTTGTTCGACGTGCAGTGATGGTGATCCGACGACTAAACTAAACTAAACTAATGATGTTAAGGGCACGAGAATCAAGCGTGGCATGTCGTGGATGGCCCATGCTGAGAGAACAATTGGCCAGGTGACTACGGTTGCGACTCTACCAAAAGGGAAGAATGGATCCCAACAGATGGTAGCATGATGAACTATCTCAACGTTATCATTCATTACTCTTGGAAGAGAATGTAGAGATTGGGGCAACATGAAGGCTGATCTCGCAGTTAAGCAGCTGATAGAAGATAATGCAAGGGATGATGATGTTGTTGTATATACCGATGGGTCGGTTCAACGTGGTGAGAAATCCGGCTGGGGTTTCTTGGCTAATGCGCATGGTAGGGTTGTTGCAGAGCGAAGTGGGGCATACAGGACAACTATTTCTAGTATGAGGATGGAGGTTGAGGCTGTTACTGCTGCCCTCCATTGAATTTCTGGGACTTCATTTACTGGGGCGGTTGTATCTGACTCTCAGTCGATGCTTCACAAGATCCAGAAGGGCAGGTTTCGGTATGAGTGGATGTCGTCTATAGAAGTTTCTAACCTCCAGTGGCTTACGTGGATATACTGTCCTGGGCATGCAGGTGTTTACGGTAATGAGAGAGCGAACAGGCTTGCATCAACAGCATCGATTGTTGGGGAGTTGAAGATGGATAAGGGGATATTCTTCGGTCTCTTCGAGACTCTCTGTTGGATGAGGACACTAAAATCGATGTTGAATCGATCAAGCGATTTAAGCAGTTTGGAGTTACCCGTTGTTCAAGTCGAACTGGATGCCTGAGAGGCAGAGTGAGAGGTGTGTTTAATCAGCGAGCCACAGGAACCATCAGTATGCATACTCTTCGATATCTGTTGGGGAGACTGAGCACCTATGGGTCTGCCCGGAGTGCAATGACGTCAGTTTAGTAACTAATAACCAATAACTATAGGACGTTGCTCTCTTTGCAGCACATCTGAAATTCACTCTTGTCTCTTGCTATTTTTTATAGTTCACCCACTTCGTCGATGGTCTTGTTCTCAAGTTGGACTAAATATGGGTTTTTTTCTCTGTACATTCTTTGTTCTCAAGTTGGACTAAATATGGGTTTTTTTTCTCTGTACATTCTTTGTTCTCAAGTTGGACTAAATATGGGTTTTTTTTCTCTGTACATTCTTTATTCATTCAGTTAACTAGGTCGTCGTCACATGTGTTGTTGTATGTGGGTGCATTTAGTGTGTGTGTGTGTGTGTTTCACTTTAATTCTTAGGATTACACCCACCACCCTTTCTCCACCCTCCTACTCCCCCGCCCCCACCATCCCTCCCAAAAACCCCTGAATCTTGTGTATACGATTGTACCTATTGATGTTTATAAAGGTTCCCACCATCTGACCGTGATCAAGCCTTGGGTACTACACTTTGATCATGATCAAGACTTAGGTACTACACTTTGATCATGATCAAGACTTGGGTACTACACTTTGATCGTGATCAAGACTTGGGTACTACACTTTGATCATGATCAAGACTTGGGTACTACACTTTGATCGTGATCAAGATTTGGGTACTACACTTTGATCGTGTTTTTCTTCTTCTTGTTGTTTAATCCATCATTATTTCATCGATTGATTATATCTGTTTGATTTACTTCTTCAATCTATTCCCCTTTCATCTTGTATCTTCTTCAATCTATTCCCCTTTCATCTTGTTATGTCTTCTTCAATCTATTCCCTTTCATCTTGTAACTTCTTCAATCTATTCCCTTTCATCTTGTAACTTCTTCAATCTATTTCCTTTCATCTTGTATCTTCTTCAATCTATTCCCCTTTCATCTTGTATGTCTTCTTCAATCTATTCCCCTTTCATCTTGTATCTTCTTCAATCTATTCCCCTTTCATCTTGTATCTTCTTCAATCTATTCCCCTTTCATCTTGTATCTTCTTCAATCTATTTCCCTTTCATCTTGTATCTTCTTCAATCTATTCCCCTTTCATCTTGTATGTCTTCTTCACTTTGAGATATTATCTTTCTTTCTTTTTTTTTTTTTTTTTTTTTTAAATTTCAAATATCAAAGATGTCGACTTATATCTTTGTAGGCCGTCTGCCCAGCGTGTTCGTAGCGCGTTGGACTACGGGTGACTATCCTCTTTGTGTGTGCGGGTTCAATTCCGCGGGATGGCAGAAAAGCCACATATTCCCAGATTTACGGTGTTCGTGGCACCGAACCGAAGGGTTACGATGTCCATGGCACCGAGCCGAAGAGATGAAAAGCTCAAGTGCTTCTGGATCGGGAAAAAAATAAAAAAATCTTTATATCTGGCACTAACACGATTATCTCACTGTAACCAAATGTGTCATTCTTTCCCATTCCGTGACCCGACGACCTATTCTTGACACGGTGACCTCAGTTTATCTATTCTTGGCTGTTAATGTCCGTGGTGACTCCCAGCATCAATTTGTCATACGAGAATACGTGGACCAACCAAACTTAATGAACTAACTACATACAACACAGTTACACTAGAAACGCACACAGAACATCAGTGTCACAAATTGAAATTGAAAACTGCTTCTTGTCGTTTTATAGAATTCTCTATTCAAGTAGACGACGATCCTACAAACTTTCTACAAACTTGTCATTCATGCCGACACAACTAAACAAGATCTACAAACTTGTCATTCATGCTGACACAACTGAACAAGATCTACAAACTTGTCATTCATGCCGACACAACTGAACAAGATCTACAAACTTGTCATTCATGTCGACACAACTAAACATGATCTACAAACTTGTCATTCATGTCGACACAACTAAACATGATCTACAAACTTGTCATTCATGTCGACACAACTACACAAGATCTACAAACTTGTCATTCATACCGACACAACTGAACAAGATCTACAAACTTGTCATTCATGCCGACACAACTGAACAAGATCTACAAACTTGTCATTCATGCCGACACAACTACACAAGATCTACAAACTTGTCATTCATGTCGACACAACTACACAAGATCTACAAACTTGTCATTCATTCCGACACAACTGAACAAGATCTACAAACGTGTCATTCATGCCGACACAACTGAACAAGATCTACAAACTTGTCATTCATGCCGACACAACTGAACAAGATCTACAAACTTGTCATTCATGCCGACACAACTGAACAAGATCTACAAACTTGTCATTCATGCCGACACAACTAAACAAGATCTACAAACTTGTCATTCATGCCCACACAACTAAACATGATCTACAAACTTGTCATTCATGCCCACACAACTGAACAAGATCTACAAACTTGTCATTCATGCCAACACAACTAAACAAGATCTACAAACTTGTCATTCATGCCGACACAACTAAACAAGATCTACAAACTTGTCATTCATACCGACACAACTGAACAAGATCTACAAACTTGTCATTCATGCACTCAACTAAACAAGATCTACAAACTTGTCATTTATGCTGACACAACTACACAAGATCTACAAACTTATCATTCATACTGACACACTGAACAAGATCTACAAACTTGTATTCATGCCGAACAACTGAACAAGATCTACAAACTTGTCATTCATGCTGACACAACTACACAAGATCTACAAACTTGTCATTCATGTCGACACAACTACACAAGATCTACAAACTTGTCATTCATTCCGACACAACTGAACAAGATCTACAAACGTGTCATTCATGCCGACACAACTGAACAAGATCTACAAACTTGTCATTCATGCCGACACAACTGAACAAGATCTACAAACTTGTCATTCATGCCGACACAACTGAACAAGATCTACAAACTTGTCATTCATGCCGACACAACTAAACAAGATCTACAAACTTGTCATTCATGCCAACACAACTAAACAAGATCTACAAACTTGTCATTCATGCCGACACAACTAAACATGATCTACAAACTTTCATTCATGCGACACAACTGAACAAGATCTACAAACTTGTCATTCATGCCGACACAACTAAACATGATCTACAAACTTGTCATTCATGCCGACACAACTAAACATGATCTACAAACTTGTCATTCATGCCGACACAACTGAACAAGATCTACAAACTTGTCATTCATGCCGACACAACTGAACAAGATCTACAAACTTGTCATTCATGTCGACACAACTAAACAAGATCTACAAACTTGTCATTCATGCCCACACAACTGAACAAGATCTACAAACTTGTCATTCATGCCAACACAACTAAACAAGATCTACAAACTTGTCATTCATGCCCACACAACTAAACATGATCTACAAACTTGTCATTCATGCCGACACAACTGAACAAGATCTACAAACTTGTCATTCATGCCGACACAACTAAACATGATCTACAAACTTGTCATTCATGCCCACACAACTAAACATGATCTACAAACTTGTCATTCATGCCCACACAACTGAACAAGATCTACAAACTTGTCATTCATGCCAACACAACTAAACAAGATCTACAAACTTGTCATTCATGCCGACACAACTAAACAAGATCTACAAACTTGTCATTCATACCGACACAACTGAACAAGATCTACAAACTTGTCATTCATGCCGACACAACTGAACAAGATCTACAAACTTGTCATTCATGCCGACACAACTAAACAAGATCTACAAACTTGTCATTCATGCCCACACAACTGAACAAGATCTACAAGATGCGATAGAGATTATATCATAATAAGAGAATAAATCAAATAAATCAAACAAAGTAAAATGGTTATTAAATTATCCAAAACGGCTTCGTCCAGGTCAGCAGAAATGGCACACTCCATCTGCCGAAAGAATTGCACAAACTCCACAACTCCAACAAGTCATTAGAGATGTCCGGAAACAAATGCTCTCGTGAAGTCAACGACGCTCATTAGAGATGTCCGGAAACAAATGCTCTCGTGAAGTCAACGACGCTCATTAGAGATATCCGGAAACAAATGCTCTCGTGAAGTCAACGACGCTCATTAGAGATGTCCGGAAACAAATGCTCTCGTGAAGTCAACGACGCTCATTAGAGATATCCGGAAACAAATGCTCTCGTGAAGTCAACGACGCTCATTAGAGATGTCCGGAAACAAATGCTCTCGTGAAGTCAACGACGCTCATTAGAGATGTCCGGAAACAAATGCTCTCGTGAAGTCAACGACGCTGTCTGAATTTGTACTCACGACCTGCGGAACGTAAGACAAACTGCTCATTCTCATCGCCACAGCGGGACGCCCTCCCTTCCACCACCATCTTATGTCTAATGTTTCGCTTCGTTTAGATGACCTGTCTCTCTATCTCTCTATCTTTTCCTTCCTTGACCTCTCTCTCTCTCTCTATCTCTCTATCTTTTCCTTCCTTGACCTCTCTATCTCTATCTTTTCCTTCATTGACCTCTCTATCTCTCTATCTCTCTATCTTTTCCTTCCTTGACCTCTCTCTATCTCTCTATCTTTTCCTTCCTTGACCTCTCTCTCTCTCTATCTTTTCCTTCCTTGACCTCTCCCTCTATCTCTCTATATTTTCCTTCCTTGACCTCTCTCTCTCTCTATCTTTTCCTTCCTTGACCTCTTTCTCTCTCTATCTCTATCTTTTCCTTCCTTGACCTCTCCCTCTCTCTATCTCTATCTTTTCCTTCCTTGACCTCTCTCTCTCTCTATCTCTATCTTTTCCTTCCTTGACCTCTCCCTCTCTCTATCTCTATCTTTTCCTTCCTTGACCTCTCTCTCTCTATCTTTTCCTTCCTTGACCTCTCTCTCTCTATCTCTATCTTTTCCTTCCTTGACCTCTCCCTCTCTCTCTCTCTATCTTTTCCTTCCTTGACCTCTCTCTCTCTCTATCTCTCTATCTCTCTATCTTTTCCTTCCTTGACCTCTCCCTCTCTCTCTATCTTTTCCTTCCTTGACCTCTCTCTCTCTATCTCTATCTTTTCCTTCCTTGACCTCTCTCTCTCTCTCTATCTTTTCCTTCCTTGACCTCTCTCTCTCTCTCTATCTCTCTATCTTTTCCTTCCTTGACCTCTCTCTCTCTATCTTTTCCTTCCTTGACCTCTCCCTCTCTCTATCTCTCTATCTTTTCCTTCCTTGACCTCTCTCTCTCTCTCTATCTTTTCCTTCCTTGACCTCTCTCTCTCTCTCTCTATCTTTTCCTTCCTTGACCTCTCTCTCTCTCTCTCTCTCTCTCTCTATCTCTATCTTTCCTTCCTTGACCTCTCCCTCTCTCTATCTCTCTATCTTTTCCTTCCTTGACCTCTCTCTCTCTCTCTCTATCTCTATCTTTTCCTTCCTCGACCTCTCCCTCTCTCTATCTCTCTATCTCTATCTTTTCCTTCCTTGACCTCTCTCTCCCTCTCTCTATCTATCTTTTCCTTCCTTGACCTCTCTCTCTCTCTCTATCTCTATCTTTCCTTCCTTCCTCTCTCTCTCTCTATCTTTTCCTTCCTTGACCTCTCCCTCTCTATCTCTATCTTTTCCTTCCTTGACTCTCTCTCTTCTCTATCTTTTCCTTCCTTGCTCTCTCTATCTCTCTATCTTTTCCTTCCTTGACCTCTCTCTCTCTCTCTCTATCTTTTCCTTCCTTGACCTCTCTCTCTCTCTCTCTCTATCTCTCTATCTTTTCCTTCCTTGACCTCTCTCTCTCTCTCTCTACCTCTCTCTATCTCTTCTTCCTTCCTTGCCTTCTCTCTCTCTCTCCCTCTCTATCTCTATCTTTTCCTTCCTTGACCTCTCTTCTCTCTACTTTTCCTTCCTTACTCTTCTCTCTCTCTCCTGCCTCTCTTCTCTATCTTTTCCTTCCTTGACCTCTCTCTCTCTCTCCTCTACTCTCTCTATCTTTTCCTTCCTGACTCTCTCTCTCTCTATCTCTATCTTTTCCTTCCTTGACCCCTCTTCTCATCTTCCTTCCTGACTCTCTCTCTCTATCTTATTTCCTTCCTTGACCTCTCTGTTCTCCTTTCAACAAATGAGTTAAGTCTGCATATACAATCCCCTCTCCTCCTCAATTATCCTCTGTTACATTATCTCTCTGTTACGTTATCTCTCGTTACGTATCTCTCTGTTACGTTATCTCTCTGTTCCATGGAAGGGAGGCGCTGTGGAGGAAAGATTACATCAGCTGAGGTTCAAGACATTAACATGAATGCTATAAATAGTTTGATGCTGATGTCAGCACTTTGCTCATATCTTTTCTTCAAAATACTCTGACAAGTCAAATACTTCTTCTGTTCTGTATTGACTTTCTAGTTGCTTTGTCTTCTTGTTCTTCAAGTGATTGCAACTTCTTTTGATAATGCTATTATTAGAAGAATTGGAGAGTTCATTGAAATCTTGCTTGTTGGATCGAGGGACCATCTCATAACTTGCTTGTTGGATCGAGGGACCATCTCAAATCTTGCTTGTTGGATCGAGGGACCATCTCAAAACTTGCTTGTTGGATCGAGGAATTTTCTCAAATCTTGCTTGTTGGATAGAGGGACCATCTCAAAACTTGCCATATAAAACTGTTTCTACTTTCTCTCTCATCCTTATTTTGTCTCAGGGGTCACTCACAGATCTCAGGGGTCGCACACAGATCTCAGGGATGACACACCGATCTAAGGGGTCACCCACCGATCTCAGGGATCATTCACCGATCTCAGGGTTCATACACCGATCGCAGGGGTCTTTCACCGATCATAGGGGTCACTCGCCGATCTCAGGGGTCACACACCGATCTCAGGGATCACTCACCGATCTCAGGGTTCACTCACCGATCTCAGGGTTCAGACACCGATCTCAGGGGTCTCTCATCGATCTCAGGGCTCACTCACCGATCTCAGGGATCACACACCGATCTCAGGGATCACTCACCGATCTCAGGGATCACTCACCGATCTCAGGGATCACTCACCGATCTCAGGGTTCACTCACCGATCTCATGGATCACACACCGATCTCATGGATTACACACCGATCTCAGGGTTCACTCACCGATCTCAGGGGTCATACACCGATCTCAGGGGTCACTCACCGATCTCAGGGGTCATACACTGATCTCAGGGGTCACTCACCGATCCCAGGGGTCACCCACCGATCTCAGGGTTCACTCACCGATCTCAGGGGTCACTCACCGATCTCAGAGTTCACTCACCGATCTCAGGGGTCACCCACCGATCTCAGGGTTCACTCACCCGATCTCAGGGTCACTCACCGATCCCAGGGTTCACTCACCGATCTCAGGGGTCATACACTGATCTCGAGGGTCACTCACCGATGACAAACAATATAAATACATCTTCAGGTAGCTTCTTATTTGCAGAATGTCGCTTACATCACGGCCTGCTTGAAAGATTGGTCATCTCTAGAAAGTTCTCACGTCTTCTCCATTGTTGAGTCATCTCTAGAAAGTTCTCACGTTTTCTCCATTGTTGAGTCATCTCTAGAAAGTTCTCTCGTTTTCTCCATTGTTGAGTCATCTCTAGAAAGTTCTCACGTCTTTTCCATTGTTGAGTCATCTCTAGAAAGTTCTCTCGTTTTCTCCATTGTTGAGTCATCTCTAGAAAGTTCTCTCATCTTCTCCATTGTTGAGTCATCTCTAGAAAGTTCTCACGTTTTCTCCATTGTTGAGTCATCTCTAGAAAGTTCTCTCGTCTTCTCCATTGTTGAGTCATCTCTAGAAAGTTCTCACGTTTTCTCCATTGTTGAGTCATCTCTAGAAAGTTCTCTCGTCTTCTCCATTGTTGAGTCATCTCTAGAAAGTTCTCTCGTCTTCTCCATTGTTGAGTCATCTCTAGAAAGTTCTCTCGTCTTCTCCATTGTTGAGTCATCTCTAGAAAGTTCTCACGTCTTCTCCATTGTTGAGTCATCTCTAGAAAGTTCTCACGTCTTTTCCATTGTTGAGTCATCTCTAGAAAGTTCTCTCGTTTTCTCCATTGTTGAGTCATCTCTAGAAAGTTCTCTCGTCTTCTCCATTGTTGAGTCATCTCTAGAAAGTTCTCACGTTTTCTCCATTGTTGAGTCATCTCTAGAAAGTTCCTCAGTCTTCTCCATTGTTGAGTCATCTCTAGAAAGTTCTCCGTTTTCTCCATTGTTGAGTCATCTCTAGAAAGTTCTCACGTTTTCTCCATTGTTGAGTCATCTCTAGAAAGTTCTACGTTTTCTCCATTGTTGAGACATCTCTAGAAAGTTCTCTCGTCTTCTCCATTGTTGAGTCATCTCTAGAAAGTTCTCAAGTCTTCTCCATTGTTGAGTCATCTCTAGAAAGTTCTCACGTCTTCTCCATTGTTGAGTCATCTCTAGAAAGTTCTCTCGTTTTCTCCATTGTTGAGTCATCTCTAGAAAGTTCTCACGTCTTCTCCATTGTTGAGTCATCTCTAGAAAGTTCTCACGTCTTCTCCATTGTTGAGTCATCTCTAGAAAGTTCTCTCGTTTTCTCCATTGTTGAGTCATCTCTAGAAAGTTCTCCGTCTTCTCATTGTTGAGTCATCTCTAGAAAGTTCTCTTGTCTTCTCCATTGTTGAGTCATCTCTAGAAAGTTCTCACGTTTTCTCCATTGTTGAGTCATCTCTAGAAAGTTCTCTCGTTTTCTCCATTGTTGAGTCATCTCTAGAAAGTTCTCACGTCTTCTCCATTGTTGAGTCATCTCTAGAAAGTTCTCTTGTCTTCTCCATTGTTGAGTCATCTCTAGAAAGTTCTCTCGTCTTCTCCATTGTTGAGTCATCTCTAGAAAGTTCTCACGTCTTCTCCATTGTTGAGTCATCTCTAGAAAGTTCTCACGTCTTCTCCATTGTTGAGTCATCTCTAGAAAGTTCTCTCGTCTTCTCCATTGTTGAGTCATCTCTTGAAAGTTCTCACGTCTTCTCCATTGTTGAGTCATCTCTAGAAAGTTCTCACGTTTTCTCCATTGTTGAGTCATCTCTAGAAAGTTCTCTCGTCTTCTCCATTGTTGAGTCATCTCTAGAAAGTTCTCTCGTCTTCTCCATTGTTGAGTCATCTCTAGAAAGTTCTCACGTCTTCTCCATTGTTGAGTCATCTCTAGAAAGTTCTCTCGTTTTCTCCATTGTTGAGTCATCTCTAGAAAGTTCTCACGTTTTCTCCATTGTTGAGTCATCTCTAGAAAGTTCTCACGTCTTCTCCATTGTTGAGTCATCTCTAGAAAGTTCTATCGTCTTCTCCATTGTTGAGTCATCTCTGAAAGTTCTCGTCTTCTCCATTGTTGAGTCATCTCTAGAAAGTTCTCTCTGTCTCTCAATGTTGAGTCATCTCTAGAAAGTTCTCTGTCTTCTCCATTGTTGAGTCATCTCTAGAAAGTTCTCACGTCTTCTCCAATGTTGAGTCATCTCTAGAAAGTTCTCTCGTCTTCTCCTTTGTTGAGTCATCTCTAGAAAGTTCTCACGTCTTTTCCATTGTTGAGTCATCTCTAGAAAGTTCTCTCGTTTTCTCAATTGTTGAGTCATCTCTAGAAAGTTTCTCTCTTCTCCATTGTTGAGTCATCTCTAGAAAGTTCTCACGTTTTCTCCATTGTTGAGTCATCTCTAGAAAGTTCTCTCGTCTTCTCCATTGTTGAGTCATCTCTAGAAAGTTCTCACGTTTTCTCCATTGTTGAGTCATCTCTAGAAAGTTCTCTCGTCTTCTCCATTGTTGAGTCATCTCTAGAAAGTTCTCACGTCTTCTCCATTGTTGAGTCATCTCTAGAAAGTTCTCTCGTCTTCTCCATTGTTGAGTCATCTCTAGAAAGTTCTCTCGTCTTCTCCATTGTTGAGTCATCTCTAGAAAGTTCTCACGTCTTCTCCAATGTTGAGTCATCTCTAGAAAGTTCTCTCGTCTTCTCCATTGTTGAGTCATCTCTAGAAAGTTCTCACGTCTTCTCCAATGTTGAGTCATCTCTAGAAAGTTCTCTCGTCTTCTCCATTGTTGAGTCATCTCTAGAAAGTTCTCACGTCTTTTCCATTGTTGAGTCATCTCTAGAAAGTTCTCTCGTTTTCTCCATTGTTGAGTCATCTCTAGAAAGTTCTCTCGTCTTCTCCATTGTTGAGTCATCTCTAGAAAGTTCTCACGTTTTCTCCATTGTTGAGTCATCTCTAGAAAGTTCTCTCGTCTTCTCCATTGTTGAGTCATCTCTAGAAAGTTCTCACGTTTTCTCCATTGTTGAGTCATCTCTAGAAAGTTCTCACGTCTTCTCCATTGTTGAGTCATCTCTAGAAAGTTCTCAAGTCTTCTCCATTGTTGAGTCATCTCTAGAAAGTTCTCTCGTCTTCTCCAATGTTGAGTCATCTCTAGAAAGTTCTCTCGTCTTCTCCATTGTTGAGTCATCTCTAGAAAGTTCTCACGTCTTCTCCAATGTTGAGTCATCTCTAGAAAGTTCTCTCGTCTTCTCCTTTGTTGAGTCATCTCTAGAAAGTTCTCACGTCTTTTCCATTGTTGAGTCATCTCTAGAAAGTTCTCACGTTTTCTCCATTGTTGAGTCATCTCTAGAAAGTTCTCACGTCTTCTCCATTGTTGAGTCATCTCTAGAAAGTTCTCACGTTTTCTCCATTGTTGAGTCATCTCTAGAAAGTTCTCTCGTCTTCTCCATTGTTGAGTCATCTCTAGAAAGTTCTCACGTCTTCTCCATTGTTGAGTCATCTCTAGAAAGTTCTCTCGTCTTCTCCATTGTTGAGTCATCTCTAGAAAGTTCTCTCGTCTTCTCCATTGTTGAGTCATCTCTAGAAAGTTCTCACGTCTTCTCCAATGTTGAGTCATCTCTAGAAAGTTCTCTCGTCTTCTCCATTGTTGAGTCATCTCTAGAAAGTTCTCACGTCTTCTCCAATGTTGAGTCATCTCTAGAAAGTTCTCTCGTCTTCTCCATTGTTGAGTCATCTCTAGAAAGTTCTCACGTCTTTTCCATTGTTGAGTCATCTCTAGAAAGTTCTCTCGTTTTCTCAATTGTTGAGTCATCTCTAGAAAGTTCTCTCGTCTTCTCCATTGTTGAGTCATCTCTAGAAAGTTCTCACGTTTTCTCCATTGTTGAGTCATCTCTAGAAAGTTCTCACGTTTTCTCCATTGTTGAGTCATCTCTAGAAAGTTCTCACGTCTTCTCCATTGTTGAGTCATCTCTAGAAAGTTCTCACGTTTTCTCCATTGTTGAGTCATCTCTAGAAAGTTCTCTCGTCTTCTCCATTGTTGAGTCATCTCTAGAAAGTTCTCACGTCTTCTCCATTGTTGAGTCATCTCTAGAAAGTTCTCACGTTTTCTCCATTGTTGAGTCATCTCTAGAAAGTTCTCTCGTCTTCTCTATTGTTGAGTCATCTCTAGAAAGTTCTCACGTCTTCTCCATTGTTGAGTCATCTCTAGAAAGTTCTCACGTCTTCTCCATTGTTGAGTCATCTCTAGAAAGTTCTCTCCCTCCATTGTTGAGTCATCTCTAGAAAGTTCTCACGTCTTCTCCATTGTTGAGTCATCTCTAGAAAGTTCTCACGTCTTCTCCATTGTTGAGTCATCTCTAGAAAGTTCTCTCGTTTTCTCCATTGTTGAGTCATCTCTAGAAAGTTCTCATGTCTTCTTCATTGTTGAGTCATCTCTAGAAAGTTCTCTCGTCTTCTCCATTGTTGAGTCATCTCTAGAAAGTTCTCACGTTTTCTCCATTGTTGAGTCATCTCTAGAAAGTTCTCTTGTCTTCTCCATTGTTGAGTCATCTCTAGAAAGTTCTCACATCTTCTCCATTGTTGAGTCATCTCTAGAAAGTTCTCACGTCTTCTCCATTGTTGAGTCATCTCTAGAAAGTTCTCACGTCTTCTCCATTGTTGAGTCATCTCTAGAAAGTTCTCTCGTCTTCTCCATTGTTGAGTCATCTCTAGAAAGTTCTCACGTCTTCTCCATTGTTGAGTCATCTCTAGAAAGTTCTCTCGTCTTCTCCATTGTTGAGTCATCTCTAGAAAGTTCTCACGTCTTCTCCATTGTTGAGTCATCTCTAGAAAGTTCTCTCGTTTTCTCCATTGTTGAGTCATCTCTAGAAAGTTCTCACGTCTTCTCCATTGTTGAGTCATCTCTAAAAAGTTCTCACGTCTTCTCCATTGTTGAGTCATCTCTAGAAAGTTCTCACGTTTTCTCCATTGTTGAGTTCAAAGTTTTCTTTAATTGCCAGTTGGTTGCCACCCTCGTACCGTGTCGTCCAAACATCATGTTCTCCATTATTGCTCTCTCTTTCTCTCTCTCTCTCTCTCTCTCTTTCTCTCTCTCTCTTCTCTCTCTCTCTCTCTCTCTCTCAACTGCGGATGGATAGATGATTGAGATATGTTGATGAATCAGATGTAATCTACACACAGAATGTAAACAACTATTTGACCGTGAAGTTTGGAAGTATCTGTCCAAATTTGGTTGCTATTTGTTAGCTTGATCATATATTGATAGCTATTACTGTTGGCTATTACTGCTAGCTATTACTGCTGGCTATTACTGCTGGCTATTACTGCTAGCTATTACTGCTAACTATTACTGCTGGCTATTACAGCTAGCTATTACTGCTGGCTATTACAGCTAGCTATTACTGCTAACTATTACTGCTGGCTATTACTGCTGGCTATTACAGCTAGCTATTACTGTTGGCTATTACTGCTAGCTATTACTGCTGGCTATTACAGCTATGTAGAAGATTGTATCCGCTCAGCTGGAACACACAAACATTCAATATTTCATAATGTTGCATGTAACAATGAAGATGAGGAAGTCTTATGCTTTTACAGCTCATCAATTTGACTTCTATTCTTCTTCTTCTTCTGCTTTGCGTTGTATATCATATCCTACGTCTCTGTTGGTTTCTCTATCTGTCTGCTGTTTCGTCTTCTTCTTCTTTTTTGTGTTCGTTGTTTACCACCAATTTTAATCACTCTTTGTGATATGTTTGATCTTTGCCAAGAACGTGTATACGTTGCACATTGGTTTGGTAGGCCCTAAACGCATAGACTTCTACACGTTTAGAACACGTGCATCCGATTTCAGCCAAACCTTCTTAGTCGACTCTTACGACATGCGTGGCAGGTGACAGTGGTTCTATTCTTTACACCCAAATTTGGGCCGGTAACCACTCGGGCGACATTTTACTTCTAATCAAGGTGATATATATCGGTAATGTTGTACATAATAATAATAATAATAATTTCTCTCTTACCGTTATACGTTACATATGGCCTGCAAGTAATTTCTCCATACCGCTCTATTCTGAGCAACTCGCTCAATCTCCTCCATGGAACTGAGACCGATATTTCCTGCCTCTCTCAGCAAAGTTCGTTTCAGGGTCTCCTTGAGTCGACCTCTCTTTCTTGAACCCTTTGCATCCCACTTCAATGCCTGCTTTGATATTCGTTGATCATTTCTCCTCAGGTGTGCCCAACATATCTCCATCTTCTCTTTCTTATAACAGTTGTCACTAGTGATTGACCAAACATGTCTCTGATTTCATCACTTCTCCTGAATTCATTCCATTTATATTCATTATTTTTCGCAGACATCTATTTTCAAATGCATTCAACTTGCTTTCTATATCTTTAGTCACTTTCCAACTCTCGCTGGCATATATTAGGATTGATACAACATTTGAATTGGCAATTCATAATTTAGTTTTAATGCTATATAACTTGCAGTTCCATATTTTATTTAGACTTTTAAAAGCTGATGTTGCTTTGCCAATTCGTATCATAATTTCTTGTTTAACATTTCCTGTGCAATTAAAATTGCTACCTAAATAGGTGAACTGCTCTGTTATTTTTATCATTTAGATTCCAGTGTGATATCTGCATTACTTGTCATAGGTGTCTTCATTATATTTGTTTTTTTCATAGCTTATCTGCAGTCCAACTTTTGATGCTATAGATGACAAGTTGTCTGTTTTCTTTGCATATCTTGGTTGTTTCTACTTAACAATCTTTGAGATCACCTTTCTTGGGGATCTTAACAATTATTCCCTTTTTCCATTGATCTGGGACAGTTTCTTCTTTCCATACTTTATTAAATAGTTCTTGCACCTGGCTAATAGTTGTATCATCAGCCGCTTTGAGCATTTCTGCAGTAATGTTGTCATCACCCGCTGCCTTATTGTTTATCAAGGAATGGATTGCCTCCTTGACCTCAGCTACACTTATCATTTCTTCATTAATTGGTAGGAAGCTGTTTCTTGCCTCTTCGTCAAACTTGAATAGTACTGGTGGATCAGGTCTATTTAATATTTCTTCAAAATGTTCTGCCCATCTTTTCTTCTGCTCGGCATCTGATGTTAGAACTTTACCATCTTTACTCTTGATTGGGCCACCCTTTGAAACAAAAGTTACAGTAAGTTGTTTTAGTGTATTGTATAGCATTTTACTGTTTCAGTCTTAGCTGCCTTTTCCCTTCTTCAGCCAGTCGATTGACATATGCTCTTTTATCTCTTCTGGCCGCTCTTTTCACTTCCTTGTCTTTTAGTCTATATTCCTCTTTTGCTTGGATTTAATCTGTTGCATCCTTAGTATTAAATATCGCTAGTTTCATCTTTCTTCTTTCTTGAATACATTTCCAGGTGTCATCGCTTATCCAGGGTTTTCTGTCTTTCGTCTTTAATCCTGCGCTACTATTTGCTGCCCCAATAGTGTGTCCTTTATCTTAGTCCATTTGTCTTCAATGTTCTGTTCATTTTCACCATTAAGTAACTCGAACCTATTCTTAAGTTCGAGCTGATATCCCTCTTTTACTGTTGCTTGTTTGTTTGTTTGTTTAGTAGGGTATTACATTCTCTTTAAGTCGAGGCACGCCCCTTTCAACCTAAGGCGAACCTTTAATTGGTTATATCAGAGCGTGTAGGCCAACAAACATGAAAATATGAATTATAATTAATTTTTTTTTTTTTTTATGGGGCCGTCCCAGATGTGCCATACCAGGTGGACCCCGTACAACGGAACATGAAAACGTTTATAAACTATCAGCCCCATCACCCTTCGATCGATGGCACTCCTGAGTTTTGTACAAGGGTAGCCATGTGGCATTTAATGAAGGCTCTCGACCTTCGGCTTCGATCAAATGGGCACTAGTTCCGTAACACAAGCTGATAACTTTGTGAACCCATATAATGAGTCACGTGACAGATATCAAGCGATACAGATACTATACTTTGATCTTAACCAAAAGCAAAAGGCCGAGAAGCGATATTAACTCCTTTCGGAGAATCCAACTAAGGTGATCTTGTCCTCCTCTTTTACTTCTTTATTTTATAGCCTTTGACTGTCTATTCGCAGTTGTTCTTTTTAGTATGGTGAATTTTTAATTTCAGTTTCAATTTACCTATGCATAAATTATGATCACTTCCTACATCTGCCCCTCTGTATGCACAGACATCCAGCAATGATGTTCTAAATTGTGTATTTATGCACATATGGTCAATCTGATTCCTGGTCAACTACATCCGGTTTAATTGTATATATTATGTCTCCCGTATAAGAAATGAATTGTTTACTTTTTGCTGTATCCTTGGCTTGATAAGGGTCTTTTAGTCGAAACGTCACTGTGTGTTAGTATTATTTTATAGTTTGTAAAACTCTAGTACTTTATTTGTACGTGTTGGGCATAACTAGACTATATACTATCATTGCTTGTGTTCTGTAACTAGACTATAGACTATCATTGCTTGTGTTCTGTAACAAAGATACATCAACAAAGACAGAAGAAAGAAAATGAAGACAAACAATGTATCATACAAGAATTGATGAATGAGGAAGTAACAAAGATATCAAGTTTAAGGAGGGAAATGTTGACATTGAAGAGACAAGATGGAAGTAACAAGAGAAGATAATAAAAGTATTGAAAGCAACCCCAGGCTAGACAACTTTAATTATCTTCTTTCTACCTGCTTGTCTGTCTGTAGCTTCCCTGCTGGCATGGTTGCCTGTCTGTCTGTAGCCTCCCTGCTGGCATGGTACTCACAAAACTCTAATAAGGTAGGAAGATTTCCTCAGACATATAATGAGACAGCGTAGCCAGCGGCAGAGTGTCTAGCACCAACATAAACTTTTGTTGACAACTTAATTGTGTAGAACGACATTACTATTTGGGATTTTTTTTTGTACACTTAATTATTGAATCTGACTAATTGACTGTATCATGATGATGATGATGATGATGATGATGATAATAGTGGTGATGATGATGATAATAGTGGTGATGATGATGATGATAATAATAGTGGTGATGATGATGATGATAATAATAGTGGTGATGATGATGATGATAATAATAGTGGTGATGATGATGATGATGATAATAATGATAGTGGTGATGATGATGATGATAATAGTGGTGATGATGATGATGATAATGATAGTGGTGATGATGATGATGATAATAGTGGTGATGATGATGATGATAATAGTGGTGATGATGATGATAGTGGTGATGATGATAATGATGATAATAGTGGTGATGATGATGATGATGATAGTGGTGATGATGATGATGATAGTGGTGATGATGATGATAATAGTGGTGATGATGATGATGATGATGATAATAGTGGTGATGATGATGATGATAATGATAGTGGTGATGATGATGATGATAATAGTGGTGATGATGATGATGATGATAATAGTGGTGATGATGATGATGATGATAAAAGTGTGTGATGATGATGATGATAGTGGTGATGATGATGATGATGATAGTGGTGATGATGATGATGATGATGATGATGATGATAGTGGTGGTGATGATGATGATGATGATAATAGTGGTGTGATGATGATGATGTAGTGGTGATGATGATGATGATGTGATGATGATAGTGGTGATGTGATGATGATGATGAGTGTGGATGATGATGATGATGATAGTGTGTGTGATGATGATGATGATGATAATGATAGTGGTGATGATGATGATAATGATAGTGGTGATGATGATGATGATAGTGTTGACGATGATTTATTCACCTTATTTTATTATTTTATGCTAATGAGAATGTGTGTGTGTGTGTGGATGCGTGTTGTTTGTTAATTTATGCTAATGAGAATAGTTGTACGTGTGTGTGGATGCGTGTGTGTGTGGATGCGTGTGTGTATGTGTGGATGCGTATGTGTGTGGATGCGTGTGTGTGTGGATGCGTGTTTGTGTGTGTGTGGATGCTGTGTGTGTGATGCATGTGGTGTGTGTGGATGTGTGTGTGCATGTGTGTGGATGCATGTGTGTGTGTGTGGATGTGTGTGTGGATGCATGTGTGTTAATGTCAACAATAGATCGCTTCTGTAGCAAAGTTCTCTGTGGCTTAGTGGTTAAGCTGTTGTCTTGCGTTGCGAAGGTAGTGGGTTCGAGTCTGGGCTGTGTAGTTCTGTAAACGATTGGACGTTTTACAGATATCACTAGGATTGTTGCCGGAGCTATAGAGTTTGTGCTTTGTGCCATACTCTCGGCAGGTGGCGTGTCACTTCTGTAGAGAAGGACCGAGCCATATTGTGTACAACCCAGTGCACTGAAGTCAATCCTTCGTCTTTGGGTACGTAGCTAAGAGCCATACAGAGCAGAGGAGAACATATAGCAACAGCTTGATGAAACGTATATGTGTGTGTGCATGTATATATGTGTGTGTATGCATATGTATGTGTGTGTGTGTGCATGTATGTATATATGGGGTGTGTGTGCATATATATGTGTGTCTATGTGTATGTATGTGTGTGTGCATGTATATATATGTGTGTGTGCATGCGTGTGTGTGTGTGTGTGCATGTATATATATGTGTGTATGCATGCGTGTGTATGTGTGTGTGTGTACATGTATATATATATGTGTGTATGTGCATATATATGTGTGTGCATGCATATGTGTGTGTGTGTGCATGTATATGTGTGCACGCACGTGCGGCCTGTGTGTGGAACGTACGCTTATCGAATAGGGTACAAACCGGTTGTCGGTTCATTTCCCACACCCTCCTACCTCCTGCATACTTGGATGAGAAATATTAAGAGACAGGCACTTCATATCTTACAGAGTGCACAAGTTACGGAACATTATCACATGACATTGTAACAGTAACTGATTTGTTACTATAGAGATATATCACATGACATTGTAACAGTAACTGATTTGTTACTATAGAGATATATCACATGACATTGTAACAGTAACTGATTTGTTACTATAGAGATATATCACATGACATTGTAACAGTAACTGATTTGTTACTATAGAGATATATCATATGACATTGTAACAGTAACTGATTTGTTGCTATAGAGATATATCACATGACATTGTAACAGTAACTGATTTGTTACTATAGGGATATATCACATGACATTGTAACAGTAACTAATTTGTTACTATAGAGATATATCACATGACATTGTAACAGTAACTGATTTGTTGCTATAGTATAGAAATATATAATTACGTCTGTATTGACAGATGAATAAACATGTCCGGCCATATCTTGTCAGCTATAGTCTGTCCATTAATTCGTGAGCACGTTTGAAATTGATTTTCTCGAAAACTACCTGTTGGATCTCAGTGATTTTTGCAAGCAGCCTTAGAATATCCATGACGCTAGAGAAATATTTTTTCCAAGAAAATTTGATGTAGTTTGAAATATTTCTTCTTCAGGTTATATTAAATCAACCTCACCGGATTGTACACAATAGTAACAGATTTACGGTACACAGACGCGTTGTTCTAAAAATACATTATGGTAACATTGAAATATCGTGAGTTTCACGAATTCCGTCCCCTAACCCAGTCGACTTTGAAAGCGGAAAGCATATGACGTTATAATTGGGATACGTTTTATAGTTATAGGCGTATCTCGCTATTTGTATGAAGCTATTGTATCATATTTGTTGGCTTATCAAACTGACATTGATATCACATTCATAATGAGTCTGAAGTGCACATTTATAACAATGCAGAAGGTTACAGTTTTACTATACCAACACTTCCGTAGGGAATCTAAGAGAGTCATCTATATTGCGATATTCATAACCCTGAGAAACGAACGCAACTGGCGCTTGGTCTGAATAGCGAATCCTTTTCCCGATGGATTAAACAGGACACAAAGTGCACTAATGTCAGCAAGGAAGGAAAAGAACAATTGACGACTTTGACATAGATGTCATAAGACGGGAGCTCTTGAAAATGTTTGCGACAAATCAACTTGTTACTCTCAGGAAACTGAAATTAAAACTGCAATCAGATTGCAGCATAGACATTTCTAAAAGTACTCTATGGAAAATTGTAAGAGCCGCCGGCTTCACCTTCAGAAAACTATAGGCGGCAGGAATATTATTTGTGAAAAGCCACGTTTAATTGCTGCCCGAAGTAAATACCTGAGGCAGATCCGTGAGCGGCGGAGGCAAGGCTATGATATTGTATATTTGACGAATCCTGGGTCAATGCTCACCACACCAATGCTAAAGAATGGCAATCAGTAGACGGTGAACAGAAAGAAAAATACCAAGCAGCAAAGGCCAGCGTATTATACTAACACCTGCAGGAAGTAGTGAAGAAGGTCTTGTCCATGACGCTGGACTTATTTTCCAATCAAAAGTACCGACGGTAGGACTACCACACAGAAATGAATGGACATATTTTCAGGCACTGATGGAGAAAGATCTACTTCCAATTCTAAACAGACCATGATGCTTGGTAATGGATAATGCATCCTATCACAACGCAGTATCAGCGGAAGACAAAGTACCAACTGCATCAAATACAAAAGATCAAATTAGGACTTGGCTTGCTAAGGAAAATGTCAGCTTCGATGATACATATTTGAAACCCGAGTTGTTGCACCTGGTGAGGATGACAAATAAGACAAAGGTGTTTCATATTGACAAAATCATTGCGGAATACGGCCACACGTCTTTGCGACTACCTCCATATCATGCTCACTCCGATAGAGCTTGTCTGGGCTAAAGTAAAAGGGCAAGTTGCCGAACAGAACAGGACGTTTAAAATGTGTGATGTTGAAGTTCTGACACGTGAGTCCTTCTCAATGATAGACATGCAGTTCTGGAAGAAGTGTTTTGAACATGTGCTCCGAGAGGAAGACGAGTACTGGCACCGAGATGGATTACAATTTGTCCAGCCAGTAACAATTATCAACCTCATGGAATCGTCAGATTCGGGATGATAAAAATCATATTTTTATTACAGACTGAGAAATAGCAACGTATACATTTCCATATCCAAATGCGTCTACCATCATACAATTTGTGGTGAAGTTAAGACACCCTGGGGTCTAATGGTGACCGAAGGGAGGACTAACTGTTGCATATTGTATCCAAGTTCACGATTGCACATAAAGGGCAACACACTTAATTACTTGACCTATCAAGTTAATATGGAGATACACCTATGAATAGAATTGACATAGACAAATTCTAGGGATTACTGTAAAATCTAAAATTTGAGCCCCTGTATTTGCAATTGTCATAAAAGATCAAAGGAATTCGCCGATGTGCAAATCCGTAGCATCTATGGACTACTGGTTAGCTTTATTTTAGCGTCATGGATATTCTAAGGCTGCATGCAAAAATCACTGAGATCCAACAGGTAGTTTTCGAGAAAATCAATTTCAAACGTGCTCACGAATTAATGGACAGACTATAGTAGTAATACTGAGTGAAGTTAATGACAGATGGACGATGCTGTCAGCAGGTTACGATGAGTTAGTCTAACTGTTGTTGTTGTGTATGAGTTAGCCTAGCTGATGTTGTTATGTATGAGTTAGCCTAGCTAATGTTGTTGTGTATAAGTTAGCCTAGCTGATGTTGTTATGTATGAGTTAGCCTAACTGACAACTGGAATCAAACTATCGGTATAAATGAAAAAACAAATGTTTTAGACAGGTTAAGCTAAAGATCAGATGTTTTAGATGTCATATGTGTTTACATCAGCATCGGCACGTGACATGAGGAGAGACGATTCTAGAGAGTGAGAAACAGAAATTATGTTTTGTCATTTTTGTTGTTGTTTAGTGTTGTTGTTTAGTGTTGTTGTTGTTTAGTGTTGTTGTTTAGTGTTGTTGTTTAGTGTTGTTGTTTAGTGTTGTTGTTTAGTGTTGTTGTTTAGTGTTGTTGTTTAGTGTTGTTGTTGTTGTTTAGTGTTGTTGTTTAGTGTTGTTGTTTAGTGTTGTTGTTTAGTGTTGTTGTTTCGTGCTGTTGTTAGTGTTGTTGTTGCTGCTTAGCGTTGCTGTTTAGTCGTTGTTGTTTGTGTTGTGTTTAGCGTTGCTTTTTGTTTAGTGTTGCTGTTGTTGTTGTTTAGTGTTGTTGTTTAGTGTTGTTGTTGTTTAGTGTTGTTGTTGTTTGGTGTTGTTGTTGTTTAGTGTTGTTGTTGTTGTTTAGTGTTGTTGTTTAGTGTTGTTGTTTAGTGTTGTTGTTTAGTGTTGCTTTGTTTAGTGTTGTTGTTTAGTGTTGTTGTTTAGTGTTGTTGTTTAGTGTTGTTGTTTAGTGTTGTTGTTTAGTGTTGCTGTTGTTTAGTGTTGCTTGTTTAGTGTTGTTGTTGTTTGGTGTTGTTGTTTAGTGCTGTTGTTTAGGTTGTTGTTTGGCGTGTTGTTTAGTGTTGTTGTCTGTTTAGTGTTGTTGTTGTTTGTGTTGTTGTTTAGTGTTGTTGTTTAGGTGTGTTGTTTAGTGTTGCTGTTTAGTGTTGTTGTTGTTTGGTGTTGTTGTTTAGTGTTGTTGTTGTTTCGTTGTTGTTTCGTTGTTGTTTCGTGTTGTTGTTTGATGTTCTTGTTTAGTGTTGTTGTTGGTTAGTGTTGTTGGTTAGTGTTGTTGTTTGGTGTTGTTGTTTGGTGTTGTTGTTGTTGTGTGGTGGTGGTGGTTTTTAAAAATGTATTATTAATTTAGTTGCAAACAGCAAAGCACGGTGTGGTTCAACTGAAGCATGAAGAAAATTATAGCATGCTGGGATATATCATCAAGTTGATCATAGACTTCTAGTATCATCAAGTTGATCGTAGACTTCTAGTAACATCAAGTTTAAGTCAATACAGGTCACACAGTTTTACATTTTAGACTGACACTGAAATGTACACGTGACTTGTCTATGTGTAACATTGCTACGTCATACCAGATGTACCACTAGGTCTGGGTCAACCGATCGTCGTTAGTCTTACAGTTGTGTGTGTGTGTGCAAGCTAGTGTGTAACATTTCTTCATCAGGGACTATTTGTTTATGACTCGAGATTTAGTAAATAGATGTGTCTGTATGTCTGTTTGTCTTATACATATATCTATCTATTTGATATTGTCTGTCTGTCTTATATCTATTTGATAGTGTGTGTCAGCTTCTTAAGACGATATCATCATCATCATCATGTGCCAAGGTGGCAAGACGATATATGAAGTTGATATTCCTCCAAGTCTAGATGCCGTCAAGTTACTAGTCAATGTTATGTCTATCTGTGATGTGTTATATCTATCTGTGATGTGTTATATCTATATGTGATGTGTTATGTCTATCTGTGATGTATTATATCTATCTGTGATGTGTTATGTCTATCTGTGATGTGTTCTATCTATCTGTGATGTGTTATATCTATCTGTGATGTGTTATATCTATCTGTGATATGTCTATCTGTGATGTGATATATCTATCTGTGATGTGATATGTCTATCTGTGATGTGGTATATCTATCTGTGATGTATTATATCTATCTGTGATGTGATATGTCTATCTGTGATGTGATATGTCTATCTGTGATGTGATATGTCTATCTCTGATGTCATATGTCTATCTGTAATGTGTTATATATATCTGTGATGTGATATGTCTATCTGTGATGTGTTATATCTATCTGTGATGTGTTATATTTATCTGTGATGTGATATGTCTATCTGTGGTGTGTTATATCTATCTGTGATGTGATATGTCTATCTGTGATGTGATATGTCTATCTGTGATGTGATATGTCTATCTGTGATGTGATATGTCTATCTGTGATGTATTATATCTATCTGTGATGTGATATGTCTATCTGTGATGTGATATGTCTATCTGTGATGTGATATATCTATCTGTGATGTGATATGTCTATCTGTGATGTGATATGTCTATCTGTGATGTGGTATATCTATCTGTGATGTGATATGTCTATCTGTGATGTTTTATATCTATCTGTGATGTGATATGTCTATCTGTGATGTGATATGTCTATCTGTGATGTGATATGTCTATATGTGATGTGATATGTCTATCTGTGATGTGTTATATCTATCTGTGATGTGATATGTCTATCTGTGATGTGTTATATCTATCTGTGATGTATTATATATATATGTGATGTGATATGTCTATATGTGATGTGATATGTCTATCTGTGATGTGTTATATCTATCTGTGATGTGATATGTCTATCTGTGATGTGATATGTCTATCTGTGATGTGATATGTCTATCTGTGATGTTTTATATATATCTGTGATGTGATATATCTATCTGTGATGTGTTATATCTATCTGTGATGTGTTATATCTATCTGTAATGTGATATGTCTATCTGTGATGTGTTATATCTATCTGTGATGTTTTATATCTATCTGTGATGTTTTATATCTATCTGTGATGTTTTATATATATATGTGATGTGATATGTCTATCTGTGATGTTCTATGTCTATCTGTGATGTTTTATATCTATCTGTGATGTGATATGTCTATCTGTGATGTGATATGTCTATCTTTAATGCTTTCTTTCTTCCTCAATCTCTTTCTCCCTCTCTCTCTCTTTCTTTTTCTCCCTCTCTTCTCTCTCATCTCTTCTTCTCTGCTTCTTTCCCCTCTCTCTCTCTTCTCCCTCTCTCTCTCTTCTCCCACCCTCTCTTTCTCCTCCCTCTCTCTTTCTCCCTCTCTTTCTCCCTCTCTCTCCCTTGCTCTTTATCTCTCCATGATGAACTCTCACAGTCTCTTAACTGTGTAAACATGATGAACTCTCACATTCTCTTAACTGTGTAAACATGAAGAACTAACTAGAAAGTCGAGCTCAAGTAAGTGCGACATTCTTCAACATTTGTTGACGGAAATATTTTCAGGAAAATTCCACTAAAAGAGAGACCGACAGTGAATGTATCCGTGCTGAGTGCAGTAACCTTTGATCCGCTGACCTTTAACCTTATTAAATATATAATAATGTTAACCTATACGGTTATGAATATCAATGTGTGTGCACGTTGAGGTCATCATTGGGAGTACGACCTACACTCGGTTTTTGGCACTGTCGGTTGTTGCTATCTGGCAGGCACAGATAACTTTACCATCATACTTCATACATCATACACCACTCCCCCTCCTTCCTTCTCTCTCCACCCAAGACTAGTTACATCAATGAACGTAAGTTGAGACTTGCTACTTGCAGTTCAGCGCCATCACCAAGAAAATATTATTTTAAAAATTGTATTCTAACATAATAACAAGTCTGACATCTGCTGAACATTGTGTGATATGATGATTGCGTTGCAGCTACGCATGTTGTGCTCTGATGACTGACAGAAGAACGTGGAAGAAGATACATGGGTACAGCTCATTGCAGCTACGCGTGTTGTGATCTGATGTCTGACAGAAGAACGGGGAAGAAGACACATGCGTACAGTGCGTTGCAGCTACGGGTACTGTGATCTAACGACTGAGAAAAGACAAACACAAACAAGATGTACACGAAAGTTATAATTAAACCACACAATCCTACTGAACAACAGATGCAAGTTATAACTAAACCATACAATCCTACCAAACAACAGATGCAAGTTATAACTAAACCATACAATCCTCTACCAAACAACAGATGCAAGTTATAACTAAACCATACAATCCTACCAAACAACAGATGCAAGTTATAACTAAACCATACAATCCTCTACCAAACAACAGACGCAAGTTATAACTAAACCATACAATCCTCTACCAAACAACAGATGCAAGTTATAACTAAACCATACAATCCTCTACCAAACAACAGATGCAAGTTATAACTAAACCATACAATCCTCTACCAAACAACAGATGCAAGTTATAACTAAATCATACAATCCTCTACCAAACAACAGATACAAGTTATAACTAAACCATACAATCCTCTACCAAACAACAGATGCAAGTTATAACTAAACCATACAATCCTACTGAACAACAGATGCAAGGTATAACTAAACCATACAATCCTACTGAACAACAGATGCACGTTATAACTAAACCATACAATCCTCTACCAAACAACAGATGCAAGTTATAACTAAACCATACAATCCTACTGAACAACAGATGCAAGGTATAACTAAACCATACAATCCTACTGAACAACAGATGCAAGGTATAACTAAACCATACAATCCTACTGAACAACAGACGCAAGTTATAACTAAACCATACAATCCTACTGAACAACAGATGCACGTTATAACTAAACCATACAATCCTCTACCAAACAACAGATGTAAGTTATAACTAAACCATACAATCATCTACCAAACAACAGATGCAAGTTATAACTAAACCATACAATCCTCTACCAAACAACAGATGCAAGTTATAACTAAACCATACAATCCTCTACCAAACAACAGATGCAAGTTATAATTAAACCATACAATCCTCTACCAAACAACAGATGCAAGTTATAACTAAACCATACAATCCTCTACCAAACAACAGATGCAAGTTATAATTAAACCATACAATCCTCTACCAAACAACAGATGCAAGTTATAACTAAACCATACAATCCTCTACCAAACAACAGATGCAAGTTATAATTAAACCATACAATCTTCTACCAAACAACAGATGCAAGTTATAACTAAACCATACAATCCTCTACCAAACAACAGATGCAAGTTATAACTAAATCATACAATCCTCTACCAAACAACAGATGCAAGTTATAACTAAACCATACAATCCTCTACCAAACAACAGATACAAGTTATAACTAAACCATACAATCCTCTACCAAACAACAGATGCAAGTTATAACTAAACCATACAATCCTCTACCAAACAACAGATGCAAGTTATAACTAAATCATACAATCCTCTACCAAACAACAGATGCAAGTTAACATTTCTAAAACAACATATGATTATAATATGATATGTGACTCTGCTAAAGATACATAGTATTACAGTAACCATCACCACCATCATCATCTACCACCATTAACACGATAAAAAAGTCATTCGGGTCACGACTTAATGTTTAATTTACCTGTAGCTGGTTGATTACTCAGGTATACCAGTACATCTGTCCCTGAAGTCAGGATTTAATATTGCCACTAAACTAAGTCATTCAGCTTGACATACTTGCTAGTTGATGTAACATGTATGGCGGTAGCATTACCGACTTCTTGTCTCAGTTAAGACTTGAAGAAGATAATATTTTGTTGAATGAAATATGGATGTGTTGAGAAATTGTTCTCAAAGATAATATTTTGTTGAATGAAATATGGATGTGTTGAGAAATTGTTCTCAAAGATGTGTCACATATCCAGTGTTTTATTTTCTTATAATGGTTTTTTTATGACTTTGACATATTTCTATTTGTTCTTGTAACTGGAATACTTGTCTCATCTTTAGCTCATATCTTTAACTTGTTGTTCACTTGTTCAACTGTCACACCCAACTGTTTCTTGTAACTGGAAGTACTTGACTCATCTTTAGCTCATATCTTTAACTTGTTGTTCACTTGTTCAACTGTCACACCCAACTGTTTCTTGTAACTGGAAGTACTTGTCTCATCTTTAGCTCATATCTTTAACTTGTTGTTCACTTGTTCAACTGTCACACCCAACTGTTTCTTGTAACTGAAAGTACTTGTCTCATCTTTAGCTCATATCTTTAACTTGTTGTTCACTTGTTCAACTGTCACACCCAACTGTTTCTTGTAACTGAAAGTACTTGTCTCATCTTTAGCTCATATCTTTAACTTGTTGTTCACTTGTTCAACTGTCACACCCAACTGTTTCTTGTAACTGAAAGTACTTGTCTCATCTTTAGCTCATATCTTTAACTTGTTGTTCACTTGTTCAACTGTCACACCCAACTGTTTCTTGTAACTGGAAGTACTTGACTCATCTTTAGCTCATATCTTTAACTTGTTGTTCACTTGTTCAACTGTCACACCCAACTGTTTCTTGTAACGGGATACTTTTAAATAGTAAAGTCTGCCTGCCCACCTGTTCACGTAGCACGTTGACTGCAGGTACTAGTCCCTCTGTAGCGGGTCAATTCTCGCTGGAGAAAAGCCACATGTTTCAATTCACGGTTCGTGGCACCGAACCGAATGTTGATGTCATGGTACCGAACTCGAATGTTACGATGTCCTGGCACGACACGAAGGTCGATGTCCATGGACGGCCGAATTTGCGATGTCATGCACCAACCGAGGTTAGATGTCCATGGCACTCAACCGAATGTTACGATGTCATGGCACCGAACCGAAGGTTACGATGTCATGGCACCGAACCGAATGTAGCGATGTCTCGGCACGAACCGAATGTTACGATGTCATGGCAGCTGAAGGTTACGATGTCCATGGCACCGAACCGAATTACGATGTCCATGGCACCGAACCGAAGGTTACGATGTCCATGGCACCGAACAGAAGAGCTGAAAAGCTCAAGTGCTTCTGGATCGGAAAAATAGGTAGAGGGAGAGGAAGGAAGGAGAAAGAGAGAGACCTGAGCAAACCAGAAAGATATATAGCTATAATTAGTTTGTTCACTACTTGTTCATTGGTTAATTGTGTGAGTTTAGTCTGAGAACAAGTTTAGTCTGAGAACAAGTTTAGTCTGAGATCAAGTTTAGTCTGAGATCAAGTTTAGTCTGAGAGCAAGTTTAGTCTGAGATCAAGTTTAGTCTGAGATCAAGTTTAGTCTGAGATCAAGTTTAGTCTGAGAGCAAGTTTAGTCTGAGAACAAGTTTAGTCTGAGAGCAAGTTTATTTTGAGAACAAGTTTAGTCTGAGAGCAAGTTTAGTCTTAGATCAAGTTTAGTCTGAGAACAAGTTTAGTCTGAGAACATTTTTAAAGTTGACAAGTTGTTGGTAGAAAATTTGTGATAGTCAAATTGAAATCTAAAACCGGATTCTCCTAAGTGAAACACACCCGTTATAGAATAATTAGCATCAAATGGTTGGCAACACACAGCGATAAAGTAACACGCGATAAGTAACACCACGATAAAGTAACACACAGCGATAAGTAACACATCGATAAAGTAACACACAGCGATAAAGTAACACACATCGATAAAGTAACACACAGCGATAAAGTAACACACAGCGATAAAGTAACACACAGCGATAAAGTAACGCACAGCGATAAAGTAACGCACAGCGATAAAGTAACACACAGCGATAAAGTAACACACAGCGATAAAGTAACACACAGCGATAAAGTAACGCACAGCGATAAAGTAACGCACAGCGATAAAGTAACGCACAGCGATAAAGTAACGCACAGCGATAAAGTAACACACAGCGATAAAGTAACACACAGCGATAAAGTAACACACAGCGATAAAGTAACGCACAGCGATAAAGTAACGCACAGCGATAAAGTAACACACAGCGATAAAGTAACGCACAGCGATAAAGTAACGCACAGCGATAAAGTAACACACAGCGATAAAGTAACACACAGCGATAAAGTAACATTTTGTTGGTTAGCGATAGAGAAAACGATAGAGAAAACGATAGAGAAAACGATAGAGAAAACGATAGAGAAAACGATAAATGTGAGTCTTAAAATAGTCTTGAAAGAATCTAAATTAGCAAACTATTTATCTGTTTGTTTGTTTGTTTGTTACATGAGAACCTATTAGGCTTATGGAATCATATAATTTAGATAGCTTATTCCTACAGAAGTTTCTAGATCAGTGCGACCATTTGTAATGTTTAATGTGATTTCTTTATCGAGTTATAAGCTGCTCGTTGTTGGCTAACAAATGTATACTTATCATAGCTTCTGCAGATAGCCAATATACTAGGTTATTGAGCATTATATTTCATCTCGTACAATCAGTGGCGGCTAGTCATTAAGGGTCAATGGGGCCGGGCCCTACCAAAAATAATGTGTAACGTGTATTTATTATTTTATGTTAAAATATAACAACCCAAAACCATGATTTTTCGAAAATTTTTGTCTGGCCCCACCAACAAAAATGATCACGAGCCGCCACTGCGTACAATTATACTGTACATAAGGCCGACAAACGATTTCTCCATACCGCTCTATCCTATGCAACTCGTTCAATCTCCTCTATGGAATTGAATCTGATATTTCTCGCATGTCTCAATAAAGTTCGTTTTAATGTTTTTCTATTGCGTCTTTTCTTTCTATAACTTTTTACCTTTCACTTCGATCCGTACTTTGTGTGATTCTTTGATCTTTTCTTCTCAAAGTATGCCCAACATATCTCCATCTTCTAGACAATTCTCTGATTTCTTCACTTCTCATGAATATTGGCCAAGTCTTATGTTCAGGTCAAGGTCATTGAGCATACATAGCTGTAATCCGAGGAGAAATGTGTTAAATCATTTGTAAACTAGAAATATCATTTGGAAAAATTGGAATAAATTGTCTTTGAGACAGTTTTAGTTTTCCACATTTTTCTATCATGAAAATATCCAGTTTCTTGTTTATCTCTATGTTGTTTACTGTCCATTATTTGTTGTGGGGAGAATACAGCAACTGGAGAATACACCACGTGCTGGGAGGTCATCCGTACACCAATGATCTATATCAAATATGTCACGTGAGAGTGAGTTATAAATATCTGAACTTTGTCAATGACGTCATGTGAGAATGATTTATGAACTGTTACGTCATTTCCAGTATGACATGAACAGGAAAACACGGAAAAGACCGGTCTACAAGATGGGTTCTGTATCCCACAGAGTTGAGACCAGCTAGTTTCTCTACGGGAAGTACTAGTCAACAAGATGGGTTCTGTATCCCACAGAGCTGAGACCAGCTAGTTTCTCTACGGGAAGTACTGGTCAACAAGATGGGTTCTGTATCCCGCAGAGTTGAGACCAGCTAGTTTCTCTACGGGAAGTACTGGTCAACAAGATGGGTTCTGTATCCCACAGAGCTGAGACCAGCTAGTTTCTCTACGGGAAGTACTAGTCAACAAGATGGGTTCTCTATCCCTCAGAGCTGAGGTCAGCTAGTTTCTCTACGGGAAGTACTGGTCAACAAGATGGGTTCTGTATCCCGCAGAGTTGAGACCAGCTAGTTTCTCTGCAGGAAGTACTAGTCAACAAGATGGGTTCTGTATCCCACAGAGTTGAGACCAGCTCGTTTCTCTACGGGAAGTACTGGTCAACAAGATGGGTTCTGTATCCCACAGAGTTGAGACCAGCTAGTTTCTCTACGGGAAGTACTAGTCAACAAGATGGGTTCTGTATCCCGCAGAGCTGAGGTCAGCTAGTTTCTCTACGGGAAGTACTAGTCAACAAGATGGGTTCTGTATCCCACAGAGCTGAGACCAGCTAGTTTCTCTACGGGAAGTACTAGTCAACAAGATGGGCTCTGTATCCGCAGAGCTGAGGTCAGCTAGTTTCTCTACGGGAAGTACTAGTCAACAAGATGGGTTCTGTATCCCACAGAGCTGAGACCAGCTAGTTTCTCTACGGGAAGTACTAGTCAACAAGATGGGTTCTGTATCCCACAGAGCTGAGACCAGCTAGTTTCTCTACGGGAAGTACTGGTCAACAAGATGGGTTCTGTATCCCACAGAGCTGAGGTCAGCTAGTTTCTCTACGGGAAGTACTGGTCAACAAGATGGGTTCTGTATCCCGCAGAGTTGAGACCAGCTAGTTTCTCTACGGGAAGTACTAGTCAACAAGATGGGTTCTGTATCCCACAGAGTTGAGACCAGCTCGTTTCTCTACGGGAAGTACTGGTCAACAAGATGGGTTCTGTATCCCACAGAGTTGAGACCAGCTAGTTTCTCTACGGGAAGTACTAGTCAACAAGATGGGTTCTGTATCCCGCAGAGCTGAGGTCAGCTAGTTTCTCTACGGGAAGTACTAGTCAACAAGATGGGTTCTGTATCCCACAGAGCTGAGACCAGCTAGTTTCTCTACGGGAAGTACTAGTCAACAAGATGGGTTCTGTATCCCACAGAGTTGAGACCAGCTAGTTTCTTACGGAAGTACTGGTCAACAAGATGGGTTCTGTATCCCACAGAGCTGAGACCAGCTAGTTTCTCTACGGGAAGTACTGGTCAACAAGATGGGTTCTGTATCCCACAGAGCTGAGACCAGCTAGTTTCTCTACGGGAAGTACTAGTCAACAAGATGGGTTCTGTATCCCACAGAGCTGAGGTCAGCTAGTTTCTCTACGGGAAGTACTGGTCAACAAGATGGGTTCTGTATCCCGCAGAGTTGAGACCAGCTAGTTTCTCTACGGGAAGTACTAGTCAACAAGATGGGTTCTGTATCCCACAGAGTTGAGACCAGCTCGTTTCTCTACGGGAAGTACTGGTCAACAAGATGGGTTCTGTATCCCACAGAGTTGAGACCAGCTAGTTTCTCTACGGGAAGTACTAGTCAACAAGATGGGTTCTGTATCCCGCAGAGCTGAGGTCAGCTAGTTTCTCTACGGGAAGTACTAGTCAACAAGATGGGTTCTGTATCCCACAGAGCTGAGACCAGCTAGTTTCTCTCGGAAGTACTAGTCAACAAGATGGGTTCTGTATCCCAGAGTTGAGACCAGCTCGTTTCTCTACGGAAGTACTGGTCAACAAGATGGGTTCTGTATCCCACAGAGTTGAGACCAGCTAGTTTCTCTACGGGAAGTACTGGTCAACAAGATGGGTTCTGTATCCCGCAGAGCTGAGGTCAGCTAGTTTCTCTACGGGAAGTACTGGTCAACAAGATGGGTTCTGTATCCCACAGAGTTGAGACCAGCTAGTTTCTCTACGGGAAGTACTGGTCAACAAGATGGGTTCTGTATCCCGCAGAGTTGAGACCAGCTCGTTTCTCTACGGGAAGTACTAGTCAACAAGATGGGTTCTGTATCCCACAGAGTTGAGACCAGCTAGTTTCTCTACGGGAAGTACTGGTCAACAAGATGGGTTCTGTATCCCACAGAGTTGAGACCAGCTCGTTTCTCTACGGGAAGTACTGGTCAACAAGATGGGTTCTGTATCCCGCAGAGTTGAGACCAGCTAGTTTCTCTACGGGAAGTACTGGTCAACAAGATGGGTTCTGTATCCCACAGAGCTGAGACCAGCTAGTTTCTCTACGGGAAGTACTGGTCAACAAGATGGGTTCTGTATCCCGCAGAGTTGAGACCAGCTAGTTTCTCTACGGGAAGTACTGGTCAACAAGATGGGTTCTGTATCCCGCAGAGTTGAGGTCAGCTAGTTTCTCTACGGGAAGTACTGGTCAACAAGATGGGTTCTGTATCCCGCAGAGCTGAGGTCAGCTAGTTTCTCTACGGGAAGTACTGGTCAATAAGATGGGCTCTGTATCCCGCAGAGTTGAGACCAGCTAGTTTCTCTACGGGAAGTACTAGTCAACAAAATGGACTCTGTATCCGCAGAGCTGAGGTCAGCTAGTTTCTCTACGGGAAGTACTGGTCAATAAGATGGGCTCTGTATCCCGCAGAGTTGAGACCAGCTAGTTTCTCTACGGGAAGTACTGGTCAACAAGATGGGTTCTGTATCCCGCAGAGTTGAGACCAGCTAGTTTCTCTACGGGAAGTACTGGTCAACAAGATGGGTTCTGTATCCCACAGAGCTGAGACCAGCTAGTTTCTCTACGGGAAGTACTGGTCAACAAGATGGGTTCTGTATCCCGCAGAGCTGAGACCAGCTAGTTTCTCTACGGGAAGTACTGGTCAACAAGATGGGTTCTGTATCCCGCAGAGCTGAGGTCAGCTAGTTTCTCTACGGGAAGTACTGGTCAACAAGATGGGTTCTGTATCCCGCAGAGCTGAGACCAGCTAGTTTCTCTACGGGAAGTACTGGTCAACAAGATGGGTTCTGTATCCCACAGAGTTGAGGTCAGCTAGTTTCTCTACGGAAGTACTAGTCAACAAGATGGGTTCTGTATCCGCAGAGTTGAGACCAGCTAGTTTCTCTACGGGAAGTACTGGTCAACAAGATGGGTTCTGTATCCCGCAGAGTTGAGACCAGCTAGTTTCTCTACGGGAAGTACTGGTCAACAAGATGGGTTCTGTATCCCGCAGAGTTGAGACCAGCTAGTTTCTCTACGGGAAGTACTGGTCAACAAGATGGGTTCTGTATCCCGCAGAGCTGAGGTCAGCTAGTTTCTCTACGGGAAGTACTGGTCAATAAGATGGGCTCTGTATCCGCAGAGCTGAGACCAGCTAGTTTCTCTACAGGAAGTACTGGTCAACAAGATGGTTTCTGTATCCCGCAGAGCTGAGGTCAGCTAGTTTCTCTACGGGAAGTACTGGTCAATAAGATGGGTTCTGTATCCCACAGAGTTGAGACCAGCTAGTTTCTCTACGGGAAGTACTGGTCAACAAGATGGGTTCTGTATCCCGCAGAGCTGAGGTCAGCTAGTTTCTCTTAGTAAGGGCGACAATTGAAACTTCGTAGGCAACTGATAACCCGTAGAACAGACAGGTCAAGATTTGTATTCCACTTAAGGAAGACGTAAGCAAATAAACGTTTATGATCAACATAAATGTTATATGACCTGTGAGGTCCGAAGTGTTATAACCCAAACGCTGTTGTATAATTCAAGAAGAAGAGTCTAACAATTACATTCATATCTCGTTAGCTGCTGTGTTGTGCTATCTTGCGCTGCTGTGTTGTGCTATCTTGCGCTGTGTTGTGCTATCTTGCGCTGCTGTGTTGTGCTATCTTGCGCTGCTGTGTTGTGCTATCTTGCGCTGCTGTGTTGTGCTATCTTGCGCTGCTGTGTTGTGCTATCTTGCGCTGCTGTGTTGTGCTATCTTGCGCTGCTGTGTTGTGCTATCTTGCGCTGCTGTGTTGTGCTATCTTGCATATATGTTCCTCCTATCTAGCCGTCAACAAAATATATCAATAAACATACATTATGCATGAGAACCTCTGATTTATGATATCACATTGCTGTCACAACGTGCTCAAATCACATTGCTGTCACAACGTGCTCAAATCACATTGCTGTCACAACGTGCTCAAATCACATTGCTGTCACAGCGTGCTCAAATCACATTGCTGTCACAACGTGCTCATATACTTTGTGACGACATCTACAAATTCAACTATCTCTGTTGGTAGTTCTCTGACATCTATATTTGTTCCGCCCGTGTCTGTTGCACGACTCACAAAAAGAGCAAAGAATAGTAACTCTGCGATCTGCAAGACATGTCGTAAGTGGTGACTGAGATAGAGGCCTAGGAAGCTACCTAGTAAATAAAAGCGTCGCAGAAAACCGGACGTGCTGACCTACTTGTAGTCGCATGACTGGCGCAACGTACAATCGGTCTTAGGCTCAGATCGCATACAAATCACAAAGAATGGTTAACAAGTAGTTGATATGGAGCGTTTGAAGAAGAAGAAGACATTTTTCCACATTTTGTGTTTTTTTTTAATTTATTTAACAAAAAACACACATTACACAACATCCCTTCTCCATGTTGTCATTTTACTTGATCCCATTCGCTCTTGTCCTCCACGATTACATTTACAAATTAATTTTAAATGTATTATCTATCCTCACACACAATGTCCTCAATGTCTTCCTCATAACTTCATTTAGCTCTTAGTGTTCTCTCCCTTTGTTTAGAATATCACATTATTTCCCTTGAAAGCATTTTCTCTGACATTCTCTTCAGATTTCTCTGACATTCTCTTCAGATTTCTCATTATCAGTAATAACAAGTTGATAACTTCACATTATCAGTAATAACAAGTTGATAACTTCACATTATCAGTAATAACAAGTTGATAACTTCACATTATCAGTAATAACAAGTTGATAACTTCACATTATCAGTAATAACAAGTTGATAACTTGTCAGAGCTGCAATATCTGGTCATAGAATGAAGATACCTGGTCGTTTGTAGGACTTATCTTTCTGGGTTAACCTGCATCTTTATTGACTTAAGAGATGCAAACCAAATCATTTTGTTGTAATGGCTTGCCTTGACTTTTGTCACGTGATGAAAGAAATTATTTGGGAAGTTATATTACATGAGCAGTTGCTGCATTCATACCTTCTTCAAGGTTATTGATGGAGAGAATATTGAAAATAGAACACAGACAGAGAGAGAGAGATGAAAATAGAGAGAGTGAGAGAGAGAGGCAAATAGAGAGAGAGATAGGCAAATAGAGAGAGAGACATACAAACAAATAGAGAGAGAGAGAGAGAGACAGACAAATAGAGAGAGAGACACACACAGAGAGAGACAGACAAGCAAATAGAGAGAGAGACAGACACAGAGATAGAGGGACAGAGAGAACAAACCAACATATCATCTTCACACAGAACTACAGTCACTAATAGATGTACTAGCTGACCTACAAGACGATGTACTAAATAGATGTACTAGCTGACCTACAAGACGATGTACTAAATAGATGTACTAGCTGACCTACAAGACGATATACTAAATAGATGTACTAACTGACCTACAAGACGATGTACTAAATAGATGTACTAGCTGACCTACAAGACGATGGACTAAATAGATGTACTAACTGACCTAAAAGACGATGTACTAAATAGATGTACTAGCTGACCTACAAGACGATGTACTAAATAGATGTACTAGCTGACCTACAAGACGATGGACTAGATAGATGTACTAGCTGACCTACAAGACGATGGACTGAATAGATGTACTAGCTGACCTACAAGACGATGGACTGAATAGATGTACTAGCTGACCTACAAGACGATGGACTAAATAGATGTACTAACTGACCTACAAGACGATGTACTAGCTGACCTACAAGACGATGTACTAAATAGATGTACTAGCTGACTTACAAGACGATGTACTAGCTGACCTACAAGACGATGTACTAAATAGATGTACTAGCTGACCTACAAGACGATGGACTAAATAGATGTACTAGCTGACCTACAAGACGATGGACTGAATAGATGTACTAGCTGACCTACAAGACGATGGACTGAATAGATGTACTAACTGACCTACAAGACGATGGACTAAATAGATGTACTAGCTGACCTACAAGACGATGGACTAAATAGATGTACTAGCTGACCTACAAGACGATGGACTGAATAGATGTACTAACTGACCTACAAGACGATGGACTAAATATATGTACTAGCTGACCTACAAGACGATGGACTAAATAGGTGTACTAGCTGACCTACAAGACGATGGACTAAATAGATGTACTAGCTGACCTACAAGACGATGGACTAAATAGATGTACTAGCTGACCTACAAGACGATGTACTAACTGACCTACAAGACGATGTACTAAATAGATGTACTAGCTGACCTACAAGACGATGGACTGAATAGATGTACTAACTGACCTACAAGACGATGGACTAAATATATGTACTAGCTGACCTACAAGACGATGGACTAAATAGGTGTACTAGCTGACCTACAAGACGATGGACTAAATAGATGTACTAGCTGACCTACAAGACGATGTACTAGCTGACCTACAAGACGATGTACTAAATAGATGTACTAGCTGACCTACAAGACGATGTACTAGCTGACCTACAAGACGATGTACTAAATAGGTGTACTAGCTGACCTACAAGACGATGTACTAGCTGACCTACAAGACGATGGACTAAATAGATGTACTAGCTGACCTACAAGACGATGGACTAAATAGATGTACTAGCTGACCTACAAGACGATGGACTAAATAGATGTACTAGCTGACCTACAAGACGATGGACTAAATAGATGTACTAGCTGACCTACAAGACGATGGACTAAATAGGTGTACTAGCTGACCTACAAGACGATGTACTAGCTGACCTACAAGACGATGTACTAAATAGATGTACTAGCTGACCTACAAGACGATGTACTAGCTGACCTACAAGACGATGTACTAGCTGACCTACAAGACGATGTACTAAATAGGTGTACTAACTGACCTACAAGACGATGTACTAGCTGACCTACAAGACGATGGACTAAATAGATGTACTAGCTGACCTACAAGACGATGTACTAATTGACCTACAAGACGATGTACTAATTGACCTACAAGACGATGGACTAAATAGATGTACTAACTGACCTACAAGACGATGGACTAAATAGATGTACTAGCTAACCTACAAGACGATGGACTAAATAGATGTACTAGCTGACCTACAAGACGATGGACTAAATAGATGTATTAGCTGACCGACAAGATGATGGACTAAATAGATGTACTAACTGACCTACAAGACGATGGACTAAATAGATGTACTAGCTGACCTACAAGACGATGTACTAGCTGACCTACAAGACGATGGACTAAATAGATGTACTTGCTGACCTACAAGACGATGGACTAAATAGATGTACTAGCTGACCTACAAGACGATGTACTAGCTGACCTACAAGACGATGTACTAGCTGACCTACAAGACGATGGACTAAATAGATGTACTAGCTGACCTACAAGACGATGGACTAAATAGATGTACTAGCTGACCTACAAGACGATGGACTAAATAGATGTACTAGCTGACCTACAAGACGATGGACTAAATAGATGTACTAGCTGACCTACAAGACGATGGACTAAATAGATGTACTAGCTGACCTACAAGACGATGGACTAAATAGATGTACTAGCTGACCTACAAGACGATGGACTAAATAGATGTACTAGCTGACCTACAAGACGATGGACTAAATAGATGTACTAGCTGACCTACAAGACGATGGACTAAATAGATGTACTAGCTGACCTACAAGACGATGGACTAAATAGATGTACTAGCTGACCTACAAGACGATGGACTAAATAGATGTACTAGCTGACCTACAAGACGATGGACTGAATAGATGTACTAACTGACCTACAAGACGATGGACTAAATATATGTACTAGCTGACCTACAAGACGATGGACTAAATAGGTGTACTAGCTGACCTACAAGACGATGGACTAAATAGATGTACTAGCTGACCTACAAGACGATGGACTAAATAGGTGTACTAGCTGACCTACAAGACGATGTACTAGCTGACCTACAAGACGATGTACTAAATAGATGTACCAGCTGACCTACAAGACGATGTACTAGCTGACCTACAAGACGATGTACTAAATAGATGTACCAGCTGACCTACAAGACGATGTACTAGCTGACCTACAAGACGATGTACTAAATAGGTGTACTAGCTGACCTACAAGACGATGTACTAGCTGACCTACAAGACGATGTACTAGCTGACCTACAAGACGATGGACTAAATAAATGTACTAGCTGACCTACAAGACGATGGACTAAATAGATGTACTAGCTGACCTACAAGACGATGGACTAAATAGATGTACTAGCTGACCTACAAGACGATGGACTAAATAGATGTACTAGCTGACCTACAAGACGATGTACTAACTGACCTACAAGACGATGTACTAAATAGATGTACTAGCTGACCTACAAGACGATGTACTAAATAGATGTACTAGCTGACCTACAAGACGATGTACTAGCTGACCTACAAGACGATGTTCTAAATAGGTGTACTAACTGACCTACAAGACGATGTACTAGCTGACCTACAAGACGATGGACTAAATAGATGTACTAGCTGACCTACAAGACGATGTACTAACTGACCTACAAGACGATGTACTAAATAGATGTACTAACTGACCTACAAGACGATGGACTAAATAGATGTACTAGCTGACCTACAAGACGATGGACTAAATAGATGTACTAGCTGACCTACAAGACGATGGACTAAATAGATGTACTAGCTGACCTACAAGACGATGGTCTAAATAGATGTACTAACTGACCTACAAGACGATGGACTAAATAGATGTACTAGCTGACCTACAAGACGATGTACTAGCTGACCTACAAGACGATGGACTAAATAGATGTACTAGCTGACCTACAAGACGATGGACTAAATAGATGTACTAGCTGACCTACAAGACGATGTACTAGCTGACCTACAAGACGATGTACTAGCTGACCTACAAGACGATGGACTAAATAGATGTACTAGCTGACCTACAAGACGATGGACTAAATAGATGTACTAGCTGACCTACAAGACGATGGACTAAATAGATGTACTAGCTGACCTACAAGACGATGGACTAAATAGATGTACTAGCTGACCTACAAGACGATGGACTAAATAGATGTACTAGCTGACCTACAAGACGATGGACTAAATAGATGTACTAGCTGACCTACAAGACGATGGACTAAATAGATGTACTAGCTGACCTACAAGACGATGTACTAAATAGATGTACTAGCTGACCTACAAGACGATGTACTAAATAGATGTACTAGCTGACCTACAAGACGATGGACTAGCTGACCTACAAGACGATGGACTAGCTGACCTACAAGACGATGGACTAAATAGATGTACTAGCTGACCTACAAGACGATGTACTAACTGACCTACAAGACGATGGACTGACTGACCTACAAGACGATGGACTGACTGACCTACAAGACGATGGACTGACTGACCTACAAGACGATGTACTAGCTGACCTACAAGACGATGTACTAGCTGACCTACAAGACGATGTACTAACTGACCTACAAGACGATGGACTGACTTGCACCAGATTTTACCCATGTGGCTCGGTCCCTGTCTGCACAAATGGCACATCATCTCCAGGGAGTACTGCTCAAAGCACAAGCTCCGTAGCTGTGGCAACAATCCTAGTTATCATTGAAAAAATGCAATTGGGAACAGAACTGCGTCATCCAGATTCAAACACACAACCTTTGGAAGGTATAACCAACAATTTAACAACTACTTAGTCATGTATAGTCAACTTAGTCATGTATAGTCAACTTAGTCATGTATAGTCAACTTAGTCATGTATAGTCAACTTAGTCATGTATAGTCAACTTAGTCATGTATAGTCAACTTAGTCATGTATAGTCAACTTAGTCATGTATAGTCAACTTAGTCATGTATAGTCAACTTAGTCATGTATAGTCAACTTAGTCATGTATAGTCAACTTAGTCATGTATAGTCAACTTAGTCATGTATAGTCAACTTAGTCATGTATAGTCAACTTAGTCATGTATAGTCAACTTAGTCACAGAAGCTTCCCCCTCACCGATATATTTATTGTTGTGTCAATGTAGGAACATTTTATCAACTCGATTATTGGATTCCTCAATGTGGTGACTCTTGGACAACTTGTCAAGATCAAAACGTAGCTAACATCATACCAGCTAAGCTATGTACTCAGTCCTCAATGTGGTGACTCTTGGACAACTTGTCAAGATCAAAACGTAGCTAACATCATACCAGCTAAGCTATGTACTCAGTCTTCAATGTGGTGACTCTTGGACAACTTGTCAAGATCAAAACGTAGCTAACATCATACCAGCTAAGCTATGTACTCAGTCTTCAATGTGGTGACTCTTGGACAACTTGTCAAGATCAAAACGTAGCTAACATCATACCAGCTAAGCTATGTACTCAGTCTTCAATGTGGTGACTCTTGGACAACTTGTCAAGTCAAGATCAAAACGTAGCTAACATCATACCAGCTAAGCTATGTACTCAGTCTTCAATGTGGTGACTCTTGACAACTTGTCAAGTCAAGATCAAAACGTAGCTAACATCATACCAGCTAAGCTATGTACTCAGTCCTCAATGTGGTGACTCTTGGACAACTTGTCAAGTCAAGATCAAAACGTAGCTAACATCATACCAGCTAAACTATGTACTCAGTCCTCAATGTGGTGACTCTTGACAACTTGTCAAGTCAAGATCAAAACGTAGCTAACATCATACCAGCTAAGCTATGTACTCAGTCTTCAATGTGGTGACTCTTGACAACTTGTCAAGTCAAGATCAAAACGTAGCTAACATCATACCAGCTAAACTATGTACTCAGTCCTCAATGTGGTGACTCTTGACAACTTGTCAAGTCAAGATCAAAACGTAGCTAACATCATACCAGCTAAACTATGTACTCAGTCCTCAATGTGGTGACTCTTGACAACTTGTCAAGTCAAGATCAAAACGTAGCTAACATCATACCAGATAAGCTATGTACTCAGCAGGTGTCACCGCGCTAGTGATCATGTCGCCCGCCCATATATAACAGATTGAAAAATCACGTGTCTCAACGGAAAATTATCTCATCGTCCAACTGTTACACGGCACGATTTCCCAGACTAGAGCGGTATGGAGACATTGCTTGCAATCTCTATGTAAATGTATAAAGTACCGGGTTATCCAGGATAAAACGATATGGATAAATTGATTACAAGCCCTATGTAAAGTATAACGATACGATTTAGATCGATATGGAGACATTGCTTGCAGGCTCTATATAACACACAACGGTACGAGAGATATACAACAAACAGAGATTAAGAGTAAAAGTCAACTCTGCCGTTGAATCTTTGATGACAGAACAAAACAAAGCAAGATACATCTCAGATTGGTTTATCGATGGTTAGAATTCTTTCAGCTGATGTCATTGATGTAGATCAGTTGTTACGTACATCATGAATTCACTTTCTCATTTCTACTCAATCAACATGTCTATCCTAGCTGTCATTTCTATCGTCCTAGCTGTCATTTCTACTCAACATTTCTATCCTAGCTGTCATTTCTACTCAACATTTCTATCCTAGTTGTAATTTCTACTCAACATTTCTATCCTAGCTGTCATTTCTACTCAACATTTCTATCCTAGCTGTCATTTCTACTCAACATTTCTATCCTAGTTGTCATTTCTACTCAACATTTCTATCCTAGCTGTCATTTCTACTCAACATTTCTATCCTAGCTGTCATTTCTACTCAACATTTCTATCCTAGTTGTCATTTCTACTCAACATTTCTATCCTAGCTGTCATTTCTATCGTCCTAGCTGTCATTTCTACTCAACATTTCTATCCTAGCTGTCATTTCTACTCAACATTTCTATCCTAGCTGTCATTTCTATCGTCCTAGCTGTCATTTCTACTCAACATTTCTATCCTAGCTGTCATTTCTACTCAACATTTCTATCCTAGCTGTCATTTCTACTCAACATTTCTATCCTAGCTGTCATTTCTATCGTCCTAGCTGTAATTTCTATCGACCGAGCTGTCATTTCTATCGTCCTAGCTGTCATTTCTATCGTCCTAACTGTCATTTCTATCGTCCTAGCTGTCATTTCTATCGTCCTAGCTGTCATTTCTATCGTCCTAGCTGTCATTTCTACTCAACATTTCTATCCTAACTGTCATTTCTACTCAACATTTCTATCCTAGCTGTCATTTCTATCGTCCTAACTGTCATTTCTATTCTAGCTGTCATTTCTATAGTCCTAGCTATCATTTTTATCGTCCTAGCTGTCATTTCTATCGTCCTAGCTGTCATTTCACTCAACATTTCTATCCTAGCTGTCATTTCTACTCAACATTTCTATCCTAGCTGTCATTTCTACTCAACATTTCTATCCTAGCTGTCATTTCTATCGTCCTAGCTGTAATTTCTATCGACCGAGCTGTCATTTCTATCGTCCTAGCTGTCATTTCTATCGTCCTAACTGTCATTTCTATCGTCCTAGCTGTCATTTCTATCGTCCTAGCTGTCATTTCTATCGTCCTAGCTGTCATTTCTACTCAACATTTCTATCCTAACTGTCATTTCTACTCAACATTTCTATCCTAGCTGTCATTTCTATCGTCCTAACTGTCATTTCTATTCTAGCTGTCATTTCTATAGTCCTAGCTATCATTTTTATCGTCCTAGCTGTCATTTCTATCGTCCTAGCTGTCATTTCACTCAACATTTCTATCCTAGCTGTCATTTCTACTCAACATTTCTATCCTAGCTGTCATTTCTACTCAACATTTCTATCCTAGCTGTCATTTCTACTCAACATTTCTATCCTAGCTGTCATTTCTATCGTCCTAGCTGTAATTTCTATCGACCGAGCTGTCATTTCTATCGTCCTAGCTGTCATTTCTATCGCCCTAACTGTCATTTCTATCGTCCTAGCTGTCATTTCTATCGTCCTAGCTGTCATTTCTATCGTCCTAGCTGTCATTTCTACTCAACATTTCTATCCTAACTGTCATTTCTACTCAACATTTCTATCCTAGCTGTCATTTCTATCGTCCTAACTGTCATTTCTATTCTAGCTGTCATTTCTATAGTCCTAGCTATCATTTTTATCGTCCTAGCTGTCATTTCTATCGTCCTAGCTGTCATTTCACTCAACATTTCTATCCTAGCTGTCATTTCTACTCAACATTTCTATCCTAGCTGTCATTTCTATTCAACATTTCTATCGTCCTAACTGTCATTTCTACTCAACATTTCTATCCTAACTGTCATTTCTACTCAACATTTCTATCCTAACTGTCATTTCTACTCAACATTTCTATCCTAGCTGTCATTTCTACTCAACATTTCTATCCTAGCTGTCATTTCTACTCAACATTTCTATCCTAGCTGTCATTTCATGGTAACAATAAAATATGGCTTTGTCTGTGTATGCTTGCATGTGTATGTATGTATGTATGCATGCGTGTATGTGAGAGACTGAGACAGACAGACACAGAAAAATAGATTCAATTGTTGAAAGTTAATATATCGAGTTACCCTACGGAAGACACAGTCGAGTGTTGCTAGACAATCACTTGATTGGAACCCGCACGTAAAACGCAAAATGGGACGTCCTAAACAGATCTGGAAACAAAGTCTTCTTGAGGAACTGAAGAATGCTCAACTATCCTGGGAGACTATAAAGAATACAGCCAGAGACTGAGAGAAAAGTGGCGAACTATCCTGGGAGACTATAAAGAATACAGCCAGAGACTGAGAGAAAAGTGGCGAACTATCCTGGGAGATCATAAAGAAAACAGCCAGAGACTGAGAGAAAAGTGGCGAACTATCCTGGGAGACTATAAAGAAAACAGTCAGAGACTGAGAGAAAAGTGGCGAACTATCCTGGGAGACTATAAAGAAAACAGTCAGAGACTGAGAGAAAAGTGGCGAACTATCCTGGGAGACTATAAAGAAAACAGTCAGAGACTGAGAGAAAAGTGGCGAACTATCCTGGGAGACTATAAAGTAAACAGTCAGAGACTGAGAGAAAAGTGGCGAACTATCCTGGGAGACTATAAAGTAAACAGTCAGAGACTGAGAGAAAAGTGGCGAACTATCCTGGGAGACTATAAAGAAAACAGTCAGAGACTGAGAGAAAAGTGGCGAACAACTGTTGAGACCCTATGCTCCACGAGGGCGAAGAGTTATAAATCAAGTCAATGTATCGAGTTGTAGACTTTTGCATACATTGGGGGAGTCTTGAAGTGCCATCCTCCTCACCACCACCATCACCACTTATGTTGGTGCACACCCCAATCAACCAAAGAAACAACCAATAATTAAGTTACATCTATAGAATTGCTTTGAGGACATTATTTCTCTGATATGTAATTAAACCGAGACACGGCACTTTCATCCTAAAAGTCAGTCTTGTTACGGTTATATTAAAATGTGTTACTATGCAAATATCAGAAGTAGAATATGAACTCGGTGCAGATAATTCACTAGTTACCTGAGATCTTGTTCTGTGTTTGTAATTTAGGGGGATTCAATCCTTGTTAAGCTGAGGCACGCTACTTTCAACCTGACGAGTCTTGTTTTGTTAGTTATATCATAACGTGTAGATCAAGAAACATTACTTATCTTAGATTTATCTTATCGAATTCTCTGGATGTCTGGCAGCACGCGTACGCTGTTGGCCAGCTAGAGCTGTACATAGTACACGTAAATGAACATCTGTTCCGGCTGTTTAATCAACAAACAAAATGTCAGTTTATCTGATCTTTAACTTCGTCTATGTTTTGCGCTTCATATGTACGCAAGACGTTTGAAGTCGTAGTGCTGCAGAAGTGCTTGCACTCGAGTGTACTTGCAAGACGTTTAGTCGTAAGTGCGCTCGAATTAGTAGCTCATATTGAGTGACCTATCACCGGTGCATACTCAAGTTAGATAATAGCCATGTAATTGTTGTATTTCTTCGTACACAGAATATGCATCTATATTATTCTTGGAAGGAAATATGTGAATATAATTTTCATTAAATATTATCTCTGTTGACTCCGTCCATGCGTGTGTACGTTCGTGCGTGCGTGCTTTTTTTTTTCTTCTTTATTTTCGCTGTTACATATGCCGTAGCCAAGTTCCTACATATTAAGACAATGGTCAGAGTTGTAGAAAGACTGATTTATGTTTGTCCACTAATGTTCGAGGTTCATTTCCAGATACAATTAATTCTCCAGTATAGAAGAGTCTAGAGCTGAAGATTGACTCATTACACCGGGGTTTTCCCAATATGACTCGGTTCCCTTGAATGAGAGTAAGTCGAGGGCTGGTACACACTGGATGTTAGACATTGAATGAAAGTATGTCGAGGGCTGTGTACACTCACTGGATGTTAGACATTGAATGAGAGCAAATAGAGTGCTGTGTTACATTGTACGCTCACTGGATGTTAGACATTGAATGAGAGTATGTCGAGGGCTGGTACACTCACTGGATGTTAGACATTGAATGAGAGTATGTCGAGGGCTGTGTACACTCACTGGATGTTAGACATTGAATGAGAGCAAGTCGAGGGATGTGTTTCATTATACACTCACTGGATGTTAGACATTGAATGAGAGTAAGTCGAGGGTTGGTACACTCACTGGATGTTAGACATTGAATGAGAGCAAGTCGAGGGATGTGTTTCATTATACACTCACTGGATGTTCGACATTGAATGAGAGTATGTCGAGGGCTGTGTACACTCACTGGATGTTCGACATTGAATGAGAGCAAGTCGAGGGATGCATAAAGTATGAGAAGAAGATGTAGATATTCAAACAGCAGCCCCGTCTACGTCAGTCTCTGTGGGTATTTTGTATGTGTACATGTACCGATCCCGTTACAGATATTTCAATGTATTTGATTAAAACTTCTTTCAATTCAATTACTCTTCGCTTTAACAAAACATGTCAACGCCTACCAGAATTCCTCGTCAAGAATACATTCTGGTGTTTTTTTCTCTATATGATCAACACGCCTTGATATAACCAAAACGACACAGTGCTTAAAACGAAAGGGCGTGTCGCGGCTTAAAGAGTCTTAAATTGCCGCATATAACACACCACTCACCGCCACCCTTCCATCACTTATTATTCATTATTTTAAATCATGTTGATCGGCCTGGGTAAGTCTATTGTTTTTTTCTTTTTATCATCTACAAGGTCGCTGTCTGTATTTGGTTGTTTTTTTTACGTCTGTCTGCCTTTCGGTCTGTCTATAACTCCGTAGCACCGGCGAGGTCTCAGTATAATTTTGAAGATTGTGAAGATATTTTTATTGGGATTTTATTTGCATTCTTTTCTAATGAATTTTGCCCGGGCAGCGGCTTTCCAGCCAGCTCTTCTCGATTTTGAAATGCCAAGGGTTGTTTTTACCTTGAACACGGGACCTACGTTTGATCGTCCGTCTCCGATAGGATTAGGAACTCGATCTCACCTTCACTGGAGGATCTCTGGAAAATATCCAGATGACTCCACGAGGAGCGAACCTGGTACCTTTGACACGAGAAACGAGCACCTACCTTCTACGCCGCAGTGACATATCTGAAACAGTGCTCTATGTAAGAACGTGATAATACATTTGCTTATGTCACTCAATGTTGTTTATGTCACTCAATGTTGTTTATGTCACTCAATGTTGTTTATGTCACTCAATGTTGTTTATGTCACTCAATGTTGTTTATGTCACTCAATGTTGTTTATGTCACTCAATGTTGCTTATGTCACTCAATGTTGTTTATGTCACTCAATGTTGTTTATGTCACTCAATGTTGCTTATGTCACTCAATGTTGTTTATGTCACTCAATGTTGTTTATGTCACTCAATGTTGTTTATGTCACTCAATGTTGTTTATGTCACTCAATGTTGTTTATGTCACTCAATGTTGTTTATGTCACTCAATGTTGTTTATGTCACTCAATTTGTTTATGTCACTCAATTTGATTATGTCACTCAATGTTGTTTATGTCACTCAATGTTGCTTATGTCACTCAATGTTGTTTATGTCACTCAATGTTGTTTATGTCACTCAATGTTGTTTATGTCACTCAATGTTGTTTATGTCACTCAATGTTGTTTATGTCACTCAATGTTGTTTATGTCATTCAATGTTGTTTATGTCACTCAATTTTATTCTAGACGAACAGCGCATGAAAACGTGATTTGTGTGTGTGTGTATGCTCGGAGTTAAATCTTCTCTTTATATGTGTCCTTAATCTTCTTTGTGTGTGTGTGTATATATGTATGAGCATCTCCCCTGTGTGTGTGTGGGTGTTACACGTGTGTTATGACCGTTACATGTAACATTACATGACGTGGTAAAGTCCTACTTCCAATGACACACATATGTTGACTTCTGCTTGTCAGAGATAATATATACAATTGCACTTACTTATAAATGATGTGTCACTCGCATATGTTTAGTTTTGGGGGGTTGTTTTTAGTTGAGTTTATTTTCTCTTTCTTTTCAATGCGTTAATTTTGTCATATTCACCGGTTCTCCACCTGACACATATGGGTACCAGACATCACATCGAGATCTACAAACTGAACATCACATCGAGATCTACAAACTGAACATCACATCGAGATCTACAAACTGAACATCACATCGAGATCTACAAACTGAACATCACATCGAGATCTACAAACTGAACATCACATCGAGATCTACAAACTGAACATCACATCGAGATCTACAAACTGAACATCACATCGAGATCTACAAACTGAACATCACATCGAGATCTACAAACTGAACATCACATCGAGATCTACACACTGAACATCACATCGAGATCTACAAACTGAACATCACATCGAGATCTACAAACTGAACATCACATCGAGATCTACAAACTAAACATCACATCGAGATCTACAAACTGAACATCACATCGAGATCTACAAACTGAACATCACATCGAGATCTACAAACTGAACATCACATCGAGATCTACAAACTGAACATCGAGATCTACAAACTGAACATCACATCAAGATCTACAAACTGAACATCACATCAAGATCTACAAACTGAACATCACATCGAGATCTACAAACTGAACATCACATCGAGATCTACAAACTGAACATCACATCGAGATCTACAAACTGAACATCGAGATCTACAAACTGAACATCACATCAAGATCTACAAACTGAACATCACATCGAGATCTACAAACTGAACATCACATCGAGATCTACAAACTGAACAAAACATCGTGATCTACAAACTGAACATCGAGATCTACAAACTGAACAAAACATCGAGATCTACAAACTGAACAAAATATCACAAGGGCGCAAGAAAAAACGGCACATTAACAAGACATTCTTGTTCTTCCCCATGTCTACCCTTGTGTCGGCATTCTCCACTGCACCTGTAAGGTGTATTAGAGATTTGCAGAGTTAGAGACGGTAAGATAGCAAGGAAGAGAACTGAATACATGATGTGCACATTCTAGTGTCGTGTAATGTAAGGAGCATGATCATGTTAGCTTATCACCGGTCAGTCACCTCTGTCCAACAAATCTTCACCCTGTCCAACAGCATTCTCTATCAGCATAAACAACGCTAAATCTAGCTAACAAGACAACATCAACAACGCTAAATCTTCACATTGTACAACAGCATTCTCCGTGATAGACAGCATAAACAACGCTAAATCTAGCTAACAAGACAGCATAAACAGCGCTAAATCTTCACCATGTCCAACAGCATTCTCTATCAGCATAAACAACGCTAAATCTTCACACTGTCCAACAGCATTCTCCATGATAGACAGCATAAACAACGCTAAATCTAGCTAACAATAAGAAAGTATTCAACAAACTGAAAAATTGTGGTTTTACTCGGCAGTAATAAAGTCGCCGTTTCGCTCAGTCTTCCACACAGACGGCGCACTGGAAACATGGACAAATCAATTTACTGCCTGAAATTAAGGGCCAACAAATAAAATTCAACTATGAATGTATGAGATGAACGTCACCAAGTGAAGACAAGTAATAGAACTATGAATGTATGAGATGAACGTCACCAAGTGAAGACAAGTAATAGAACTATGAATGTATGAGATGAACGTCACCAAGTAAAGACAAGTAATAGAACTATGAATGTATGAGATGAACGTCACCAAGTAAGACAAGTAATAGAAGTATGAATGTATGAGATGAACGTCACCAAGTAAGACAAGTAATAGAACTATGAATGTATGAGATGAACGTCACCAAGTAAGACAAGTAATAGAAGTATGAATGTATGAGATGAACGTCACCAAGTAAGACAAGTAATAGAAGTATGAATGTATGAGTTGAACGTCACCAAGTAAGACAAGTAATAGAACTATGAATGTATGAGATGAACGTCACCAAGTAAGACAAGTAATAGAAGTATGAATGTATGAGATGAACGTCACCAAGTAAGACAAGTAATAGAAGTATGAATGTATGAGATGAACGTCACCAAGTAAAGACAAGTAATAGAACTATGAATGTATGAGATGAACGTCATCAAGTGAAGACAAGTAATAGAACTATGAATGTATGAGATGAACGTCACCAAGTAAGACAAGTAATAGAACTATGAATGTATGAGTTGAACGTCACCAAGTGAAGACAAGTAATAGAACTATGAATGTATGAGATGAACGTCACCAAGTAAGACAAGTAATAGAAGTATGAATGTATGAGATGAACGTCACCAAGTAAGACAAGTAATAGAAGTATGAATGTATGAGATGAACGTCACCAAGTAAGACAAGTAATAGAAGTATGAATGTATGAGATGAACGTCACCAAGTAAGACAAGTAATAGAAGTATGAATGTATGAGTTGAACGTCACCAAGTGAAGACAAGTAATAGAACTATGAATGTATGAGATGAACGTCACCAAGTAAGACAAGTAATAGAAGTATGAATGTATGAGATGAACGTCACCAAGTAAGACAAGTAATAGAACTATGAATGTATGAGTTGAACGTCACCAAGTGAAGACAAGTAATAGAAGTATGAATGTATGAGATGAACGTCACCAAGTAAGACAAGTAATAGAAGTATGAATGTATGAGTTGAACGTCACCAAGTAAGACAAGTAATAGAACTATGAATGTATGAGTTGAACGTCACCAAGTGAAGACAAGTAATAGAACTATGAATGTATGAGTTGAACGTCACCAAGTAAGACAAGTAATAGAAGTATGAATGTATGAGATGAACGTCACCAAGTAAGACAAGTAATAGAAGTATGAATGTATGAGATGAACGTCACCAAGTAAGACAAGTAATAGAAGTATGAATGTATGAGATGAACGTCACCAAGTAAGACAAGTAATAGAACTATGAATGTATGAGATGAACGTCACCAAGTAAGACAAGTAATAGAAGTATGAATGTATGAGATGAACGTCACCAAGTAAGACAAGTAATAGAACTATGAATGTATGAGTTGAACGTCACCAAGTGAAGACAAGTAATAGAAGTATGAATGTATGAGATGAACGTCACCAAGTAAGACAAGTAATAGAAGTATGAATGTATGAGTTGAACGTCACCAAGTGAAGACAAGTAATAGAACTATGAATGTATGAGATGAACGTCACCAAGTAAGACAAGTAATAGAACTATGAATGTATGAGATGAACGTCACCAAGTAAGACAAGTAATAGAAGTATGAATGTATGAGATGAACGTCACCAAGTAAGACAAGTAATAGAACTATGAATGTATGAGTTGAACGTCACCAAGTGAAGACAAGTAATAGAAGTATGAATGTATGAGATGAACGTCACCAAGTAAGACAAGTAATAGAAGTATGAATGTATGAGTTGAACGTCACCAAGTAAGACAAGTAATAGAACTATGAATGTATGAGTTGAACGTCACCAAGTGAAGACAAGTAATAGAACTATGAATGTATGAGTTGAACGTCACCAAGTAAGTCAAGTAATAGAAGTATGAATGTATGAGATGAACGTCACCAAGTAAGACAAGTAATAGAAGTATGAATGTATGAGATGAACGTCACCAAGTAAGACAAGTAATAGAAGTATGAATGTATGAGATGAACGTCACCAAGTAAGACAAGTAATAGAACTATGAATGTATGAGATGAACGTCACCAAGTAAGACAAGTAATAGAAGTATGAATGTATGAGATGAACGTCACCAAGTAAGACAAGTAATAGAACTATGAATGTATGAGTTGAACGTCACCAAGTGAAGACAAGTAATAGAAGTATGAATGTATGAGATGAACGTCACCAAGTAAGACAAGTAATAGAAGTATGAATGTATGAGTTGAACGTCACCAAGTGAAGACAAGTAATAGAACTATGAATGTATGAGATGAACGTCACCAAGTAAGACAAGTAATAGAACTATGAATGTATGAGATGAACGTCACCAAGTAAGACAAGTAATAGAACTATGAATGTATGAGTTGAACGTCACCAAGTGAAGACGAGTAATAGAAGTATGAATGTATGAGTTGAACGTCACCAAGTGAAGACAAGTAATAGAACTATGAATGTATGAGATGAACGTCACCAAGTAAGACAAGTAATAGAAGTATGAATGTATGAGATGAACGTCACCAAGTGAAGACAAGTAATAGAAGTATGAATGTATGAGTTGAACGTCACCAAGTGAAGACAAGTAATAGAACTATGAATGTATGAGATGAACGTCACCAAGTAAGACAAGTAATAGAACTATGAATGTATGAGTTGAACGTCACCAAGTAAGACAAGTAATAGAAGTATGAATGTATGAGTTGAACGTCACCAAGTAAGACAAGTAATAGAAGTATGAATGTATGAGTTGAACGTCACCAAGTGAAGACAAGTAATAGAACTATGAATGTATGAGTTGAACGTCACCAAGTGAAGACAAGTAATAGAACTATGAATGTATGAGTTGAACGTCACTAAGTAAGACAAGTAATAGAACTATGAATGTATGAGATGAACGTCACCAAGTAAGACAAGTAATAGAAGTATGAATGTATGAGTTGAACGTCACCAAGTAAGACAAGTAATAGAAGTATGAATGTATGAGTTGAACGTCACCAAGTAAGACAAGTAATAGAAGTATGAATGTATGAGTTGAACGTCACCAAGTGAAGACAAGTAATAGAACTATGAATGTATGAGTTGAACGTCACCAAGTAAGACAAGTAATAGAACTATGAATGTATGAGATGAACGTCACCAAGTAAGACAAGTAATAGAAGTATGAATGTATGAGATGAACGTCACCAAGTAAGACAAGTAATAGAAGTATGAATGTATGAGTTGAACGTCACCAAGTAAGACAAGTAATAGAAGTATGAATGTATGAGTTGAACGTCACCAAGTAAAGACAAGTAATAGAAGTATGAATGTATGAGTTGAACGTCACCAAGTAAGACAAGTAATAGAAGTATGAATGTATGAGTTGAACGTCACCAAGTAAGACAAGTAATAGAACTATGAATGTATGAGATGAACGTCACCAAGTGAAGACAAGTAATAGAACTATGAATGTATGAGATGAACGTCACCAAGTGAAGACAAGTAATAGAAGTATGAATGTATGAGTTGAACGTCACCAAGTGAAGACAAGTAATAGAAGTATGAATGTATGAGTTGAACGTCACCAAGTAAGACAAGTAATAGAAGTATGAATATATGAGATGAACGTCACCAAGTAAGACAAGTAATAGAACTATGAATGTATGAGTTGAACGTCACCAAGTGAAGACAAGTAATAGAACTATGAATGTATGAGATGAACGTCACCAAGTAAGACAAGTAATAGAAGTATGAATGTATGAGTTGAACGTCACCAAGTAAGACAAGTAATAGAACTATGAATGTATGAGTTGAACGTCACCAAGTGAAGACAAGTAATAGAACTATGAATGTATGAGATGAACGTCACCAAGTGAAGACAAGTAATAGAAGTATGAATGTATGAGTTGAACGTCACCAAGTAAGACAAGTAATAGAAGTATGAATGTATGAGTTGAACGTCACCAAGTGAAGACAAGTAATAGAACTATGAATGTATGAGTTGAACGTCACCAAGTAAGACAAGTAATAGAACTATGAATGTATGAGATGAACGTCACCAAGTAAGACAAGTAATAGAACTATGAATGTATGAGTTGAACGTCACCAAGTGAAGACAAGTAATAGAACTATGAATGTATGAGTTGAACGTCACCAAGTGAAGACAAGTAATAGAACTATGAATGTATGAGATGAACGTCACCAAGTGAAGACAAGTAATAGAACTATGAATGTATGAGATGAACGTCACCAAGTAAGACAAGTAATAGAACTATGAATGTATGAGATGAACGTCACCAAGTAAGACAAGTAATAGAAGTATGAATGTATGAGATGAACGTCACCAAGTAAGACAAGTAATAGAAGTATGAATGTATGAGATGAACGTCACCAAGTGAAGACAAGTAATAGAACTATGAATGTATGACTTGAACGTCACCAAGTAAGACAAGTAATAGAACTATGAATGTATGAGATGAACGTCACCAAGTAAGACAAGTAATAGAACTATGAGTTCTTGCTTTCTAGACTCGTTTACTGCATCATTTAGCATATCATCATCATCATCATGTAGATACAACACACGCCACATTCTGGCCAGCACACAATAGGCGATGGTAATGTTGCCCTTTCTTATGTAAACAAAATGGTAAACATGGGCAAGATACAACAACTGTTGACTTCCATCGAACAGAAAGAACAAAGTCAGCTCCAAAATAAATAGATTGAAATTATCATTGAAAAATATGGCCATCTTATAACTATAAAAGTGCCTAAAGCCGAAGGATTGACTTCATCTGCTGAGAGTATTGCGCAAAGCATGAACTCCGTAGCTCCGGCAACAATCCTAGGGGTCTCTGAAAATATTCACTCGTGAACAGAACATCTCGGTCCGGATTCGAACCCACACCTTCGAGGGCTTAGCCACAGAGATCCTCGCGTGTGAAGCAATTAAGCGTAGAGTGCGTACAATATGGCAGTACGCAGCAATGTGCAACAGGATCAGTGTAACAGCAGCAATGTGCAACAGCATCAGTGTAACAGCAGCAATGTGCAACAGCATCTGTGTAACAGCAGCAATTTGTACAGAAACCACAAACAAAGCCTTCAACTTCAGTACACTAAGCACCTATGGGTCTGACACCGAATACTGTAAAACCTGCTGTTATTAACCAAAAACTAAAACGAGCACAGACAATTAACCAAAATACTGACCGACCTCATTTCTATTGTTCAGCTTAGCCTACATGTCAGCAAAGTGAATGTACACCAGCAGTTCCCAACTTGTTTCTATATCTAGTACCCTAATGAAATGTTTAACAATTTGTGCGCACTTATTGTAAGAAGATTAATATCTGCGTCCTAGACTCTGATGATATATACTGTACGTTGTCCTCATCCTTCGTCTTCTCTTAAGCTCCCTTTGAAGCATAAGGCATCAAGATATTTCCTCCAACCAGATCTGTCTTGAGCAAGACAGCTTAGTTCATTCCATGTCATTCCCGTCTCATCTCTGTCTACAGTTCGTCTCTATGTCTCTCTAGCTCTTCCTCTACCCTTCTTATCTTCTTTACCATCTTAAATAGCCTCTGGCTTGCCTGACGATATGTGGGTATCCCAGTTTGATAACATCTGATAACATCTGATATACGTCATTTTAAGATGTTTCCTTTACCTATCAGCATTTGTTGTATCTCTTGTTGTTGTATCTCGTCTTGTTGTTGTATCTCTTGTTGTTGTATCTCTTGTTGTTGTATCTCTTGTTGTTGTATCTCTTGTTGTTGTATCTCTTGTTGTTGTATCTCTTGTTGTTGTAGTATCTCTTCTTGTATCTCTTCTTGTTGTATCTCTTCTTGTTGTTGTATCTCTTGTTGTATCTCTTCTTGTTGTTGTTGTATCTCTTCTTGTTGTTGTTGTACCTCTTCTTCTTGTTGTTGTTGTATCTCTTCTTGTTGTTGTTGTATCTCTTCTTCTTGTTGTTGTTGTATCTCTTGTTGTTGTTGTTGTTGTATCTCTTGTTGTTGTATCTCTTCTTGTTGTTGGTGTATCTCTTGTTGTTGTATCTCTTCTTGTTGTTGTATCTCTTGTTGTTGTTGTATCTCTTGTTGTTGTATCTCTTCTTGTTGTTGTTGTATCTCTTGTTGTTGTATCTCTTCTTGTTGTTGTATCTCTTGTTGTTGTTGTATCTCTTGTTGTTGTATCTCTTCTTCTTGTTGTTGTATCTCTTGTTGTTGTTGTATCTCTTCTTGTTGTTGTATCTCTTCTTGTTGTTGTATCTCTTGTTGTTGTATCTCTTCTTGTTGTTGTTGTATCTCTTGTTGTTGTATCTCTTCTTGTTGTTGTATCTCTTGTTGTTGTTGTATCTCTTGTTGTTGTATCTCTTCTTGTTGATGTTGTATCTCTTCTTGTTGTTATTGTTGTTGGGACATACGCTGCAGTATCTGGTCAGTATGGCTGGGTTGCCATACCTGGTTAACGAGGTTGAGTCCCAAGATCTGAGGGATATTATCCTCCGCTTCTTCTTTCTACAACCGACCATTCTTTAGTCGTCTAGAACACATTAGACGGAACAAAAGAACAATTTACAAACACATGCAGATACCACTACATAGCATTGGGCCGAAGGGCAAGAGCTCAAGTGCGCTGGATCATTGAAGGAGAAGAAGAAGTCGTCTAGATTAGCCTTCAGGCAAGTGTAAAACGGATGCTTTTTTTTATCAGCAGAGGCAGGTAAACTTTCACCTGGACACTGTCCTGTCTGCTGGACATGTAGATCAAGCAGTGTCCTGTCTGCTGGACATGTAGGTCAAGCCAGAGCCAACTATAAACTACTGGGCCTTCGGGCTCAGGTAAGAATTGTGGAAATCAGACCCCAACTACACCACGTGACCTCACATTCCAGTATTGGTGTATATAGACGAATTCATTTTAAAATCAACACAAAATGCTAACTCGAAGTTATATTATGCAACAAGTTAAGTTTAACAATAAGGAATATCAATATTATAAATATTTTCACCAATAAATAACCATAGACTCACAGAATTGAGTAAAATTGCAAAAAAGCGTGCAGTGTTCTATCAAATATCTGTAATTTCCAGATCCCTTTTCTTATCTAGGTCAGGGAATGCCCGGCCAGATGTCTGGCCTGTGCTAGAGCCTGGCTGTGGTCAAGCAGTATCCTGTCTGCTGGACATGTAGGTCAAGCAGTGTCCTGTCTGCTGGACATGTAGGTCAAACAATGTCATATCTGCTGGACATGTAAGACATACGCTTATGTCTCATAACGTGAAAGGAAGTGTGGCTTGTCCACTCAACGGTCAATATCATGGTCTCATTCTGCATCTTATCCAGTCTCTCTCCCTGGGAACTCTGCTGTGAAGTGTAAGAATATCCAGTCCATATTCTGTCACCGGGAGCATCGGTCCCTGACATCGCAGATTCTTTAGCCTATGTTATTGTTGTCAAATCAAGAAGTAAGGCCTATGTTATCATTGTTGTCATATCAAGAAGTAAGAATACATTCGATATTGTAGCATTTCTTGAGGTTAGTCATGTTTCCCAACATATTTGCTTGTCTTCTTGCAGTTAGTCATGTTTCCCATCATGTGTGCTTGTCTTCTTGCAGTTAGTCATGTTTCCCATCATGTTTGCTTGTCTTCTTGCAGTTAGTCATGTTTCCCATCATGTGTGCTTGTCTTCTTGCAGTTAGTCATGTTTCCCATCATATTTGCTTGTCTTCTTGCAGTTAGTCATGTTTCCCATCATATTTGCTTGTCTTCTTGCAGTTAGTCATGTTTCCCATCATATTTGCTTGTCTTCTTGCAGTTAGTCATGTTTCCCTTCATATTTGCTTGTCTTCTTGCAGTTAGTCATGTTTCCCATCATGTGTGCTTGTCTTCTTGCGGATGGATATCTGAGACACCAAGTAGTCCGTTGTCTAGTTTGAATAAAATAATGCCACTCAATACACACATTTTAATGATAACAAATTGGCGATTGAACCCAAAGGATGTCGTCGTAACGCGCCGGAAGTCTAGAAGAAATTGGAGAATTTTGATTTGATTCAACCAAACAGAAATAATCTATTCATTCAACTGAATGTTGGATACGCTTGGCTGATGACGGAATAAATGTAACGGATCGCAGATCAGGTCGTTTGATCACTGAACCATGAACAACGTTGACATCAAGAATGTGCATACCAACCAGAGACATATTCTACATGTCATATAACAGATTGATTTCTTCTTATCTTCACCTTCAAGTGACCTCTGTTCGTACCTTACCCCCAAGAAATTGTCGAATTTCATGCATGCTTATTCTTCACACACGGCAAGCAGGTGTGTCGTTAGTGTGTTTAGATTAGACAATCTTAAAGAAACACACACACACATAAGACACACGGTGAACCTTGTTGTTGAAGATATTTATTGACAATCTGTGTATGTGGGTGTGTGTGTACATATGTTTCTTGTCGTCCGGAGACGGATATCATTCTTATTTAGACTAGTCTGGATTTGATTTCTTTGCTGGAATATCGACTACATTATTCCAATTGACCAGTGTTAATAAGTGTGTGTGTTTGTTTGTGTTCATGCTTGAGTGTGTGTGTGTGTAGATGATAGGTGAATCATGAATGGATAAACTTACATAATTATCAAATGTTTACATTCACCAGTACCTGGGTAATATTACATCAGTACCTGATATAGTGTGTAGTTACTTGGTAATATTACAACAGTACCTGGTAATATATGTGTAGTACTTGGTAAGATGTGTGTAGTAACTGTAATATATGTGTAGTAACTTGGTAATAAGTGTGTAGTAACTGGTAATATATTGTGTAGTAACTGGTAATAATTGTGAGTATACCTGGTAAATATTGTTAGTACTTGGTAATATATGTGTTATACTGTAATTATTGTGTAGTACTTGGTAATATATTGTGTAGTAACTGGTAATATATGTGAGTACTTGGTAAAAATAGTGTAGTAACTGGTATAAGTGTAGTAACTGGTAATATATTGTGTAGTACCTGGTAACAGTGTCCCGCCAGTACCGGGTAAGATGGTTATACTGTTCAGGTCTTGCAACAATATATTTTGGATTTTTTTCTCTTTTATTTCAAAGTTTTATTCACAGAGAGTATTCCACATTTCATTCCAGATTGTTATTTGAATATCATCATTAGTTCTCTATCTGTTTGGAATATCTATTAGCTCTCCTACGTTTGAATGATCATTATACTTCTCTACGGTTTGGAATATCATTATTAGCTCTTCTACGTTTGTAATCATCGTTGGCTTCTTACGTTTGTAATATCTTTCGTTGACGTTCTTACGTTTGTAATATCATCGTTAGCTTCTTACGTTTGTAATATCATCGTTAGCGTTCTTACGTTTGTAATATCATCGTTGGCGTTCTTACGTTTGTAATATCATCGTTAGCGTTCTTACGTTTGTAATATCATCGTTAGCGTTCTTACGTTTGTAATATCATCGTTGGCGTTCTTACGTTTGTAATATCATCGTTGGCGTTCTTACGTTTGTAATATCATCGTTAGCGTTCTTACGTTTGTAATATCATCGCTTAGGCGTTCTTTACGTTTGTAATATCATCGTTGGCGTTCTTACGTTTGTAATATCATCGTTAGCGTTCTTACGTTTGTAATATCATCGTTGCGTTCTTTACCGTGGCTTCTTCGTTGAATATCATCGTTGGCGTTCTTACGTTTGTAATATCATCGTGCATCTACGTAATCATCGTCTTAGCGCATTCATTATACGCCCGTTTGTAATATCATCGTTGGCGTTCTTACGTTTGTAATATCATTGTTGGCGTTCTTACGTTTGTAATATCATCTTTGGCGTTCTTACGTTTGTAATATCATCGCTAGCGTTCTTACGTTTGTAATATCATCGTTGGCGTTCTTACGTTTGTAATATCATCGTTAGCGTTCTTACGTTTGTAATATCATCGTTGGCGTTCTTACGTTTGTAATATCATCGTTGGCGTTCTTACGTTTGTAATATCATCGTTAGCTCTCCTACGTTTGTAATATCATCGTTGGCGTTCTTTCGTTTGTAATATCATCGTTGGCATTCTTACGTTTGTAATATCATCGTTGGCGTTCTTACGTTTGTAATATCATCGTTGGCATTCTTACGTTTGTAATATCATCGTTAGCTCTCCTACGTTTGTAATATCATCGTTGGCGTTCTTTCGTTTGTAATATCATCGTTGGCATTCTTACGTTTGTAATATCATCGTTGGCGTTCTTACGTTTGTAATATCATCGTTGGCGTTCTTACGTTTGGTATAACAAAAACTGGAACTCTTCACAAGGGAGTTAATTCTTATTGTTTATGTTTGTTGACCTACATTCTCTGATATAACCAGAAAAAGACTTGTTGTTAGGTTGAATGGTGCGTGTGACGACGGTTGAAAGATGCTTGACTCCCTGACATAACAAAAAATATACAGACTTGTATTCTGACCTAATTTTGTAACTGTCAATCAAACGATACGAATTCTCTTGTCCTCCAGATTAAGAAAATCTATCCAGAAGCCAATCTACGACTACCTGGTAAGAAGATATTCGGCAACCTTGACCCTGAGTTCATACAACATCGACGGGAAGGACTTGACGAATTTATCCAGAAACTTGTATACCATCCTAAACTCTGTCAGCAGTAAGTAACTTTTGTTGTATATCTGTGTCAGCAGTAAGTAACTTTTGCTGTATATCTCTGTCAGCGGTAAGTAACTTTTGTATATCTGTGTCAGCAGTAAGTAACTTTTGCTGTATATCTGTGTCAGCAGTAAGTAACTTTAAGACATCTTAAAGTGTCTCTGAAATGCTTCGATATAGACAATACGTGCTGGAATCCCTTGCGCAAGATCGCCAAATGTGGCGCTGTAACAACAAAGAGGAACCCGAATAGCTGAGAATCATCGTATTGTTGAGTCAGAGAGAAAACGAGCACGCGAAAGACAGAGCACAACACGCACATGTCTAACCTTGATCTGTATGCCCCACCTGTGGTCGGGGATTCTGTTCTAGGATTGGACTCTACAGTCACCTGCACACACCAGAGAGGTGCACAGTACACGTCTGGATTGTTGTCATCATCGCTTGCGATGACGGCTATTAAGCAACTTTTGCTGTATATCTGTGTCAGCAGTAAGAACTTTGCTGTATATCATATCTGTTGGTTTCCTTTGTCTGCTGTTGCGTCTGTATACCTCAGTTGGTTTCTCTGTCTGTCTGCTGTTGCGTCTGTATACCTCAGTTGGTTTCTCTGTCTGTCTGCTGTTTCGTCTGTATACCTCAGTTGGTTTCTCTGTCTGTCTGCTGTTGCGTCTGTATACCTCAGTTGGTTTCTCTGTCTGTCTGCTGTTTCGTCTGTATACCTCAGTTGTTTCTTGTCTTCTTCTGTTTCGTCTGATACTCCAGTCGGTTTCCCTTGTCTGCTGTTTCGTCTGTATACTCAGTCAGTTTCCTTGTCTGCTGTTTCGTCTGTATACCTCAGTCGGTTTCCCTTGTCTGCTGTTTCGTCTGTATACCTCAGTCGGTTTCCCTTGTCTGCTGTTTCGTCTGTATACCTCAGTCGGTTTCCCTTGTCTGCTGTTTCGTCTGTATACCTCAGTCGGTTTCCCTTGTCTGCTGTTTCGTCTGTATACCTCAGTATGTTTTATCTGATCATTATCATCTAGAGAAGTAAGATCATTTTCCAGTCTACCCTTAGAGCACCAGTAGCATCATCATTCATACAATCAAGTCAATAGCAGCGGTATCATACCAATAGACAGATCAATTTATCTCGGACATACCAATAGACAGATCAATTTATCTCGGACATACCAATAGACAGATCAATTTATCTCGGACATACCAATAGACAGATCAATTTATCTCGGACATACCAATAGACAGATCGATTTATCTCGGACATACCAATAGACAGATCGATTTATCTCGGACATACCAATGACAAATCGATTTATCTGGGACATACCAATAGACAGATCGATTTATCTGGGACATACCAATAGACAGATCGATTTATCTGGGACATACCAATAGACAGATCGATTTATCTGGGACATACCAATAGACAGATCGATTTATCTCGGACATACCAATAGACAGATCGATTTATCTCGGACATACCAATGGACAGATCGATTTATCTCGGACATACCAATAGACAGAGCGATTTATCTCGGACATACCAATAGACAGATCGATTTATCTCGGACATACCAATAGACAAATCGATTTATCTGGGACATACCAATAGACAGATCGATTTATCTGGGACATACCAATAGACAGATCGATTTATCTCGGACATACCAGTGGACAGATCGATTTATCTCGGACATACCAGTAGAGAGATCGATTTATCTCGAAGTACTTTCTCCAAGTCGACTGTATGCTCAACAAGAGATTTTCTAAATCCAGAACTTTCATTTGTTGCATGTGTGAATATATGGCAGTACATCTAGAACTTTCATTTGTTGCATGTGAGAATATATGGCAGCAGATCTAGAATTTTCATTTGTTGCAGTGGAATAATGGCTACATCAGAACTTTCAGCATGTAGAATTATGGCAGCATCTAGAACTTTCATTTGTTGATGTAGAAAGCAGATCTAGCTCTGCGAGAATAGCAGATCAGAACTTTCATTTGCTTGAGAATATATGAAGATCAGAACTTTCAGTTCTAGTGAGAAATATGCGCAGAGTCAGACTTTCATTTGTTGCATGTAGAATATAGCACGATCTGCGAGAACTGTTCACTATCGGTGTATGCGCACTGTTACAGAATCACGTCGATGGCAGCATCAGCCTCACAGTCAGGTAGAAGTGAGCACTCAGCTTCTCTAGAATTCGCAGTGACGAACTTGCACGCAGAATCAGCAGTATTTGAGGGAATCAGACTCAGTAATTCGCAGATGAGGCAGCACTCAGTCGCTCACGCAAACGGTCTAGTGGAACAGCCTTAGCATCGCGTCTGAGGGACGATACTCATGCACACGCGATCTGAATCGAATACGAAGGTCTGAACGTAGCTACGCTAGATGCGCACGAAGGCACACCTACCATCTACGCAAATCAGCGTTGAGATCGGCTAGTCTTTCTATCAACAGTGATACTTGTCACCGAGAACACAGCTTACTCCTTCCTGCCATGTATACTGGAAATTTGCAAGTCCAATGCAGACTGAACTCTCGTCAGAACTCTCGTTAGAGTGCATCCAACTATTGTCTCACTATGAATTGGGAGGGTAGATGTCACCATTTAAGAGTCGACTCTGACTGAAAATCCAAGGTTTAACAGGATTTATTTCTGCACACATCACGACTAGTCAGAACATGATGTTTAAGACATCGACTTTATCGTAACCTGCGCACCTGTCCCTCTCATGATTTACTGTGTAAATGTTGATCTCGGTAACATAAGCTAATTCACCACAACTGCTCATCGACTGAGAACTACTACAATTTTACGCCACACGACTGGTAGCCTCTACCAATTGCTGCACATCCGACTGTACAACTATACACTACTGCACATACCACCTTAGCATGACTATCACACTTTAGCTGCGCACCACGACTAGTCTTAGTCAATCGCACAAGCAGCTCTGCCATCCTATGTAGCAACTACTAACTTAGCCATCGTGTAGCAACTACAACTTTACTGCCACCCGACTGTAGAACTACTAGCACTTTACTCCACATCCGACGTAGCAATACTCAACTTTACTGCCACATCCGACTGTGAACTATTACAACATGCACATCCGACTAGCAACTACTACAACTTTTACGCCACATCCGACTGTAGCAACTACTACAACTTTTACTGCCACATCCCGACTGTAGCAACTACTACAACTTTACTGCCACATCCGACTGTAGCACTACACACTTTTACTGCATCCGACTGGCATACAACATGCCGACTTAGAACACTACACTTTACGCACATCCCGACTGAGCACTACAACTTTTACTGCCACATCCCGACTGTAGCAACTACTACAACTTTATGCCACGCCGACCTGTAGCTAACTACTGACAACTTTTACTGCCACGCCGACTGTAGCAACTACTACAACTTTTACTGCCACATCCCGACTGTAGCAACTCTACAACTTTATGCCACTGCCGACTGTAGCAACTACTACAACTTTTACTGCCACGCCGATGTCAGCAACTACTACAACTTTACGCACATCCCGACGTGCAACTATTACAACTTTTACTGCCACATCCGACTGTAGAACTACTACAACTTTTACTGCCAACCCGACTGTAGAACTACTACAACTTTTACTGCCACATCCGACTGTAGCAACTACTACAACTTTTACTGCCACATCCCGACTGTGCAACTCTACAACTTTTACTGCCAATCCCGACTGTAGCAACTACTACAACTTTACTGCCACGCCGACTGTAGCAACTACTACAACTTTACTGCCACTCCGACTGTAGCAACTACTCAACTTTACTGCCACATCCGACTGTAGCAACTACTACAACTTTTACTGCCACGCCGACTGTAGCAACTACTACAACTTTTACTGCCACGCCGACTGTAGCAACTACTACAACTTTTACTGCCACATCCCGACTGTAGCAACTACTACAACTTTTACTGCCACATCCCGACTGTAGCAACTACTACAACTTTACTGCCACACCGACTGTAGCAACTACTACAACTTTACTGCCACATCCCGACTGTAGCAACTACTACAACTTTTACTGCCACATCCCGACTGTAGCAACTACTACAACTTTTACTGCCACATCCCGACTGTAGCAACTACTACAACTTTACTGCCACATCCGACTGTAGCAACTCTACAACTTTTACTGCCACATCCCGACTGTAGCAACTACTACAACTTTTACTGCCACATCCAGACTGTAGCAACTACTACAACTTTTACTGCCACATCCCGACTGTAGCAACTACTACAACTTTTACTGCCACATCCAGACTGTAGCAACTACTACAACTTTTACTGCCACATCCCGACTGTAGCAACTACTACAACTTTTACTGCCACATCCGACTGTAGCACACTACACTCTCATCGTACACTACAACTTTACTGCCACATCCCGACTGTAGCAACTACTACAACTTTTACTGCCACATCCCGACTGTAGCAACTACTACAACTTTTACTGCCACATCCCGACTGTAGCAACTACTACAACTTTACTGCCACATCCCGACTGTAGCAACTACTACAACTTTACTCCCAAACCCGACTGTAGCAACTACTACAACTTTTACTGCCACATCCCGACTGTAGCAACTACTACAACTTTACTGCCACATCCCGACTGTAGCAACTACTACAACTTTTACTGCCACATCCCGACTGTAGCAACTACTACAACTTTTACTGCCACATCCAGACTGTAGCAACTACTACAACTTTACTGCCACATCCGACTGTAGCAACTACTACAACTTTACTGCCACATCCCGACTGTGCAACTACTACAACTTTTACTGCCACGCCGACTGTAGCAACTACTACAACTTTTACTGCCACATCCCGACTGTAGCAACTACTACAACTTTACTGCCACATCCCGACTGTAGCAACTACTACAACTTTACTGCCACATCCGACTGTAGCAACTACTACAACTTTTACTGCCACGCCGACTGTAGCAACTACTACAACTTTACTGCCACTCCCGACTGTAGCAACTACTACAACTTTACTGCCACATCCCGACTGTAGCAACTACTACAACTTTTACTGCCACTCCGACTGTAGCAACTACTACAACTTTTACTGCCACATCCGACTGCTAGCTACTACTGAACTTTACTGCCACATCCCGACTGTAGCAACTACTACAACTTTACTGCCACATCCGACTGTAGCAACTACTCAACTTTTACTGCCACATCCCGACTGTAGCAACTACTACAACTTTTACTGCCACATCCCGACTGTAGCAACTACTACAACTTTTACTGCCACATCCCGACTGTAGCAACTACTACAACTTACTGCCACATCCCGACTGTAGCAACTACTACAACTTTTACTGCCCCATCCCGACTGTAGCAACTACTACAACTTTTACTGCCACATCCGACTGTAGCACTACTACAACTTTACTGCCACATCCCGACTGTAGCAACTACTACAACTTTACTGCCACATCCCGACTGTAGCAACTACTACAACTTTTACTGCCACATCCCGACTGTAGCAACTACTACAACTTTACTGCCACATCCGACTGTAGCAACTACTACAACTTTACTGCCACATCCGACTGTAGCAACTACTACAACTTTACTGCCACATCCGACTGTAGCAACTACTACAACTTTTACTGCCACATCCCGACTGTAGCAACTACTACAACTTTTACTGCCACATCCCGACTGTAGCAACTACTACAACTTTTACTGCAACATCCCGACTGTAGCACTACTACTTACACTTTACTGCCAATCCCGACGTAGCAACTACTACAACTTTACTGCCACATCCCGACTGTAGCAACTACTACAACTTTTACTGCCACATCCCGACTGTAGCAACTACTACAACTTTTACTGCCACATCCCGACTGTAGCAACTACTACAACTTTACTGCCACATCCCGACTGTAGCAACTACTACAACTTTACTGCCACATCCGACTGTAGCAACTACTACAACTTTTACTGCCACATCCCGACTGTAGCAACTACTACAACTTTACTGCCACTCCGACTGTAGCAACTACTACAACTTTTACTGCCACATCCCGACTGTAGCAACTACTACAACTTTTACTGCCACGATCCCGACTGTAGCAACTACTACAACTTTACTGCCACATCCCGACTGTAGCAACTACTACAACTTTTACTGCCACTCCGACTGTAGCAACTACTACAACTTTACATGCCACACTCCCGACTGTAGCAACTACTACAACTTTTACTGCCACATCCCGACTGTAGCAACTACTACAACTTTTACTGCCACATCCCGACTGTAGACTATAAACACAAGCAACTACAACTTTTACTGCCACTCCCGACTGTAGCAACTACTACAACTTTTACTGCCACATCCCGACTGTAGCAACTACTACAACTTTTACTGCCACATCCCGACTGTAGCAACTACTACAACTTTACTGCCACATCCCGACTGTAGCAACTACTACAACTTTTACTGCCACATCCCGACTGTAGCAACTACTACAACTTTTACTGCAACATCCCGACTGTAGCAACTACTACACTTTACTGCCAGCATCCCGACTGTAGCAACTTACAACTTTAGACTCGACTAGCAACTTAAACTTTACTGCCACATCCCGACTGTAGCAACTACTACAACTTTTACTGCCACATCCAGACTGTAGCAACTACTACAACTTTTACTGCCACATCCCGACTGTAGCAACTACTACAACTTACTGCCACATCCCACTGTAGCAACTACACAACTTTACTGCCACATCCCGACTGTAGCAACTACTACAACTTTTACTGCCACATCCAGACTGTAGCAACTACTACAACTTTTACTGCCACATCCCGACTGTAGCAACTACTACAACTTTTACTGCCACATCCCGACTGTAGCAACTACTACAACTTTTACTGCCACATCCCGACTGTAGCAACTACTACAACTTTACTGCCACATCCCGACTGTAGCAACTACTACAACTTTTACTGCCACATCCCGACTGTAGCACAATTACACACTTTTACTGCCACATCCGACTGTAGCAACTACTACAACTTTACTGCCACATCCCGACTGTAGACTACTACAACTACTGACATCCCGACGTGCAATACAACTTTACTGCCACATCCCGACTGTAGCAACTACTACAACTTTTACTGCCACATCCCGACTGTAGCAACTACTACAACTTTACTGCCACATCCGACTGTAGCAACTACTACAACTTTACTGCCACATCCCGACTGTAGCAACTACTACAACTTTTACTGCCACATCCAGACTGTAGCAACTACTACAACTTTTACTGCCACATCCGACTGTAGCAACTACTACAACTTTTACTGCCACATCCAGACTGTAGCAACTACTACAACTTTTACTGCCACATCCCGACTGTAGCAACTACTACAACTTTTACTGCCACATCCCGACTGTAGCAACTACTACAACTTTACTGCCACTCCCGACTGTAGCAACTACTACAACTTTACTGCCACATCCCGACTGTAGCAACTACTACAACTTTACTGCCACATCCCGACTGTAGCAACTACTACAACTTTTACTGCCACATCCCGACTGTAGCAACTACTACAACTTTACTGCCACATCCCGACTGTAGCAATACTACAACTTTTGCCACATGACTACTCAACTTACTGCCATCCGACTGTGCAACTACTACAACTTTTACTGCCACATCCGACTGTAGCAACTACTACAACTTTTACTGCCACATCCAGACTGTAGCAACTACTACAACTTTTACTGCCACATCCCGACTGTAGCAACTACTACAACTTTACTGCCACATCCCGACTGTAGCAACTACTACAACTTTACTGCCACATCCACTGTACAACTCTTTACTGCCACATCCCGACTGTAGCAACTACTACAACTTTACTGCCACATCCCGACTGTAGCAACTACTACTGACTTTTACTGCCACATCCCGACTGTAGCAACTACTACAACTTTACTGCCACATCCCGACTGTAGCAACTACTACAACTTTTACTGCCACATCCCGACTGTAGCAACTACTACAACTTTACTGCCACATCCCGACTGTAGCAACTACTACAACTTTTACTGCCACATCCAGACTGTAGCAACTACTACAACTTTTACTGCCACGCCGACTGTAGCAACTACTACAACTTTTACTGCCACATCCCGACTGTAGCAACTACTACAACTTTTACTGCCACGCCGACTGTAGCAACTACTACAACTTTTACTGCCACATCCCGACTGTAGCAACTACTACAACTTTTACTGCCACATCCCGACTGTAGCAACTACTACAACTTTACTGCCACATCCGACTGTAGCAACTACTACAACTTTTACTGCCACATCCCGACTGTAGCAACTACTACAACTTTTAATGCCACGCCGACTGTAGTAACTATTACAACTTTACTGCCACATCCCGACTGTAGCAACTATTACAACTTTACTGCCACATCCCGACTGTAGCAACTACTACAACTTTTACTGCCACATCCCGACTGTAGCAACTACTACAACTTTTAATGCCACGCCGACTGTAGTAACTATTACAACTTTTACTGCCACATCCCGACTGTAGCAACTATTACAACTTTTAATGCCACATCCCGACTGTAGCAACTACTACAACTTTTACTGCCACATCCCGACTGTAGCAACTACTACAACTTTTACTGCCACATCCCGACTGTAGCAACTACTACAACTTTAATGCCACGCGACTGTAGTAACTATTACAACTTTACTGCCACATCCGACTGTAGCAACTATTACAACTTTACTGCCACATCCCGACTGTAGAACTACTACAACTTTACTGCCACATCCCGACTGTAGCAACTATACAACTTTACTGCCACATCCCGACTGTAGCAACTACTACAACTTTTACTGCCACATCCCGACTGTAGCACTACTACAACTTTACTGCCACATCCCGACTGTAGCAACTACTACAACTTTTACTGCCACATCCCGACTGTAGCAACTACTACAACTTTTACTGCCACATCCCGACTGTAGCAACTACTACAACTTTTACTGCCACATCCCGACTGTAGCAACTCTACAACTTTACTGCCACATCCGACTGTAGCAACTACTACAACTTTTACTGCCACATCCAGACTGTAGCAACTACTACAACTTTTACTGCCACGCCGACTGTAGCAACTACTACAACTTTTACTGCCACGCCGACTGTAGTAACTATTACAACTTTTACTGCCACATCCCAACTGTAGCAACTATTACAACTTTTACTGCCACGCCGACTGTAGCAACTATCAACTTTACTGCCACGCCGACTGTAGTAACTATTACAACATTTACTGCCACGCCGACTGTAGCAACTATTACAACTTTTACTGCCACATCCCAACTGTAGCAACTATTACAACTTTTACTGCCACGCCGACTGTAGCAACTACTACAACTTTTACTGCCACGCCGACTGTAGTAACTATTACAACATTTACTGCCACGCCGACTGTAGCAACTATTACAACTTTTACTGCCACGTCCCAACTGTAGCAACTACTACAACTTTTACTGCCACGCCGACTGTAGTAACTATTACAACTTTTACTGCCACGTCCCAACTGTAGCAACTACTACAACTTTTACTGCCACATCCCGACTGTAGCAACTACTACAACTTTACTGCCACGTCCCGACTGTAGCAACTACTACAACTTTTACTGCCACGTCCCGACTGTAGCAACTACTACAACTTTTACTGCCACGCCGACTGTAGCAACTGCTACTACTACTACTACTACTACTACTACTACTACTACTCACTGCTACTACTACTACTACTACTACTACTAACCAACCAACCAACCCAACCCACCCACCCACCAACCCAACCAACCAACAACCAATTAACTACTACTAACTACTACATCGACTAGTACTATTGATATAAGGGAAGACTACAGTCAAACTAGGCGTAAACAGATAAAACCAAGATACAGCGACGTTTTGACTATAGGCCTTTATACACACACACACATTTTAATCACAGGATACAAAAAAAGCGAAGAAATGAATAACATAACATATAACATTGATTGTCTGATTCTATATGTTATGTCTGCCGTACAAGAAGTCTAAATTTATTCTATATGTTATGTCTGCCGCACAAGAAGTCTGAATTTATTCGCTTCTATTGTATCTTTTGCTTGATAAAGGCCTGTTGGTCGAAACGTCGCAGTATCTTGTTTTTGTACTTTGTTTTTTCGTGTTTCGCCTATACTACGTCGACTACTATATTAATAATTGGCACTACGTCGTCGACTACTATATTAATAATTGGCACTACGTCGACTACTATATTAATAATTGGCACTACGTCGACTACTATATTAATAATTGGCACTACGTCGACTACTATATTAATAATTGACACTACGTCGACTACTATATTAATAATTGGCACTACGTCGACTACTATATTAATAATTGACACTACGTCGACTACTATATTAATAATTGCACTACGTCGATTACTATATTAATAATTGGCACTACGTCGACTACTATATTAATAATTGACACTACGTCGACTACTATATTAATAATTGACACTACGTCGACTACTATATTAATAATTGGCACTACGTCGACTACTATATTAATAATTGACACTACGTCGATTACTATATTAATAATTGGCACTACGTCGACTACTATAGTAATAATTGGCACTACGTCGACTACTATATTAATAATTGACACTACGTCGATTACTATATTAATAATTGGCACTACGTCGACTACTATAGTAATAATTGGCACTACGTCGACTACTATAGTAATAATTGGCACTACGTCGACTACTATATTAATAATTGACACTACGTCGACTACTATATTAATAATTGGCACTACGTCGACTATTATATTAATAATTGGCACTACGTCGACTACTATATTAATAATTGGCACTACGTCGACTATTATATTAATAATTGGCACTACGTCGACTACTATATTAATAATTGGCACTACGTCGACTATTATATTAATAATTGACACTACGTCGACTACTATATTAATAATTGGCACTACGTCGACTACTATATTAATAATTGGCACTACGTCGACTACTATATTAATAATTGGCACTACGTCGATTACTATATTAATAATTGGCACATCACTACTAAATATACGACTACTATATTAATAATTGGCACTACGTCGACTACTATATTAATAATTGGCACTACGTCGACTACTATATTAATAATTGGCACTACGTCGACTACTATATTAATAATTGGCACTACGTCGACTACTATATTAATAATTGACACTACGTCGACCTTATTGCGATATTAATAATTGGCACTACGTCGACTACTATATTAATAATTGACACTACGTCGACTACTATATTAATAATTGGCACTACGTCGACTACTATATTAATAATTGACACTACGTCGACTACTATATTAATAATTGGCACTACGTCGACTACTATATTAATAATTGACACTACGTCGACTACTATATTAATAATTGGCACTACGTCGACTACTATATTAATAATTGACACTACGTCGACTACTATATTAATAATTGGCACTACGTCGACTACTATATTAATAATTGGCACTACGTCGACTACTATATTAATAATTGGCACTACGTCGACTACTATATTAATAATTGGCACTACGTCGACTACTATATTAATAATTGGCACTACGTCGACTACTATATTAATAATTGACACTACGTCGACTACTATATTAATAATTGGCACTACGTCGACTACTATATTAATAATTGACACTACGTCGACTACTATATTAATAATTGGCACTACGTCGACTACTATATTAATAATTGGCACTACGTCGACTACTATATTAATAATTGGCACTACGTCGACTACTATATTAATAATTGGCACTACGTCGACTACTATATTAATAATTGACACTACGTCGACTACTATATAATAATTGCACTACGTCGACTACTATATTAATAATTGCACACTCCTACTATAGAATTGGACTACGCGACTACTATATTAATAATTGGCACGTCGACTCAATATAGTAATATTGCACTTACAATAAAATACTGTCATTCAAGGCATGACAACATAACCAGGTTAATGAAATACTTGTAAACATACACACGTGCATATCGCGTGCCTATCACGTGCACTTTGTGATCAATAAACATGCTCCTTATAATGGACCTTGGACTCACTTGGCGCAGGGGTCAATAGATTTTTATGTATATCTGGGTCGCTAATTCATTTGGCAGCGAGGGTCACTTGTTTCTTTATGTATACCTGAGTCGTTAATTCACTTGGCAGCGAGGGTCACTTGATTCTTATGTATACCTGAGTCGTTAATTCACTTGGCAGCGAGGTCACTGATTCTTATGCATACCTGAGTCGTTAATTCACTTGGCAGCGAGGTCACTGATTTTATGTATACCTGAGTCGTTAATTTACTTGGCAGCGAGGGTCACTGGATTCTTATGTATACCTGAGTCGCTAATTCACTTGGCAGCGAGGGTCACTTGATTCTTATGTATACCTGAGTCGCTAATTCACTTGGCAGCGAGGGTCACTGGATTCTTATGTATACCGGAGTCGCTAATTCACTTGGCAGCGAGGGTCACTGGATTCTTATGTATACCTGAGTCGTTAATTCACTTGGCAGCGAGGGTCACTGGATTCTTATGTATACCTGAGTCGTTAATTCACTTGGCAGCGAGGGTCACTTGATTCTTATGTTTACCTGAGTCGCTAATTTACTTGGCGGCGGCGGTCACTAGATTCTTATGTATATCTGGGTAGCTAATTTGATATTAAATCAATTACTTGAGGTCATCTTGTTAACTTGTTTGATGTTCTGTCCAGTCTGATGGCTCGCGCTAGTGTAGATATACAGAAATCAATGGGTGGGGGTGTAGAGGAGGGTTGTATTCTGATATATTTAAGTATGTTGTGTCCATGTCATCTTCCATCTGTTTGGCATGAGGTCAAATCTGCATAATTCCTTGTTCAAATCAATGTATTCGATTGATTAAAAGTGTATATATATATATATATACATGCTAGGGGCACATAGCACAGTAGTTAGTTTACTTGCTTCCTATCTGCTTTAGATCTTCCGTTGAGGGAGATTTTTATACCACAAACGGCTCTCAGGTCGACTCGACCGTAATTGAGTGTCAGAAAAAAAACTCAGAAGTACAGGCGTGTACGCCTCAGACAGTGCATGTGGTATCACGTGGCTGCTATGGTCATGATTTGCTGCGTTATGTGAGATGTGAGTACATTCTAACTGTCAAGTTTAATTAAGTGTTGGTCTCTATTGCCACATTTGTTATTTATTCTCTTGTTGTCTGGTATAGAAGCAGTGCCGGATTAGGATAGCGCGGGGCCCGTAGCAAATTTTAGCGCGGGGCCCTAGGTTTTGTATGAGAATAAAATAAAACACAACTTTTACAAACAAACTTGTCTCGATTTAATGTGAGCAAATTTAGAGATAATACTAGACAAATCAATTTCTCTAAGTAAATTACATTCAATGTTCATTAAGGTGAGGTTATTTAGATGATCTTGTCCCATCATGTTCATGAACTCACTTTTTATAGGCTTTAATGTTGAAAAATATAAGGCCATAATATATAAGATATAAGGCCATAATATATCATGGCCTTATATCAAGATAGCCAGAGTACAGTAAGAACAACAGAAAGAATGACCGACTGGTTCTCCATTACATCCGGTGTTAGACAAGGTTGTGTCCTCTCACCACTACTCTTTATTGCATATATGGATAAAATAACTCAAGAGTCAAATTCAGATAATGATGAAATAAATGAACTGCTGTTTGCAGATGATCAGTGCCTGATACATCAAAATGAACAAGACCTACAACATCATATTGACACCTTGAACAAAAATTGTGTAAAACATGATATGAAAATCAACAACACTAAAACAGAAATAATGAATATGGGAAGAAAACATACTAATCTAGACATCCATGTCAATGGCACTAAAATAAACCAAGTGAAAGAATTCAAATACTTAGGAAGCATATTCACAGAAGACGGAAAACTGGATAGAGAGATAGAGGCTAGAGTACAAAAAGCAAATGCTGTAACCTACCAGCTAGCCCCATTGTTAAGGCACCCAAAAATTTCACAGGCAGCTAAGCAACAGATGATCAACAGCATTTGTATACCTACTTTGTGTTACCAGAGCCAAACATGGCCATTGAGCAAAGCGCAGTCACAAAAATAACTACATGTGAAATGCGCTGCCTGCGAAAAGTTACCAACAACACAAGAAAAGACAGAATCACCAACATCAGCATAAGAAAGAAAGTTGGCACAAAACCGTGCTTGAATTACATAGATAAACAAAGAATGAAGTGGTTTGGCCAACTAATAAGAATGCATCCAAACTCCACAGTATACAGAGTCTTCTACAACAGAATATCGGGAAAGAAGGCAAGAGGAAGACCACGGAAAAGATGGTTAGATGGCGTAGCAGAATCCTGTGAAAGAGCAAAGATAACAATCACACAAGCCACCAGAACAGCGCAAGACAAAAACAGAAAACCACGACACTGGGCAACAACCCGGTAGCAGTGTGACGACAAAAGAAGAAGAAAGAATGTTGAAAAAGAAAGTTCTCCGCTGCAGTTAGTAATCATTAAAAACAAGTAAATTCGTAAGACTATTTCTATATTTGGAAAAACACTAATGAATTTTCCATTATAAGTTTATAAAATTGCAGTTCAAGAGCCTCATGCTTTCGTTGCTAATAGCAGCAGCTACATTAGTTTTAAGAATTCAGTGAACTGCATAAGTTCGTCGCCTAGGCTTTCTTCCAAATCCTCTTGGTAAGAGCTGACAATATTTGGAGTTCTTTTCAAGATCTCTTCTGCTGTAATAGATTTTAACTGCCGGAGTATTCCAAATACACCAGTCACTCTATGGTACAGCCTAAATCAATAACTTTGCAAACAAAACAGAACAGTTGTCCTTTAGTTTCTGTATAACACAACCAATCTCTCACGTGAGTTTTGTTTGTTGGTGTATGTGTGTATGTGAAAAACGACTTTCGATAAAATCGTGGATTGTTTTCTTTATCGTATGTTGTTTTTTTTAAAGACATGAAATCACTGTTCATATGTTGCACTTCGCTACTTCATTTCGCAATCTAATAATCTCGATTGAAGTTGTTTGGCCATTCACCAATATCGTTGGAGTACATTTTACTTTCGTTGTGTTTTTGGCTTGTAGAAGATGTTGCTACATTAGAAGCATGTGCTGTCCTTTCTGCCTCTCTTTGGCTTGAAGATGATATGGCCTAATTGGAAGAACTAGCTGTACATTCGATTTCAGTTTGTCTTGTGGAAAATGTGGCTAAATTGTGAAGAGTTGCTGATCTTAATGGTAATATTGGTAATGATGATGATTCTATAGCACTGCTTTCATCTACTACACAGTGGGACACGTCTTCTGTATTTTCTGCTTCGATTTCTTTGGATTCAGTACCATCACAAACGACATTAAAAAATTCAGACAGCTTGCGTGTTTTTGATATAACATCTGGTTATTTTTCCATTTTCATCTCTGTCACATAGGCGCGGGGCCCCTAGAAGCGCGGGGCCCGTAGCATTTGCTACTTCTGCTACTAGGCTAATCCGGCGCTGTATAGAAGGTGTACATTTCACTAGACATCTCATCCCTAATTCCCTCACGTGTACAGAGCGAGAAGTTGAGTTAACTGTAGAACGACAAGACCTTATTGAATAAAAGTTGCCTAGCTTGAGGTTCACAGTTTTTGTTGTCTCTTTATTCGACTGCCAACCTCACTTTTCGTCTATCACCATCACTTGTACGATTACAAACATAACTTGTTCTATTACAAACATAACTTGTTCTATTACAAACATAACTTGTTCTATTACCTATCTCCACTTGTTATATTACCTATCTTCACTTGTTATATTACCTATCTTCACTTGTTATATTACCTATCTTCACTTGTTATATTACCTATCTTCACTTGTTATATTACCTATCTTCACTTGTTATATTACCTATCTTCACTTGTTATATTACCTATCTTCACTTGTTATATTACCTATCTTCACTTGTTATATTACCTATCTTCACTTGTTCACAAATATAAATAGATTAGTTAATTAACCGAGATGTAGAGATTGAAGACAAACCTTAGGACAGACTGATAAGTTCATAAAGATGGAGAGATTGAAGAGAAACCATTAGGGAAAAACTGAAGATGGAAGGTTTTAGAAGTTCACTTCTGATGATAAACATCTGCTAGCTGATAAGAAGGTCAAGGACCACGACTAACCTCTGCAGTATCAGACTCAGGTAAATTTCTAGATTAATATTTGATGTAATTGACCTGAAAGACAGCGAGGACGAGAGAAGACATGAAAGACAGCGAGGACGAGAGAAGACATGAAAGACAGCGAGGACAAGAGAAGAAGACATGAAAGACAGCGAGGACAAGAGAAGACATGAAAGACAGCGAGGACAAGAGAAGAAGACATGAAAGACAGCGAGGACAAGAGAAGACATGAAAGACAGCGAGGACAAGAGAAGAAGACATGAAAGACAGCGAGGACAAGAGAAGAAGACATGAAAGACAGCGAGGACAAGAGAAGAAGACATGAAAGACAGCGAGGACAAGAGAAGAAGACATGAAAGACAGCGAGGACAAGAGAAGACATGAAAGACAGCGAGGACAAGAGAAGAAGACATGAAAGACAGCGAGGACAAGAGAAGAAAACATGAAAGACAGCGAGGACAAGAGAAGACATGAAAGACAGCGAGGTCAAGAGAAGAAGACATGAAAGACAGCGAGGACAAGAGAAGAAGACATGAAAGAAAGCGAGGACAAGAGAAGAAGACATGAAAGACAGCGAGGACAAGAGAAGAAGACATGAAAGACAGCGAGGACAAGAGAAGAAGACATGAAAGACAGCGAGGACAAGAGAAGAAGACATGAAAGACAGCGAGGACAAGAGAAGACATGAAAGACAGCGAGGACAAGAGAAGAAGACATGAAAGACAGCGAGGACAAGAGAAGAAAACATGAAAGACAGCGAGGACAAGAGAAGACATGAAAGACAGCGAGGTCAAGAGAAGAAGACATGAAAGACAGCGAGGACAAGAGAAGAAGACATGAAAGACAGCGAGGACAAGAGAAGAAAACATGAAAGACAGCGAGGACAAGAGAAGAAAACATGAAAGACAGCGAGGACGAGAGAAGAAGACATGAAAGACAGCGAGGACGAGAGAAGACATGAAAGACAGCGAGGACAAGAGAAGAAGACATGAAAGACAGCGAGGACAAGAGAAGAAGACATGAAAGACAGCGAGGACAAGAGAAGACATGAAAGACAGCGAGGACAAGAGAAGAAGACATGAAAGACAGCGAGGACAAGAGAAGAAAACATGAAAGACAGCGAGGACAAGAGAAGAAGACATGAAAGACAGCGAGGACAAGAGAAGAAGACATGAAAGACAGCGAGGACAAGAGAGAAAACATGAAAGACAGCGAGGACAAGAGAAGAAAACATGAAAGACAGCGAGGACAAGAGAAGAAGACATGAAAGACAGCGAGGACAAGAGAAGAAGACATGAAAGACAGCGAGGACAAGAGAAGACATGAAAGACAGCGAGGACAAGAGAAGACACGAAAGACAGCGAGGACAAGAGAAGACATGAAAGACAGCGAGGACAAGAGAAGACATGAAAGACAGCGAGGACAAGCGAAGAAGACATGAAAGACAGCGAGGACAAGAGAAGAAAACATGAAAGACAGCGAGGACAAGAGAAGAAGACATGAAAGACAGCGAGGACAAGAGAAGAAGACATGAAAGACAGCGAGGACAAGAGAAGAAAACATGAAAGACAGCGAGGACAAGAGAAGAAAACATGAAAGACAGCGAGGACAAGAGAAGACATGAAAGACAGCGAGGACGAGAGAAGAAGACATGAAAGACAGCGAGGACAAGAGAAGACATGAAAGACAGCGAGGACAAGAGAAGAAGACATGAAAGACAGCGAGGACGAGAGAAGAAGACATGAATGACAGCGAGGACAAGAGAAGACATGAAAGACAGCGAGGACAAGAGAAGAAGACATGAAAGACAGCGAGGACAAGAGAAGAAGATATGAAAGACAGCGAGGACAAGAGAAGAAGACATGAAAGACAGCGAGGACAAGAGAAGAAGACATGAAAGACAGCGAGGACAAGAGAAGAAAACATGAAAGACAGCGAGGACAAGAGAAGAAAACATGAAAGACAGCGAGGACAAGAGAAGAAGACATGAAAGACAGCGAGGACAAGAGAAGAAGACATGAAAGACAGCGAGGACAAGAGAAGAAGACATGAAAGACAGCGAGGACAAGAGAAGAAGACATGAAAGACAGCGAGGACAAGAGAAGACATGAAAGACAGCGAGGACAAGAGAAGACATGAAAGACAGCGAGGACAAGAGAAAACATGAAAGACAGCGAGGACAAGAGAAAACATGAAAGACAGCGAGGACAAGAGAAGACATGAAAGACAGCGAGGACAAGAGAAGACATGAAAGACAGCGAGGACAAGAGAAAACATGAAAGACAGCGAGGACAAGAGAAGACATGAAAGACAGCGAGGACAAGAGAAGAAGACATGAAAGACAGCGAGGACAAGAGAAGACATGAAAGACAGCGAGGACAAGAGAAGAAGACATGAAAGACAGCGAGGACAAGAGAAGACATGAAAGACAGCGAGGACAAGAGAAGAAGACATGAAAGACAGCGAGGACAAGAGAAGAAGACATGAAAGACAGCGAGGACAAGAGAAGAAAACATGAAAGACAGCGAGGACAAGAGAAGAAGACATGAAAGACAGCGAGGACAAGAGAAGACATGAAAGACAGCGAGGACAAGAGAAGAAGACATGAAAGACAGCGAGGACAAGAGAAGAAAACATGAAAGACAGAGAGGACAAGAGAAGAAGACATGAAAGACAGCGAGGACAAGAGAAGAAAACATGAAAGACAGCGAGGACAAGAGAAGACATGAAAGACAGCGAGGACAAGAGAAGACATGAAAGACAGCGAGGACAAGAGAAGAAGACATGAAAGACAGCGAGGACAAGAGAAGAAAACATGAAAGACAGCGAGGACAAGAGAAGACATGAAAGACAGCGAGGTCAAGAGAAGAAGACATGAAAGACAGCGAGGACAAGAGAAGAAAACATGAAAGACAGCGAGGACAAGAGAAGAAAACATGAAAGACAGCGAGGACAAGAGAAGACATGAAAGACAGCGAGGACAAGAGAAGAAGACATGAAAGACAGCGAGGACAAGAGAAGACATGAAAGACAGAGAGGACAAGAGAAGAAGACATGAAAGACAGCGAGGACAAGAGAAGACATGAAAGACAGCGAGGACAAGAGAAGAAGACATGAAAGACAGCGAGGACAAGAGAAGAAGACATGAAAGACAGCGAGGACAAGAGAAGACATGAAAGACAGCGAGGACGAGAGAAGAAGACATGAAAAACAGCGAGGACAAGAGAAGAAGACATGAAAGACAGCGAGGACAAGAGAAGAAAACATGAAAGACAGCGAGGACAAGAGAAGAAGACATGAAAGACAGCGAGGACAAGAGAAGAAAACATGAAAGACAGCGAGGACAAGAGAAGAAGACATGAAAGACAGCGAGGACAAGAGAAGAAGACATGAAAGACAGCGAGGACAAGAGAAGAAAACATGAAAGACAGCGAGGACGAGAGAAGAAGACATGAAAGACAGCGAGGACAAGAGAAGAAGACATGAAAGACAGCGAGGACAAGAGAAGAAAACATGAAAGACAGCGAGGACAAGAGAAGAAAACATGAAAGACAGCGAGGACAAGAGAAGAAGACATGAAAGACAGCGAGGACAAGAGAAGAAAACATGAAAGACAGCGAGGACAAGAGAAGACATGAAAGACAGCGAGGACAAGAGAAGACATGAAAGACAGCGAGGACGAGAGAAGACATGAAAGACAGCGAGGACAAGAGAAGAAGACATGAAAGACAGCAGGACAAGAGAAGACATGAAAGACAGCGAGGACAAGAGAAGACATGAAAGACAGCGAGGACGAGAGAAGAAGACATGAAAGACAGCGAGGACAAGAGAAGAAAACATGAAAGACAGCGAGGACGAGAGAAGAAGACATGAAAGACAGCGAGGACAAGAGAAGACATGAAAGACAGCGAGGACAAGAGAAGAAGACATGAAAGACAGCGAGGACAAGAGAAGACATGAAAGACAGCGAGGACAAGAGAAGAAGACATGAAAGACAGCGAGGACAAGAGAAGACATGAAAGACAGCGAGGACAAGAGAAGAAGACATGAAAGACAGCGAGGACAAGAGAAGAAGACATGAAAGACAGCGAGGACAAGAGAAGAAGACATGAAAGACAGCGAGGACAAGAGAAGAAAACATGAAAGACAGCGAGGACAAGAGAAGAAGACATGAAAGACAGCGAGGACGAGAGAAGAAGACATGAAAGACAGCGAGGACAAGAGAAGAAGACATGAAAGACAGCGAGGACAAGAGAAGAAGACATGAAAGACAGCGAGGACAAGAGAAGAAGACATGAAAGACAGCGAGGACAAGAGAAGAAGACATGAAAGACAGCGAGGACAAGAGAAGAAGACATGAAAGACAGCGAGGACAAGAGAAGAAGACATGAAAGACAGCGAGGACAAGAGAAGAAAACATGAAAGACAGCGAGGACAAGAGAAGAAGACATGAAAGACAGCGAGGACAAGAGAAGACATGAAAGACAGCGAGGACAAGAGAAGACATGAAAGACAGCGAGGACAAGAGAAGACATGAAAGACAGCGAGGACAAGAGAAGAAGACATGAAAGACAGCGAGGACAAGAGAAGACATGAAAGACAGCGAGGACAAGAGAAGAAGACATGAAAGACAGCGAGGACAAGAGAAGAAGACATGAAAGACAGCGAGGACAAGAGAAGACATGAAAGACAGCGAGGACGAGAAGAAGACATGAAAAACAGCGAGGACAAGAGAAGAAGACATGAAAGACAGCGAGGACAAGAGAAGAAAACATGAAAGACAGCGAGGACAAGAGAAGAAGACATGAAAGACAGCGAGGACAAGAGAAGAAGACATGAAAGACAGCGAGGACAAGAGAAGAAAACATGAAAGACAGCGAGGACAAGAGAAGAAGACATGAAAGACAGCGAGGACAAGAGAAGAAGACATGAAAGACAGCGAGGACAAGAGAAGAAAACATGAAAGACAGCGAGGACGAGAGAAGAAGACATGAAAGACAGCGAGGACAAGAGAAGAAGACATGAAAGACAGCGAGGACAAGAGAAGAAAACATGAAAGACAGCGAGGACAAGAGAAGAAAACATGAAAGACAGCGAGGACAAGAGAAGAAGACATGAAAGACAGCGAGGACAAGAGAAGAAAACATGAAAGACAGCGAGGACAAGAGAAGACATGAAAGACAGCGAGGACGAGAGAAGACATGAAAGACAGCGAGGACAAGAGAAGAAGAAGACATGAAAGACAGCGAGGACAAGAGAAGACATGAAAGACAGCGAGGACAAGAGAAGACATGAAAGACAGCGAGGACAGAGAAGAAGACATGAAAGACAGCGAGGACAAGAGAAGAAAACATGAAAGACAGCGAGGACGAGAGAAGAAGACATGAAAGACAGCGAGGACAAGAGAAGACATGAAAGACAGCGAGGACAAGAGAAGAAGACATGAAAGACAGCGAGGACAGAGAAGAAGACATGAAAGACAGCGAGGACAAGAGAAGACATGAAAGACAGCGAGGACGAGAGAAGAAGACATGAAAGACAGCGAGGACGAGAGAAGAAGACATGAATGACAGCGAGGACAAGAGAAGACATGAAAGACAGCGAGGACAAGAGAAGAAGACATGAAAGACAGAGAGGACAAGAGAAGAAGACATGAAAGACAGCGAGGCAAAGAGAAGACATGAAAGACAGCGAGGACAAGAGAAGAAGACATGAAAGACAGCGAGGACAAGATAAGAAGACATGAAAGACAGCGAGGACAAGAGAAGAAGACATGAAAGACAGCGAGGACAAGAGAAGAAGACATGAAAGACAGCGAGGACAAGAGAAGAAGACATGAATGACAGCGAGGACAAGAGAAGAAGACATGAAAGACAGCGAGGACAAGAGAAGAAGACATGAAAGACAGCGAGGACAAGAGAAGAAGACATGAAAGACAGCGAGGACAAGAGAAGAAGACATGAAAGACAGCGAGGACGAGAGAAGAAGACATGAAAGACAGCGAGGACAAGAGAAGAAGACATGAAAGACAGCGAGGACAAGAGAAGAAGACATGAAAGACAGCGAGGACAAGAGAAGAAGACATGAAAGACAGCGAGGACAAGAGAAGAAGACATGAAAGACAGCGAGGACAAGAGAAGAAGACATGAAAGACAGCGAGGACAAGAGAAGAAGACATGAAAGACAGCGAGGACAAGAGAAGAAACATGAAAGACAGCGAGGACAAGAGAAGAAGACATGAAAGACAGCGAGGACAAGAGAAGACATGAAAGACAGCGAGGACAAGAGAAGACATGAAAGACAGCGAGGACAAGAGAAGAAAACATGAAAGACAGCGAGGACAAGAGAAGAAAACATGAAAGACAGCGAGGACAAGAGAAGAAGACATGAAAGACAGCGAGGACAAGAGAAGAAAACATGAAAGACAAGCGAGGACAAGAGAAGAAGACATGAAAGACAGCGAGGACAGAGAAGAAGACATGAAAAGACAGGAGGACAAGAGAAGAAGACATGAAAGACAGCGAGGACAAGAGAAGAAGACATGAAAGACAGCGAGGACAAGAGAAGAAGACATGAAAGACAGCGAGGACAAGAGAAGAAGACATGAAAGACAGCGAGGACAAGAGAAGAAGACATGAAAGACAGCGAGGACAAGAAGAAGACATGAAAGACAGCGAGGACAAGAGAAGAAACATGAAAGACAGCGAGGACAAGAGAAGAAGACATGAAAGACAGCGAGGACAAGAGAAGACATGAAAGACAGCGAGGACAAGAGAAGACATGAAAGACAGCGAGGACAAGAGAAGAAAACATGAAAGACAGCGAGGACAAGAGAAGAAAACATGAAAGACAGCGAGGACAAGAGAAGAAGACATGAAAGACACGAGGACAGAGAAGAAGACATGAAAGACAGGAGGACAAGAGAAGAAGACATGAAAGACAGCGAGGACAAGAGAAGAAGACATGAAAGACAGCGAGGACAAGAGAAGAAGCAAGAACGAGAAAACAGGAGGAATAGTCTAGAAAAAACCGAAAGAATAAGATAGAATAAAAAAGTGAAAGAAAGATCGAAAGAGGAATATGAAGCCGTTACTTGACAAAATCAATGATACTGTGTAGATATGGAAGACTATTGGTTACTGAATCGGCGTCATTACATTCCGGACAGACCCATATGTGCTCAGTCTCTCACAACAGACGTCGAAGGGTATGCATACTGATGGTTCTTGTGGCTTGCTGGTTAAACATACTCCTCACTCTGCCCCTCGGGCATCCAGTTCTACATGTACAACGGATAACTCTAAACTGCCTAAATCGCTGAATGGATTTAACATCTATTTTAGTGTCCTCATCCAACAAGCAGTCTCAAAGAGACCGAAGAGCATCCCCCTTATCCGTCTTCAACTCCCCAACAATCGATGCTTTTGGTGCAAGCCTGTCCGCTCTCTCATTGCCACATACACCCGCATTCTTACGTCAGTAGATCCACGTAAGCCTCTGGAGGTTAGAAACTTCCAATAGACGACATCCACTCATACATCAGCCTGCCCTTTTGGATCTTCCGTAGCATTGACAGAGAGTAGGATACAACAACGGCTCCAGTAAACTGAGTCACAGAGAGCAAATGGATGACAGTAGTAACGGTAAAGATACGGAAATGACACGTGTAACACGCTCAACTGCTCACAGACACGTGTGGCTGCTGTTGTGTTTGTTCTCGTTTCCTCATCAATGATTTCCTGCTTCTAAATGAACCTCCCAAAGAGAGAAACGAATTTCTACTAACTCTAGCTTCCGATTCTGTTTGTGCCAGAAGCGTAGCACAACAAAACAACTACACTCATTTACAACTGTTGCAGTATCAGGAAGCAACACCCCGCCACTGAATCTATCAACGCTTACACAACCATATCGCTTCAGTTTCAACCCACGCACGCCCACATAGTTGAAGTGATTTGTACATGTGTTCTAATCAATAGAACAATTTTTGGCCCAGAAGAAGATCAATTCATTGTTTGCAGGTTTGATGATATTGACCTGATCGCTGACATGCTTAGATCAGAGGCGTGTTTATGTCAACAGTTCAACTTACTGGGGGAAGGGGGCTTGTTGTTTTGATGTCTTTGCTTTAGGGACGTAACAGATACACTTGTTTACCATATGATAAACGTATTTTCTATATTGTAAACAACGGTACAACAGGCGTTGTTTTTTTATGAATTTTTTTGGTTACTTGGGAGGGGTATCTAGAAAAAGTAAGCGTCTTTCATTGGTTGATAATTATCATATTCTTCATTGTACAATAATATTATGTTTTTATTTGTTTGTCTGCTCTGTGATGTTTACTTTGTTTGTCTGCTCTGTGATGTTTACTTTGTTTGTCTGATCTGTGATGTTTACTTTGTTTGTCTGCTCTGAGATGTTTACTTTGTTTGTCTGCTCTGAGATGTTTACTTTGTTTGTCTGCTCTGAGATGTTTACTTTGTTTGTCTGCTCTGAGATGTTTACTTTGTTTGTCTGCTCTGAGATGTTTACTTTGTTTGTCTGCTCTGAGATGTTTACTTTGTTTGTCTGCTCTGAGATGTTTACTTTGTTTGTCTGCTCTGTACTTTGTCTGCTCTGTGATGTTTACTTTGTTTGTCTGCTCTGTACTTTGTTTGTCTGCTCTGAGATGTTTACTTTGTCTGCTCTGAGATGTTTACTTTGTTTGTCTGCTCTGAGATGTTTACTTTGTTTGTCTGCTCTGAGATGTTTACTTTGTTTGTCTGCTCTGTACTTTGTTTACTTTGTTTGTCTGCTCTGAGATGTTTGCTTTGTTTGTCTGCTCTGAGATGTTTACTTTGTTTGTCTGCTCTGAGATGTTTGCTTTGTTTGTCTGCTCTGTACTTTGTTTGTCTGCTCTGAGATGTTTGTTTTGTTTGTCTGCTCTGAGATGTTTACTTTGTTTGTCTGCTCTGAGATGTTTACTTTGTTTGTCTGCTCTGAGATGTTTACTTTGTTTGTCTGCTCTGAGATGTTTACTTTGTTTGTCTGCTCTGTACTTTGTTTGTCTGCTCTGAGATGTTTGCTTTGTTAGTCTGCTCTGTGATGTTTACTTTGTTTGTCTGCTCTGAGATGTGTGCTTTGTTCGTCTGCTCTGAGATGTTTACTTTGTTTGTCTGCTCTGAGATGTTTACTTTGTTTGTCTGCTCTGAGATGTTTGCTTTTGTTCGTCTGCTCTGAGATGTTTACTTTGTTTGTCTACTCTGAGATGTTTACTTTGTCTGTCTGCTCTGAGATGTTTGCTTTGTTCGTCTGCTCTGAGATGTTTACTTTGTTTGTCTGCTCTGAGATGTTTACTTTGTTTGTCTGCTCTGAGATGTTTACTTTGTTTGTCTGCTCTGAGATGTTTACTTTGTTTGTCTGCTCTGAGATGTTTACTTTGTTTGTCTGCTCTGAGATGTTTACTTTGTTTGTCTGCTCTGTACTTTGTTTGTCTGCTCTGAGATGTTTGCTTTGTTAGTCTGCTCTGTGATGTTTACTTTGTTTGTCTGCTCTGAGATGTTTACTTTGTTTGTCTGCTCTGAGATGTTTGCTTTGTTCGTCTGCTCTGAGATGTTTACTTTGTTCGTCTGCTCTGAGATGTTTACTTTGTTTGTCTGCTCTGAGATGTTTGCTTTGTTCGTCTGCTCTGAGATGTTTACTTTGTTTGTCTGCTCTGAGATGTTTACTTTGTTTGTCTGCTCTGAGATGTTTACTTTGTTTGTCTGCTCTGAGATGTTTACTTTGTTTGTCTGCTCTGAGATGTTTACTTTGTTTGTCTGCTCTGAGATGTTTGCTTTGTTCGTCTGCTCTGAGATGTTTACTTTGTTTGTCTGCTCTGTACGTTGTTTGTCTGCTCTGAGATGTTTGCTTTGTTCGTCTGCTCTGAGATGTTTACTTTGTTTGTCTGCTCTGAGATGTTGACTTTGTTTATCTGCTCTGAGATGTTTACTTTGTTTGTCTGCTCTGAGATGTTTACTTTGTTTGTCTGCTCTGAGATGTTTCCTTTTGTTCGTCTGCTCTGAGATGTTTACTTTGTTTGTCTGCTCTGAGATGTTTACTTTGTTTGTCTGCTCTGAGATGTTTGCTTTGTTCGTCTGCTCTGAGATGTTTACTTTGTTTGTCTGCTCTGAGATGTGTACTTTGTTTGTCTGCTCTGTACTTTGTTTGTCTGCTCTGAGATGTTTACTTTGTCTGCTCTGAGATGTTTACTTTGTTTGTCTGCTCTGAGATGTTTACTTTGTTTGTCTGCTCTGAGATGTTTACTTTGTTTGTCTGCTCTGTACTTTGTTTGTCTGCTCTGAGATGTTTGCTTTGTTTGTCTGCTCTGAGATGTTTGCTTTGTTAGTCTGCTCTGAGATGTTTACTTTGTTCGTCTGCTCTGAGATGTTTACTTTGTTTGTCTGCTCTGAGATGTTTACTTTGTTTGTCTGCTCTGAGATGTTTACTTTGTTTGTCTGCTCTGAGATGTTTGCTTTGTTCGTCTGCTCTGAGATGTTTACTTTGTTTGTCTGCTCTGAGATGTTTACTTTGTTTGTCTGCTCTGTACTTTGTTTGTCTGCTCTGAGATGTTTACTTTGTCTGCTCTGAGATGTTTACTTTGTTTGTCTGCTCTGAGATGTTTACTTTGTTTGTCTGCTCTGAGATGTTTACTTTGTTTGTCTGCTCTGTACTTTGTTTGTCTGCTCTGAGATGTTTGCTTTGTTTGTCTGCTCTGAGATGTTTGCTTTGTTAGTCTGCTCTGAGATGTTTACTTTGTTCGTCTGCTCTGAGATGTTTACTTTGTTTGTCTGCTCTGAGATGTTTACTTTGTTTGTCTGCTCTGAGATGTTTACTTTGTTTGTCTGCTCTGAGATGTTTACTTTGTTTGTCTGATCTGAGATGTTTACTTTGTTTGTCTGCTCTGAGATGTTTACTTTGTTTGTCTGCTCTGTACGTTGTTTGTCTGCTCTGAGATGTTTACTTTGTTTGTCTGCTCTGAGATGTTTGCTTTGTTTGTCTGCTCTGAGATGTTTGCTTTGTCTGCTTTGAGATGTTTGCTTTGTTATCTCTTGTGTTAATACATTTGAGAGATGTATACAAATATCACATATCGTCTCTCTCTTTCGCTCTCTCTCTCTTTCGCTCTCTCTCTCTCTCTCTTCGCTTCTCTCTCTGTGGGTGTGGGTGTGCGTGCGCGCCATGCGTCTGTCCGTCTGTCTGTGTGTGTATTAGTCTATTACGTGCTCAAATTGTACGCGGAACATTACTTTTATCGTCTGTTTCCGATAGGACCAGGAACTCAACCTCAACTACAATGTGATTCATGGATCACTAGGAAAATAATACGATCACTCCACGCGGGAAATCGTCGAGCCTAGAAGTTTGGAAGCTGTAGGCGAGCCTAGAAGTTTAAAAGCTGTAGGCGAGCCTAGAAGTTTAGAAACTGTAGACGAGCCTAGAAATTTAGAAGCTGTAGGCGAGCCTAGAAATTTAGAAGCTGTAGACGAGCCTAGAAGTTTAGAAGCTGTAGACGAGCCTAGAAATTTAGAAGCTGTAGACGAGCCTAGAAGTTTAGAAGCTGTAGACGAGCCTAGAAGTTTAGAAGCTGTAGACGAGCCTAGAAGTTTAGAAGCTGTAGGCGAGCCTAGAAGCTGTAGACAGGCCTAGAAGTTTAGAAGCTATAGACAGGCCTAGAAGCTGTAGACGAGCCTAGAAGTTTAGAAGCTGTAGACGAGCCTATAAGCTGTAGGCGAGCCTAGAAGTTTAGAAGCTGTAGACGAGCCTAGAAGCTGTAGACGAGCCTAGAAGTTTAGAAGCTATAGAGCAGGCCTAGAAGCTGTAGGCGAGCCTAGAAGTTTAGAAGCTGTAGACGAGCCTAGAAGTTTAGAAGCTGTAGACAGGCCTATAAGCTGTAGGCGAGCCTAGAAGTTTAGAAGCTGTAGACGAGCCTAGAAGCTGTAGACGAGCCTAGAAGTTTAGAAGCTATAGACGAGCCTAGAAGCTGTAGGCGAGCCTAGAAGTTTAGAATCTGTAGACGAGTCTAGAAGTTTAGAAGCTGTAGACGAGCCTAGAAGTTTAGAAGCTGTAGACGAGCCTATAAGCTGTAGGCGAGCCTAGAAGTTTAGAAGCTGTAGACGAGCCTAGAAGCTGTAGGCGAGCCTAGAAGTTTAGAAGCTGTAGACGAGCCTAGAAGTTTAGAAGCTGTGAGCGGCCTAGAAGCTGTATTCGAGCCTAGAAGTTTAGAAGCTGTAGACAGGCCTAGAAGCTGTAGGCAGCCTAGAAATTTAGAAGCTGTAGACGAGCCTAGAAGCTGTAGGCGAGCCTAGAAGTTTAGAAGCTGTAGACGAGCCTAGAAGTTTAGAAGCTGTAGACGAGCCTAGAAGTTTAGAAGCTGTAGACGAGCCTAGAAGTTTAGAAGCTGTAGACAGGCCTAGAGAGTTTTGAAGCTGTAGAGAAGCCTAGAAGTTTAGATGCTGTAGACGAGCCTAGAAGCTGTAGACGAGCCTAGAATCTCAGAGAGACACAGCCACTCCCTGAACATATATATATATATTCGTCTCGTACAGTTATACGTTACATAGGGTCTACAAGTAATGTCTCCATACCGATCTGTCCTGGACAAGACGCTCAATCTCTTTCATGGAATTGAGTCCAATATTTCTTGCCGCTCTCAGCAAAGTTCGTTTCATGGTTTTCCTTAGAGCGTCCTCTCTTTCTTGAACCCTTTGTCTCCCACTTCAATGCCTGCTTTGATATTCGTTGATCATTTCTCCTCAAGGTGTGTCCAACATATCTCCATCTTCTCTTTCTTATAACAGTTGTCAATAGTGGTTGACCAGACATGTCTCTGATTTCATCACTTCTTCTGAATTCGTTCCATTTTTTATTCATTATTTTTCGCAGACATCTATTTTCAAATGCATTCAACTTGCTTTCTATATCTTTAGTCATTTTCCAACTCTCGCTGGCATATGTTAGGATTGATACAACATTTGAATTGGAATTAGTTTTAATACTATATAACTTGCAGTTCCATATTTTATTTAAACTTTTAAAAGCTGATGTTGCTTTGCCAATTCGTATCATAATTTCTTTTTAACATTTCCTGTGCTATCAAAATTGCTACCTAAATAGGTGAACTGCTCTGTTATTTTTATCATTTTAGATTCCAGTGTGATATCTGCATTACTTGCCATAGGTGTCTTCATTATATATGTTTTTTCATAGCTTATCTGCTGTGCTGACTGCACATTGTGAACCATCATACAGACTTTTGATGTTTATTATTTTAGCTGGTCATAATATGTTGGAAGTCTCTTGTCTCTCACTTTGATGTACTTATCAACTTTGTTCGGTAGAATATTTCTCAATACAAATCAATATTATTGTTATTATAGAAATATATCTTGACAAGTCTCCCAACATTCTCAACAATATTATTGTTACTATAGAAATATATCTGGACAAGTCTCCCAACATTCTCAACAATATTATTGTTACTATAGAAATATATCTGGACAAGTCTCCCAACATTCTCAACAATATTAGTGTTGGTCTCAGTCTCAAGAAATGAAGTTAATCAACGACAGGATACAGCAATATTTATTCGGCGTGAGCAAATTTACCATTTTAAGATGTCTCCACAGTTGTGTCTAACTTTGGCTTTACGACCACGTCACTATGCCGTGTCAACAACCAATCAATGATCAGTCATCGACTTCAGGTTGTTGTTTTTAATGAAGATAAACCCAAATTGAAATCTACATTGGAGGGACTAGGGAAGAGAGAGATTTGTTTTGATGCTGTCAAAATGGGTCAACAGTAATTTTTCAGCATTTATACATTTGTCTGTTATTGTCGCTAAACTTACATGATATGTTGAGAGATTATACATTTGTCTTGTGTCTGTTATTGTCGCTAAGCTTACATGAGATGTTGAGAGATTATACGTTTGTCTTGTGTCTGTTATTGTCGCTAAGCTTCCATGAGATGTTGAGATATTATACGTTTGTTTTGTGTCTGTTATTGTCGCTAAGCTTCCATGAGATGTTGAGATATTATACGTTTGTTTTGTGTCTGTTATTGTCGCTAAGCTTCCATGAGATGTTGAGAGATTATACGTTTGTCTTGTGTCTGTTATTGTCGCTAAGCTTACATGAGATGTTGAGATATTATACGTTTGTCTTGTGTCTGTTATTGTCGCTAAGCTTCCATGAGATGTTGAGAGATTATACGTTTGTCTTGTGTCTGTTATTGTCGCTAAGCTTACATGAGATGTTGAGATATTATACGTTTGTCTTGTGTCTGTTATTGTCGCTAAGCTTCCATGAGATGTTGAGATATTATACGTTTGTCTTGTGTCTGTTATTGTCGCTAAGCTTCCATGAGATGTTGAGAGATTATACGTTTGTCTTGCGTCTGTTATTGTCGCTAAGCTTACATGCGATGTTGAGGTTATATGTTTGTCTTGTGTCTGTTATTGTCGCTAAGCTTCCATGAGATGTTGAGATATTATACGTTTGTCTTGTGTCTGTTATTGTCGCTAAGCTTCCATGAGATGTTGAGAGATTATACGTTTGTCTTGTGTCTGTTATTGTCGCTAAGCTTACATGCGATGTTGAGGTTATACGTTTGGCTTGTGTCTGTTATTGTCGCTAAGCTTCCATGAGATGTTGAGATATTATACGTTTGTCTTGTGTCTGTTATTGTCGCTAAGCTTACATGCGATGTTGAGGTTATACGTTTGGCTTGTGTCTGTTATTGTCGCTAAGCTTCCATGAGATATTGAGAGGTTATATGTTTGTCTTGCGAACATGATATGTTACAGCTAGCTGTGTTAACTGGCCATATATATATATATGATATGCTATGGTTAACGTGATCTACTTGACGACATTTCAACTAGACACATAGGTGCACAGTCTGTTGTTTCAGCAGATGATAGAAGAATAAATCAGCTGATATTTATTGTGACAAGTCCAGGTATACCAGTTTCTCATAGATGTTTCTTTATCATGGGATTCTTCATACTTGTCTCACTTTACCACAACTCACCGTTACAACCACTCATGTTGCGACTACTCAACGTTACAACCACTCATGTTGCGACTACTCAACGTTACAACCTCTCATGTTGCGACTACTCAACGTTACAACCTCTCATGTTGCGACTACTCAACGTTACAACCTCTCATGTTGCGACTACTCAACGTTACAACCTCTCATGTTGCGAATACTCAACGTTACAACCTCTCATGTTGCGACTACTCAACGTTACAACCTCTCATGTTGCGACTACTCAACGTTACAACCTCTCATGTTGCGACTACTCAACGTTACAACCTCTCATGTTGCGACGACTCAACGTTACAACCACTCATGTTGCGACTACTCAACGTTACGACAACTCACTTTACGACAACTCACTTTACGACAAATTAACGTTACAAATTAATGTGATCAAGTCAGATAATATATGTGTCCGAGGAGTAAGGTACTCGCTTCTCGTTGCAAAGTTATTCGGTTCGTTCCCCGCGTGGAGTGATGAGGATATTTTTCCAGAGATCCCTGATTTCACTGTACGGGAGATTGAGTTCCTAATTCTATCGGAGATGGACGATAAAACGTAGGTTTCGGGTTCAAGTTGACACTTCAAAAACCTCTGACAGTTGAAACTCGATAACAGTATGCTACTACGTCGGGTGCTCTGGCAAAATGAACTTTTAAAATATTAAATAAAGTTCCTACACATATTTTCATCTTCAAAATTACATTTAGGGCCCTCGTCAGGGCAACGGAATTAGGGCACTGCTGCTGAGAGCTTCATGTGGAAGAAAGAGATTGGAGCGCACAAGCTTATTCATCAAAATGCAAAGATGATGTTCCTGTCAGTTGATCATATTGTACAGTCAGCGGTTGTAAAATTGTTATATTGTACAGTCAGTGGTTGTAAAATTGTTATATTGTACAGTCAGTGGTTGTAAAATTGTTATATTGTACAGTCAGTGGTTGTAAAATTGTTATATTGTACAGTCAGTGGTTGTAAATCTGTTATACTGTACAGTCAGGAAGTCGACAGTTCACCTGGATATCTAACAAAGTACCGACTCAAGTTGTACATCTTAATGACCGACCAGACACCATACTGGGAGCGCGTGACAGAATTCCTACTTGACAAATCAGCTGTTTTAGTTGTACAGGAAATGAAGGGGGAAAATTGTCAATACGACTTTATTTCTGACTCTATTAGTACTGTTATTTTTAGTTACTTCTCTTGTATGTGTTAGTGACATTGCCAGGTAAACGTACAGATGGGATGTCATCTAGTATATTTCTGTCTAGAAATAAATGATTAAATGTCACATCTGATGTAGTCTGGTATAAATAGGCAACTTAAGTACATCTCAAATTTGAACACAATCTATTTAGTCTTTTATGTTATATCAAGCAAGTACTGGTGATGATGTAGTAAAGTGATACTTGTGTGAAGTACTACCAGCCAATGCAGACGGTACCTGAAAGTTGAAGTTGGTGATGTCTATTCTGTGCTAACTTTCCGAGTACGACTATTTTGAGTATTATTTCTATTTCCATATGTATCTGGAGCACATCATTCTCTAGGTACAATGTAGGCCTCTCAAACATCTTTCTCTCTATCTCTCCCTCTCTCTATCTATATATTTATATATTGGTATGCGATCATTATGTAATCTACATATAAAACTTATGTTACTTTAGTTGTCTTGTAATTGTACACTCTCTAGTTCTTTTGATGTTTGTTGAATTGATTCATACAGGCATACGCTCCGAACTGTGTGATACTGTGTGACATACTTATTGACTCGCCCTCGTATATAATGGTTAAGATGAAGGGCAGACAGAATAAAGGATTGGATTTTTTTTAACATGGGCGAGATTACAAGAAAGTCGATTTTTTTTTACTGTGATACCTTCCTAGTCTTTATCCACATTACTGTTTCTCTTTTCTCTCTATTTTCTCTCTCTCTATCTATCTATCCATCTCTATCTCGCTATCTATCATCTATCTATCTATATATATATTAATATCTATCTATCTATCATCTCTTCCTGTTCGTTCCCTATCTTGTGTGTGTGTGTGTGTGTCTGTCTGTGTGTGCTCAAATGATTAACTTGTTGCTACTTAACCGTACAATCAGTGTGACATCGATTGTGGCTCTTTACTTAGAGTAACGAGAGTGATGTCTCCTTCAATTTTCTTCTCATGGCGAACTGCATGATGGATCGATTCTGCTTGAGTTATCCCTACTACTTCTACTATACCATAGATTCCCAAACTTTTTATGCCCACCGCCCACTTTGCACAACACAACCTTTGTAACGCCTCCCTCCGCACTAAAACAGTTTGCCAACACCCCCACATATATATACATGCTCTATGTTCTCTTTGACATAGAAAATTGATATATATTTCTGCCATACATGGTCAATTTTAAATCTTCTTCTTCTTCAGCGATTTCTGGTCATGCGCTTAATTTAATGTGGACCACAAACTGGGCAGACAGCTTCAGGTCTATCAGGTTTCCCCAAAGCTTAGTTTTCAGGTCGACTGGATGTGGCCACATGTTGCTTCTCAGCTCACCCAGGAGAGGACAGTCTTGCAGGATATGCTCTTGTGTGTTCCGCCTGCAGACACTGGCAGATAGCTGTTTGACTTATTCCTAGTCTATATAAGTGTTTGTTGAGTCTGCAGTGTCCGGTGCGTAGTCGAAATATAATGACCTGGTCTGTTCTGCTTAGGTCTTTGAGGAGTCTTTTCCATAATCATATCCAGTGTTTGTCTTCCAGTCTACTTCAGATTTTCTCTGTATGAGGGTTTTGACCTCTTGAAAATACCAGGGTTGGTAAATTTGCTCTTTGGCACTGCCCTCCTTAGCTAAGACATCAGCACTCTCATTGCCTGCAATGCCACAGTGAGATGGAATCCACTGTAAGTGAATTTCTGCCTTTTCTGAAAGCTGAGCAAGTTCTCTTTGTAGTTTTGTACTGTGCTGTCAGTGGATTTAGCCTCCAGGGCTTGTATAGCTGACAATGAGTCTGTAAGAAATACCATCTTGCTTGCAGCTGCTTGCAGCTTATTCATGTGCTGTGCTGCCATCAGAAGGGCTATGAGTTCTACTTTGTAGTTGGAACATATTCTTCCAGTAGGAGCCGCTAGAGACACAGTGGTAGCATCTGGGTGCCTAATGTACACTCCTGCTCCACCATTCATGGTTGCCTCCATTGCCGATCCATCTGTGTAAATTCTTATCCAGCTGTCTTCTGGAAACATGTAATGGAGATGTTCCATTGTAATTGCTTTTGAACATCGATTGTGGCTCTTTACTTAGAGTAACGAGAGTGATGTCTCCTTCAATTTTCTTCTCATGGCGAACTGCATGATGGATCGATTCTGCTTGAGTTATCCCTACTACTTCTACTATACCATAGATCCCCAAACTTGTTATGCCCACCGCCCACTTTGCACAACACAACCTTTGTAACGCCTCCCTCCGCACTAAAACAGTTTGCCAACCCCCCACATATATATACATGCTCTATGTTCTCTTTGACATAGAAAATTGATATATATTTCTGCCATACATGGTCAATTTTTAAATGATTATATACATGAAATAGAGAATTGATGAAAAAATGGAAAATGGATCGTGTAAGACGGGTATAAGATGAATTAAAATGCAGAATTCAAATTTTGAATGATTATTCAATCAGAAAATCAAGAAAACATTTTATTTTATAATAATTACTTTTTTAAGGAGCCGTCGACCCCTAATCACCTGACCACCCTCCAAATTCTTCTAAACCCACTATCGCCCCCTAGAACGCGTCATTGCCAACTGAGGGCGGTACCGCCCACTTTGGGAAACGCTGTACTATACGATGCTATCACCGCCATCTTCAAGTTGATTTCTCTTCTATGAGAAACCAGAACTTTTGTTTGTCTTTTAGCTGTGCAAATCTTGTGTCTATTTGTCTTTCATCAGGTGGATGATGGAATTGGTTGTCCACTCTTGCCATTAAGCGTAGGGGTGGGAGCTTTAAAACCCTTTAGCTGCTAAGGACGTATATATACGTTTTCTCATTCACTTCTAAAGACGCATTAACACGTCTGTTATTATCTCTCCTCTGTGGGCTAAAGACGTGTTAACACGTTATACATTGCTACTGTCACTGCTATAGGCGTACATTCACGTTTGTGACCTAGAAACAAAGAATAGCTAGGAAAGCTACTTAGAAGAGCTTTTAGATCTGCCTTCGTAAAGTATGTAGTAGCGAAAGGGTTAATGTGCGTCCCAGGGCCAGATGCGTTGCCCTTGTTGTGTTATATCCGTGTTTATGTAGTGTGGTCTTGATATTTTCTAACCATCTTTTCTTGGTCTTCCCTTAGCTCTAGTACCTGATCTCTTTTTATTGTATGCTGTTATTGGTGGTTGGTTGTATTCCATTCTCATTAAATGTCCAAACCGCTGCATTTGTTGTTTCTGTCTAATATGTGTGTCAATGTCTGTCCATGTCTACTTTATTCGGTCTAGATTACCTTGTGTATGTGTTTGTCTGTATGGTTGTTGTGTTACCTGTCCACTGGAATAGATTGTGGTGACCGGTGTACGCACAGTGACATAAACAAGACATGCCTTAAGACAGTTGAGATCACAGCTCACACACATAGAGCTTCAAGAACACATAAACTTACTCAACAATAGCTGCCTCAAATACAACATGAAGATCAACATTCAAAAGACAGATATCATGACTATAAGCAGAGAACATAAAGATATCAACATACAAATAAATGACCAAACGCTAAAGCAGGTGAGATAATTCAAATACCTTGGAAGTATCTTCACATCTGATAGTAGACTGGACAGAGAGATCGAAACTAGAATCCAGCAAGCCAACAACATTACATACCAGCTTACCCCAATCTTGAAACACCCAGAAATTCCAGTAGAAACTAAAAGACAGATTATAAATGCAATCTTCATACCAACACTGTGCTACCAGAGCCATACATGGGCACTGACAAAAGAACAAGAAAGGAAAATTACCACATGCGAAATGAGATGCTTGAGGAAAGCAGTAAATAAAACAAGAAGAGACCATATAGAAATGAGAAAATTAGAAGAACAGTCGGAACAACACCTGCTATTAGATTTATTGACAAACAGAGACTCAAATGGTTTGGCCACTTGGTCAGAATGAACCCGAATACACCAGTTGCAAGAGCGTACAATCTGAAAATGGAATCATCAAGAGGAAAGGGCAGAACAAGAAAAGGATGGGTTGATGGAGTTACAGACATCTTAAAACTCCACAATACCACACCATATCAAGCGACCGAGCGTACATTATCTCGGAAACCGATCATCAGTTAAACCTGCTACACCTAGTGGCAAAAAAGCAGAGAAGGACAAAAGAAAGAAAAAAGCAGAGAAGAACAAAAGAAAGAAAAAAAGCAGAGAAGGACAAAAGAAAGAAAAAAAAGCAGAGAAGGACAAAAGAAAGAAAAAAAAGCAGAGAAGGACAAAAAAAAAGAAAAAAAGCAGAGAAGGACAAAAGAAAGAAAAAAAGCAGAGAAGGACAAAAGAAAGAAAAAAAGCAGAGAAGGACAAAAGAAAGAAAAAAAAGCAGAGAAGGACAAAAAAAAAGAAAAAAAGCAGAGAAGGACAAAAGAAAGAAAAAAAAACAGAGGACAAAAAAAAAGAAAAAAAGCAGAGAAGGACAAAAGAAAGAAAAAAAAGCAGAGAAGGACAAAAGAAAGAAAAAAAAACAAGAGAAGGACAAAAGAAAGAAAAAAAAGCAGAGAAGAACAAAAGAAAGAAAAAAAGCAGAGAAGGACAAAAGAAAGAAAAAAAAGCAGAGAAGAACAAAAGAAAGAAAAAAAAGCAGAGAAGAACAAAAGAAAGAAAAAAAAGCAGAGAAGGACAAAAGAAGAGAAAAAAGCAGAGAAGGACAAAGAAAGAAAAAAAGCAGAGAAGAACAAAGAAAAGAAAAAAGCAGAGAAGAACAAAGAAGAAAAAAAGCAGAGAAGAACAAAAGAAAGAAAAAAAGCAGAGAAGGACAAAAGAAAGAAAAAAAAGCAGAGAAGGACAAAAGAAAGAAAAAAAGCAGAGAAGGACAAAAGAAAGAAAAAAAACAGAGGACAAAAAAAAGAAAAAAAGCAGAGAAGGACAAAAGAAAGAAAAAAAAGCAGAGAAGGACAAAAGAAAGAAAAAAAAGCAGAGAAGGACAAAAGAAAGAAAAAAAGCAGAGAAGGACAAAAGAAAGAAAAAAAAGCAGAGAAGAACAAAAGAAAGAAAAAAAAGCAGAGGACGACAAAAGAAAGAAAAAAATCAGAGAAGGACAAAAGAAAGAAAAAAAGAAGAACCAAAGTGCAATGATGATGATTCTATCAATCATGACAATAATTCGAAAATATTCGAAATCAACGTTTCGAATACAGACTCTTTATCAGACAACGCACACAAGACAAATACACGTCACAATTATTTCATCAAACATATCCATCACAAACATGGCGTCTAGAAATATAGTTATTTGTTTGTTTGTTTGTTTGTTTGTTTGCATTCGTTGCTAGTTTACTGTTTATTTATTTAACTGTATTAAGCAAATTAATCACCTTGTGTGATCTGTGTGGTTTGAGCTGAGAACATGAGTACTTTGCTCCCCCGTTAGACCTCTATGGTATGTAGGACACGTAGATCTGAAATTCGACCAAAGTGTATGAACATTATCGAGACAAGGCACATCGATTTCTACGAACAAGTATAACTGTCGCTACTTACAGAGAACCTCACTTTCAAGTATCACATCTGATGAGTTCTACTGTAGCATGGTATCACATCTGATGAGTTCTACTGTAGCATGGTATCACATCTGATGAGTTCTACTGTAGCATGGTATCACATCTGATGAGTTCTACTGTAGCATGGTATCACATCTGATGAGTTCTACTGTAGCATGGTATCACATCTGATGAGTTCTACTGTAGCATGGTATCACATCTGATGAGTTCTACTGTAGCATGGTATCACATCTGATTTGTTATTTGTTGGAGGCTGCCACAGCTGACTCATGCCAGTCTGGAAATATAACATCTCAAATAGACTGCTTCTACTTGAACGGATAGACTTGTGTATTTTATGTGAGCCATCTGTCATTTCATTTAGAACTATAAACACACATACACATATTTGTGTTTGCACGTCACAAGCGTCACGTTGCTTGCTGTTTCATCGCCACGATAGTCACGTTGATTAGTGCTTGCACGTGACGAGCGTCACCTTGCTTGGTGCTTCATCGCCACGATAATCACTTTGATTGGTGCCTCAACACCACGAACGTCACGTTGCTTGGTACCTACACGTCACGAGAGTCACGTTGCTATATGTATGTTGTCTAGATGACATAAAGATTATCACAGTGTCCATAGAGCAACACTGATTAACGTGTGTCTATGTGAGTATGTGGGTCTGTTATTCGATACGTGCCAGGTCTCATATTTCACTTTGTAAATACACAGATAAGATTCGGATTATTGAAACATCAATTAATGTTGACTTGTCTCATCTCATTCTCTCTCTCTCTCCCTCTCTATCTCGCTCCCCTCTCTCTCTCACCTTCTCTCTCAAACTTCTTCTCAATAGACTTGTATGTGGTCCAAGCCTAAGAGCGATTGCACGATGTGCCAGTTATGCGCCCACAAGTAGGCCAGCACATCCGACTTTTGCGACGCTTTTTATTTACTAGGGTGCCTCCCCTAGGCCACTATCTTATTCGCCTTGAAGGTCGCAGTGTTACTATTCTTTGCTCCCATTGCGGGTTCCAGCAACACATTGGCGCTCTCTTATATATAATTAAATTGAGATGATATATCAAAAAGTGAATGAGGCAAATAGTAGCGTAGAATTAAAGACAGTAAACCCTGGAAGTGATGACACCTGGAAATGTATTCAAGAAAGAAGAAAGATGAAACTAGTGATATTTAATACTAAGAATACAACAGATGAAATCCACGCTAAAGAGGAATATAGACTAAAAGACAAGGAAGTGAAAAGAGCGACTTCTTCTTCTCTTCCACCATTTACTTCTTTATAGAAGTGTTGGGGGTGAAACTTAGTGATCTTGTGTGTGCTTGTTTTAAGGCAATTTGTAAGCTGATATTCATGTTCGCAAGGCTGTTCTTGATGCCGTCGCTCCATCTTTTGCGTGGTCTTCCTCTTGCCTTGTACTCATTATACTTTTTCTGTGTGGCTCTCTGTGGTAGACGATACCAGGGCATTCTGATCAGGTGTCCAAACCATTTAATCTGTTGTTCTTTTATGAATTGCATGACTGGTTTCACATCCAGTCTCCTTCTGATTTCTTCATTTCTAATTTTATCTCTTATTGTCACACCTGCAGCTCTTCTAAGACACCTCATCTCTGTCGCTATGATTTTCCGCTCATTAGCTGCTGTTATTGGTCATGTTTGACACTGGTAACGTGGTGTTAACCAGACTTATTGTCACACCTGCAGCTCTTCTAAGACACCTCATCTCTATCGTTATGATTTTCCGCTCATTAGCTGCTGTTATTGGCCATGTTTGACACTGGTAACGTAGTGTTGACCAGACTTATTGTCACACCTGCAGCTCTTCTAAGACACCTTATCTCTGTCGTTATGATTTTCCGCTCATTAGCTGCTATTATTGGCCATGTTTGACACTGGTAAAAGAGCGACTAGAAGAGATAAAAGAGCATATGTCAATCGACTGGCTGAAGAAGGGGAAAAGGTAGCTAAGACCGGAAACAGTAAAATGCTATACAATACACTAAAACAACTTGCTGGAACTTTTGTTTGATCATCATCATCAAGTTCATAACCACCAACATCGTCATCATCATCCCTATCCATCATCATTATCAATTGTTATCCATGTTCTCCTAATGTTTGATGTCTAGTAATGATATGAGCATGTTCTGTTCTCTCAACAGTCCTGACGTACGGATATTCTTGTCGTTAGACAACCCACGCAATGTGTGTACAGTTTATCCCACTGATACTGAACGAGAAGACCTGGATGACACAATGGTAAGTCGCGTCGTCTTCTCTTGTGTTGCTCCTGTGTACATATAGTCCTGGACGAGAGAATGAGGTTGACGATAGCGGTAAATTTTCCTCACTGTAATTCAAATACAGCTCAAACTACAGTTTCAGACAACTGCAAAAAATAAACAGGCAGGACAAAGTTCTAGATACCGAAGTCCTCATAAGAGCAAAGATCCCAAGCGTCAAAACCCTGTTACAGAAGGCCCAAGTGAGATGGGCCGGTCACGTTGCTCAGAGGCCTGATAAACGCGTCCCAAAACAGTTGATTCATGGCAAACTTGAAGGGGACAGACGTTCAGCTGGTGGACAGAAAAAAAGTTTTAAAGACACTCTTAAAGTGTCTCTGAAATGCTTCGATATAGACACCATGTGCGTGGAATCCCTGGCTCAAGATCGCCAAATTTGGCGCTGTAACAACACAAGAGGAGCTCGCTTAGTTGAGAATCGTCGCGTGCCGTTGAGTCACAGAGAAAACGAGTTGAGACACAGAGAAAACAAGTTAGACACAGAGAAACGAGTTGAGACACAGAGAAACGAGTTGAGACACAGAGAAAACGAGTTGAGCGAAAAAACATGAGACGTCTGCTGGCAATGTGTCTGGACTAGCAAATCGAACAATCTAGTTGTTATTCTCCCAGGTCTAAGACCAAATAACTAGAAAGTAGGTCAACTTTGAGTTGAGTAGTTGTGACAGAAGTAGGCGATTGAACGAAGACAGGTATAGGCAGTATATCATAAGTAATGAAAAATTAATGATTAAATATGAAGAAAAAAACACTCAACGTTTCGGTACTTAGACCTTTATCAAGAACAAAAACTGAACTAATTAACTAAAACATAATACTAACAAATGATGTGAAGCAAAAGATACTGGCATACGTACCTACTCCTAGAGTGCTTGTCCATACCTTACGTAACCTGCCACTAACCCTTTCCCATTGACCCGCCTACCGGACGTAGCATCACATGACACTATCATCCCTATTCATCGTCTGAATACGGCTCACATTCTAGGGTGTCACTTTTAACACTTCTCTCCCCTCTGTTCCAGTCATACGACATTGGATTCTGCATGTATTCGTTACCGGGACACACAGGATGCATATTAGCCAGGTAGGGCTCCAGTCGCTCTTGGTGTACAGTGGTTGAGTAATCCCTACAGTTGAGTTACTCGAACCTGATCTAGTGCTATGTTTTATCACATTTTCTTGCCCGTCTGCCCAGCGTGTTCGTAGCGCGTTGGACTTCGGTGACTATCCTCTTGTGTACGGGTTCAATTCCGTGGATGGCAGAAAACCACAGATTTCCCAGATTTTCGGTGTTCGTGGCACCGAACCGAGGGTTACGTGTCCTGGCACTGAGCCGAAGCTGAAAAGCTCAGGTTACTGATCGGAAAAAAAAATAAAATCACATTTTCTTACTTGCATACTTATCTTTAGCACGTTATCGTCTAGTATACATATCTGTGGGACACTTACAGTGTGATACTGTTGACCACTTAACCCTCCCTCCCCGGAACATTGGATTATATACTCGCCCTTGCTATCGGAGTGTATACAATCCATATTAGCCTAATAGGGCTCATGTTTTTATGGGGGTGTACGTGTCTACACATCAGCATGCTATGTCGGAAATTAACGCCATTATCTCACGTTTCTTCCACCCACCTCTACTGCTCTTCCCACGTGTGGTCTTTGTTCCCACCTGTACACACAATATCTTACGTAACCTGCCACTGACCCTTTCCGATTGACCAGCCAACCGGTAACCTAATAGTCTTCCTATTTCCTGTCCATTCTATCATTCACGAGATATTGACCAAGAGACAAGCATTCTAGGAGCAGGTACGTATGCCAGTATCTTTTGCTTCACATCATTTGTTAATATTATGTTTTAGTTAATTAAGTTTTTGTGTAAGTTTTTTGTTCTTGATAAAGGTCTAAGCACCGAAACGTTGAGTGTTGTTTATTTTCATATTTTATAATTAATTTTTCATTACTTATGTAATACTGCCTATACCTGTCTTCGCTCAATCGCCTATTTGCTCAGTATTATCGCAGCCACCCAAACGATTTTCTCCAAATCTGATCTGATCCGGTCTGACCACCTCAGATTTGTTGGTTTTCGTACATCGCATTGACAGAAGTAGCTACTCTACTGATCCTAGAAGTTGTGACAGAAGTAGCTACTCTACTGGTACTAGAAGTTGTGACAGAAGTAGCTACTCTACTGATGCTAGAAGTTGTGACAGAAGTAGCTACTCTACTGATGCTAGAAGTTGTGACAGAAGTAGCTACTCTACTGATGCTAGAAGTTGTGACAGAAGTAGCTACTCTACTGATGCTAGAAGTTGTGACAGAAGTAGCTACTCTACTGATGCTAGAAGTTGTGACAGAAGTAGCTACTCTACTGATGCTAGAAGTTGTGACAGAAGTAGCTACTCTACTGATGCTAGAAGTTGTGACAGAAGTAGCTACTCTACTGATGCTAGAAGTTGTGACAGAAGTAGCTACTCTACTGATGCTAGAAGTTGTGACAGAAGTAGCTACTCTACTGATGCTAGAAGTTGTATGATGTTTCATATTTGTTGACTTGTATTTGCAGAACGGAAACAAAGATGACAACCCAGTTAACCTGGGACCTAGTGAGAAATTATCGTAAGTTGTATCTGCCTGTGTCTATGTCTGTGTGTCTGTATGTATCTGTCTATGTCTGTGTCTATGTGCATGTCTGTATGTCTATTGTCTATTCCCAGGTGGAAGATGTAGTTGGCTGTCCACTCTTGCCGTTAAGCGTAGGGATGGGAGCTTTAATTTGCTTTCTAGAGCTAGATGAGTCACCCTTGTTGTGTTGTATCCGTGTTTATGTAGTGTGGTCTTGATATTGTCTATCTATCTTTTTCTTGGTCTTCCCTTAGCTCTAGTACCCGATCTCTTTTTATTGTATATTGGTGGTTGGTTGTATTTCATTCTCATTAAATGTCCAAACCACTGCATTTGTTGTCTTTCGATGTATTCGGTGCATGAAGTTATGCCCACTCTGCTTTTGATGTCTTCATTTCGTAGTCTGTCTTTCCTGGTGACTCCCACTACCTTCCTCAAGCATTTCATTTCACACGTGGTGAGCTTTCTGTGATGTGTTGCTGTAAGAGACCAAGTTTGGCACTGGTAACAAAGTGTTGGTAGGAAAATACTTTTATCATCTGTCTTTTCACTTCCATCTTGATCTTTGGGTGGTGTAGTAATGGTGCCAGCTGGTAGGTCACTGCATTTGCTTTTGACACCTTGTCTCTATTTCTCTATCGAGTTTTCCGTTCTCTGTAAAAATACTGCCCAAATATTTGAATTCGGAAACTTGCTTTACTCTGGTGTTATCTATTTGTATGTTTGCTTGGCTTGGTTTTCTGCTGATTTTCTGTATGTATCTGCCTGTATACGTATGTGTGAGTCTGTGTGTCTGTATATCTGTTGCATCCATGTATATTTCTCCACATGTCCGTCCGTAAATGTGTCTGCTTCTAAAACTGGCTTAAATGTTAGGTCACCAGAAAACTACAGACCTTCATAAATGGATGTTTACCTAGAATAGAGGGATTGAGATGGTATGATAAGATTACAAACGAGGAACTCAGAGAAAGAACTAAGCAGATACCAGTAGAAAAAGAGCTAAGGAAGAGACGCTGGCGATGGATAGGCCATACATTGAGAAGACCGACCGGAAGCATAGCAAGACATGCACTGTTTTGGAACCCGCATGGAAAGAAGAGTAGGGGAAGGCCTAGACAGACTTGGAGAAGAGAGCTGGAGACTGATATTAAAAGGATGGGGAAAAACATGGCAAGAGAGAGGAAGGAATGGCAAGAGAGAGGAAGGAATGGCAAGAGAGAGGAAGGAATGGCAAGAGAGAGGAAGGAATGGCAAGAGAGAGGAAGGAATGAGAAGAGGAAGAGAGGAAGGGATGGCAAAGAGAGAAAGGAATGGCAAGAGAGAGGAAGGAATGAAGGAGAGGAATGCAGAGAGGAAGGAATGGCAAGAGAGAGGAAGGAATGGCAAGAGAGAGGAAGGAATGGCAAGAGAGAGGAAGGGATGGCAAGAGAGAGGAAGGAATGGCAAGAGAGAGGAAGGAATGGCAAGAGAGAGGAAGGAATGGCAATAGAGAGGAAGGGATGGCAAGAGAGGAAGAGCTGGAAGAAGTTTGTTGAGGACCTGTGCTCGTATAATGCGAAGAGAAGGTTTAGAACATTTGGTGGTGACAACAGGTAAAATACAGGGAAGAAGAGATCGTGGAAGGCTGAGGGAGAAGATGTTGGATGGACTGACATCGTGGTTCAATAAAAGCTTGATGTCAGAACTGATAAACTGCACTAGGCAGAGAAAGTTGTGGAGAGACATGATCGCCTAAGTCGACTGGCATTTCACTTGTTTGGTTCATTGATTTATCTCTTACCGTTTTACGTTACATTGGACCTGCTAGCAATTTTTCCATACCTCTCTGTCCTGGGCAACTCGTTAACTCTCTTCTATGGAATTGCTATGCCCTGAGATGTGGAGGATCCTACTTGGATGTAGCCTGTTGGTTGACACTGCAGTGCTCCCTCACTTGCAGAGCAGTAAATGCTTTAGAAACATCACAGTACAACGTGGCGTCATACATACTGTACATATTTGCCTTTGCTAAACGTTGTACGGATTAAATACAACTTCTTGCTCACCAGTGGCGGCTCATCATTAAAGGTCAGTGGGGCTGGAGCCCACCAAAAATAATGTGCAATGTGTATTTATTACTTGATATATTAGTTCTTCATAATTATTAATTTTAATGTGATACTAATTAATTTTAATGTGCAATGTGTATTTATTACTTTATATATTAGTTCTTCATAATTATTAATTTTAATGTGCAATGTGTATTTATTACTTGATATATTAGTTCTTCATAATTATTAATTTTAATGTGCAATGTGTATTTATTACTTGATATATTAGTTCTTCATAATTATTAATTTTAATGTGCAATGTGTATTTATTACTTTATATATTAGTTCTTCATAATTATTAATTTTAATGTGCAATGTGTATTTATTACTTTATATATTAGTTCTTCATAATTATTAATTTTAATGTGCAATGTGTATTTATTACTTGATATATTAGTTCTTCATAATTATTAATTTTAATGTGCAATGTGTATTTATTACTTGATATATTAGTTCTTCATAATTATTAATTTTAATGTGCAATGTGTATTTATTACTTGATATATTAGTTCTTCATAATTATTAATTTTAATGTGCAATGTGTATTTATTACTTGATATATTAGTTCTTCATAATTATTAATTTTAATGTGCAATGTGTATTTATTACTTGATATATTAGTTCTTCATAATTATTAATTTTAATGTGCAATGTGTATTTATTACTTGATATATTAGTTCTTCATAATTATTAATTTTATTGTGCAATGTGTATTTATTACTTGATATATTAGTTCTTCATAATTATTAATTTTATTGTGCAATGTGTATTTATTACTTGATATATTAGTTCTTCATAATTATTAATTTTATTGTGCAATGTGTATTTATTACTTGATATATTAGTTCTTCATAATTATTAATTTTAATGTGCAATGTGTATTTATTACTTGATATATTAGTTCTTCATAATTATTAATTTTAATGTGCAATGTGTATTTATTACTTGATATATTAGTTCTTCATAATTATTAATTTTAATGTGATACTAATTATTCTTTGATATATTAGTTCTTATAATTTAATTAATATGCATATAATTGTCTTGATATATTAGTTCTTCATAATTATTAATTTTAATGTGATATGTGTATTTATTACTTGATATATTAGTTCTTCATAATTATTAATTTTAATGCAATGATCTAATTTATTACTTGATATATTAGTTCTTCATAATTATTAATTTTAATGTGCAATGTGTATTTATTACTTGATATATTAGTTCTTCATAATTATTAATTTTAATGTGCATATGTATTTATTACTTGATATATTAGTTCTTCATAATTATTAATTTTAATGTGCAATGTGTATTTATTACTTGATATATTAGTTCTTCATAATTATTAATTTTAATGTGATTATTTATTACTTGATATATTAGTTCTTCATAATTATTAATTTTAATGTGCAATGTGTATTTATTACTTGATATATTAGTTCTTCATAATTATTAATTTTATTGTGATATGTGTATTTATTACTTGATATATTAGTTCTTCATAATTATTAATTTTATTGTGATAGTATTTATTACTTGATATATTAGTTCTTCATAATTATTAATTTTAATGTGACTAATGTAATTTTATTACTTGATATATTAGTTCTTCATAATTATTAATTTTAATGTGCAATGTGTATTTATTACTTGATATATTAGTTCTTCATAATTATTAATTTTAATGTGATACTAATTAGCTTTGAAAGTTGAGTATATAACGCTAAAATATCATATAAAGTCTGAAATTCAGCGTCTTTCCTCCCTAATTAGTACAATACTTCACGCATTACTAGCGCCCTTTTAGTATGGGCAGCGCCGGATTAGCCTAGTAGCAGAAGTAGCAAATGCTACGGGCCCCGCGCTTCTGGGGCCCCGCGCCTATGTGACATAACTAAGCTGTCACTAGTGATAAACAAGGAACCAAGGTTGAGAAGTGGGTAGTATTATTCCCCCCTCATTTTTTCTTATTTAGGTTAGGACCATAGACAAGCGATAATTTAGCTGTTAGTTTGCAAAAAGAAGGATGCGCGTGTCGATTCTCAACTTGTAAATCAAATTGAGACCGAACAAAAATATTGGCGGACACTTTTAGAGCGAATTACTTCAGTTATCCAATTTTAGGAGACTGAGGTCTTGCATTTCGGGTAATGATGAAACTATTGGTTCACCTAATAATGGAAATTATTTAGGTTTGTTGGAACTAATAGCCACATTTGACATTTTTCTGGCTCAGCATATAAATACTTATGCAAATAAAGGAAAGGGACATACATCATACTTATCAAAAACAACATGTGAGGAATTTATCCATCTAATTGCATTAAGCTTACTGGATCATATTATTTGCTAAATTAAGAAATGCAAGTACTTTTCAGTATCACTGGACTCTACTCCAGACATTGCGCATGTGGACCAACTCACTCTAATAGTGCGCTGTCTTACCACCCGGACCAGTGGAAAGGTTTGTGAAACTTCTTGGATATGGAAGGTCATACTGCTGAACAACTCGCCCAAAGATTACTTGATTTTTTAAAGAAAAATGGCTTTGATATCAAAGACTGTCGTAGTCAAAGCTATGACAATGCCAGCAACATGAGTGGGAAATACCATTACAAGAACACATTAAGGAGATAAATAAGTACGCAGAATACATTCCCAGCGTTGTAAATTCACTGAATTTGGTTGCTAAGTGTGCTGCAGAATGTTGTATAGAATCTTCCATTTTTTTCTATTTTGTTGAAAGTCTCTATACATTATTTTCCGCTTCTACCTATCGATGGGGCATTCTTACAAAAGCACTGGAAGATACAGGTTCAAAACTCCCGACTTTGAAGAGACTGTCGGACACCAGGTGGTTTGTCCGAGCTGATGCGACAAAGGCACTTTTCTGTGGTCTTACCACTATCAAACAAGTTTTGGATGACATCTCAAATAACATGGATCAAAGGTAGAGTGTCGTAATCAAGCGTATGGACTAGTTTTGGAGATGAGTAAGTGGGAAACAGGAATAATGATAATTTTATGGAACGGAATTCTAGAACGATTGCAAGCGTCTAGCGCTTCATTACAGTCACCTGATCAAGACCTTAACACGGGATATGCCCTTTATGAATCGTTACACGGGTACGTTCAAGCAATGCGGCCTACATTTTCAGATATTGAGGCCAAAGCCAAAATCCTGACTGTCAAGAATATCAGCAACAAACTTCAAGACGACGCAAGTGAAATACTAAGTACGACGATTTCAGCGGCTCAACTAAGCTCGATGAAGTTGTAGAAAATCAAACACATAAACAACAATTTGAAAGTCACGTGTTTATTGTCATAATTGATAATGTACTCTCTGCCTTAGCTAAACGCATGAAAGCGTACCATAGAGTGATTATTGTATTTGGAATACTTCGGCAGTTACAATCTCTTACAACAGAAGAGATCTTGAAAAGAACTCCAAATATTGTCAGCTCTTACCAAGAGGATTTGGAAGAAAGTCTAGGTGACAAACTTGTACAGTTCGTTGAACTTCTTAAAACTAATGTAGCTGTTACTATTAGCAACGAAAAGCATGAGGCTCTTGAACTGCAATTTTATAAACTTATAATGGAAAATTCATTAGAGTCGAGTTTCCCAAATGTAGAAATAGTCTTGCAAATTTACTTGTCTTTAAAGATTACTAACTGCAGCGGATAACGTTCTTTTTCAACATTAAAGTGTATAAAAAATGAGTTAAGGAACATAATGGGACAAGATCGTCTAAATAACCTCACCTTAATGAACATTGAATGTAATTTACTTAGAGAAATTGATTTGTCTAGTATTATCTCTAAATTTGCTCACATTAAATCGAAACAAATTTGTTTGTAAAAGTTGTGTTTTATTTTATTATCATACAAAAACTAGGGCCCGCGCTAAAATTTGCTACAGGCCCCGCGCTGGCTTAATCCGGCACTGAGTATGGGTGCATAAATACCGAAAAAATTCCGAATGATATATAAAAATAATAGAAATAATTAGCTGGACGAAGTTTTTTGAAGACCTGTGCTCCGTTGGGAGTTGAAAGGTGAAGCAAAAGAATAGAAATAATTAACTAACCATCATAGAATAGTTTCGGGTAATCGCCCGTCCTAACAATATACATCTGTGTACGACAATGTACGTTCCGGTAAACTTCCTGGAATAGACAAATAATAGTAAATACTCAAATATAGCTTAACCCAAAACCAACATTTTTTCGGGAAAAATTTTTATTTAACCCCACCAACAAATATTATCACCAGCCGCCACTGTTGCGTGCACCATGTAAGCTTGTTATACTAAATATGTTTGCGTGCGCGCTAATGTTTCTCTACAGAGTTAAACCAAAGGACTTTGAATTTCTGAAAGTGATCGGCAAAGGTAGCTTTGGCAAAGTATTGCTTGCAAGACATAAGACTGAAGACTGTGTCTACGCTGTAAAAGTCCTGCAGGTAAGAGCTTTAATTAATTATGTGCTCACATTTCGGTGTCTATTTGTAATACTAGTAACCATCTATTCTCAAACGGTGAGTAGCAGAGTGTTTAAGATAAAAGTAGCCCGATTGACAAATCAAAAGTTGCCAGTTACGCATTGCGTTTTGTCTATTTACTATTTAAACCGGTTCTGACTAGCTCGTCCTACGTCACATTGGTTCATCGCCCCTTCCCGCACCATAATTACACACCATCACAAACAGACTGTCGTACCTGACCTATACTACGTCATAATTGAACTTTCTCATTTTCATAAATATATGCCAGATTGGCTCCCTTGACACGCTACTTTTATCTTGAACACCCTGTATAAGGACTATAGTCATAGAATTCCGGACATTCCATAGGTTACTACAAACCCTGTCTCAACAAATCCAGCAGCGTCCAGCGGCCCAACACACCAGTTTGATGTTGATTAATCAACCTTTTTGCACATTTAGTATGTCGTTCTTTTCGGGCTGTACAAATATCGACACTCATCTATCTCAATCTGGTCAACGAGTGGGACTTACAGACCGGAAGCTCATCTGTTCGAAAATACTCTCTCAATGCATTAAGAATGTCATTTCGGTACATTGCAGCTTCCTCTGATATCGTAGCCATGCCAGCCAATCTATCAGCCCGTTCATTACTCCTGGCTCCTGCGTGCCCTGGGACAAAAATGAAGGTGATTTCTTTGATCCTTGTCTGTACCAGTACCTCCACCCAGTTTCGTCTCACCATTCCTGTGATACTGACACTGACACAACTTGTTACAACTTGTGCGCGTTGCGTGTGGGGGATTACTGTTGAGTTCAATACTAAATTGCAGTTCCTCTATCACATGTGGAACATAACATCTCAGTGTTGGAGTGTAAGTTTTGAGTACTATGTTGTTTCATACTTTTTGTTTTCTCCATGTCTTAGCAGTACTATCATTCGTATCTGTACATTTACTTATCTGTACATTTACTTATCTGTACATTTACTTATCTGTACATTTAGGGATAAACACTTCCACACCAGCTATCTCTGCAGATTTCTCAGAATAAAATGGAAGAAAAAAATATAAGATGCCTTCGTTCTCATGAGAGCCAAGATTCCAGCAGGTACCCATACTATGTTACAGAAGGTCTATGTACCCATACTCTGTTACAGAAGGTCTATGTACCCATACTGTGTTACAGAAGGTCCAGGTACCCATACTCTGTTACAGAAGGTCCAGGTGAAATCTAACTGTTACTGTGACATCTACCGAAATAGAGAGATGTCATCGAAATAGAAAAAGTCATAAAACATCAGATAATAGTCATAGAATATATTGCAATTAAAAAAACATCAATAATTTGTATAAAAGGTATTAACTTCGGCGATGACATCAACACGAAATGCGTAAGGAGCATGAGGGTTTCAGAGATATCAGGGATACCAGGGAGTCATAAACCTAAACGGTCTTATGTTACAGGAGTCCATGATGTTCTAATTCTCATATATTCATCAGGTATGTATATATCATCAGAGTATGTATGCGCGTTTATCTATATAATAGTATATCAACATTTATATGATCTAATTGTGTTTCTATATAGTCTAGTTATTTATTGTATCTATATCGTCTATGTATCTAGAAGCTCTTCTTGGTTTATATATATATATATGCTATGTTATGCGATCGACGTCATGGCACATTGGGCATTCCCATTCGTGCCCTGTCCTCCGTTGCAGCAGCCATCCCAAAGTCCATTTGCTCACAGTACCCATGAGGGCCCGTTTTAGAAATCTCTTCCTGACCTGACGCTGTGAGGCATACATGATTCGAGAAAGAAGAAAGAAACCCATGAGAAGTTGATTACTATATATTCTCTCTCTACCACGAAGACGACAATGTCTGGCATGTCCAAACTTAACGCCTAATTCTCGAACTCGTTCCAGTGTCTGAGACCCGCCTATGTCACTCAATTGAGAGCGTACTGCATTGATGATATCGGCTATATATATATATATATGGAGAGCCGCTGTAGCGTAGTTGTTAGTGAACTCGCTTCGCAAGGCTGGTGGTCTTGGTTCAGCTCCCACAATGCGCATGGAATTTTCCCGACCACGACGGCTCTCAGGTCGACCCAGCCTCAACTGGGTACCAGACATGCTCTGGGAAAGTAAAGGCGGCCGGCGTGATGCTGACCACATCACCCATTGTGTGCCGACGGTCAATGAAAAATACAGGCCCAACACTATATACCACGAGGTATGAAAGGGTTCTTTTATTTATTTTACTTATATATATATATGCCTAAGCTGATATACATATGAAAATCGTGGCATATCCCAAAGGACGTAGCCATCAACCACAGTAAACAAGTCGTTGATTTTCTAGGCACCACTTATACGTTCAGTAGTTTGCCATTGCTTTCTGAACGGGTGGCGCCATCGTCCTTTTGTTAAAATCAACGGAAACAATTTGCAAGCAAACTGTCCGCAGCGTGATTCGAACTCAGAACGTCGGGGTTAATAGACCGAGTCACTAACCCCAGGCCTACAGACGCCACCATACATATACAGTATTTGTTTGTGTGTAGGCATTGATTTCGTATTGATTAATGTTATGTGAGGAAAGTCTCAATGATGTGTTTGCAGAAACAAGCAATCATGAAGAGAAACGAGGCCAAGCACATAATGGCAGAACGCAATGTCTTACTTCAGAATGTTAAACATCCATTCCTGGTTGGGTTACATTACAGTTTCCAGACTCCAGATAAATTATACTTTGTCCTTGATTACGTCAACGGTGGCGAGGTATGTGGTCCTCTTGTTTATCTTTGTTCAAATAATGTTGTACATCAGGGCTGTCCAATAACATCGACCACGCGCGCAATCAGTGGCTCTACAGTCAACATTCGATAGTAGAATTTTAAAACTAATTTTAAACATTATATATTAGGGTACTTACAGCTAATTTTAAACATTCTATATATGCCCGCCTGCCCAGCGTGTTTGTAGCGCGTTGGACTGCGGGTGACTAGCCCTCTGTGGGTGCGGGTTCAATTCCGCGGCTAGCAGAAAGCCACAGGTACCCCAGATTCACGGTGTTCGTAGCACCGAACCAAAGGGTTACGATGTCCATGGTACAGAGCCGAAGAGCTGAAAGCTCAAGTGCTTCTGGATCAGAGAAAATAAAAACCAATATATTAGAGTATTTACAGCAAATTTTAAACATTTTATATTAGGGTACTTACAATAATTTTAAACATTTTATATTAGGATACTTACAGCTAATTTTAAACATTTTATATTAGGGTACTTACAGCTAATTTTAAACATTTTATATTAGGTACTTACATAATTTTAAACATTTTATATTAGGTACTTACAATAATTTAAACATTTTATATTAGGTACTTACATAATTTTAAACATTTTATATTAGGTACTTACAATAATTTTAAACATTTTATATTAGGGTACTTACAGCTAATTTTAAACATTTTATATTAGGTACTTACATAATTTTAAACATTTATATTAGGTACTTACAATTTTAACATTTATATTAGGTACTTACAGCTAATTTTAAACATTTTATATTAGGGTACTTACAGCTAATTTTAAACATTTTATATTAGGGTACTTACAGCTAATTTTAAACATTTTATATTAGGGTACTTACAGCTAATTTTAAACATTTATATTAGGTCACTATTTACATTTATATATTTATAATTAAACATTTATATTAGGTACTTACAATAATTTTAAACATTTTATATTAGGGTACTTACAATAATTTTAAACATTTTATATTAGGGTACTTACAATAATTTTAAACATTTTATATTAGGGTACTTACAATAATTTTAAACATTTTATATTAGGGTACTTACAATAATTTTAAACATTTTATATTAGGGTACTTACAATAATTTTAAACATTTTATATTAGGGTACTTACAATAATTTTAAACATTTTATATTAGGGTACTTACAATAATTTTAAACATTTTATATTAGGGTACTTACAATAATTTTAAACATTTTATATTAGGATACTTACAGCTAATTTTAAACATTTTATATTAGGGTACTTACAGCTAATTTTAAACATTTTATATTAGGGTACTTACAGCTAATTTTAAACATTTTATATTAGGGTACTTACAATAATTTTAAACATTTTATATTAGGGTACTTACAATAATTTTAAACATTTTATATTAGGGTACTTACAATAATTTTAAACATTTTATATTAGGGTACTTACAATAATTTTAAACATTTTATATTAGGTACTTACATAATTTTAAACATTTTATATTAGGTACTTACATAATTTTAAACATTTTATATTAGGGTACTTACAGCTAATTTTAAACATTTTATATTAGGGTACTTACAGCTAATTTTAAACATTTTATATTAGGGTACTTACAATAATTTTAAACATTTTATATTAGGGTACTTACAGCTAATTTTAAACATTTTATATTAGGGTACTTACAATAATTTTAAACATTTTATATTAGGATACTTACAGCTAATTTTAAACTTATATTATTTATAATTACATTTATATTGGTACTTACAATAATTTTAAACATTTTATATTAGGTACTTACATAATTTTAAACATTTTATATTAGGTACTTACACTAATTTTAAACATTTTATATTAGGGTACTTACAATATTTAAACATTTTATATTGTATTTCATAGTCTAATTTTAAACATTTTATATTAGGTACTTACAGCTAATTTTAAACATTTTATATTAGATACTACAAATTTTAAACATTTTATATTAGAACTTACACCTCCACAGTCTCAGAACTTTTCTCATAGGCCAGATGCCCTGCCTCTGCAGCTATCATTTCAAACATCGTTAATCCTGAATCCATCTTCTACGTTGTCTTCCTCTTCTTTCTTTGCTGGTATGCCTCCTTCCATTATATATTAGGGTATAATTGTAAATAAAATTTCCGGAAGCATTTTTAGAACTTAGGTTATGAAGTCACTTCACATTTGTAGACCCTAGTATGTAGGAAGTAGGAGGACCAATTCCTTTCCTCACGTGTGGAGCTTCGGGTGTTGGATTGAACCCACAACCCTCTTGTATCCGAATGGATAGTCAAAAGCTTATGTATTACGCTGTATAGTTGTGTTGTTGGTGCTGTTGTGGTAGCATACTTGTGATGAAGGTGCTGATAGTGGTTGTAATATTGATATTCTCATGACCTTGACACTCCTACCTATTCCACAGCTCTTCTTTCACCTGCAACGGGAACGTTACTTTCCTGAGCATCGCGCTAAATTCTATGCATCAGAGATGGCCAGTGCAATTGGCTATCTACATTCTCTGAACATAATATACAGGTGAGAACATAATATACAGGTGAGAATATAATATACAGGTGAGAATATAATATACAGGTAATAACATAATATACAGGTAATAACATAATATACAGGTGAGAATATAATATACAGGTGAGAACATAATATACAGGTGAGAACATAATATACAAGTGGGAACATAATATACAGGTGAGAACATAATATACAGGTGAGAACATAATATACAAGTGGGAACATAATATACAGGTGAGAACATAATATACAGGTGAGAACATAATATACAAGTGGGAACATAATATACAGGTGAGAGCATAATTATACAGGTAAAAACATAATATACATGTAAGAATATAAAATACATGTGAGAACATAATATACAGGTGAGAACACAATTATACAGGTAAAAACATAATGTACAGGTGAGATCATAATATACAGGTAAGAACATAATATACAGGTAAGAACATAATCAAATGCTCGTTCTAGATTACCTTGGTGACGTGACTTTGCCGTGAAAATTTTATTTTAATTTACTTGCCGAACTAGTGTCTCGCACACTTTCGCTCAGCACCTTTGCCAACTATCAGTCAGGGAACTATGAAAGCGCTGTCACTATGAGATATGACCCGCCTGGTGTGCTATCCAGTCACATAAAATACACAGTTGCGTTTATCCTACTACATAGCTTCATCTTCTATCCCTATCCGCTTTGCCAGATTACAGCGCTGCAATCGGTTTCCATTGCCACAACGGGGAGGTGCAGTAAGGTCTTGGGTCAATGTCAGCTCACTGACCCTGGTACTGCCATGCCACCTTATTTCGTTGTTTCTGTGCCCCCTAATATATATATATCACATACATATATACGCACGTACACACATGCATTCATATTTACTATGTGCCTTCTCAGAAACAGGTTTGTCTCTTGCCCTGATGGTACATACACTCTGCCAAACTTTTGCTCCTGATGTTTCCCTCCCAATTGTATCTCTGTTTTTTCCTTGCCCTCTTGCCTCCTACCATCCCTTTCAAGATGGTTTTAAACAACATGGTTTTCACCAGAATGTCATTTCTCTTAAAGTAACCAACATATCACATTTCTCTAATTTCTTTCTCCTATTGCAGTTCACTTTTCACTCCTTGTTGTTTGAGTTCTTGTTTATTAGTTCTCTTTCTATGCATACGCTCGTCTGATTCTTCTGTATATCCACACTTCACATGCTCCACCTGTTTGTTCATTGTCCACATTGTCTGCTCCATACAACAATGATGAATATATGTAGTACTTGACAAGTCTTATCTTTTATTATGTTGGTTATTTGTTTAGATTTGTTAATACATTTTCATTATGTTAAATATCTCCTTAACCTACTCATCCTATTTCCCTTGCCGTCTTCTGTTATTTGATGTCCAAGATAATACAGTACATAAGTTGACACTTGTTCCAGTCTGTCTCCTTCTACCATTATGTTCAGAGCTGCTGTCTCTTGTTTTGCTTATTACCATTGTTGTTATTATCTCAATATTGATATCCAAGTGATAAATTTGACTTCTGTTGCTTACTTGTTCTATTAGTTTTTGTATGTGGGCTGGCTAATTCGTTCTAGAATCATAAGTAGGCGACAAACAGGAAGTATATGAAACACGTGACCCTCCCAGCACGTGACCCACCCAACACGTGACCCACCCAACACGTGACTGTATGATTGAATAACTGATATGATATTGTTTCGTTCATTCACAAATAGTCTGTTCTCATCTTCTCTAGTAATAAGACAATGTGGGGGTGTTGTAAAATAATAATTATTTTCTTGTTCCGCATTCAGTGAATGCTTGTTTTGTATCAAAATTAATGTTGAATTTGAAAATAGATTATTTATTTATTCAACATTGTGGGGGCCATGCCATGATAAATTTGACAAGTCATGATACAGATATTTCTACCGAATAAATAGTGGATCAGAAATGGGTTTACAATGTGCAAATGAATAAAGTGGTTGAATATATCATCCTTGAGTGCGTGTTGTTGACAGGTGTGTGTGTGTGAATATTTATTGTTTTTGTTACTGCTAGACTTGATAAGAGCAGCAGACCCGCATTAAATAATGTATAATAGTACTGTACCAATCATCATGTGCTGCAGCAGTCCTAAATTATGTAAGAGACACAAAGATAGCCAAACCAGGCATGTTATATTTGGCGCTGTACACATTTTAAGATAATGGCGTTTTTTTTTAATGAGAGACTATCAGTGCCGGATTAGGCTAGCGCGGGGCCCGTAGCAAATTTTAGCGCGGGCCCTAGGTTTTGTATGAGAATAAAATAAAACACAACTTTTACAAACAAACTTGTCTCGATTTAATGTGAGCAAATTTAGAGATAATACTAGACAAATCAATTTCTCTAAGTAAATTACATTCAATGTTCATTAAGGTGAGGTTATTTAGATGATCTTGTCCCATCATGTTCCTGAACTCACTTTTTATACGCTTTAATGTTGAAAAAGAACGTTCTCCGCTGCAGTTAGTAATCATTAAAAACAAGTAAATTCGTAAGACTATTTCTACATTTGGAAAACACGACTCTAATGAATTTTCCATTATAAGTTTATAAAATTGCAGTTCAAGAGCCTCATGCTTTTCGTTGCTAAGCAGCAGCTACATTAGTTTTAGAGTTCAGTGAACTGCATAAGTTCGTCGCCTAGGCTTTCTTCCAAATCCTCTTGGTAAGAGTTGACAATATTTGGAGTTCTTTTCAAGATCTCTTCTGCTGTAATAGATTTTAACTGCCGGAGTATTCCAAATACACCAGTCACTCTATGGTACAGCCTAAATCAATAACTTTGCAAACAAAACAGAACAGTTGTCCTTTAGTTTATGTATAACACAACCAATCTCTCACGTGAGTTTTGTTTGTGTGTATGTGTGTATGTGAAAAAAGACTTTCGACAAAATCGTGGATTGTTTTCTTTATCGTATGTTGTTTTTTTTTTAAGACATGAAATCACTGTTCATATGTTGCACTTCGCTACTTCATTTCGCAATCAAATAATCTCGATTGAAGTTGTTTGGCCATTCACCAATATCGTTGGAGTACATTTTACTTTCGTTGTGTTTTTGGCTTGTAGAAGATGTTGCTTCATTAGAAGCATGTGCTGTGCTTTCTGCCTCTCTTTGGCTTGAAGATGATATGGCTAAATTGGGAAGACTTTCTGTACATTCGATTTCAGTTTGTCTTGTGGAAAGTATGGCTAAATCGTGAAGAGTTGCTGATCTTAATGGTAATATTGGTAATGATGATTCTTCTATAGCACTGCCTTCATCTACTACTACACAGTGAGACGCGACTTCTGTATTTTCTGCTTCGATTTCTTTGGATTCAGTACCATCACACACAACATTAAAAAATTCAGACAGCTTGCGTGTTTTTTATATAACATCTGGTTATTTTTGCCTCTGTCACATAGGCGCAGGGCCCCTAGAAGCGCGGGCCTCCTAGAAGTGCGGGCCCGTAGCATTTGCTACTTCTGCTACTAGGCTAATCCGGCGCTGGACTCTACTAGACAGCTTAGTCTATGACGGCCGGACTCTTCTACGCAACTTAGCCTATGAGGGCCGGACTCTACTAGACAGCTTAGCCTATGAGGGCCGGTCTCTACTAGGCAACTTAGCCTTTGACGGCTGGACTTTACTACGCAACTTAGCCTATGACAGCCGGACTCTACTACGCAACTTAGTCTATGAACCGGTATGACCGAGTATAATAAGATAGGTATTAATGCATAAAATGAGAGACAAATGAAATATTTGAGAGAGAGAGAGAGATGAAGGGATATGACAAGCTGCTCAAAGCCAAACTAGAGAGGTGATGAATGTAAGCGGGAAAGAGGTAGATCAACTTTATAGATGGGAGGAAAATATTTTGACAATGCAATACCATGACAAGAAACTGGATACTAGAAAGTTGAATATTAGTAGGTCAGTGGGTTACTTGTTCAGTCCATGAACTCTTCATAAGTCAGTCAGACATTGGTGGATTTCAATCGATTGGAACGTGTCTTGAAACGCTCTGTGAACCCGCTCTGTGAACCCGCTCTGTGAACCCGCTCTGTGAACCCGCTCTGTGAAACGCTCTGTGAACCCGCTCTGTGAAACGCTCTGTGAACCCGCTCTGTCAATCTTTAGAATTATGAAGTCAGCGCACTAACTACTTCAGACATTGACGAAATATCTACATTTAGATATAGACATACAGATTGTCAGCAAACAATAGTCATATAAAGATACAACCCTGTCTGTACAACCCGTACAGACAGGGATCAAAGAAATCACTTTAATTTTGTACCTAGGCACGCAGGAGTCAGGGGTAATGAACAAGCTGACAGATTGGCTGGCATGGTCACGCTATCAGAGGAAGCTTTAATGAACCGAAATGACATTCTTAACGCACTGAAAGAGTCTTTTCGAACAGAGGAGTTTCAGGGTTGCGAGTCCCACTCGCTGACCAGATTGAGAGAGATGGGTGTCAATATTGGTGCAGCCTGTAAAGAACGACATACCAAATATGCAAAGAGACTGATTAATCAACATCGAATTGGCTTGTTAGGCCGCTGGACGTCGCTGGACTTGTTGATGCGGGGATCGTAGTAACCTATGGACACGTCCGGAGTGCTATGATGATCGTCCTCTGATAACTGATAGATACAACAACGCTGACAACAGAATACAAATAAAGAGAATGTTATTGTTTCGTTTCAGTGCTGCATAGTTTTAATTCCATTTCTTTTATTGCTTGATTTGTTTCGACAACTTTATGATAATTTATTTGTTAATAATACTTTTGACAGAGATCTGAAACCAGAGAATATTCTACTGGATTCTACGGTCAGTGTTTATGTTGTTGTGTGAACGTGTTTGTTTCTCTGTGTGTGTGTATTTTTGAATGGAATAACAACATGGAATAGCAATGTGCTCGTTATTGTTATTGTAGAAATTGAAAAATATGCACATAGAGTGGACAGAACATATTATGTACCAATCACAGGAAATTCTGGCAAGAATGCACACATTTTCTGTCAACCGAGTAGACTACTTGATCGTTGTGATATCTGACATATATTGTAAATATATTTACCCAGTAGACTACTTGATCGTTGTGATATCTGCTATATCGTATAATATATATTTCTAAATAATAACCGGCTGCATGAGCTTGATCTGTAAAATTAAAAATATTCCGTCTTTTGATCAATTTGTTGTGCTGTAACGAAATAATCAGACTTCTAAACATGTTTTTCTGAATGAAATAACCAGGCTGCTAAACATGTTTTGATGAATTAAATAACCAGGCTTCTAAAACATGTTTTGTTGAACGAAATAACCAGGTTACTAAATATGTTTTACTGAACGAAATAACCAGGTTACTAAATATGTTTTACTGAACGAAATAACCAGGCTTCTAACCATGTTGTGCTGTAACGAAATAACCAGGCTTCTAAAACATGTTTTGCTGTAACGAAATAACCAGGCTTCTAACCATGTTGTGCTGAACGAAATAACCAGGCTTCTAACCATGTTGTGCTGAACGAAATAACCTGGCTTCTAAAACATGTTTTGCTGTAACGAAATAACCAGGCTTCTAACCATGTTGTGCTGAACGAAATAACCAGGCTTCTAACCATGTTTAGCTGAACGAAATAACCAGGCTTCTAACCATGTTTTGCTGTAACGAAATAACCAGGTTTCTAACCATGTTTTGCTGAACGAAATAACCAGGCTTCTAACCATGTTGTGCTGAACGAAATAACCAGGCTTCTAACCATGTTGTGCTTAACGAAATAACCAGGCTTTTAACCATGTTTTGCTGAACGAAATAACCAGGCTTCTAACCATGTTTTGCTGAACGAAATAACCAGGCTTCTAACCATGTTTTGCTGAACGAAATAACCAGGCTTCTAACCATGTTTTGCTGAACGAAATAACCAGGCTTCTAACCATGTTGTGCTGAACGAAATAACCAGGCTTCTAACCATGTTGTGCTTAACGAAATAACCAGGCTTCTAACCATGTTTTGCTGAACGAAATAACCAGGCTTCTAACCATGTTTTGCTGAACGAAATAACCAGGCTTCTAACCATGTTTTGCTGAACGAAATAACCAGGCTTCTAACCATGTTTTGCTGAACGAAATAACCAGGCTTCTAACCATGTTGTGCTGAACGAAATAACCAGGCTTCTAACCATGTTTTGCTGAACGAAATAACCAGGCTTCTAACCATGTTTTGCTGAACGAAATAACCAGGCTTCTAACCATGTTGTGCTGAACGAAATAACCAGGCTTCTAAACATGTTGTGCTGAACGAAATAACCAGGCTTCTAACCATGTTTTGCTGAACGAAATAACCAGGCTTCTAACCATGTTGTGCTGAACGAAATAACCAGGCTTCTAACCATGTTTTGCTGAACGAAATAACCAGGCTTCTAACCATGTTTTGCTGAACGAAATAACCAGGCTTCTAACCATGTTTTGCTGAACGAAATAACCAGGCTTCTAACCATGTTTTGCTGAACGAAATAATAAGTTATTAATAACCATTTCCCTGAGTATGTGCTAAACTTTAGAATATCTTGTGAAGCACACTACTTAACCCTCTTTCCCCTACCACATAGAGGAAGAACATTTGCCTAGATGTGTATAGTGTGTGTATAGTGTGTGTATAGTGTGTGTATAGTGTGTGTATAGTGTGTGTATAGTGTGTGTATAGTGTGTGTATAGTGATGAAATGTTTCCCAAAAGTACTTCGTCGTGGCTGGAATATGCCAATATTAATGTCTGTTGACATGGCAACTAGACTATGCATACAAATATTGTGTACACAAATGGTTGCCCATAGTCACAGATTTGTCTCAATAATAATGTGACCACATACTTATACTGTGTGTGTGTGTGTGTGCGCGCGCGTGTGTAAATGAGATTATCATCATTGTTTACCTGAACGAGAATTTGGTCTGTGCATTATAATAAAACAAACATACCAATCTCAGTAATATGTCACTGTATGAAGAAACCTTCTCATGAAGATATATGAAAGAAAAAGCAATCATCATTTTTTCAACATGTAATATCAAGATATAAAGATATAGAAAACAAGTTGAATGCATTTGAAAATAGATGTCTGCGAAAAATAATGAATATAAAATGGAACAAATTCAGGAGAAGTGATGAAATCAGAGACATGTCTAGTCAACCACTAGTGACAACTGTTATAAGAAAGAGAAGATGGAGATATGTTGGGCACACCTTGAGGAGAAATGATCAACGAACATCAAAGCAGGCACTGAAGTGGGATGCAAAGGGTTCAAGAAGAGAGGTCGACCTAAGGAGACCCTGAAACGAACTTTGCTGAGAGAGGCAGGAAATATCGGTCTCAGTTCCATGGAGGAGATTGAGCGAGTTGCTCAGGATAGAGCGGTATGGAGAAATTACTTGCAGGCCCTATGTAACGTATAACGGTACGAGAGGAATTATTATTATTATTAATATCAAGACAGTGGCTACAACACATTGTGACAACACATTGTGGACAACACATTGTGACAACACATTGTGACAACAGGAAAATATTGTTGGGAAGTGAGCTAGAGGACAACATAGAGAGAAGATATTCAACCTTTTAACATGATATGGCATGGAAGAGTATCAACAACGGAATTACTCACCGCCGTCGTCGTTGAAAGCAGAGAGTTCAGAATACATGACATGTGTAAAACAGCATACCTACCAAGGTCATGTGTAAAACAGCATACCTACCAAGGTCATGTGTAAAACAGCATACCTACCAAGGTTATGTGTAAAACAGCATACCTACCAAGGTCATGTGTAAAACAGCATACCTACCAAGGTCATGTGTAAAACAGCATACCTACCAAGGTCATGTGTAAAACAGCATACCTACCAAGGTTATGTGTAAAACAGCATACCTACCAAGGTCGTGTGTAAAACAGCATACCTACCAAGGTCATGTGTAAAACAGCATACCTACCAAGGTCATGTGTAAAACAGCATACCTACCAAGGTCATGTGTAAAACAGCATACCTACCAAGGTCATGTGTAAAACAGCATACCTACCAAGGTCATGTGTAAGAGCATACCTACCAAGGTCATGTGTAAAACAGCATACCTACCAAGGTCATGTGTAAGAGCATACCTACCAAGGTCATGTGTAAGAGCATACCTACCAAGGTCATGTGTAAAACAGCATACCTACCAAGGACATGTGTAAAACAGCATACCTACCAAGGTCATGTGTAAAACAGCATACCTACCAAGGTCATGTGTAAAACAGCATACCTACCAAGGTCATGTGTAAGAGCATACCTACCAAGGTCATGTGTAAAACAGCATACCTACCAAGGTCATGTGTAAGAGCATACCTACCAAGGTCATGTGTAAAACAGCATACCTACCAAGGTCATGTGTAAGAGCATACCTACCAAGGTTATGTGTAAAACAGCATACCTACCAAGGTCATGTGTAAGAGCATACCTACCAAGGTCATGTGTAAGAGCATACCTACCAAGGTCATGTGTAAGAGCATACCTACCAAGGTCATGTGTAAGAGCATACCTACCAAGGTCATGTGTAAAACAGCATACCTACCAAGGTCATGTGTAAGAGCATACCTACCAAGGTCATGTGTAAGAGCATACCTAACAAGCTGATATATCACATTTGGGGGTTGGTTATTTTATCTTCTTATCTTAACCACATTTGCCATGAAGCGACGTGGGGAGAGTTAGTTTTCTATCGTATGCCAGGTGTGTTGCGCTTGACGTTGTCAGTCCATGCTTTCGCAGGGACTGAGATGTTATCTATCCATCGTGTTCTTGGCTTGCCTTGTGCTCTGCGCCCTGAGAGTCGATTATTGTAGGCACGTGATGGTAGTAAATGTGGTTCCATTCTCATTAGATGGCCGAACCACTTGATTCTTTGCTTCTCGATATACTGTATGCATGGTATAGTACCAACAATGCTTCTGATATTCTCGTTTCTCACTCTATCTCTCCTTGTAACGTTGACAGCTTTACTAACATTTAATATTGCTATCCTTGATTCGTTCCTGTACCGCGGTCTTACTGCGGTTAATAGCGGGCTAGTTCTTGTCCCAGGTGAGTTGTTGTTCTGAACTTTGATGACTTTTTGTAATCTCCGTAGTTCTTGTGCAATATCTATAGCAGAAATTTGTGCACATGTAAATCCCCTACCGTTCTGCAAGTTCTGTCGTATGCTCATCTTTAAATGTCACTAATTATCACATAAAAATCATTGTAAACGCATCCTTCGAATCTAACACAACTTGTTTACGTCGCCATCTTGTTCACCCTCGATGAGCCGTAGTGAAGAGTAAGATAGGACATGAGACGTAGTGAAGAGTAAGATAGGACATGAGACGTAATGAAGAGTAAGATAAGACATGAACTGTAGTGAAGAGTAAGATAGGACATGAGACATAGTGAAGAGTAAGATAGGACATGAGACATAGTGAAGAGTAAGATAGGACATGAGACATAGTGAAGAGTAAGATAGGACATGAGATGTAATGAAGAGTAAGATAGGACATGAGACATAGTGAAGAGTAAGATAGGACATGAGACATAGTGAAGAGTAAGATAGGACATGAGACATAGTGAAGAGTAAGATAGGACATGAACTGTAGTGAAGAGTAAGATAGGACATGAGACATAGTGAAGAGTAAGATAGGACATAAGACATAGTGAAGAGTAAGATAGGACATGAGATGTAGTGAAGAGTAAGATAGGACATGAGATGTAGTGAAGAGAAAGATAGGACATGAGATGTAGTGAAGAGTAAGATAGGACATGAGATGTAGTGAAGAGTAAGATAGGACATAAGACATAGTGAAGAGTAAGATAGGACATGAGATGTAGTGAAGAGTAAGATAGGACATGAGATGTAGTGAAGAGTAAGATAGGACATGAGATGTAGTGAAGAGTAAGATAGGACATGAGATGTAGTGAAGAGAAAGATAGGACATGAGACGTAGTGAAGATAGGACATGAGACGTAGTGAAGAGTAAGATAGGACATGAGATGTAGTGAAGAGTAAGATAGGACATGAGATGTAGTGAAGAGTAAGATAGGACATGAGATGTAGTGAAGAGTAAGATAGGACATGAACTGTAGTGAAGATAGGACATGAGATGTAGTGAAGAGTAAGATAGGACATGAGACATAATGAAGAGTAAGATAGGACATGAACTGTAGTGAAGAGTAAGATAGGACATGAGACATAATGAAGAGTAAGATAGGACATGAGACATAATGAAGAGTAAGATAGGACATGAACTGTAGTGAAGAGTAAGATAGGACATGAGACGTAGTGAAGAGTAAGATAGGACATGAACTGTAGTGAAGAGTAAGATAGGACATGAGACGTAGTGAAGAGTAAGATAGGACATGAACTGTAGTGAAGAGTAAGATAGGACATGAGATGTAGTGAAGAGTAAGATAGGACATGAGACATAGTGAAGAGTAAGATAGGACATGAGATGTAGTGAAGAGTAAGATAGGACATGAGATGTAGTGAAGAGTAAGATAGGACATGAGATGTAGTGAAGAGAAAGATAGGACATGAGATGTAGTGAAGAGTAAGATAGGACATGAGATGTAGTGAAGAGTAAGATAGGACATGAGATGTAGTGAAGAGTAAGATAGGACATGAGATGTAGTGAAGAGTAAGATAGGACATGAGATGTAGTGAAGAGAAAGATAGGACATGAGACGTAGTGAAGATAGGACATGAGACGTAGTGAAGAGTAAGATAGGACATGAGATGTAGTGAAGAGTAAGATAGGACATGAGACATAATGAAGAGTAAGATAGGACATGAGACATAATGAAGAGAAAGATAGGACATGAGATGTAGTGAAGAGTAAGATAGGACATGAGATGTAGTGAAGAGTAAGATAGGACATGAGACATAGTGAAGAGAAAGATAGGACATGAGATGTAGTGAAGAGTAAGATAGGACATGAGATGTAGTGAAGAGTAAGATAGGACATGAGATGTAGTGAAGAGTAAGATAGGACATGAGATGTAGTGAAGAGTAAGATAGGACATGAGATGTAGTGAAGAGAAAGATAGGACATGAGACGTAGTGAAGATAGGACATGAGACGTAGTGAAGAGTAAGATAGGACATGAGATGTAGTGAAGAGTAAGATAGGACATGAGACATAATGAAGAGTAAGATAGGACATGAGACATAATGAAGAGAAAGATAGGACATGAGATGTAGTGAAGAGTAAGATAGGACATGAGATGTAGTGAAGAGTAAGATAGGACATGAGATGTAGTGAAGAGTAAGATAGGACATGAGATGTAGTGAAGAGTAAGATAGGACATGAGATGTAGTGAAGAGTAAGATAGGACATGAGATGTAGTGAAGAGTAAGATAGGACATGAGATGTAGTGAAGAGTAAGGTAGGACATGAGATGTAGTGAAGAGTAAGATAGGACATGAGATGTAGTGAAGAGTAAGATAGGACATGAACTGTAGTGAAGATAGGACATGAGCTGTAGTGAAGAGTAAGATAGGACATGAGACATAGTGAAGAGTAAGATAGGACATGAGATGTAGTGAAGAGAAAGATAGGACATGAGACGTAGTGAAGAGTAAGATAGGACATGAGATGTAGTGAAGATTAAGATAGGACATGAGATGTAGTGAAGAGAAAGATAGGACATGAGACATAGTGAAGAGTAAGATAGGACATGAGATGTAGTGAAGAGAAAGATAGGACATGAGATGTAGTGAAGAGAAAGATAGGACATGAGACGTAGTGAAGAGTAAGATAGGACATGAGATGTAGTGAAGAGAAAGATAGGACATGAGATGTAGTGAAGAGAAAGATAGGACATGAGACGTAGTGAAGAGTAAGATAGGACATGAGATGTAGTGAAGAGAAAGATAGGACATGAGATGTAGTGAAGAGAAAGATAGGACATGAGATGTAGTGAAGAGAAAGATAGGACATGAGATGTAGTGAAGAGTAAGATAGGACATGAGATGTAGTGAAGAGTAAGATAGGACATGAGATGTAGTGAAGAGTAAGATAGGACATGAGATGTAGTGAAGAGTAAGATAGGACATGAGATGTAGTGAAGAGTAAGATAGGACATGAGATGTAGTGAAGAGTAAGATAGGACATGAACTGTAGTGAAGAGTAAGATAGGACATGAGATGTAGTGAAGAGAAAGATAGGACATGAGACGTAGTGAAGATAGGACATGAGACGTAGTGAAGATAGGACATGAGACGTAGTGAAGAGAAAGATAGGACATGAGACGTAGTGAAGATAGGACATGAACTGTAGTGAAGAGTAAGATAGGACATGAGATGTAGTGAAGAGTAAGATAGGACATGAGATGTAGTGAAGAGAAAGATAGGACATGAGACGTAGTGAAGATAGGACATGAGACGTAGTGAAGAGTAAGATAGGACATGAGATGTAGTGAAGAGAAAGATAGGACATGAGCTGTAGTGAAGAGTAAGATAGGACATGAGATGTAGTGAAGAGTAAGATAGGACATGAGATGTAGTGAAGAGTAAGATAGGACATGAGATGTAGTGAAGAGTAAGATAGGACATGAGATGTAGTGAAGAGAAAGATAGGACATGAGACGTAGTGAAGAGTAAGATAGGACATGAACTGTAGTGAAGAGTAAGATAGGACATGAGATGTAATGAAGATAGGACATGAGACGTAGTGAAGAGTAAGATAGGACATGAGATGTAATGAAGAGTAAGATAGGACATGAGCTGTAGTGAAGAGTAAGATAGGACATGAGACGTAATGAAGAGTAAGATAGGACATGAGATGTAATGAAGATAGGACATGAGACGTAGTGAAGAGTAAGATAGGACATGAGATGTAATGAAGAGTAAGATAGGACATGAGACGTAGTGAAGAGTAAGATAGGACATGAGACGTAGTGAAGAGTAAGATAGGACATGAGATGTAATGAAGAGTAAGATAGGACATGAGACGTAGTGAAGAGTAAGATAGGACATGAACTGTAGTGAAGAGTAAGATAGGACATGAGCTGTAGTGAAAAGTAAGATAGGACATGAGACGTAATGAAGAGTAAGATAGGACATGAGACATAATGAAGAGTAAGATCAAATATGAAGATTGCTACAAAGATGTGATAAATGGATGGAACATGACAGTAACGAGGGATCAGGACATATACAATAGAGCTTGAAACCTTAGAGAAACAAAGTTAGTAATGTCTACGCTGCTGTGATCATCATTAACTTAATGAATGTACATTTGTGTAGGGTCACATTGTCCTCACAGACTTTGGATTGTGCAAGGAAGGAATTGTAGGTCAAGGTACAACATCTACTTTCTGTGGAACTCCTGAGGTAAGTCAGAGACTCATCTTAACAAAGGGGAAGTAATTAGTCTGATATTATCAAAAGGAAAATAATAAAACAGATATATTAACAAAGGGGAAGTAATAAGACTGATTATCAAAGGGGAAGTAATAAAACTTATATTAGCAAAGGGGAAATATTGTGTATGTATGGAGTTTGCATTTGTTTTTTTTAAACTGACTTTGTTTTATTTCGAAAAATGTATATATATATATAATATATATGATATCCACTTTCTGCATATACTATCAACTTGAGTAGCTGCTATATGTTCCGTTCGGTTTCAAATACATCTTTATATATGATAGAGAGAGATTATTCTAAAATATGATATCCACTTTCTGCATATACTATCAACTTGAGTAGCTGCTATATGTTCCGTTCGGTTTCAAATACATCTTTATATATGATAGAGAGAGATTATTCTAAAATATGATATCCACTTTCTGCATATACTATCAACTTGAGTAGCTGCTATATGTTCCGTTCGGTTTCAAATACATATTTATATATGATAGAGAGAGATTATTCTAAAATATGATGGGGGAATAAATGTCAGAAGTTTACCTTTTATTTTAACATGAGAATTTTTTTTATTGACAAATGTAAGTTGATAATTTCAGATTGTGTGCTTCAGCCACATAAAATATTGTGTGAAGCAGTGGTTCCCAAACTTTGTTTGTTTGAGCTCTATTACTGAATCTAGATGGTTCTCAATACAACCTATGTCAAATTCTAACAAGTACACTTTGCAAAATAGCCAATATTTTTGCACGGTTTTCGTAAAAATAAATCAAACACATTTAGATCCCCAAAACTGTCAAATTCGTCTAATTATAATAATTAATAATGGCTTGTATGAGCCTGTTGATCTTCGCACATTTTCACAAATCGAAGAATTAAATCCAAATAGATGTCATTATATTTTCAAATGTTGCTCTTCTTCATACTTTTGCCACACCCGAGTGGTTACTGGGGCCCAAGGTTGGGGTGTAAAGAATAGAACCACTGATAACTGCCACGTATGTCGTAAGAGGCGACCAAAGAGGTTTGGCTGAATCCTATGCATGTGTCCTAAGCGTGTAGAAGTCTATGCGTTTAGGGGCCTACCAAACCAATGTGCAACGTATACACGTTCTTGGCAAAGATCAAACATATCACAAAGAGTGATTAAAATTGGTCGTAAAGAAAACGCAAAGAAGAAGAAGATACTTTTGCCACTCTTAGACAATGTGCCATCTTTATTTTCACTCTCACACAACACTTTTTGTTATTGAGTTTTCACTCTCACACAACACTTTTTGTTATTGTATTTTCACTCTCACACAACACTTTTTGTTATTGTATTTTCACTCTCACACAACACTTTTTGTTATTGTATTTTCACTCTCACACAACACTTTTTGTTATTGTATTTTCACTCTCAACAACACTTTTGTTATTGTGTTTTCACTCTACACAACACTTTTGTTATTGAGTTTTCACTCTCACACAACACTTTTGTTATTGTATTTTCACTCTCACACAACACTTTTGTTATTGTATTTTCACTCTCACACAACACTTTTGTTATTGTATTTTCACTCTCACACAACACTTTTGTTATTGTGTTTTCACTCTCACACAACACTTTTGTTATTGAGTTTTCACTCTCACAACACTTTTGTTATTGTATTTTCCTCTCACACAACACTTTTTGTTATTGAGTTTTCACTCTCACACAACACTTTTTGTTATTGTGTTTTCACTCTCACACAACACTTTTTGTTATTGTGTAAAAACCGATCCATTTTAAAAGATACATATGAGAAAAATACTTTACAAAACTTGATTTGATTTGATCACAACAATATTTACTTGATCTTTGAAAACTAATTCAATACTAATAGCACTTGAAACTGCCATTTATTTAAATGCGAACACAAAGTAGCTGACAATTTGAGAAACTACCAAAACATACGGTAGACCACTATCATGTCATGTAGGTCACCGAGGCTTCTGTAAACATTAACTAATTGGTATGCACCAGCTTCGCTATATGATAGGTCCTGTGACAATGAACTGAAAAAACAAATAAATTAAATTAAAAACTTTTAATATATGAAAATTGTGTAATTGTGGCACCCATATGAGGAATTTGCAGCTCCCGAGAGCGCAGAGTCTCACACTTTAGGAACCACTGGTGTAAGGTCATTCAGATACAAATATATTGTAATTTGATCAATCATGTCTGTAAGGGTGCATGCCCACTGCACACTTCATGTGTCACTAATTTACAACCTCATATTGTTGTTTGGCTCAAGGGAGGTAATTTGTATCCAGACACCAGGTCTGTCTATTCAACTGTCTAACCTTTCTTAACATTACACCAACCATTTTTTGGTTTACTTTATTTTACATGATTCTAGAGGCTCTTGCAGTTAAGTGGGTCAGGACTTGTCCTTATTTCAACAACTCTTTTGGATACTCTAATGCAGTGGCTCTCAACCTGTGGGTCGCGACCCTTTCAGGGTCGAATGATCATTTCACAGGGATCGCCTAAGACTATCGGAAAACACATATTTATCATAATTAGAAATAAATATTTCACAATATATAATTACATACTGTTTTTGTGATTAATCATTATGCTTTAATTATGTTCAATTTGTAACAATGAAAATACATCCTGCATATCAGATATTTATATTACGACTCATAACAGTAGCAACATTACAGTTATGAAGTAGCAACGAAAATAATTTTATGGTTGGGGTGTATTAAAGAATCCTGGCATTAGAAAGGTTGAGAACCACTACTCTAGATGGATGATATTTTTAGCAAATGCTGATAAGATACACTTCACTTATCGTATATTGATATTTAGTTTACCCACATGTAGACTGTTTGGTTGTGTTCACATATGTGGTGTGTGGGTGGTGGGGGACATGTGTGATATATGGTTTACCCACATGTGGACTGTTTGTGTTTACATATGTGGTGTGTGGGTGGTGGGGGACATGTGTGATACATGGTTTACCCACATGTGGACTGTTTGTGTTTACATATGTGGTGTGTGGGTGGTGGGGACATGTGTGAACATGGTTTACCACATGTGGACTGTTTGTGTTTACATATGTGGTGTGTGGGTGGTGGGGACATGTGATACATGGTTTCCCCATGTGGACTGTTGTGTTTACATATGTGGTGTGTGGGTGGGGACATGTGTGATACATGGTTTACCCACATGTGGACTGTTTGTGTTTACATATGTGGTGTGTGGGTGGTGGGGGACATGTGTGATACATGGTTTACCCACATGTGGACTGTTTGTGTTTACATATGTGGTGTGGGTGGTGGGACATGTGATACATGGTTTACCACATTGGACTGTTTGTGTTTACATATGTGGTGTGTGGGTGTAATCATGTATAACCAGTATAAACCACACACGTAAGATCGGATATTGATATAACCACCACAGTAAGATCAGATATTGATATAACCACCACATGTAAGATCAGATATTGATATAACCACCACATGTAAGATCGAATATTGATGTAACCACCACATGTAAGTCAGATATTGATATAACCAGCACATGTAAGATCAGATATTGATATAACCAGCCACATGTAAGATCAGATATTGATATAACCAGCCACACGTAAGATCAGATATTGATATAACCAGCCACATGTAAGATCAGATATTGATATAACCACCACATGTAAGATCAGATATTGATATAACCACCACATGTAAGATCAGATATTGATATAACCACCACACGTAAGATCAGATATTGATATAACCAGCACACGTAAGATCAGATATTGATATAACCAGCCACACGTAAGATCAGATATTGATATAACCAGCACAAGTAAGATCAGATATTGATATAACCAGCACAGTAAGATCAGATATTGATATAACCAGCCACATCGTAAGATCAGATATTGATATAACCAGCCACACGTAAGATCAGATATTGATATAACCAGCCACATGTAAGATCAGATATTGATGTAACCACCACATGTAAGATCAGATATTGATATAACCAGCCACACGTAAGATCAGATATTGATATAACCACCACATGTAAGATCAGATATTGATATAACCAGCCACACGTAAGATCAGATATTGATATAACCACCACATGTAAGATCAGATATTGATATAACCAGCCACAAGTAAGATCAGATATTGATATAACCAGCCACACGTAAGATCAGATATTGATATAACCAGCCACACATAAGATCAGATATTGATATAACCACCACATGTAAGATCAGATATTGATATAACCAGCCACACGTAAGATCAGATATTGATATAACCACCACACGTAAGATCAGATATTGATATAACCACCACAAGTAAGATCAGATATTGATATAACCACCACACGTAAGATCAGATATTGATATAACCACCACATGTAAGATCAGATATTGATATAACCACCACATGTAAGATCAGATATTGATATAACCACCACATGTAAGATCAGATATTGATATAACCACCACAAGTAAGATCAGATATTGATATAACCACCACATGTAAGATCAGATATTGATATAACCACCACAATAAGATCAGATATTGATATAACCACCACATGTAAGATCAGATATTGATATAACCAGCCACACGTAAGATCAGATATTGATATAACCACCACATGTAAGATCAGATATTGATATAACCAGCCACAAGTAAGATCAGATATTGATATAACCACCACATGTAAGATCAGATATTGATATAACCACCACATGTAAGATCAGATATTGATATAACCAGCCACACGTAAGATCAGATATATATAACATAATCAAATGATTACCACAGTAAGATCAGATATTGATATAACCAGCCACGAAGATCAGATATTGATATAACCAGCATGATAGAAGATCAGATATTGATATAACCAGCCACACGTAAGATCAGATATTGATATAACCAGCCACACGTAAGATCAGATATTGATATAACCAGCACATGTAAGATCAGATATTGATATAACCAGCCACACTGTAAGATCAGATATTGATATAACCACCACATGAAGATCAGATATTGATATAACCAGCCACACGTATAGATCAGATATTGATATAACCAGCCACACGTAAGATCAGATATTGATATAACCACCACATGTAAGATCAGATATTGATATAACCACCACATGTAAGATCAGATATTGATATAACCACCACATGTAAGATCAGATATTGATATAACCACCACATGTAAGATCAGATATTGATATAACCACCACATGTAAGATCAGATATTGATATAACCACCACATGTAAGATCAGATATTGATATAACCAGCCACACGTAAGATCAGATATTGATATAACCAGCCACACGTAAGATCAGATATTGATATAACCACCACATGTAAGATCAGATATTGATATAACCTAGCTACACATAAGATCAGATATTGATATAACCACCACATGTAAGATCAGATATTGATATAACCACCACAAGTAAGATCAGATATTGATATAACCACCACACATAAGATCAGATATTGATATAACCACCACATGTAAGATCAGATATTGATATAACCAGCCACATGTAAGATCAGATATTGATATAACCAGCCACACGTAAGATCAGATATTGATATAACCACCACATGTAAGATCAGATATTGATATAACCACCACATGTAAGATCAGATATTGATATAACCACCACATGTAAGATCAGATATTGATATAACCACCAATGTAAGATCAGATATTGATATAACCACCACATGAAGATCAGATATTGATGTATACCACCACAGTAAGATCAGATATTGATATAACACCACATGTAAGATCAGATATTGATATAACCACCACTGTAAGATCAGATATTGATATAACCAGCCACACTAAGATCAGATATTGATATAACCACCACAGTAAGATCAGATATTGATATAACCAGCCACACGTAAGATCAGATATTGATATAACCAGCCACACGTAAGATCAGATATTGATATAACCACCACATGTAAGATCAGATATTGATATAACCAGCCACGAAGATCAGATATTGATATAACCACTACACGTAGATCAGATATTGATATAACCACCACACGTAAGATCAGATATTGATATAACCACCACACGTAAAATCAGATATTGATATAACCACCACACGTAAGATCAGTAGATGAACCACACATGTAAGATCAGATATTGATATAACCACCACACGTAAAATCAGATATTGATATAACCACCACACGTAAGATCAGATATTGATATAACCAGCCACACGTAAGATCAGATATTGATGTAACCACCACACGTAAGATCAGATATTGATATATGTCACTAACTTGTAGATTAACTCATCGCAGGTTCATGCTTCCCTTCTGGAAATATTTCAAGATATTCAGGGCTTGGACAAAGATTCACATTTATCCTTGTTAGAAAATACATAATCTACTACAGCTATAAGATAGGAAGACTTGGCATGAGTTGGTTGAGGAGCTATGCCCCAATCCAGGTTAAAAAGGCAGCGAGAGAGAATATAGTTATAAATAATGCATACACCTAGAACTTGTTTTTTTTAGTTTTACAGAGAGCAACCATTTTTAGTTTTAGAGAGAGCAACCATTTTTAGTTTTAGAGAGAGCAACCATTTTTAGTTTTAGAGAGCAACCATTTTTAGTTTTAGAGAGAGCAACCATTTTTAGTTTTAGAGAGAGCAACCATTTTTAGTTTTAGAGAGAGCAACCATTTTTAGTTTTACAGAGAGCAACCATTTTTAGTTTTAGAGAGAGCAACCATTTTTAGTTTTACAGAGAGCAACCATTTTTAGTTTTAGAGAGAGCAACCATTTTTAGTTTTAGAGAGAGCAACCATTTAAAACTGATTTTTACGTACATCTCAAACAGTTTTTTGGAAGTACATTCGTCTAAAATATTTTCTCATTTGAAACGTATATACAGTTCTTCTAACAGTGGTGTTTTTTATCATTTATTTTAATTGTACATTAACCCACCCCCACCAATGTTTAAATATATCATTCATATTCTTTAACCCTGTGTTTATGTGTGCGTCTATGTGTATGTGTGCATCTGTGTGTATGTGTTTGCCAGATTTCTACATCTTTTTTTTTCATGTTGATCTTTACAATTGAAATGTTAATTTTCATATAATTTCTAAAAGATTGCAATTATTTTGTTTTCTTCTCAAGTTTTTCTCATGTTATTTGGATATTATTTTTGTTTCATGTATTACCCACAGTACCTTGCACCAGAAGTATTAAGAAAGCAACCATATGATAAAACTGTGGACTGGTGGTGTCTGGGTGCTGTATTATATGAAATGTTGTATGGTTTGGTAAGTAGATGGACCTTTGGGTCCTTTTAAGATCAGAAACAGAATGTTTGCAATATGATAGTGGTTGCAATATGATAGTAGTTGCAATATGATAGTAGTTGCAATATGATAGTAGTTGCAATATGATCTGATAGTAGTTGCAATATGATCTGATAGTAGTTGCAATATGATCTGATAGTAGTTGCATTGTGATAGTGTGTGTGTGTTGTGATAGTGTGTGTGTTGTGATAGTGTGTGTGTGTTGGGAGAAGAGAGCTGGAGACTGATATTAAAAGGATAGGCAAGACTAGGAGAGAATTGGAAACGATGACAAGAGAGAGGAAGGGCTGGAAGTAGTTTGTTGAAAACCTGTGATCCGTTGGGAGTTGAAAGGGGAAAAAGAAGTAGAAGCTAATCTAGATCAAAGTTTCAGTAATTGTAGTTAATAAACCATGTTAATGACACCAGAAAAATGTAGTTAATAAACCTTGTTAATGACACCAGAAAAATGTAGTTAATAAACCTTGTTAATGACACCAGAAAAAAGTGGTTAATAAAAATAATTTTATGGCCTCTATTTGACAGCTATTTGAGGTACTTAATAGTTTGAGTTTATTCCAGCCTCCATTTTACAGTCGTGATACTGCAGAGATGTATGACAACATATTATATAAGCCACTACGACTTCGCACAAATGTCTCCGCTGCAGGAAGATCAATTCTAGAAGGCGTAAGTTGATTGAAAATATCATGGTTTCTACTAAGTCATTATTTAATATTGATTGACTAAATATAAGTTGACTATATGTTAAGTAAATATAACTTGTTGCATTTTGTTGCCTTGTCTGTTTAACATATATGCAGAAAACATCATGAGGAATGTCACAGAAGATAGCAGACAAGAACAAGACGATCTTTTTATAATTGGAGGAAGAGAAATATCTCAACTAAGATATGCTGACAATGCAGTGTTACTGTTAACATTACAAAAATGGATTGCGAAATTAATAATGGAAATGCAAGAGAAAAGCACAAAACATCTCAATTTTGAGCAAAAACAAAAATAATGACAACAGAAAACAAACATTACAAAGGATATTTTTATCAAATGAGAGAAAGTAGAAAATGTGAACAGTTTTGAATATCTTGGTTCACTGCTAACAACAGATGGAAATGTGAACAGTTTTGAATATCTTGGTTCACTGCTAACAACAGATGGAAATGTGAACAGTTTTGAATATCTTGGTTCACTGCTAACAACAGATGGAAATGTGAACAGTTTTGAATATCTTGGTTCACTGCTAACAACAGATGGAAATGTGAACAGTTTTGAATATCTTGGTTCACTGCTAACAACAGATGGAAATGTGAACAGTTTTGAATATCTTGGTTCACTGCTAACAACAGATGGAAATGTGAACAGTTTTGAATATCTTGGTTCACTACTAACAACAGATGGAAATTGGATTATTGAAATTAAAATAACAAACATGGCCTTACAAAAAATTACAACAGATAAAAAATAATACTATGGAATGGGACTGATAGGAAAACAAAGATCAGAATACAAAGAGCATGCATATTCCCAGTGGCAACATGTGGGTGAGAAGCATGGACAGTTAATAAGGCCGTGGAAAAACTGTATCATACCATCACATCATCATACCATCACATCATCATACCATCACATCATCATACTGTCACACCATGACATCATCATATGATTTGTAACTAGAGAAGCTTGTGGCAATATGTCAATATGAATTATATTCCTGCTAATCATATAATATTGTGCAAGTATGCATGTTGTGTGCTATTTATGTGGAATTATATTTGATCTTTCTACAAGCCACTTTCTACAAGCCACTTTCAAGCATTGTTATTTTTTGTGTTAACTTTTGTTGTTTTCTTCTAACCACCAGCTTCTTCAGAAAGAGAAAGAAGTTCGACTTGGTGCTAAATCTGACTTCTTAGATATCAAAAACCATGACTTCTTTGTGGATATCAACTGGCAAGATTTGTATGACAAGAAGATCACCCCACCATACAATCCTAATGTGGTACGTCTGCTCCAAAGTTCTAGACAATTCACAGACTAAATGTATTTATGAAATTTTACTTATTTCTTGAAGAGGAATCATATTTAACAGTATTAATTGAGGGTGGAGTTGCCACGACAACATTAAATACAATATATAGAAGTATTCTATTTAAAAAAATATTAGTATAACACGTCCAGTATGAAACATCCAGTTTGTCCAATATGAAACATCCAGTTTGTCCAATATAAAACATCCAGTTTGTCCAATATGAAACATCCAGTTTGTCCAATATGAAACATCCAGTTTGTCCAATATTAACACTTAGATTTGAAGATTTTTCATTTCTAACTGTGAACATTTTGTTTCAGAGTGGACATCTCGATCTAAAACATTTTGATCCTGAATTTGTACGTGAGCCTGTACCAGGTGAGTTTGTACTTTACAAATAATATAAATATAGTGAATTCATCTATTTCTGTACACAAAACACACATTACAGTGAAGTTTCTGCAACGGAAGAGGTGTCTTTGATTCATATAAATTCCTACCTTGCCTTTCATTGACATGAAATATTGTCTGTAACTGCAATGTTGTCTCTTGTATAAATGTTACTGTCTTTCTCTTGTATAAATGTTACTGTCTTCCTCTTGTAGTTCACACATAAAGATTTCTGTTGTTTCCTTTCTAGTATTGTTTCACTAGGCCAGTGAGTTAAGCTTGCTATGTCATATTTGGGCTAGGCATGAGGTATGCACTCGGCGGTCTGTGGTACCTATCCATATGCGCACACATCGCTGAATTGGCAATCTTGAATTTTGTATACATGTGACTGTGAAGTTGATTGTGTCCTTCTGTGATGCATAGAATGATAACTGGTTCTAATATGTTCATAGTTTGGTAGTCGTCTTGTGTTGATATCGGTGACTTCATATTAATTTCATTATCCATTTATTCTGACAATATGTACCGGGTACATCCAGCTGCTTTCCTGATACATTGACTGTTTGTCAGTCTGTCTGTTGTCTCGTTTCCTTGTATTCTTCAGTGAAATAGTATCCCATTGTACGGTAACTTTGCGCTGGTTGCACAACTTAGACAGTAGTTTCTGTAGACCTGGCAGTATTCTAGACTGGTATACTTGGAGTGCTGATCTTGCATCTGTCAAACATACTACAGATGTGAACCAAGATTGACATTCAGCAACTTCTCTTAAGTTTCAACTGTGATTGCTTGTATCTCTACTTTATAGTTATGACGTAATTTTCTTGTTGGTACTTCAACCGTTTCCCTAACATTAGTGTATTCTGTGTACATTCCTGCTTCTCTATTATTTAGTGTATTCTGTGTACATTCCTGCTTCTCTTTTGTTTTGTATATTCTGTGTACATTCCTGCTTCTCTTTTGTTTAGTATATTCTGTGTCCATTCCTGCTTCTCTTTTGTTTAGTATATTCTGTGTACATTCCTGCTTCTCTATTGTACATTAATGCATTTTGTGTTGACCAAACTATGTATACTTGAACCATGAGATCCTGTAAGTATTTTATTTTAAGAAACTAAGTGTGACTATTGTTGTGTGCTTCACACTGTTTTGTTTGTCCTTGTCTGGTATTCCTTTTACTTGTATCTGGATGTGTTCTGTTGGTCCAAGCTTCTCTCAGGTTTTCTTTCCTGGCATGACTAAAATTTAAGTGGCTGTCAACTTCCGGTTAGTCTGGACTTTGTCTGTAAAGTCATTTGAATTGATAGATAAAACTGCTTCCTTTTAGTTGTCTAGTTGTTTAGTTGCCTAGTTGTTTAGTTGCCTAGTTGTTTAGTTGCCTAGTTGTTTAGTTGCCTAGTTGTTTAGTTGCCTAGTTGTTTAGTTGCCTAGTTGTTTAGTTGTTTAGTTGTCAAGTTGCTAGATTTGAAAGTCTGTTTCTCATTGGATGTCTCAGCATCTACAATGAAGCTATTGTTCTGATGTTGTCTCAGCATCTACAATGAAGCTATTCTTCTGGTGTTAGTACTATCTATGTGTATTCTTTCAGCTCTTGTAAGCCATTCCCTCCCCTCTTCTCTCATTCTGTTTTGTGAGCATTAATTCTAGTACTCATGTGATGACCATTAGCTCTTGTTTTTATGCCTTATCCAGCTCTTGTAATGTTTGATGCTGGACACCACACAGCTGACCCAAATTCCAAGTCTGGACACCACACAGCTGACCCATATTCCAAGTGCGGACACCACACAGTTAACCTATATTCCGAGTGTGGACACAAATTTTGTGAATTTCTTAGCCTAGTGGTCTGGATTCATTTCTTAGTCATGTGGTCTGGGTTCATTTCGTCAGTGAGGGGATTTTTCCACAGTAACAGCTCTCAGATTGGCCCAGTCTCATTTGGTACCAGAAAAGCACTGAGAAGTAAAGATGACCGACGTGATGTTAACCGTATCTCCCACCATATGCCAATGACAAATACAACTCTTAACATTCTATTCCTCACTATACCTCATGGTATAAAAAAGTATTTCTTGACCTAGTTTCACATACTCTTAAAGTCTCTCTGCAAATATAAATGCTATATAACTAATGCTATTAGAATATGTAAAACTTATAAATTGCTGTCACATAGTCGTGAAGTATCTTTACAAATATAAATGCTACTAGAATATGTAAAACTTATAAATTGCTGTGAACTACTTCTGTTACTAAATTTAATATTTAATTTATCATTTGTTTATATCTAACAAAATATTGAAATATCTCTACAGCATCTATAGGAAGATCTGGCGGAAACAGCAGCCGTCTCGTCAGCGCTAGTGTCATGGAGGCTGATGGGGTATTTGAAGGCTTTTCATATGTGCCCCCAGCAGAAGATGCATTTGACTCCAAATAATATCAAAATATAATGAGCAAACTATTCACTCAACCAACATAATTTGAAACTAATGTGATGCGTAGTAAATATGTGTGTGTGTATGTTTTATTATGTAAAGATGATTGGATTTTAAGAATGTAATTTGTTAATAAATGTTCTATGAACACTTTCAGATTGACATTGATGGATATAATATGTTCTGTAACCAATAGTTTAGTACAATGAGTCACAGATCATTTTAAAATTATATTTTAGTCCCAAATAACACTTTATTGATCAATAATATCTTTTTTAGTTATGACAAAACATACAAAAACAAAGTATTGTTGTTTTACAAAGTACTAAAACAATAACAATACACTGTGACGTTTCGATCAAAAGACATTTATCAAACAAAGGATACACCAGAAGGGAAGTAATTCACTTCTTAAACTGCAGACACAACATATACAATTAGACAATAAATCTCTTACGGCCCTAAAATAAAAATATGTGATGAAAAATGAAATAAAGGCTAAATTTACAAATGACACTTTAGCTCTGGATAGTTAGTATTTTAGTCCTAAGTGACACTTTATTGATAAATAATTTGTTGGTAACATGTAGATAATAGCATGCATATATAGATATATATATATAAACAAATGATAAATAGCTTTAGCTAACTAATACAAAAAACATATATAATATCAAAGTTAGGCTTAACTTCGACGGTCAATGAAAAATACAGGCCTAACACTGTATTGCCCTATATACCACAAGGTATGAAAGGGTTCCTTTACTTTTACTTACTTTTAGGCTTAACTTAAAGGATGAATATTTTTAGACATATTGTCTGCCCCTGAATTCATCACAGTTTACTACTGTATACAATGAAGATATTTCATACTGCGGAATCTGTCAACAAGTTCAATTAGTAATATTGATAACAAAATCAACAGACATCCTGCAATGACTGATAGTGTAATATCATTTCCAAAATTGAATGAGAGAGAAAGAAAAAGAGAGAGAGATCTGTCTTCAAGTATTTCAGATGTCAATATTCTCTAAGTAAATCTTTCTCTCCCAAGTAAGAATGTACCCTACTGATGTCAACATGTTTCTATGACACATTATACTATGAAGTACTTACTATGGGATATAATTCTAACTCTTACAAAATAGTTTTCTATTTCATAACCTGGAAACATTATATGTCCATCTTCCAACAGGTATTTACTTATTTCTGTAATATAAAAACTTTCAACTGTCAGAAGTTGGTAACAGTAACAACAAAAACTCTTGTTGAAAACATTGGTCATTTAGATGTCTAGTTCTAAATTATCATAATATTTTCAGTCATGTCTATAATCTTCATAATATATTTTTGGGGTTTTTTTTTCTTGTGAATAAATTCAAAGTTGTGAAGGATTGAACAGATTTATACAAAGGAAATTAGATCTACTTTCCACAGCAGCTCAAATAATAGGACTTAAAATAAATATAGCGAAACGAAGGTAATGAGAAATAATCATAAATTTGAGAACCCAATTGTATTACAAAATGAAGTCATAGAGGAAGTCCAGGATTTTGTATACCTGGGAAGTACAGTATTGCAAGATGGAGATTCAGAAAAGGATATCATTGAAAAAAATAAAGAAGGTAAGGCAAACTTTTGCCATGCTCAACAAAATCTGGAAATCAAAAGGACTAAATCTTAGGACAAAACATAAAATATATAGAAGTAATGTACTAGGAGTGCTTTTATACAGTAGTGAATGCTGGAAAATGACCCAACACATAATACACAAGTTGGAGACATTTCAGAATAAATGTTTAAGAAGAATCCTGCACATTTTCTGACCAACTACCATAACAAATGAGGAGCTTTTGAAACGAACAGACTGTGCATCTTTGGAAACCATCATTAAAAGATTGAGGTGGATTGGACATGTATGTTGTATGCCAGTAGGGCATTGGCTAGGACAGCTCTCAGATTGACAGCAGATGGGAAAAGAAGGCCTGGACGTCCAAAGGAAACATAGAGAAGAACGGGGAAGAGAGAGTTGGACTGTGGCCTGACGTGCGAGATGGTTGGTAGAAAGACAGCAGAACAGCAACAGTGGAAGTCTCTTGTGGAAACCTTATGTGTCAATCGGAAATGAAGAGGATATAGAATAAATAAGATTTATAACCGACCAAAGAGAACCAGTTTTAAGAACCTCTAGTGTAGATATACATTGGGGAGATTCAGATACAAGGAACGGACACATGTGAGAATGATCTAAAATAAATTATGCCAGTTTGCATGATGCAGACCAAAATCTGTGAATTTCTGCCATAAGTTTCAGGTTTAGAGATATCAGATTTCAAGAGAATCATTCACATTTTGTCTCTACCATGGGAACATGTCATCACATTTTGTCTCTACCATTGAGCATGTCATCACAGTTTGTCTCCACCATGGGAGCATGTCATCACATTTTGTCTCCACCATGGGAGCATGTCATCACATTATGTCTCTACCATGGGAGCATGTCATCACATTTTGTCTCTACCATGGGAGCATGTCATCACATTTTGTCTCCACCATGGGAGCATGTCATCACATTTTGTCTCTACCATGGGAGCATGTCATCACATTTTGTCTCTACCATGGGAGCATATTTCATCAAAACTAACCAGATAAATGATATGAGTACAATTATAATTTCATTTTTCTGTGTAAATTTTCAAGAAAGCATTTGCCTGTCTAATGTTATTGATATAAAGATGATACTTGGATTAGCCATGTCAGTTTTATCTCGTCTTAATTTTATCATTTTGTTGTTGTTACAAGATCATCTTAATTTTATCATTTTGTTGTTGTTACAAGATTTATTTAACCGTCAGTGAAATACAGAAACTTGTCACGACACTGGGCAACAACCCGGTAGCAGTGTGACGACAAAAGAAGAAATACAGAAACTTGTATCTTTTTTGTGCAAGATAAAATGAGGAGAAAAATGTGAACTGTGTGGGGGTTTTTGGTTTTGTTTTACAGTTGTCTGTGAAGTTTATTTATGTATAAATTCTTCATTCAGACCTTCTGTACGTTGTTCTGGTCTCAAGATTTTTATATCATTTTTTGAAATGACTAACTATATACCCACCATAAATAGTTCTTTGATAATTGTGTAAATAGACTCAATAATTGTATGTCATAAAGTGATATTTGAAGAATTTTATCATTTAGCTAATCAGAAGCATATGAGGTTTTGGTATGTACTTAATGTATGGTGTTTGACATATTCTATAAAAAAAAATTCACATAATCTGGTAACCTATTGTTTGTGAACCTGGCACACAAATAACATTGTTGAGTAAAAATTGTATTTTAGAGACATTCTGTCTCGGGGAATGTTCCCACCAAATATGGCAACTGAAATGTTGATGATGGTCATCGAAATATATCAATTGTGATCAAGAGAATAATAAAGTAAACAATGTGATAAAGTAATTTAAGAGTAAGAATTACAAAGAAGGCAATTCTTCTTCTTCGTCTACGTTCTTTACGACCAATTTTAATCACTCTTTGTGATATGTTTGATCTTTGCCAGGAACGTGTATACGTTGCACATTGGTTTGGTAGACCTCTAAACACATAGACTTCTACACACTTAGAACATGTGCATCCAATGTCAGTCGAACCTCCTTAGTCGCCTCTTACGACATCCGTGGCAGGTAACAGTGGTTCTATTCTTTACACCCCAAATTTGGGCCCCGGTAATCACTCGGGTGCAAAGACGGCAATGAAGTGCGAAGGAAAGGGAGAAATCAAGAAAGAAAGAATGCCCTAGGGAAACCCTGAAGAGATTGAACAAGTTGCCTAGGATAGAAAGCTATGGAGAAATTGCTTGGATGCTCTATGTAACAGATAAGGTGCAAGAAGAATATAAAAGTACAACGTCTGATAAACACGATAAATGTGGTGTGTGTAATTTGAGTGTTTGCAAGTTTGTCTTGATAAAATGTGAATGGTATCACCAATTGAATAACATGCAATTTTATTTGAGTGTTGATACTATATTCTTATTTTGTTTTATCTCGTCACAACAGAGCTTCCAATGACTATGTCTGCTGTATTTATATGATCATGTTTCTGTATGCATGTACGACAGTATACTGTTGCATTCAATGAGATGACAGATCACGTTAAGTCCAGATTGGCTTCAATTTGGAACAGTATTTTGACGATAGCTCAGCTTTGACATGATATGTCTAAGACTGTTAGTGCCATTTCATAATCTGTTCATGATTGTGCAAATAATTCTGCTAACTACTTGACCCACACTGCACATCAGATGTTTGTCAAAGTTTACTGTGCCTTATTAATGTAGTTTCATTATGATTATATCTCATTAATGTCAGTTTCATTATGATTATATCTCATTAATGTCAGTTTCATTATGATTATGTCTCATTAATGTCAGTTTCATTATGATTATATCTCATTAATGTCAGTTTCATTATGATTATATCTCATTAATGTCAGTTTCATTATGATTATATCTCATTAATGTAGTTTCATTATGATTATATCTCATTAATGTCAGTTTCATTATGATTATATCTCATTAATGTAGTTTCATTATGATTATATCTCATTAATGTCAGTTTCATTATGATTATATCTCATTAATGTCAGTTTCATTATGATTATGTCTCATTAATGTCAGTTTCATTATGATTATATCTCATTAATGTCAGTTTCATTATGATTATATCTCATTAATGTCAGTTTCATTATGATTATATCTCATTAATGTCAGTTTCATTATGATTATATCTCATTAATGTCAGTTTCATTATGATTATGTCTCATTAATGTCAGTTTCATTATGATTATATCTCATTAATGTCAGTTTCATTATGATTATATCTCATTAATGTCAGTTTCATTATGATTATGTCTCATTAATGTCAGTTTCATTATGATTATATCTCATTAATGTCAGTTTCATTATGATTATATCTCATTAATGTCAGTTTCATTATGATTATATCTCATTAATGTCAGTTTCATTATGATTATGTCTCATTAATGTCAGTTTCATTATGATTATATCTCATTAATGTCAGTTTCATTATGATTATATCTCATTAATGTAGTTTCATTATGATTATATCTCATTAATGTCAGTTTCATTATGATTATATCTCATTAATGTAGTTTCATTATGATTATATCTCATTAATGTCAGTTTCATTATGATTATGTCTCATTAATTCTTACTAAATAATTAATTTTTACTACATGCATGCCTCCAGACCTCATGAAAATGATCAGATTTCAATAAACATGCCCACCTAATGTCACCCTCACATTGTAAGATGGTTGATCTTCTTCTTTGCGTTTGTTCTTTACGACCAATTTTAATCACTCTTTCTGATATGTTTGATCTTTGCCAAGAATGTCTACACGTTGCACATTGGTTTGGTAGGCCCCTAAATGCATAAGACTTCTACACGCTTAGGACACATGCATCCGATTTCAGCCAAACCTCCTTAGTCGCTCTTACGACATGCGCGGCAGGTAACAGTGGTTCTATTCTTTACACTCCAAATTTGGGCTCCGGTAACCACTCGGCGAGATGGTTGATGATTACCAGACAATTCTAATAACTAGAACAGAAAATATATATTATTTAAACTTGTTATAAAATATCATAACTAGTGCTACAGTTTAAACTTGTTATAAAATATCATAACTAGTGCTACAGTTTAAATTTGTTATAAAATATCATAACTAGTGCTACAGTTTAAACTTGTTATAAAATATAACTAGTGCTACAGTTTAAACTTGTTATAAAATATCATAACTAGTGCTACAGTTTAAATTTGTTATAAAATATCATAACTAGTGCTACAGTTTAAACTTGTTATAAAATATAACTAGTGCTACAGTTTAAACTTGTTATAAAATATCATAACTAGTGCTACAGTTTAAATTTGTTATAAAATATCATAACTAGTGCTACAGTTTAAACTTGTTATAAAATATAACTAGTGCTACAGTTTAAACTTGTTATAAAATATCATAACTAGTGCTACAGTTTAAACTTGTTATAAAATATCATAACTAGTGCTACAGTTTAAACTTGTTATAAAATATCATAACTAGTGCTACAGTTTAAACTTGTTATAAAATATCCATAACTAGTGCTACAGTTTAAACTTGTTATAAAATATCATAACTAGTGCTACAGTTTAAACTTGTTATAAAATATCATAACTAGTGCTACAGTTTAAACTTGTTATAAAATATCATAACTAGTGCTACAGTTTAAACTTGTTATAAAATATAACTAGTGCTACAGTTTAAACTTGTTATAAAATATCATAACTAGTGCTACAGTTTAAACTTGTTATAAAATATAACTAGTGCTACAGTTTAAACTTGTTATAAAATATCATAACTAGTGCTACAGTTTAAACTTGTTATAAAATATAACTAGTGCTACAGTTTAAACTTGTTATAAAATATCATAACTCGCTTTGCAGTTTAACTGATTGAAGAGATGTTAGGTCATGTGTGAACTGTTCTAGCACAACACTTGTTCCCAGTATACTACTTAGTCATTTTTCACCTGTTTTATATTGCCTGTTTTTTATTTGTGTCTAAAAGTTTGTCTGTGCCTTCCGTATTTCATGAATATTGTTTGTTTCATGTTATTTCAAATTGTATGGTTTTTTTAATCTTATTCCTTCATTACAAGTTAGACTATTTGAAATGTTGTATTAAAACGTTATTTGAAATGTTGTATTAATCAAATGAAGGAAATCAAGATGATTGACATGTAGCGATTCAATAAAAAATATCTACTCACATCAGAAGTGAAAATAATAAGGGAACAAAAGATTTTGTTAACCATGTACAAGAATATAAATAATCGTCTTTATTCATTGGAATTATAATTGTTACAGTTTGTAAAAGTCCATGTTGAAATCTGGAATTCCATGCAAGAATTTGGGGAGGACTTTACTTTGTACAAATTTTGGTTTTTACTGTTAATATATATTATATATATTTAGCGTAGATTGTAGATTTTACCAGCACAACTTTAACAATATAGTCTGTAAAGATGAATTGTGTCAACCAACCAATTCATACAAAGGAAAGTGACTTGAAAGTCAGCAGATAAAAAAAGAATTTGTATGGTTCAAATTGAATATAGCATAGTTTGTGTTTGTTACTGTGTTTGTTACTGTGTTTGTTACTGGGTTTGTTACTGTGTTTGTGTTTGTATAAAGCTGCATAACTTCATTTGTTGTTCAATATTGTTTAAAAGTTAACAGTGATTCTGATGTTGTTTTGTAGAGAGTTGTACCCAGTTTATTTTGTATTATTCAACTGTCCATGTTCAATTAAAACAGATTAGATCAAGGATTTTTCTTTGCTGCATTTAATAGTGATGCTTTTAAATGACATGCAAGTCAATGGAATATGTCAAGTGTAATAAATGATTGAGGGACCAAGTTAATCAAGAAAGCAATTCCATGATGATATGAGTGCAGAAAATAATGGACATTGGCTGTTGTTGTATTTAAACAATATGGCCACCAAAACGTGTCAACCGTAACCGACACGGATAACCAGAAATGGAAATAGAGCATGTAGAGATCATACAGTTAGTGACTGAGATAAGATTTCTGATACATAATGGACTACTAATGTTAATTATTACTGAATATAAGGAGATAAATTATCTCTCTATTTGAGCCTCTAAACATGAACAACTAATCACAGTGTAGTTAGTATTCTCTCTGTTTGAGCCTCTAAACATGAGCAACTAATCACAGTGTAGTCAGTATTGAGTGTTTGAATGTTCTCATGGTTTTTTTGGTTTATTATCTCCTAGCACATCTATGTCATCTACATAACCAAGTATTCTTGTTGTTTCCATCTATAGCATCATCTTTCTGTACTTGTCTTTTTTTTTTTTTTAAAGGGCTATGTTAAAAAAGTACTGGGAACGGGGCATTACCTTGTTTTAAACTCATCCTTACTTGAAATGGTTTTGATTTTCTGCCTTCATATATAACTGTCATGTGTATCCTCCATGCATAACCGAGTCATGCTGATTAACTTGTTTAGTAATCCAAATTCCTGCTGATACTTCACAAGCTCATTTCTAATTATGTAAACAAATTATTTGAAATCTAAGTCGTAGTTACCAATTGTCTGAAATATGTTATGGTATACAACAAGGGACAATTAAATTAATGTTAATAACGATTACACTTGAACTTGGATCTATCCAGAAAGAACTCAGAATCAAAGAAAACTGGCTGATGCATCAAATACGAAAGGGAAATTGAGATGGTTTGGACATATAAAAAGACATGAAGGGCTGGAGAAGGCCATCATGGAAGGAGGCATACCGACAATGAGAAGAAGAGGAAGACCACGGAGAAGATTGATTCAGAATGTAACTGATGGTTTGAACATGATGGCTGCAGAGGCAGGACATCTGGCCTATGAGAGAGAAATTCGAGGACTTTTTCGGATGGCAAAGTTCTGCTCAGGACAAGCTATTTGATGATGACACTTCAACCCACTTCTGTTGAATTACATTAATTTGACTATTTCAATCTTATTTAGCAGATCATATTTATATGTATCTTTAGTTTATAGATTTATATGTATTTTTAGTTGAATATGCTTGAGTCAAATTTTCCTGATTTAGAGAACACATATTATTTCTGTCTATAATTTGGTTTCTGTGTATCAGAATTTACAATGATCACCAATTTTTGCTCAACCATATTTGTTCAAAGTTACACCAGGTATACTTCATTTTACATGTAATTGATAGAATATCATAGTTTTACTGCAGTCTTCTCTTATATCGATCATGAAATTTGATAGAATATCATAGTTTTACTGCAGTCTTCTCTTATATCGATCATGTAATTGATAGAATATCATGTTGTTTTTAAGTGATCTGGTTTATGAGAGCTAAGCAATGGTTATCACGTTTTGCATAGATAAACCCTAGTTTTTCTCTTGAAAATACCATGTACATTGCAAAGCACGAATTTACAATCAAGAACCAATGGTTAAATTTGTGACTGCAGTCAAGAACTAATGCTTAAATTTGTGACTGCAGTCAAGAACTAATGCTTAAATTTGTGACTGCAGTCAAGAACCAATGGTTAAATTTGTGACTGCAGTCAAGATCTAATGGTTAAATTTGTGACTGCAGTCAAGAACTAATGCTTAAATTTGTGACTGCAGTGCTGAAAGTTTGGAAATGTTAATTTGTTCAGCTAAGTCAGAACCAATATTTTTATTTAAAAAATAAAAAAATGTTAAGTAGCACACATTTGATTATTGTATTGTTTGACATTTTAATAACAAAGGCTCATCAGCTCAGGATCGTGCCGTGCTATGATACAGAGAGGCAGCTGCATCAGGCGGCACTGTAAAGGAGGGGCATAAACTGCAAAATCAAAATTACAATTGAAGGTTATTTTAAAGAAAAAACTTAAGGGGCGGCATTGCGAAGATTTGCATCATACTGAGAAAATATACCGCATGGTCCTGCATCAACTATTTTGGTTTTTTTTTCATTGAAATTTCTTTTTAGTCAACCATTTTAGCTTGGTTCGGAGCTATTCTGCTTAGGTAGACTTGACTGTATTTACATTCCATCACATCGCCACATCATTGTGGAATTCAACAAATCTTAGTCCCACATAAAATAGAAGTTCTGCACTTCACAAAGCTCATTAAGGAAATCAAATATATCTTGTATAATATTTTGTTCATATGGGTCTCACCAAATTTATTATAATATAGTATTCCATTTGTTAAAACTGTCAACTGCAGGTAGACTTGAAGAAAAGAATATGGCACACACACACACCAACTTCAAAAAGAAACTGTTTTATGAAATTGAAATTCTGAGACATACAGCAGACTAGATCAGAGAATCCCAGAATCTCAATCTACAATAAATAATGATCACAGAAGAAGTAGAGTATTCCCAGCTGAGTGCTTGTTAATGTATTACTTAGCTTGATATTTCAAGGCAGCTGGCATATATTGTAGTCATGAAAAGTGGGTTGGTTTATATTTGGTTATTTTATCCATACAAATATACAATCTGGTCTGTGCCTGCTGAGCTCTTAGAGAAACTCTTTTCCATAATCATATCCAGTGTTTGTTTTCCAGTCTAGTGCTGATTTTCTCTTTCTTATTGTTTTGAATTTTTGTAGAGATGTTGGTATGTTTGTTCTTTGGCACCACCTTCCTTAGCCAAGACATTGGCACTCTTGTTGTCTTTTCAATGCCACAGTGAGATAGAATCGACTACTTCACGCTAATTTCTTCCGGTTTTTTACAGTTGAGCAAATTCTCTTTTGTAGATTTTGTTAAACCAAAAATGAAACATATGAACGAACATATTCACAATGTACCGTAACTTCTAGATTATTCTATTTCTGTTGTTCTGTGAGTAAGTCTAGACAACATATTTTATGCTAATCAGAGATTGACCTTGTTAGTTGCTTTATCTGAGTTCTTGTTTAATGCTCAAGTCAACATCACTACTTTAGTCAGACCTTCATGAAACCCATCACTACTTTAGTCAGACCTTCATGAAACCTTTATTATTAGTTTCAGAGACTACATTTGGAGAATTTCTATTCTTCTTCTTCTTTGTGATCGCTATTTTAATAGTGCTTGAGCCTCTGCTATGTAGTTTGAGCAAATTTTACCAGTAGGAATGTACCTTGTCTCAGTGTGCAGAAGAATTTCTGTTGAATTTATTCATTTCTTAACAATTTCTTCTTGTTCAATCTCTCATTTTCTTTCTTATTTCTGTCTCAGTATTTTATTTATTTTTGGTGGGTGAAGGGCTGGGGTTGCATATTTAGAGGTATTCCTCATTTTATCTGCTGTGTGGGTTCCAGTGTAAACATCCCTTATAATGATGATTAAGAACTTCTTCAATGTATGCCTTAGTATCATCTGTGTTCTGCTTTTTACTTGAAATACTAATGTTATTTCTGTGTGAGGTTCTCTTGTATATTTCTATGTTAGTTTTATTGTCCGTACATTTTACTCGTACATTGCACAATAACCAACTCACAAACTAGCAACTGAATATAATGTTTTCTTTCATGTATTTCTCTTATCAAATATTTCAATACATGATGTAACAATTCAGATTTGCTTTCAACTTTGACCTCTTGTAGCTTCCCGTAAAATTTGCTCAATATTTTATTTTTATTTAGTGCACAGCTGGACAAGGGGAGGCTTGTTGCACAGCTGGACAACAAGGGAGGGTTGGTGCACAGCTGGACAACAAGGGAGGGCTGGTGCACAGCTGGACAACAAAGGGGAGGGTTGGTGCACAGCTGGACAACAAGGGGAGATTTGGTACACAACTTGACAAGAAAGATAATTATTGGCAAAATAGAGATCAAATACAAAATAGCTTAACCTCATGGCATAAAAGAAAGTCAATAATAAAAACTAATTAACAGCACTAGAGATATAAAACTGTGGGGTTCTATGGTTAGGTATACCAACCAGCAGGGATACATCAGAAATAGAGAGAGAGATACACCAACCAGCACAGACACATCAGAAATAGAGAGAGAGAGAGAGATACACCAACCAGCACAGACACATCAGAAATAGAGAGAGAGAGATACACCAACCAGCACAGACACATCAGAAATAGAGAGAGAGAGAGAGATACACCAACCAGCACAGACACATCAGAAATAGAGAGAGAGATACACCAACCAGCGAGGACACATCAGAAATATAGAGAGATATACCAACCAGCACAGACACATCAGAAATATATAGAGAGAGAGATACACCAACCAGCACAGACACATCAGAAATATAGAGAGAGAGATACACCAACCAGCGAGGACACATCAGAAATATAGAGAGAGAGATACACCAACCAGCACAGACACATCAGAAATATAGAGAGATATACCAACCAGCACGGACACATCAGAAATAGAGAAAGAGATACTGCTGAAACCCAGATTTGCTGGATAAAATGTTGCAAATATTGCAGCTGTCTCCGACTAATGCTGTAAACTAGCGGCACAACGTATCCCGTTCTTCGACTCAAACAGCATAAAGGTCACAGAGAAGGGCCAATAATTGATGTTTAAGATCAAACACAGAAGATGAAGAAAAAGATGAGAGAGAGAGAGAGAGATCTCATACATGTCCGCCATTTTACTTAGATTTTACAAGTCTATAAAATGTATTTTCTGAAAGCTCACACACACTCACAGTTAGATCATACAAACCCAATGTCCCTCAATCAATCAATTAATCCTTTGAGCAGAATAAAGTATAAATATGTTGTTTTTGCATTCATTTTCTGTGTTTTCAAATGAAATGCTTAATGTTGACAAATCTTATTCAATATACAACTAACATACAGTACAACGATGTCTCTAGTGGATGTTTATTCAATATAATCTACAGACCAACAAACTCTAATTTATTTTCTGTATAATGTTCCAGACATACAGATGTTTGTTATTGTTTACCAGATATGTTTATTAATATTTGAATATGTCCAGAATGTTATTATGTCCAAATGTTATTCATGTCCAAAATGTTATTCATGTCCAAAATATTATTCATGTCCAGAATGTTATTCATGTCTGGAATGTTATTCATGTCCGGAATGTTATTCATGTCCAGAGGTTATTCATGTCCAGAATATTATGAAAAATTTCCAAATAAATATGTATGTCAGATTGTGTTTATAAATTCATCAACATTTGAAAATGAGAATTAATAAAATGATGTCAAAAGACTATAGCCTGTCTTTTTTTGTTCTTTGTTTGCCTGCTTTGTTTGCCTGCTTTGTTTGCCTGCTTTGTTTGCCTGATATGTTTGCCTGCTATGAATTCATTGTATTCATTGTACCTAATATGCCACCTCTGACTGATTTTTGCGATAAGACTAGCTTTCCTTATGAGTGTCCCTTGTCATTCAGGTAAGCCTTACTCTGACTTCTGAGGTACTTGTCTTCTTCTTCTTCTTTGCGTTCGTTCTTTACGACCAATCTTAATCACTTTGTGATATGTTTGATCTTTGCCAAGAACGTGTATACGTTGCACATTGGTTTGGTAGGCCCCTAAACACACAGACTTCTACATGTTTAGGACATGTGCATCCGATTTCAGCCAAACCTCCTTAGTCGCCTCTACGACATGCGTGGCAGGTGACAGTGGTTCTATTCTTTACACCCCAAATTTGGGCCCGGTAACCACTCGGGCGTGAGGTACTTGTAATTTAGATCCCCAAGTAAAGGATCAGGAAACATGCGGTCCAACCGCTGTGGTCCAACCGCATACCGTTTGCACACACAAAAATGTTTTGGCACACATTGGCCCGGAATAAGCAAGACATGTGGTTACTATTGAAGCATTTTATCGACTTGACGGCGCCTGCATATTTTTGTTTAAATATAGTTCCAGAATAGATGTAGTTTTACAATCAAATATAACCAACAGTTCATTTCCTGGTGCAGGTAAACTTAAGTTGTCCTAGCTAAAGCAATAATGAGAACTGGACTTCCTGATCTAGGTAGCAGAAAATAAGCACTGGTCACCTTTAGATCCACAAAGATGAACACTGGTCACCTCAAGATCAGCAAAGATGAACACTGGTCACCTTTAGATCCACAAAGATGGACACTGATCATCTCAAGATCCACAAAGATGAACACTGGTCAAGTCTAGATCAACAAAGATGGACACTGGTCACCTCAAGATCAGCAAAGATGGACACTGGTCACCTCAAGATCAGCAAAGATGATCACTGGTCACCTCTAGATCCACAAAGATGGATACTGGTCACCTCGAGATCAAATAATTCAGGTAAATCTGTTCTAAATGTTGTTTTTGCATGACATAAACCAAAAAATGATGGCTGCTTTTTTTAGAATGTTTTATTTCTCTGAAGGTTTCTTTCTTTCATTTAATATTCTCAGCCACAACCGACATTATTAGTTCTTGTCGCAGTCACTGAAACTCTTAACGTTCTTCTGTAAAACCACATCTCTGTGTCTAATAGAAATTCTCTTATCTCTTCTTTTATTGTTCAAAATTCATATCAATGTTAGTTCGTATGTAACATTTTCATATCAATATTAGTTGTATGTAACATTTTCATATCAATGTTAGTTCGTATGTAACATTTTCATATCAATGTTAGTTGTATGTAACATTTTCATATCAATGTTAGTTGTATGTAACATTTTCATATGTCAATGTTAGTTGTATGTAACATTTTCATATGTCAATGTTAGTTGTATGTAACATTTTCATATGTCAATGTTAGTTGTATGTAACATTTTCATATGTCAATGTTAGTTGTATGTAACATTTTCATATGTCAATATTTGTCGTATGATGAAAAGATATGTTTTTGGTCCCCAATAAACAAACATTTGTTGCATAGCAATTTCCTTCATTTTTTAGAATGTTGATTAGAAGGGAATAAGAGTTAATCTTATGAAACAAAAATCAGATGTTTTATAGAGTACACGGAGACAACCGGCAAAATAAAAGGGAAGATATCGGCAACAAAGAGAGAAAGCTCTGAACAACCCAACTTCATGGCACAGAAAACTGTCAACATCCCAACTTCATGGCACAGAAAACTGTCAACAACCCAACTTCATGGCACAGAAAACTGTCAACATCCCAACTTCATGGCACAGAAAACTGTCAACATCCCAACTTCATGGCACAGAAAACTGTCAACATCCCAACTTCATGGCACAGAAAACTGTCAACATCCCAACTTCATGGCACAGAAAACTGTCAACATCCCAACTGATAGTATGCACTCTGGACATAAGTTTGTGGAGATCGTTGACGTCAGACGGCATGGCACATGATGATGATGAGATTGAAAGTATGAGCAAGAGTACTAGCAATGGAAACTGCCACAGAGGTACAAGACATGTGATTATTCAACACATAACTAGTGTAACTAACCGTTATACACGGGTATAGATATTGAGGATGACATCGGAGCATCTACGGACCAGTCTGAAGTGATGTGTTGATGATCGGAGCATCCATTTACCTATCTGTAGTGATGTGATGATGATCCTCACTAATCACTATAAATGTGAGATTACACATCGGAGGAAGATGCTGTCATCTTCACTGATGGCTCTGTGATTCGGCACAGTCAGGGTACATGGGACTTTACATCTAGAGCTAAAGGTAAAGTCAAAGAGGCAAGTGACGCATATATAACATCTACCAGCAGCATGACTATGGAGGTTATGGTGGTGACAAAATCCCTGGAGTGGCTACAGACGCAAACATTCACTCACGCATGCATGCTCAGCGACTCTATGAGCATGACAGAGAAGATCAAGACCGGTTATGTACGAAGGCAGTGGATGCAAATAATTCAAAATACGACAATCGACACCTACTTTCATCTTTGCCCCAGGTCATCATGTGGTGAAGGGCAATGAGAGAGCAGATGCCCTGGCAGACAATGCTACGATTGAGAATGGGTCTTCTATGGACAAAAGTGACATCATCAATACTCTAAGAGAAACCATACGCTCTGAAGATTTCAACGATGAAGATAAAGGGTATTCTCTATCTCGGTTGCGCAAGTGGTGCATACCGATAGGTGCGGCAAGACAAGAAAACCATGAGAGAAACCCCAGTAGATACATCAATCAACACAGAATGAGAGTTGTTAGTCTAAACACACTGAAAAACATGTTTGGGTGGAGATTGGAGCAAATATGGACATGTCTGATGAAGATGATCCTCAAATAAACAATATCTATTTTTTATCTTCTCTGTCCATGATATAAGGATGACTTCTCTAACTTTATATTCAAAAGCACATACATGGTTAGTGACTCTGTCTATTAACCCCGACGTTCTGAGTTCGAATCACGCTGCGGACAGTTTGCTTGCAAATTGTTTCCGTTGATTTTAACAAAGGACGATGGCGCCACCCGTTCAGAAAGCAATGGCAAACTACTGAACGTATAAGTGGTGCCTAGAAAATCAACGACTTGTTTACTGTGGTTGATGGCTACGTCCTTTGGATATGCCACGATTTTCATTTTCATACATGTATATATGCTTTCCCACTGCTTTATTAAATGTCCTTGTTTCGCCCTAAATGTTGCCACAGGGCTTGCACTTAGTATTCTGACCTTTGTTGCCTTATTAGTCCCATTCCATACTGTTTTTAGTTGTTTGTAAGGCTATGTTGGTTTTTAATTTCCTTCATCCCATTTCCATCTTCTGTTATTTGTGATAGCAATGAACTATTAGCACACTATTCAAAATCATATATTTGTAATAGCAATGAACTATTAGCACACTATTCAAAATCATATATTTGTAATAGCAATGAACTATTAGCACACTATTCAAAATCATATATTTGTAATAGCAATGAACGCACACTATTCAAAATCGTATTTTTGTAATAGCAATGAACTATCAGCACAATATTCAAAATCGTATTAGTTTTTTTTTATATCCCTTGACCAAAATATGCTTTGTCATGTTTATTTTGTTTAGTAACCTCGATAGCTAAGTCGCAACGGGAATTCTCATTGTTATACAATTGTTGGTTAATGTAATATAAGAATTTCCCGATTATGTTTGTATCATCAAATGTGCAATGTAATAGCTCTCTCTGCCACACACACATTATCTCTCTCTGCCACTCTCTCTCTCTCTCTCTCTCTCTCTCTGTATCAAAATATCGGAAACATATTATACGTGCATCTTTTAACACTTTCTTTAGCTTTATTGTTTTCAAATGTAATCTGATTCCGAACCAGAAGCACTTGAGCTTTCAGCTCGTCGGCTCGGTGCCATGGACATCGTAACCCTTCCGTTCGGTGCCACAAACACCGTAAATCTAGAGAACCTGTGACTTTTATGCCAGCCCGCGGGATTGAACCGCAATCACAAGGGGCTTGTCGCCCAACGCCCTGCGAATACGCTGGACAGGCGGGCATATCTACTATATATATATAAAAATGGATGTTTGTCTGTTTGTTTGTTACCTATAGACTCGGAAACTACTGAACAGATTTAGCTGAAATTTACAGGATATGTTTGTTTTGATGTCGGGGTGCTACCTGTCATAGTTTGAAATAGGTAGCGCTGAAACATTTCGAAAAAATCTAAAAAATCGAAAACACGCTAATTTCATCGAGAGTTTGTTTACAATTTGCTATCAACGTTTCCGGAAGTCTACGGTATACACATTAATATATACACAAGATTCGATGATGTATGTTTTAAAACTATGGAGACCTCGATCTCTTTCATAGCATAAAATAATCGTTTCAAGGCAATTTTACAAACAAGCTGAAGTTAAAATACGCAATCCGGGGTTTGTTTCTTCATAGGATTTCTACTCATTTCGAATCACGATAAGAGAAATATCAACTGGGACGCGACATTAGTAGCAATGAAGCAGTATATCAACTGGGACGCAACATTAGTAGCAATGAAGCAGTATATCAACTGGGACGCGACATTAGTAGCAATGAAGCAGTATATCAACTGGGACGCGACATTAGTAGAAATGAAGCAGTATGTCAACTGGGACGCGACATTAGTAGCAATGAAGCAGTATATCAACTGGGACGCGACATTAGTAGAAATGAAGCAGTATATCGACTGGGACGTAATTCAATTTTTGTTGGAGGCGTAGCAACGCGCGCATGGTACAGCTAGTATGCAATAAAGAGTAATGGTGAGAGGACACAACCTTGTCTGACACCCGGTGTAATGGAGAGCCAGTCGGTCATTGACTGGATTATACCTCAATAGTACTGCGCATGATCCGAAATGACATTCTTAACGCATTGAGAGTCTTTCCGAACAGAGGAGTTTCGGGATTTTGAATCCCAGTCGCTGACTAGATTGGGAAGTAATTGTGGTATTGCCCGAAATAACGACATATCAAATATGCAAAAATATTAATTAATCAACATTGAACTGGCGTGTTGGGCGGTTGGATTTGTTGAGGCAGGGGTCGGATCGCTTGTGGACATGCTCGGAATGTTATGATGATAGTTCTCATATAACTGATAACTACACATTTATTTCTTGTCAATGAAAAACCGACTTCCTTCTGTCTAGCATTTTCCTGTCATTGAATATATGACAGTATATACTGGAAGTAGTTGTTCATATGAGCTTGTCCTTAATAACAAACTCACAACTATTGCGTGTATCTATTCATGTCACTTAGATAACAACACAGTTAGAAAATACGTTTCTGAATTGTGGGAATTTCCACAACTATTTTTCACTCGAAAGTTCTTGCTAAATAATGTTAGACCCGTGCGTGTATATATATACAGTCATACTTCCAGTGGTGGCGTCTGTGTCTTAGGGGTTAGTGACTCAGTCTATAAACCCCGACGTTCTGAGTTGGTTGCAAATTGTTTGCGTGGATTTTAACAAAAGGACGATGATACCACCCGTTCAGAAAGCAATGGCAAACTATTGAAAGTAATAATGCCTAGAAAAATCACAAACAGCGTTAAAAGCTGGAGTTGATTCGCGAAGTCATGTAAAGGATATGTTAACTCATACTTCCAGTAATATGGTCGTTGAGGCCGGTCTTCGGAAGGTGTCTATAAGTATTAAATCTAGATATACTGTCACGCCATCGTATTAGTTAGAAATAACAAAATATCATGTGGTTGTGATATAAAATAATGTAGATATATGTAAGTACTTAACAATATGATAAACGATGTGTGTGTGTGTATTGAAGTGGCAGCTAATTGGTATTAAATAATGCAAGTGTTACAATGGTGACCGTTCATCTAATGTTGGATTACGTGTGTATATATTCCTGGTGCATTGGTCGGTCCCATTAATATTGATACTATCTGAACAGACCGAAATGTCTACATTATATATATATACATATGTGTATCTTTCATGCCATTCTGACGTACATGCTCAATAAACATACTCTACTTTAGTGCGCATTGTGCTATCCTTTTCAAGTCTCTCTGCATGTTTTCTCAATCATCCTTCAATCTGTTTCCATGTCCCTTCTCTCAGTTCTCTGTAAGTTTGTTTTTACCTTCCTCTGTTTTCCTTTTCCTTGTGATTCCAGAAAAAGACATGTTTTGTTGTAATTTTTGTTGGTTTTTTCAAAGTATTTTCTAGCACCAAGCATTTTTACTTTAGCTCCCCGTTTCCCAACGTGGGGCGCACGCCCACAGGGGCATTTTCATCGCTTAGGGGGCTATGGACTCGTTCAGAGTTTAACTAATGTTCATGATGTTGCAAAACTAATATATCAGCTTTTGAATGTCTGTTTGACAAAACGAATGGTGCTTCACAATCACGTTACTGAAGTTTAAAAAATCTTCAATAAATGGAAAGTAATTATATCTAGGTACATTTCTACCTCCTTTTAACAAAGCTTTGAAAGCATGTGATATTGTGTTAAAATCAGTGATATTTTTTCAAACGGTAATGTGGTAAACGGCTTTATGAAAAAACAGAAATCAAATATCCAAATTCAACCAAATGTGCACGAAAACTGTTATTACCGTTTCCATCTTTATATTTCGCTGAATGTGGATTTATTGCAATAACTGATATGTTGCTAAAAAAATTTAATCGGCTGGATGTAACACAATGAGGAGACTTGAGACAAGCTAACGAAATTGGAACCTAACATAAAATCTCTTTGCAGCATGCACCAAGCGCAAGGATCTCACTAAATGTAAGTAATAAATATTTACTAATAATTAAAATAATATAGAAAATTCTGTCATTAAAATTATTTCGTACTTTAATTTCAGTTCTTCATTTTATGTTTTGAAAATTTACTTACTGTGTTTCCTCAACAACTGCATAGTGATTACTTCCTAAAACTTATCATTTAAGTTTCTTCAGTGAACAATTCCTTTTTTGGAAATACAAATTTTTTGTATATGTTACATAGGGGAGGGGGGATACGAATTTTTGAAAGGCTTTGGTAGGGCATGGCACAAAAAAGGTTGGGAAACACTGCTTTAGCTGATGTTTCATTGCTACTTCTTTGATTCTGTTCATGATTAGCAACCAGTGTCAGGCAGGTCATTAAGCAGTTCGACCTTTCGGTCTCCGAAATGCGGTCCCTGATAGATAAGACAAGGAGAAAAGAGAAGTGGATGGACCGTTAGGGTCAACCACTAGACAACTGAAAAGATTTGACGTGACCTATTAAATGATATTCATATGACTGCAGAACTATTTAATTTCAGCGTAAGATGAACAGAAGTCCCATTGTCACACAATCATGACAATGAACCCTGTCTTCCCTTTCTTACTTTTAAATCTCAAACTCACAACATAAAGATCTAATGGGAAAAAAAACACTGACACGTGAACGAACCAGTTATCAAATTGAGTAACTGAAAAGTGGGAACTTTATCCTTTCTTAAATAATACAATATCGAGCAAACTAAATCTCATAAATAAAACATCAATATTTACCAATTGGATAACACATGAATATATTTCATAGTTTGGTACGAAGAATGCATACATCAACCATCATGTTCTTGTTCATCTAGTTAACCACCTTATGTTAATTTTCCGTCCTCGTTCCAAAATCGGTGCTCGAGTTGGAGTCAGTTATATGAGGACTATCATCATAGCACTCCGGACATGTCCATAGGTGCTCCGATCTCCGCCTCAGCAAATCCAGCAGCGCCCAGCGGCCCAACACGACAGTTCGGTGTTGATTAATCAATCTCCTTGCATATTTGATATATCGTTCCTTTCGGGCTGCACCAATATGGACACCCATCTCTCTCATAAGTTGGAATCATCCTCGTTATGCATCAGTACTTCTTCTCTTCCACCATTTGTTTTTTTATAGAAGTGTTGTGGGTGTAAACGTAGTAATCTTGTGTGTGCATGTTTTAAGGCACTTTGTAAGCTGATATTCATTGTTGTAAGGCTGTTCTTGATGCCGTCGCTCCATCTTTTGCGTGGTCTTCCTCTTGCTTTGTACTCATTGTAATTTTCTGTATGGTTCTCTGTGGTAGGCGATACCAGGGCATTCTTGTCAGGTGTCTAAACTATTTAATCTGTTGTTCTTTTATGAATTGCATGACTGGTTTCACATCTAGTCTTCTGATTTCTTCATTTCTAATTGTGTCTCTTATTGTCAACCTGCAGCTCTTCTAAGACACCTCATCTCTGTCGTTATGATTTTCCGCTCATTAGCTGCTGTTATTGTCCATGTTTGACACTGGTAACATAGTGTTGGCCAGAAAATTGTTCTTATGAGATTTGCTTTAGTTTTTAGCGGTATCTCTTTATGTGACAACAGTGGTGTTGTTAGCTGCCTCAGTACCTGGTTAGCTTTTGTGCATCGATTGCTGATTTCCGTATCGATAGAGTCTACTTCTGTCTGCAGTGAAAATTTCTCCTAAGTATTTGGCCTCATTTATTTGTTTTATTTTATTTTCTGGAGTTTTATTGTAAGGTTTTCTGGTTGTCCAGTTATCGTCATTGTCTTTCTTTGGGGGTTGGAAACTTCAATAGACGACATCCACTCATACCGCAACCTGCTATTTTTGACCTCCTGAAGCACTGACTAACATTCGAACATAACAACGTCCTCAATAACCGAAGTCAGAGAGAGCCATTGGTGTGCAGTAGTAACAGTCTCAACCTCCCTCCTCGTACTGTAGGTAGTGGCCATGCATGCTCTATTCTGATCTGCAACAATACAACTAAGCGCGCTTGCTAGGAAAACCTAACCTGACTTGCCACTGTATGGAAATCTACTAATCTGAGTTGGTTAGATCAGACCAGATCTGGAGAAGACCGTGGGTAAGCTGAGGTAATACTAAGTAAATTGACGTTTAATGACAAAGACACGTGTGTATAGTATCCACATAACAACAGCGTAATCACTTGCGTTATCAGCTATGTCTGCATCAAAACCTGCTACTTATACATGTTGCATACATGTATAACAGAAAACACAAGGTATGTTCCAGAACATAGAAATTCCTGGAATAGATCAACAAATAACAGGAAAAGCTGATTAAGTTCGGGAGTTACAGAAAATATTATATTCTATAATTAACTATGACGACGTTTGAGAAAATTTCCGAAATGATATCTACAAGACTACATGCTAACATATTTTGTATCAGCGCGAGGCAATGTAATGTCTACTCGTGAACATCTCATTCAATATTGTGTTGCGAGACGATGATCATATTTGCTACAAGTTGCTTCAGATCATTATGTGAGTGAATTTACTACTATTTAAAGCAATAATGAATTTATACAGTTGTAGTAATTGTTGGTTGCGTTTGTAACTTTGTTGAGAGCCTAGAACATATGATATTATTGTTGTTATGTTAGCCTTTATTCACACACTATTATACTAGATTCGGACACTTGCAACATATATTCGGACACTGTTGTTCGGGCATCATATATAATATAATAATAACCCTTATTTCACGCATTGTATGTCCTCGAGGTGGCATTTGTAGGTTACTGACGATGACAATATGCACTCGGAATCTTCTTGGACATTGCTATCATTTATTTTGGGCCGCACCAGTTGTGGGGTTTAAAGTCAGATATTTCTTGACTTTATTTTTAGCTTGCATGTTCTAGCGTTCCGCAGTCAGTTCTAGCCGTTTCTGCTGTGACAGTTCTACGTTTCTGTAGTCTACGTTTCTGCTGTGACAGTTCTAGCCGTTTCTTCTGTGACAGTTCTAGCCGTTTCTTCTGTGACAGTTCTAACTGTTTCTGCTGTGGCAGTTCTAGCTGTTTCATCTGTGACAGTTCTAACTTTTTCTGCTGTGGCAGTTCTAACTGTTTCTGCTGTGACATTTCTAGCTGTTTCTGCTGTGGCAGTCAGTTCTAGCTGTTTCTTCTGTGACAGTCAGTTCTAGTTGTTTCTGCTGTGACAGTTCTAACTGTGGCAGTCTAGCTGTTTCTGCTGTGACAGTTCTGGCTGACTTACATGTCACTGATTCCAAGGTGTTGGGATTTATGCCAAATGCATTTAGTGAATTCTCGAGGTTGTCTTTAAATGTTTCTTCTGCCCGCCATGTGATCGTTTCCTTTTCTTGAGCTCATCATATAGGATGCTTTTGGATAGCTGATGGTCAACATATGTGGACAACACGGCATATCAACCGGATCTGGAGTTGCATCAGAGTAGTGGGGATGCTGGCTAAACGGTATCAGGGATTTTGTATTGTCATTGGATGTTTATAAGCGTCCCAAGGCAGACAGTATGGAAATGATTTATCTAACATATAGACGTAGATACAATTCACGGTAGAGCTGTTTCACTAACCCACACAGTTGAATATGTATACTTGGACTTGCTTAGTTTTGGGGAACAATTATAAATTGCCACATGAGCTGCTTTACAAGTTTTCAGACTGGAATTTCTATCATCTACAAGTCACTAAACACCTATTGGTGCACTAACTGATTTTGTGTCATTACAAAAGTAGTAGTGATACATTACTTTTTTCTTCTGTGAGCATTTCCATTCATCCCTTATCTTGTGTATTTGATCAGAAAGTCAACAGCTTCCTGAGGCTGGCCATGATGTCTGAAACCCATATCCATATAGCTTATCCCGAAATTGTGCTTATAGCGTTCATGTGTAGTCTTCATATTATAGCTTACTTGGGAGATTTCTGTCTAGCCTTCATATTATAGCTTACTTGGGAGATTTCTGTCTGGCCTTCATATTATACTTACTTGGGAGATTTCTTGTCTAGCCTTCATATTATAACTTACTTGGGGAGATTTCTTGTCTAGCCTTCATATTATAACTTACTTAGGAGATTTCTTGTCTAGCCTTCATATTATACTTACTAGGAGATTTCTTGTCTGCCTTCATTATACTTACTTGGGGAGATTTCTTGTCTAGCCTTCATATTATAACTTACTTGGGGAGATTTCTTGTCTGGCCTTCATATTATAGCTTACTCATGGGGATTTCTTGTCTAGCCTTCATATTATAACTTACTTGGGGAGATTTCTTGTCTAGCCTTCATATTATAGCTTACTCATGGAGATTTCTTGTCTAGCCTTCATATTATAGCTTACTCATGGAGATTTCTTGTCTAGCCTTCATATTATAGCTTACTCATGGAGATTTCTTGTCTAGCCTTCATATTATAACTTACTCATGGAGATTTCTTGTCTAGCCTTCATATTATAACTTACTTGGGGAGATTTCTTGTCTAGCCTTCTATTATACTTACTCATGGAGATTTCTTCTAGCCTTCATATTATAAATGGAATTTCTTGTTACTCATATTATAATACTTGGAGATTTCTTGTCTGGCCTTCATATATACTATAGGATTTTTTACCTTCATATTATAATTACTTGGGAATTTTTGTCTAGCCTTCATATTATAACTTACTCATGGAGATTTCAATTCAAAATTATTTAGTGATAAATAGATATAATTATTTAGTGATAAATAGATATGATAATAACAATAGAAAAACATAAAACTGTAGACAAATAACTGAGAAAGATTATGAAACTTTAATGATTCAAATGACCTTGAAGGAACACTTATTCCTCACAAAACACTTCATAAAGTAACATAGTGATCTTCAACAAGACAGACAATGGAATAATTAACTATATTCTTACTAACATAGAATGGAAGTGTTCCCAGCAAGAGATGTCATAAAATGGAAGTGTTGCCAGCAAAAGATGTCAGAAAAAAAGAAATTGCTAATATGGAGATGACCACAGAACTTGTTGATAGGAAAAATTGTATTGAAACTAAGGAAAACTAGTAGAGAATGGAAACAATGTCTTGTTGATAGGAAAATTGTATTGAAACTAAGGAAAACTAAAATAGGAGAATGGAAACAATGTCTTGTTGATAGGAAAAATTGTATTGAAACTAAGGAAAACTAAAATAGAAGAATGGAAACAATGTCTTGTTGATAGGAAAAATTGTATTGAAACTAAGGAAAACTAAAATAGAAGAATGGAAACAATGTCTTGTTGATAGGAAAAATTGTATTGAAACTAAGGAAAACTAAAATAGGAAAATGGAAACAACGTCTTGTTGATAGGAAAAATTGTATTGAAACTAAGGAAAACTAAAATAGGAAAATGGAAACAACGTCTTGTTGTAGCAAAACTACAGAACTCATAAATAAAACAGCAGTAGACTAGCTTTTAAAAGAACAACTTCAGCATTTTACAGCAAGAGACTGAAATGAAGATCAACAACTTCAATCCAAAAAAAAGCTGCCCGTGTGGTAACGGGACTCAAGGAAGCAAAGAATAGTACCACTGCAACCTACAAGGCATGCCCTAAAAGGTAACTGATGTAGGACCTAGGAAGCTACCCTAGTAAATAAAAAGCATTGCAGAAATCAGATGTGCTGTCTTACTTGTAGGTACATAACTGGCACAACGTACAATCGCTCTTCAGCTCAGATCAGATACAAATCACACAGAGTGGTTAACAAGTGGTCGATGTGGAGCGTTTGAAGAAGAAGAAGAATCAAAAAAGTAAAACTAGCTGGAGAAAACATACTGGGAAACAGAATGGAAGAATAAATGTCTCAGAAAAAGTTAGGATAAAAATTGCACAATGGAAAGAAATTAAGAAGCAGTTGTCAAAAGCAAAACCAACTGGATTCAAGGATAAAATGTCTACAGAATATATCCATGGGAATAAAGAAGTTGAGCAAGGATTGATAAACACACATACAGTATAAGTAAAAGCTGGTAATAGAAATGATAAGCAAACATGACCTCAAAGACATGATGAATATAACTAAGAAATTGAAAGCAAGTACATTCTCTTGTCAAAATGTTCATCTAAAAACACAAAAACATAGAAAGTTGATCACTGAAGAAAAAGAAAAAAATGAAATGAACATTTTCAATAGCTGTTAAAATAACCCACCAATACTTGCCAATATAGCAGAAATAGATGAGAATTTGTATAGAAATCTTTAGTCCATCTCAGAAATAGAAGTGAAAGTGACTATACAGATTCAAAAGATAAATAAAGCACCATTGAGTACAGGATATCTTCAAGAGATGTTGAAAGTTGAGGAAAAAGAAACACCAAGAGATCTTTGCAAGATTTTTCAAGATATCTGTATGAAATAAGAAGTTCCAGAAGAATAAAGAAACATCAACGAAGTAGTAAAGTAAGGAAATCTGAGAAATGATGAGAACTGGAGAGATCTAACCACAATAATGAATGAAATAGTACAGTGTATATAGTAAAGAAGGCAGCACATAGGACAGAGGTTTTAGATCTCCATGTGATGCGGTTCATTGCAAGTAGTTTCTCCAACTGCTTGCAATGAACCGCATCACATGGAGATCTCGTATGGTTTTACATCCCAATAGTTTACTTTCTTGTAGGATTGTTCTTCAAAGAGTGGTCTTAGCTCTTCCACGTTTTCTTTTCCCAACTGGTGACCACATAAGGACTTGTCAATTTAGTCTCTTTTGGTCTGATCTAAGAACATGACCTAAATATTTCCACCTTTGTTTCCTTATAATATTTGATACGGGTTGTTGGTGTGTTCTATCTCTCACTGTGTTGTTAGTGTGTTCTATCTCTCACTGTGTTGTTGGTGTGTTCTATCTCTCACTGTGTTGTTGGTGTGTTCTATATCTCACTGTGTTCTTGGTGTGTTCTATCTCTCACTGTGTTGTTGGTGTGTTCTATCTCTCACTGTGTTGTTGGTGTGTTCTATCTCTCACTGTATTGTTGGTGTGTTCTATCTCTCACTGTGTTGGTCGAAACGAAATCACTCCATTTTACTTTTAGTCATTTTTGTGAGCGTCTGTAGCTCAAGCGGTAGTGAGCTCGATCACAGACCCAAACGTACCTGGTTCAAACCCCACGGTGGGCAAGTTTGGAAGCAAATTCGTTTCGTGGGATTTTTACGAAAGGTAAAAATAGACCTCACCGTTCAGAAAGCAATGGCAAACTACTGAACGTATAAGTGGTGCCTAGAAAATCGGCTGTCTTGCCTCTACGTGTTTGATGTTTCTTAAATGTCCTTTACTGGTATAGCACGATTTTCATTTTCAATTTTGGAGACATTTATTCTCAAAGCTGTCCAGTTCTTATCAATTTTGTTTGTTGATTTCCAACTTTCACAACTGTAGGTCATACTATATACTTTAGATATATATATATATTATAAAGTGTATACTAAAAACCCTTTTTTAAATTTCAATCTGGCCATTGACTGGCTGATAGGAAAGTTGGAAAGGGGAAGAAATTAAGATATTAGTCAGACATCTCTTAAGATTGTTGTACGCTGTTTATTGTTGAGTCAGCTGGGGGTGTCTTGCCTCTACGACTGTTTGTATTTTTCTTTAATATGTGCCTTTATCTGTGGTAGTGACATTTGGTGTTTGAGTCGAATTTTGTGTGCTCCCTCCTTTGCCATTCTGCCTACATTCTCATTTCCTGATATGTTACAGTAAGCCAGTATCCATTGGAGAAGGATGGATATGTCACAGTAAGCCAGTATCCACTGTAGGAGAATGGATATGTCACAGTAAGCCAGTATCCACTGGAGAAGGATGGATATGCCACAGTAAGCCAGTATCCACTGGATGATGATCTTATCCACAAATCAGCTAGTTTTTAGATCTTCTTTGAACAATTTGATAGACTTATAGATTTATCTACAAATAAATAACTAGAACCACACAGTGAAGACAACAATCAACTAGAAACACACAGTGAAGACAACAAGCAACAAAGTGCTCTTGATTTTAGAGTAGTTCATAGTTCATAAGTACGGTTCCTTCTTCTTCTTTGCGTTCGGTTTCGTATGCTCGTCTAAATCATGAGATGGGTTGCCTCTATGAAGCTGCATATCAGTTGGAGTTCTTTGAGAGTTCCCCATAGCTTGGTCTGTAAGCTTTGTTCATGAGGCCATGTTTCATTTCGTTGGTGTATGTATGATGGACATGACTGCAGGATGTGCTCTGGAGTCTGTGTTTCTGTCTGGCATGCACACTGTGCAGTCTGAGCAGGCTTTATTCTGTGCATGTGGCGGTTGAGCCTGCAGTGACCTGTTCTTAGGCGAAAGATTGTTGTGTGCTGTTTTCTGTTTAGTCTGCTGATGGGATCTTGTGGGTGTTTGCTGTGGGTTTGTTGCCTCCATACCTCTTTGTACTTTCTTTTGATATGTGTCTTGATTTCTGGTAGTGATACTGGGTGTTTCTGTTGTGTAAGTTTTGTTCCCTCCTTAGCCAGCATGTCTGCTCTCTCATTTCCTGGAACACCACAGTGGGCTGGTATCCACTGGAGAACAATTTTGTTGTGTTCTGAGAGCTTGTTTAGCTGTAGTGTTAGCTCTCTTTCCATGTTATCTTGTGGTTCCCTTTGTGTGGCCTGCAGGACTGACAAGCAGTCGCAAAGGAAGACAAGTTTGTTGTTTTGGATGTTTCTTTGCTGCAGTATTTTTGAGGCATCCACAATTGCCTGTTGTTCGGCTCTAAAATTTGTTGATAGTTCTCCAGTGGCACTTGAATTTGTTAGTGTAGTGCCATCTTGGAGTATGATGATGGTTCCGGCCCCTCCTTTCCTCGCTGTCGTGTCTGATGATCCGTCTGTGTATATATGGGTCCACTCGGGATGGGGGTATGAGGTGTCAATGTGTTCTAGTGTCTTTGCTCTCAAGATGTGGCCTGTTTCTTCACCCTTTTTGTCTACATTTGGAATTGTCGTTATCACTGTGAAGTTGGGCTGTAGGTCTGTGTTGTTGAATGGTACTATCATTTCCCAGGTTGCTGGGTCTTTTGAGAGGATGTCCATGTTTTTGCAGAGAGTGATTTTGACAAGTGATGGAAGCTGTGTCTTTTTATGCGGTTTTATGCGGTTCCAACTTCACTGCAACAGGTCACCCCATAATTGCTCCATTCCTGTGCCAATGAAAATCACACGAAATGCTAACAACTGTGAAATGTTTCCTGTGTGAACTAATTCCAGAATGAAACAGCCACGTGCACACAAAAAGAAACCGGCACCGCATAAAATGCATATGGCCGTCGCTAATGTAGCAACACAAAACTGTTCATCACTTGAATTGCAATTCTTGTCGAAGGAACATCAATCATGACAAAATCCAGCTTTTTGCACTCGCAATATAACTGCATACGGCAGATTGAGCTTGTTCATCATAACCACTGTCCGCCATTTTCTGAATGCACACAACAAAGCCACGTTGACACAGCAAAAGCATTCCATGTAACAGTCATAGCTCACAGCGTTGCTCAAGCACTAACTCAGTAGCTCGGCAAACGAAGCCGGAAAATACCCAACCAAACATGGCGAAAATGAGCTAGCAAAGTCGTGTTCAGAATCAAACAGTTCTGACTCTGAATGGCCATCCCACCATTGCTGGCCAGATTTTAAAGTAAAGGCTGCATAATGTTTGTTTTTTAAGCACTGCTATGAAATAAACAATACACACAAATAGACCTGCACTAGTTTCTATCTGCAGTTATACACACAACTAGACCCACACTAGTTTCTATTTGCAGTTATACACACAACTAGACCTGCACTAGTTTCTATTTGCAGTTATATGTGATCATGTCTTTCATGGGGAACAAGAATCTTATAGTATTTTCTTTACAGTGAATGAAATTGCCAGTTATTATTTGCTTAAATCCACAACAGAGTTTCACAGTGTGCCCTGTGTCAGGCAGTGGAGCTTGTGCTGCCAGCTTTCTGTAGGTCCTTCTCCTTAAAACTCATTGGATGAGCTAGTTTTACAGGTTTTTTTTATCCCAGAGAGCTATTTGACTCAATATTTCAGTGTATGCACTAACCTAAGTTGATAGTCTTGTTCTTTGGACGAGACATTGCTGTAGCTGTTTTATAACCTCACAAAACAATCATAAAATCAATGAAAAGGCTGATTCTCGCAGTCAAACTTCACCACAGTGGAAAATATGTTGATGTTACTTCTTTAGTCAAACATTCTGTTAAAGCAGAACTTCTCATGAAGAGATGATCAAGCAAGAATATGTCTAGTGTGTTTTCTGACTGATGCAAAAGTCTGTATTTTGACAAATGATTAACAATTGTCTTGATTTTATTTCCACAGATTATCTTTGGACAAAAATCACTACAAACTCAGCTGCCAGTCCATATACACCAAGATCAAGGGTATATTAATGAAAACACTGAAGCAATAAAAAGTGTTTTTTTACTCACTAACTACCCAACAAGAACTGTTTGATATTTTATTCCAAGTGACACAAGCTGACTTGTAACTACTAGCAGCACAAATGGTTCATCAAACAGTCAACATTTTCTCAGTTTCATTTAGTTGATATTTATCTACATTAGAATGTAGTGATCGACCAAACTGAATAATCATATCAGCTGATTTGTCCTTCAGAAACTGTCTGGTAGGGTTCTCTTTATGAATTCAGTGTTACAAACAAGAAACATTAGTTGACTTGTGCTTTAGAATTACAACTTCGTTCTAGAAATACATAAGATGTGTTCCGGACAAGATATTGTGAATATGCATTCATCTAACTCATCCACAAGCAGTATTACTCCACTGAAAGATCATGAATGTATTCATAACAGTTGTGATAGATTTTTATGTCAAAGCAAGCAGATACAAGAATTCATTAAATTGAAGCCAAATGTGGATAAATCAACTCTAACCTGCAAAGAACTTTGCTTGAAGAAAATAACTCGACCCAATAAGAATTCATTTTGGAAATATAGTGAACGCCTCAAGAAGTTTGATTTGGACCAGAATATTGATAAACATTTAGCACAAAAATTGGCTGCACATGGATTGTATTATGATGTTGCTTATAATTCCCCAGGTAAAAATGTTATACTTTCTATCATTTTATTATTTTTATCTTGATGATGGTTGCACTTTTAGTGACATTTATATTTGGAAAATCAATTGATTAAAAAAAAAACAACCATAATGCACATTATGAATTTTTTTAAAGGATAGTTAAAAAATGAAGTCTTCAACTTTATAGTAACAGACATAATAAAAATAAATATTTTAACCAAAAGATTTTTTATCAAATACAGAAATTTCTTTTTTTTTATAAATTGATAATGAAATTTATAAATAAATCTCTTTGAATGAAGATTTCTTATAATTGTTACTCTCCTGTAAGGAAAACATCATCCACAAAACTAGCTCTTCAGTAGTGACAGCTACAAGGCATCACAAATTAGCAAGAATATGTGGTATTATCAATCAAGATTATTGCAGTAATAGGATAAACTGTATCAGTCTCTATTATTAAACAAAGACAATTAAATCACATAATGTACTCAAAACAAACCAAATAATTCCATTAAAGTTGATGGTCACAAAATGTAAGAATTACACTTTTTAAAATTGTTTGTGCCATGTCATTGACAAGATACAAGCAAAAAAATAAATGCTGAGATTAACAACGTCATGTTTGATTTCAGTTCTCAGTCCAGTAGAGACAGCTTCCAGTACAACTTTCTCGCTGGAAAATAAAATAACACTGTTCATACCCTTAGGTCAGGACAAATTTCTAAAAAATCATTTATATGATGTCATGTACCATCTGTTCCACTGTATGGGTCAAAAACATGAAGAACAACTAAACAATAGTGAATAAATTGCAAACATCAACTGGTGTCTGCGTAGAATAGAAGGACTGAGATGACATGATAGGGTCGCAAATTATGAGTTTATGGAGAGAATAAGACAGATCCCAGGTAACCAAAAGCTAAAGAAAAGATGCTGGATAGGGCACAAATAAAACCAGAGGGGAATATAACAAGAAGAGCTTATTCCTCAAACCCACAAGAAAAGCGAAAGAGAGGGAAACCTAGAAATATGTGTAGAAATGAGTTGAAAACAGGAATTGACTATATACGGATGAGTTGGAAGAAGCTGTAAGAGATAGCTAAAGATAGGAAGACTTGAAGAGATAGCTAAAGATAGGAAGACTTGAAGAGATAGCTAAAGATAGGAAGACTTGAAGAGATAGCTAAAGATATGAAAACTTGAAGAGATAGCTAAAGATATGAAAACTTGAAGAGATAGCTAAAGATAGGAAGACTTGAAGAGATAGCTAAAGATAGGAAGACTTGAAGAGATAGCTAAAGATATGAAAACTTGAAGAGATAGCTAAAGATAGGAAGACTTGAAGAGATAGCAAAAGATATGAAAACTTGAAGAGATAGCTAAAGATAGGAAGACTTGAAGAGATAGCTAAAGATAGGAAAACTTGAAGAGATAGCTAAAGATAGGAAGACTTGAAGAGATAGCAAAGATAGAAAACTTGAAGAGATAGCTAAAGATAGGAAGACTTGAAGAGATAGCTAAAGATAGGAAAACTTGAAGAGATAGCTAAAGATATGAAGACTTAAAGAGATAGCTAAAGATAGGAAAACTTGAAGAGATAGCTAAAGATATGAAGACTTGAAGAGATAGCTAAAGATAGAAAACTGAAGAGATAGCTAAAGATAGGAAAACTTGAAGAGATAGCTAAAGATAGGAAGACTTGAAGAGATAGCTAAAGATAGGAAGACTTGAAGAGATAGCTAAAGATATGAAGACTTGAAGAGATAGCTAAGGATATGAAAACTTGAAGAGATAGCTAAAGATAGGAAGACTTGAAGAGATAGCTAAAGATATGAAGACTTGAAGAGATAGCTAAAGATAGGAAAACTTGAAGAGATAGCTAAAGATATGAAAACTTGAAGAGATAGCTAAAGATAGGAAAACTTGAAGAGATAGCTAAAGATAGGAAAACTTGAAGAGATAGCTAAAGATAGGAAGACTTGAAGAGATAGCTAAAGATAGGAAGACTTGAAGAGATAGCTAAAGATATGAAAACTTGAAGAGATAGCTAAAGATAGGAAAACTTGAAGAGATATAAGATATGAAAACTTGAGAATAGCTAAAGATAGAAAACTTGAAGAGATAGCTAAAGATAGGAAGACTTGAAGAGATAGCTAAAGATAGGAAGACTTGAAGAGATAGCTAAAGATAGGAAAACTTGAAGAGATAGCTAAAGATAGGAAAACTTGAAGAGATAGCTAAAGATATGAAGACTTAAAGAGATAGCTAAAGATAGGAAAACTTGAAGAGATAGCTAAAGATATGAAGACTTGAAGAGATAGCTAAAGATATGAAAACGAAGAGATAGCTAAAGATAGGAAAACTTGAAGAGATAGCTAAAGATAGGAAGACTTGAAGAGATAGCTAAAGATATGAAGACTTGAAGAGATAGCTAAAGATATGAAAATTTGAAGAGATAGCTAAAGATAGGAAGACTTGGCATGAGTTGGTTGAGGGCCTATGTCCCAACCGAGAGTTAAAGGCATAAGAGAGAGAGAGAGGTACCACCTAAAAACAGTCCAGCACAAGTGCTACAAAATAACAGAAAACTACATCAAAAGATAAACCCAAATGAAATATATGCATATATGTACACAGATGGAATAACATATGTATACACAGATGGAATAACATGTGTACACAGATGGAATAACATATGTGTACACAGATGGAATAACAAAAAGAGGCCTTCTGAGAGGAAAGAGGTTACGTACTGGCATTTCCGCACCAAAGTTTCAAAGATTGTTTCCACTTTGAGGTGATTCAGACAAATTTATAGTGACCCCTGATGTTGGCATAGGTCATGTCAAGCATCTAGCCATCATAGATAGTTTAAAAAATAGAAGGTCCGTGTGCAAGTTGTGCCACATACAAGATCTCTTGAAGTTAATACCGAAACAAGAGTAGGGTGTGTCCCGCTGTTCAGGAAAAAATGTTAATATAAAATGTTAAATTTATTTTATATTTAATCTACAAGCATAAAACAACCAAAAGTGTGAACCCAATCAAAAAGTGCATGATGAAATTGAATGTGTTGATTCAAAATGTGTAGATATAGCAACTTTGCTATAAATATAGCACAATATAATTACACTCAAATGGCTCATATCACACAAAGCGTTTAAATATGGTTATACTTGAGGAAATTAAGATAGAAAGGAAAACATGGATGGAGGAGCAATAATTTATATTGTGACACAAGATGGAGATAAAATAAAGAATGCCATACCTACAAGCAAACACTTGACAAAGTTTAAAGCAGAAATGGAAGCCATAATGGAGGCAATAACAAAATGTTTAGAAATCTTGGAGAAGCACACACAACATTATGTATTCCTTGTTTGGATCTTCTACAAGTACTGTTCATGCTCTTCTATTTTCTCATTATGCCCTGTGACACCTGAATCTTCTATAAGTAGTCTTCATGCTCTTCTATTTTCTCATTATGCCCTGTGACACCTGAATCTTCTATAAGTAGTCTTCATGCTCCTCTGTCATTTGTGGTTTTCAGTGCAGTATTCCATGTCTAACTGCACCAAGGATAGAGATGGAGAGACATGATCACCTACGCCAACATGCAGGGCACTTGATTGATTCCAAATTCTTTTTGGTCTTCCTTTTCCCTGTTTTCAATTGGCAAAGCAACATCAGCTTTTAAAAGTCTAAATAAAATATGGAACTGCAAGTTATATAGTATTAAAACTAAATTACGAATGTTCAATTCAAATGTTGTATCAATCCTAACATATGCTAGCGAGAGTTGGAAAATGACTAAAGATATAGAAAGCAAGTTGAATGCATTTGAAAATAGATTCTGCGAAAAATAATGAATATAAAATGGAATGAATTCAGGAGAAGTGATGAAATCAGAGATATGTCTGGTCAACCACTAGTGACAACTGTTATAAGAAAGAGAAGATGGAGAATATGTTGGGCACACCTTGAGGAGAAATGATCAACGAATATCAAAGCAGGCATTGAAGTGGGATGCAAAGGGTTCAAGAAAGAGAGATCGACCTAAGGAGACCCTGAAACGAACTTTGCTGAGAGAGGCAGGAAATATCAGTCTCAGTTCCATGGAGGAGATTGAGCGAGTTGCCCAGGATAGAGCGCTATGGGGAAATACTTGCAGGCCCTATGTAGCATTACGATGCGAGAGGAATTATTATTATTAATTTCCTGTTTTACCTCCAGTGTCCAAGTGCAGATTGTTCTCACAGGTATGTCAGGGTTCATTTGCATGACATGCTTCAGCTATTTCCATCTTGTTCTTTGAAAGTTATTTTACCTACATTCTAGTGTCAGAGAGAAGTCTCTTTGATACTTTGTTTGATGCATTGGCATAAATGTTTTGGTATTCTGCGCAGACATCATACATGATGAAATCTTTCTTGGTTATTCTCCAACATTCTCAGTATGCATACTCTTCGATATCTATTGGGGAGACTGAGCACCTATGGGTCTGCCCAGAGTGCAATGACGTCAGTTTAGTAACCAATAACTCCAACATTCTGATCTTCTGATTTGTATAGTAGAACTGATCAGATGGCGCATCGTTATAATCTCAACTTGGTTTTTCTGCTGTATACACTGGACATATATGTGCTTTTGAATATAAGTGTTATAGAAGAGTCCTTCGTGTATCATGGACAGAGAAGAGAACAAATAGATCCAGAAACAGAAAACTACACGGACTTCTGTGTGAGCTACAAAAGACAGTGAAGTTCATACAAGAGACAACATTGAATATATAGACATATTTCAAGCGAACAAAAGAAAGGAAGGATACAAGAGACAACATTGAATATATAGACAATATTTCAAGCGAACGAAAGAAAGGAAGGATACAAGAGACAACATTGAATATATAGACATATTTCAAGCGACGAAAGGAAGGAAGGATCCAGAAAGAACTCAAAATCAAAGAAAACTGACTGATGCTACAAAAAGAATGAGAAAATTAAAGTATTTTGGACATATAAAGTCACAAAGGGCTGGAGAAGACCATCATGAAAAGAGACATCCCGGCTTAGAGAAGAAGAAGAAGACCACAGAGAAGGTGGATTTAGGATGTAACTGATGGTTTGAGCATGACCGCTGCAGAGACAGGACAGGCCTATGAGAGAGAGAAATTCTGAAGGACTATTAAGGGAGTAAAGTTCTGTTCACTACAAATTATTTGTTGATGATGATAATTTACTGGACTTCTAGATTTATTTCATCCTTACAAAGGCAGCTCTAGTTTGACCCAAACATTATTTTTAATATTTCTCTCTTCCAGCCTGGAATGTTATCACACTGTCAATATCTTTTTTTTTTTTTTATTATTGCTGTTTGTCAATATATGGGAATTACTTCACATCTTCCAATGATTGGTCTCTTAGATACACGAGCTGCTGGTTTGTAATCCTTTTTACAGACACATAATCATTGCTACACACTCTCTCTTAAAGACCACAAGAATACCTCTATTTATGCTTTCACATCCTCTTTGCTACAGCTCAGCACCATCCCTATCACCAGACTCATCCCCATCCCAAGTACCATCACCAGCATCATCCCCAATGAAATAGTTTTGTAATCGATTCCATGTCAGTGTGACATAATAGAAAATAAAAAGGATGTCCTTTTGGCAAGATTAGGTGGATCGTTCAAATAGATTGGAAATAACATCTCAAATCATTAATCAAAAACTATGATAAAAGCAGTTTATGAAACAATGGAAAGAGAGATGCAATTGCAGAAGCCAAAGATCCACCAAATATCACACAAACTCAGACTCTGAACAAGACATAACAAACTGAGAAGGGAGTAGAAATTTAAAAATTGATGAGACAGAGTTATGTATTTGTAGACAGAGTTGTGCCCTTGTATATATATTTATATATGTCAACACCCTCAAAGAGCAATGCTGCTCCGATACAATGGATACAAAGTAAAAGACCGCCACGCAAAGATGGACCTCAGAGGTGCGAAAGAGACTATCTACGAAGTGCATACAGGGCCCGTTTAGAAACCTCTTCTTGGCCTGACGCTGTGAGGCAAACAGGATTGGAGAAAGAAAGAACTATACAGGGGACACTTCATTTATATATGTCAACTCTACTATGACACTTCACTTATATATGTCAACTCTACTCTGACACTTTCATTTATATATGTCAACTCTACTGGGACACTTCACTTATATATGTCAACTCTACTGGGACACTTTCATTTATATATGTCAACTCTACTGGGACACTTCATTTATATATGTCAACTCTACTCTGACACTTTCATTTATATATGTCAACTCTACTCTGACACTTTCATTTATATATGTCAACTCTATGGGGACACTTCATTTATATATGTCAACTCTACTGGGACACTTTCATTTATATATGTCAACTCTACTGGGACACTTCATTTATATATGTCAACTCTATTGGGACACTTCATTTATATATGTCAGCTCTATGGGGACACTTCATTTATATATGTCAGCAACCAAGAACGCTCTCTCTAGAAAATAGGAAAACATACACACAATAAAAGCAATTTGATGTCGGAAGTGGATCTGTCATGTTCTCAGAATAAATTTTGACAACATGGCCACAGCTACCATGGCATGGACCCTGGTCATGAGATAAAAAAGAGACAGACCAAACAACATAGTGAAGAATTTGATGGTCAAGATGAAAACCACAAACTAGTGCTGGGGACACCTGCAAACACCACAGATCAAAATAAGGAGAGAGATCAAGCTAGACATCAAAAGGGTGTGATGGTCACTGATAACTACAACTATTGTTGATCAATGGTCAAGACAGAAGAAAAGAAGTCAGAAAAGTTTAGTTGATCAATGGTCAGACAAAGAAGAGAGAAGTTTAGTTGATCAATGGTCAAGTACAGAAGAAGAGAGAAAGTTTAGTTGATCAATGGTCAAGCACAGAAAAGAAGAGAAAGTTTAGTTGATCAATGGTCAGTACAGAAGAAGAGAAGTTTAGTTGATCAATGGTCAAGTACAGAAGAGAAAGTTTAGTTGATCAATGGTCAAGCACATGAAGAAAAGAGAAAGTTTAGTTGATCAATGGTCAAGTACAGAAGAAAGTTTAGTTGATCAATGGTCAACAGAAGAGAAAGTTTAGTTGATCAATGGTCAAGTACAGAAGAGAAAGTTTAGTTGATCAATGGTCAAGTACAGAAGAAGAAGAGAAAGTTTAGTTGATCAATGGTCAAGTACAGAAGAAGAAGAGAAAGTTTAGTTGATCAATGGTCAAGTACAGAAGAAGAGAAAGTTTAGTTGATCAATGGTCAAGTACAGAAGAAGAAGAGAAAGTTTAGTTGATCAATGGTCAAGCACAGAAGAAGAGAAAGTTTAGTTGATCAATGGTCAAGCACAGAAGAAGAGAAAGTTTAGTTGATCAATGGTCAAGCACAGAAGAAGAGAAAGTTTAGTTGATCAATGGTCAAGCACAGAAGAAGAAGAGAAAGTTTAGTTGATCAATGGTCAAGTACAGAAGAAGAAGTTTAGTGATCAATGGTCAAGAAGAAGAAGAGAAAGTTTAGTTGATCAATGGTCAAGCACAGAAGAAGAAGAGAAAGTTTAGTTGATCAATGGTCAAGCACAGAAGAAGAAGAGAAAGTTTAGTTGATCAATGGTCAAGCACAGAAGAATGAGAGAAAGTTAAAAACTAGACACAAACTGAATACTCCATTATTTAGTTGATCAGTGTTGATTATGTTTCAATAATAATAATAGCACATTCATTATTTCTTATCAGATGGTAGCCATTGCTCACTTGTATGTTATTTTTGTGCGATGAGACTCTCTGTACGAGACTTCAGCCATCTAGACACTGACAAATATCACAGCAAATCCTGCCTACACTTGGAGTTCTATAATCTTTCAATGGTGAGTGAGATCAGTACTAATAAAGGGGTAGTGACCTCTGGCATACTAAGATAGGGTATACCAGTTCAAATCAAGTACCATCTTCTCATCAAAGGGAATTTGTAATAGATATTCAGGCAGTTTGGAGTTACCCGTTGTTCAAGTCGAACTGGATGCCTGAGAGGCAGAGTGAGAGGTGTGTTTAATCAGCGAGCCACAGGAACCATCAGTGTGCATACTCTTTGATACCTGTTGGAGCACCTATGGGTCTGCCTGGAGTGCAATGACGTCAGTTTAGTAACCAATAGATATTTAACATTTTATGTCTCTTTCCAATCATCCTATAGCTTCTCAAGAGGAGAACTTTGCCACCTTATCAGTCCTTCAGATTCGGTCAGATTCCCCACCTCCGTAGCCATCATAATCAAATCATCAGTCACATTCTGCATCCATCTACTCAGTGGTCTTCTCCTCTTTACTGGGATGCCTACTTCCATATTGGTCTTCTCCTGCCCAGCGTGTTTGTAGCGTGTTGGACAACGGGTGACAAGCATCCTGTGAGTACTGTTCAATTCTGCGGGCTGGCAGAAAAGCCACAGGTTCTCCAGATTTATAGTGTTCGTGGCACCGAACCAGGAAGTACGATGTCCATGGCACTGAGCCAAAGAGCTGAAAGCTTCTGGATCAGAAAAAAAAAACAATTGGTCTTCTCCAACCCTTTGAGTCTTTTTATATGTAATATCAATCAGTTTTCTGTAATTATTGTGTTCTTTCTGCATAGATCTATTTGTTATCTTCTCTATCTATGATATACTGAAGGCTCTTCTATAACCATTATATTCAAAAACACATAAATGTATTCCACTGCCTTGTTAAATGTCTATGTTTCACACACATATGTTGCCACTGGACACATGCATGCTCTTAGTATTGTGATCTATGTTGTCCTATCAGTTCCATTCCATACTGTTTTTAGTTGTTTACATTTGTCTTTTACTGCTGTGATATATCCTGATATTTATTCATTTCAAGTTCATCTTTGTTCATCTGGGTTCATGTTTGTTCATCTTGAAACAAAAGTACTGTAACAAAATCTTGTAATGCATAGTATCAGCTACAATGGAAGGCTACAATATCTGCTTCTTTCAGGCTGACATATTTGTTGTCCGTACAACATTTTTGAGACCAAGATGTCTTTCCTTTTGATCCCTACTCCTTAATCAGGCTACAGGGATGCAGCCTGTTACCAGACTCTTGGTCAGCTCAGGTTCACTGACGCAGACTTCTGCCATTTCATTCATTATGGGACAGACCCCAGACTCCTACTTGTTCATCTCTCAATGTTTCTTTCCCACTTGTTGCATTGTTCTTATCTTAATATCATTACCTCAACCATTTTCATTTAAATATGTTGTTCCATTATATCCTTTTATTTGCCTTAAATGTTTGATTTTAAAAATTTCTTTTGAAAAAATGAAAACGTTCCATAGTCTATGCAGACGAGAGTGTGAAATGTATGTTACATCACATTTCTAAGCCCAAGTATGTGGGAGATAGGCATAATATATCTCAATGCTCTACATTCCTATGCTTCTTAGTACTTTCTCTTCTCTATATTTTATATGTGTAGATGTTATATGTATACGAATCATATATTTACTTGATGTTTTATTGTTTCTCTTCTTTTTCCACTTCTAGTTTTTTCTGTATTTATTTCGTTATTTGTTTTTAGTCACATATTTTTATTCATTGTTTACCATTGTAATATCTTTGTCAAAGTCTATATGTTGTGTTCTGTGACATTCGTTACTTTTGTTGTATCGTTTGCTTGATAAAGGCCCTTTTGGTCAAAATGTTGCTGTTTATTGTCATTGTTTTTGTATTTTGTAAAACTATAATAATAATAATAATTCCTCTCGTACCGTTATACGCTACATAGGGCCTGCAAGTAATTTCTCCATACCGCTCTATCCTGGGCAACTCGCTCAATCTCCTCCATGGAACTGAGACCGATATTTCCTGCCTCTCTCAGCAAAGTTCGTTTCAGGGTCTCCTTAGGTCGACCTCTCTTTCTTAAACCCTTTGCATCCCACTTCAATCCCTCCTTTGATATTCGTTGATCGCCCGAGTGGTTACCGGCCCAAATTTGGGGTGTAAAGAATAGAACCACTGCCACGCATGTCGTAAGAGGCGACTAAGGAGGTTTGGCTGAAATCGGATGCACATGTCCTAAACGTTCAGAAGTCTATGTGTTTAGGGCCTACCAAACCAATGTGCAACGTATACATGTTTTTGGCAATGATCAAACATATCACAAAGAGTGATTAAAATTGGTCATAAAGAACTGACGCAAAGAAGAAGAAGATATTCGTTGATCATTTCTCCTCAAGGTGTGCCCAACATATCTCCATCTTCTCTTTCTTATAACAGTTGTTAGTAGTGGTTGACCAGACATGTCTCTTCCTTCCTTCCTTCCTTTCGTTCGCTTGAAATATGTCTATATATTCAATGTTGTCTCTTGTATGAACTTCACTGTCTTTGTAGCTCACACAGAGGTCCGTGTAGTTTTATGTCGAGTGTTGTTTCGTTAGGCCAGTGAGTTTGCCTCAGTGTATCATATTTGGGGCAGTCTTGAAGTATGTGCTCTGCAGTCTGGTTTGCCTGTCCACATGTACACATGGCTGAATTGCCAATCTTGAATTTTGTATACATGTGGCTGGGAGCCGATTGTGTCCTGTTCTAAGGCGCAGAATCACAACTTGTTCCAATCTGCTCATATTATAGTAATCGTCTTGTGTTGGTATTTGTGGCTTTCTCATTGATTTAATCATCCTTTTCTTTTGGTGGTAGGTAACTGGCACATCCGGCTGCTCTCCTGCAGCACCTTCCTTGGCCAATCGGTCTGCTGTTTCATTTCCTGGTATTCCACAGTGAGAGGGTATCCACTGCAAGACAGCCCTGCGATGCTTGGACAATTTAGACAGTAGGGTCTGTAGACCTGGCAATTTTCTGGACTGAAGTGCTTGGAGTGCTGATTTTGCATCAGTCAAAAATACAACAGGTTAAGGATCGGGTCTGGTATTCAACAGTTTTTCAGTTGCCACCTTGATTGCCTGAATTTCTGCATCATAGTTGTGACAGAATTTCCCGTTGGTACTTTAATCGCATCTCTAGCGTTGTTTGGGTATTCTATGTACACTCCTGCTCCTCCATTCTTCACTGCATTTTCTGCTGACCCATCCGTGTATACCCGGACCCAGAGGTCATGTGGGTATTCTTCATCAAGTAAACTGAGAGTGACTGTCTTGCGTTGTATGCTGTTCTGCTCATCCTTGTCGAATATTCCTTTCACTTCTGTCTGGATACATACTTCTGGTTCAGTCTCCTCTCTCCAAGGGGTTTGCTCTGGCACAGACTTTAGGGGAATGCCAACTTTGGTAGGTCTGAAGTTTGCCTATTCAGTCTTTTGGCCTGGTGAATAAAGCTGCTTCTTTTCAGCCTCCCAATGCTAGATTTTTGAATCTGTTTTCCATTGGGTGGCTTGGCATACTCAGAAACTTTTCTGCCTGCGTCATCACTTTTGTGTCTCTGCGTTCTCTCAGTGCTTGTATTCCCCCACTCTTTCCATCTCCACTATTGGTGTTGTTTTCATTGCTCCTGTGATGACACGAAGCGCCTGGTTTTGCACCTTATCCAGTTCTCCTAATGTGGTATTTGATGCTGGACACCATGCAGCTGACCCATATTCCAGGTGTGGTCGTATGCCCTGCTGATAAATATTTTTAAGTATTTTTGACTGGCGCCCCATGTGGTTCCACTTAATTTTCTCAGGATGGCTAACTTCCTCCTGGCCTTTGCTGCTGCTTTGTTGATGTGCTGCTTCCACGTCAGTCTATCATCGAATGTAACTCCGAGATAGGTGGGTTGCTTGTCTTCTCTTAGCAGTTCTCCATTTATTTTAATGGTGCCAGCTTTTTGTTTGGGAGAGAGAGTAAAGAGTGTAGTGCTGCACTTATCTGTGTTGATGCTGACACACCATCTGTTTGCCCATGAGGTTACGGCATCTACAGCTCTTTGTATCAATTTGGTGGCCACTGTTGCATACTCATTTGTGCACCATATTACCAGATCATCAGCGTACATTGCAACTTTTACTCCCTGTGGTAACTCAGCAACCAGGTCGTTGATGAAAATCAAGAAGAGTGTGGGGGACAATACTCCTCCTTGAGGGACGCCATGACGCAGTAGAACTTTTTTTACTCTTGAGTCCATCTAGATGCACTCTGGCTTTTCTGTTATGTAAGTAAGACATGTCTCTGATTTCATCACTTCTCCTAAATTCATTCCATTTTATATTCATTATTTTTTGCAGACATCTAATTTCAAATGCATTCAACTTGCTATCTATATCTTTAGTCATTTTCCAACTCTCGCTAGCATATGTTAGGATTGATACAACATTTGAATTGAAAATTTGTAATTTAGTTTTAATACTATATAACTTGCAGTTCCATATTTTATTTAGACTTTTAAAAGCTGATGTTGCTTTGCCAATTGTATCATAATTTCTTTTTAACATTTCCTGTGCAATCAAAATTGCTACCTAAATAGGTGAACTGCTCTGTTATTTTTATCATTTTAGATTCCAGTGTGATATCTGCATTACTTGCCATAGGTGTCTTCATTATATTTGTTTTTCATAGCTTATCTGCAGTCCAACTTTTGATGCTATAGATGACAAGTTGTCTGTTTTCTTTGCATATCTTGGTTGTTTCTACTTAACAAGGCAATATCATCTGCAAAATCCAAATCTTCTAGTTGACTATTTTCTACCCAATTGATGCCAGTTTCACCCTGCAACATTTTCGCATCACCCAGTCAATGGCCACTCCAAACAATAGCGGAGATAGAATACAGCCTTGATTTACTCCGGTTTCTTCCATAAATCAGTCGCTGTGTCCACCATCAGTGCAAACTGCACACTGTGAACCATCATAGAGGCTCTTAATAATGTTTATTATTTTGTCTGGTATTCCATAGCATCTCAGAATATTCCACAGAGAGATTCTGTGTAGACTATCAAAGACTTTTTAAAATCGATGAAATTTAGTATGAGTGGTTGTTGCTTCTCAATATGTTCCTCCAAAATTAGTCGTAGGGTAATTATTTGGTCTATTGTAAAACTATAGTACTTTGTTATTACGTGTTTCGCCATTCTAACTTGTGGGAATCCGTTTGTGAATTGAACCCATAACCCGTTTAGTTTGATTGGAAAAACGAATACTTTATGCACTTCTCTATTCCTTCCCAATCATTTATTTTATATAACTCAATCTTGTATTTATATTCCCAATCATTTATTTTATATAACTCAATCTTGTATTTATATTCCCAATCATTTATTTTATATAACTCAATCTTGTATTTATATTCCCAATCATTTATTTTATATAACTCAATCTTGTATTTATATTCCCAATCATTTATTTTATATAACTCAATCTTGTATTTATATTCCCAATCATTTATTTTATATAACTCAATCTTGTATTTATATTCCCAATCATTTATTTTATATAACTCAATCTTGTATTTATATTCCCAATCATTTATTTTATATAACTCAATCTTGTATTTATATTCCCAATCATTTATTTTATATAACTCAATCTTGTATTTATATTCCCAATCATTTATTTTATATAACTCAATCTTGTATTTATATTCCCAATCATTTATTTTATATAACTCAATCTTGTATTTATATTCCCAATCATTTATTTTATATAACTCAATCTTGTATTTATATTCCCAATCATTTATTTTATATAACTCAATCTTGTATTTATATTCCCAATCATTTATTTTATATAACTCAATCTTGTATTTATATTCCCAATCATTTATTTTATATAACTCAATCTTGTATTTATATTCCCAATCATTTATTTTATATAACTCAATCTTGTATTTATATTCCCAATCATTTATTTTATATAACTCAATCTTGTATTTATATTCCCAATCATTTATTTTATATAACTCAATCTTGTATTTATATTCCCAATCATTTATTTTATATAACTCAATCTTGTATTTATATTCCCAATCATTTATTTTATATAACTCAATCTTGTATTTATATTCCCAATCATTTATTTTATATAACTCAATCTTGTATTTATATTCCCAATCATTTATTTTATATAACTCAATCTTGTATTTATATTCCCAATCATTTATTTTATATAACTCAATCTTGTATTTATATTCCCAATCATTTATTTTATATAACTCAATCTTGTATTTATATTCCCAATCATTTATTTTATATAACTCAATCTTGTATTTATATTCCAAATCATTTATTTTATATAACTCAATCTTGTATTTATATTCCCAATCATTTATTTTATATAACTCAATCTTGTATTTATATTCCCAATCATTTATTTTATATAACTCAATCTTGTATTTATATTCCCAATCATTTATTTTATATAACTCAATCTTGTATTTATATTCCCAATCATTTATTTTATATAACTCAATCTTGTATTTATATTCCCAATCATTTATTTTATATAACTCAATCTTGTATTTATATTGAATGAAAATGAAAATTGTGGCATATCCTAAGGCTAGCCATCAACCTCAGTAAACAGTCGTTGATTTTCTAGGCACCATATACGTTCAGTAGTTTGCCATTGCTTTCTGAACGTGGCGCTCATCGTCCTTTTGTTTAAATCAGCTGAAACAATTTGCAAGCAAACTGTCCAAGCGTGATTAATTCAGAACGTCGGGAGTTAATAGACCAGTCACTAACCCCTAGGCCATAATATAACTCAATCTTGTATTTATATTACCAATCTTTATTTAACTCAATCTTGTATTTATATTCCCAATCATTTATTTTATATAACTCAATCTTGTATTTATATACTCTCTTTGCCTTTTTACCCGGGTTGGGGCATAGGTCCTCAACCAACTCATGCCAAGTCTTCCTATGTCTAGCTATCTCCTGCAGCTCCCTCCAGCTCTTCTTTATATTGTTGATCTCCGCCTCCAAATCTCGTCTCCATGTATTTCTCTGCCTCCCTTCTTTCGCTGTCCCTGTGGGTTCCAGGCAAGGACCCTTCTTGTTATATTCCCCTCCGGTTTTCCAAAGTGTAGTCCTATCCAGCGCCAGCGTCTTTTTAACATGTTCGTTCACTGGAATCTGTCTTGTTCTCTCCATAAGTTCCTCATTTGTGACCCTATCATACTGTCTTATATCTTATTCCCTCTATTCTCTGCAGACACCAGTTGATGAATGTTTGCAATTTATGCGCTATTGTTTTAGTTGTTCTCCATGTTTCTGACCCATACAGTAGAACTGCTTTAACATTAGAGTTAAATATCCGAATTTTTGTTCTAGATTTGATTTCTTTAGACTTCCAAATGTTTCCCAGTGCAATGAAAGCTCCTCTTGCCTTCTGTATTCTTTTTTTAACATCTCTATCTGTTCCACCTTCTTTGTCTACGTTGCTGCCCAAATATGTGTATGATTCTACCTCTTGAAGTGGGATTTCCCACAGGGAGATCGAGTTGTCATTTGCTTGGTTAATTCTCAATATCTTTGTCTTTCCCTTATGAATGTTCAGCCCTAGTTGCTGGGACCTTTGATTCAATGCGTTTAGCTTATCCTGCATCTGATTTCGTGTATGTGACAGAAGGGCTATATCATCAGCAAGTCCAGATCATCTAGTTGCTCTGTCAGAGTCCATTGGATTCCATTTCTGGTGTTAGTTACTGTGGTCTCATAATCCAGTCTATTGTCAGTAAGAACAACAAAGGTGATAGAAGACATCCCTGACGCACTCCTGTTTCTATTCCAAAAGTGTCTGTTAGTTTACCTTCATGAAGAACTCTACATTTCATATCTGTATATGTTGCTTTTGTTAGGTTAATAATTTTCTGTGGGATTCCATAATGCCTCATTAATTTCCAAAGGGTTTCCTTATCAATACTGTCAAAAGCCTTCTCATAATCAACAAATCCGATATAAAGTGGGGATTTCCATTCAATACTTTGCTCTATTATTATGCGTAATGTGGATATCTGGTCAGCACAGGATCTATTTGGTCGGAAGCCTGCCTGTTCATCTCTTAGCTTTGTATTGATGGCATCTCTCAGTCTCTCCAGGATGACTCTGCTTAGTATTTTCCCAGGTACTGACAACAGCATTATTCCCTATAGTTTTCACACTTCTGAATGTCCCCTTTCTTTGGTAGCTTCACCAGGTATCCTTCTCTCCAGTTTGCTGGTATTTCTTCAGTCTCCCAGATTCTACTAAATAATTTATACAGTATTTCTGTGGATGTGTTTATGTTGGCTTTAACCGCCTCCGCTGGAATACCATCTGGACCGCCGCTTTTCCATCTTTTAAAAGTTTAATGGCTTTACTAATCTCCTCCTTGGATGGTTTCTCACAGTTGATGTCCAAGTCAATTTCTGCCAGTTGGATATCTGGGGGATTTGTAGGTGCTAGTCTGTTCAGGAGTTCCTTGAAGTATTCCATCCATCTTTCCATTTGGTCTCTAACATTAGTGATAGTTTCCGCTACTATTTTTAATCAACCCATTTGATAGACTGTATTTTCCTGCTAGCTTTCTAGTGATGTTGTAAAGATCCCTAAAGTTTCCTTTTCCTACAGTTACCTCTGCTTCTCTTGCTAGATCTTCTACGTATTGTCTTTTATCTAACCTTATTTGTTTCTTCACTTTCTTGCTAGCTTCTGTGTATTTTTCCTGGGCTATGGCTTTGGTAGTTCTAGTTTTGCTATTATTTAAATCTGCTTTCCTCTTTTTCCTTTCTTCTATTTCCTTGAGAGTTTCTGAAGTTATCCATGCCTTATGATTCTACTCCTTCTTTCCTAATACCCCTGTGCATGTTTCATTCCAAATATTTTTGGCTTGCTGCCAGCATTCTTTTGCACTCACCTCATCTTATAATTGCCGCAAAACCTCATACTTATTAGAGACTGTGACCGTGAACTGTTCCTTTGTTTCTTGACTTCTGAGGTATCCTACATTCTATTGGTGTCTATGTTCATGGGATGTTATGTTTCGCTTAAGCTTCAGTTTAATTTTACTTATCAGCAAATGGTGATCCGAATCTACATCTGCATCCCTTAGAACCCTTACATCTTGTATAGATGACCTGAATTTCTTGTTTATGCATATGTGGTCATTTTGATTTTCTGTTCTATGATCTGGTGATACCCAGGTTGCTTTATGTATTTTTTATGTGGAAAGACACTTCCACCTATGACGTATTGATTGGCTGCACAGAAATTAGTGAATAGTTCTCCATTTTCGTTCATTATCCCTAGTCCTTGTTTCCCCATGATCTCGTATGCTATGTTGTCCGAACCTATTTTGGCATTGAGGTCACCCATCAGAATTTTGATGTTCCCATTTCTCTGATTACCTATAGTATTTTGAAGTTTTATGTAAAATTCCTCTTTTACTTTTTCCTCTTATCATTGGTAGGTGCATAATACTGGGTCACATTCAAGAATACTTTCTTTTTGGTGGTTCTGAATGTTGCTGTGATTATCCTAGGACTCACTGCTTCCCATTTTATTAGTGCATTCTCCGCTTCTTTAGATAGCATTAAAGCCACTCCTTCACTATGGGGGCATTTTCTTCCATATGGCCTGAGAACAGCATTGTTTCGCCTGTGTTTAGACGTTGTTTGCCTGCACCATTCCACCTAGTTTCACATAATCCCAAGATGCCAATCCGTGAAATTTCATCTCATTTACAACCTGTGCTGTCTTTCCCATTTCATACATACTTCTAACACTCCAGGTGCCAATTCTGGAGCTTTTCCTAGGTGAAAGGAAGATAATCTGTGGTGCAGACTCTTGCGCTTTCTCTGCATCGCTTCATACCTCTTCTAGAAGAGCTTCCTTTCCTCTTGGTTGGCACAGTTTTTATTTTATTTTTATTTGACTTGTTCATGGTTGGTTGGATTTTGTGGCTAAAATTTTCGACTGGATAGAGTAGCCATCCCTACGCCAAACCCCACCTTAGTCGCCTCTTACGACATGCCTTGTAGGTCGCAGTGCCGCTACTCTTTGCTCCTTCAGAGCCCGCAACACACAGGCGTGTATTTATATTACCAATCATTTATTTTATATAACTCAATCTTGTATTTATATTCCCAATCATTTATTTTATATAACTCAATCTTGTATTTATATTCCAAATCATTTATTTTATATAACTCAATCTTGTATTTATATTATCATCTCGAATTTTACTCACAGCATTTTGTTAACTTGCGCTTTGTCGTAGTGTCCCCCATACACTCTATTTTTTCTGTATATCTACATTTCAAGAACTTTAATCATACGTTTTTGCTGCATCTCCAGAGTTGATATTTATGCATTATACAGTAATTGAGAATATATCATCAAATACAATATAACCAAAAATAAGATGTATATTTTAAACTTTAATTAAAAAATAAATGATATTTCAATATATTGTAACATAAACTTCACACCTTTATTGATCTTATCATATTTATTCTATCAGCGTAATCCAAGCCAAGGATCAAATCCAGGTAACAATTTTACTTTTGGTGATAGGATTATTATAGATACTTTAGCTAAGTTTTTCTTTGTCAGCATTTTGAAACATTGATAGCAAGTTCTAGTACAATCTATTCCATTCTTCTACTGATTACCTTTCAGCACTATCCATACTGAGAATCATGGCTGCTGCTAACATTGAGCAATGCCTTATTGTGCTCCTGTACCAAGGCCTCGTTCTATCATGCATAGAATATGCATACGCTATCTTAACGATTAGTCTACGCCATGAACTACGAAGTATAAATACACTAAACAGAAAAGCACAGACCACAATCTTCAGACTTAGACACTGCAGTCTCAGAGCACACCTCCACAGAATGGGTCTCAGGGACTCGGCAGCCTGCACCTGTGGAGCACAAATCAGTCCCCATCCTGCAAGACTGCCTAGTCTGAGTAGTGAGAGATTGGAGATCTGGCCACAGAAACAACACTACAAGACAAACTATGGGGAACCGGTGAGACCTCAAGCGCACCGCCCTGTTTATGACACATACCGGAGTAGTCGAAATAGCAAAAGTTGAATGCAGAAGAAGAAGAAGAAGTCCTACACAAATTGTGAGACTGGAAAGAATTCAGAATGAGGCTGTGTGCATCATTCTGGGATGCACCTGGAGTGGCAATGAAATACCTTCTAGACCTCCTCACTATTGCTAACAGAATTGAAACTTGGAGGGTTCGATCATATCTAAAAATCAACGCAAACAAGGAACATCCCCTCCATGAAGAACTCATTAAGGAGAAAGGATGTAGACTCAAGAGAGGCAGATCATGACTGAGCCAGGCGGAAGATAATCTTAGGAAAATATGTGAACCTTCTGGAATGGAACCAGGAGAGGAATGGATTGCTGTACCACCTCAATTTCAGACTGCTTGCACCGTTATTACATCCATTAAGGAAAACTGAAGAAAATACTCCATCAGTAATTAACACGGAGGTTGAGGCTCTCTTGAATGACAATGTCAGTGAAGAAGATGCAGTAATTTACACTGATTATTCAGTCAGTTGACAACTATGTCCTGTACAAACTAAAGTCTTACTCAAAGATGTCACACTAGAATACTGCTCAATGGTCTTTAAGATGCTGGTAACCTACCAAAGATGTAAACAGTGGCATGAGTAGGAAGAACAGTTATGAAGCCTGGTAGCAATTGGTATGACCAAGGGAGATATAGATTTCATTATTCATGTCCTTCAAGTTTACCTATTGAAGATTAAATACCTGTAGGTCTGTGTCTGGAGTACAGTAATGTTTGTTTTATTAACCTGTAAGGAAGTGACTGTGTGTGCATGAAATTTGCTGTCTCATCATATAACAATTGTTCAGATAAAGTATCATCTCCACATTTAAGATCAACTATAACAGTGTCTCAACATTTTCATTCCCTTGCAATAATTGTATTTATTCACTTCTTGGTGTTTCCTTTCCACTTTTAATGCTGTCTTCCTCTTGCCTGCTTTCCTCAGCTTTTCCTTCTATTAATGTTTACAACAGTGCCATTTCTCTTTATGGGTCCAACATACGATTTTCATGTTTTTGATATTTTTCAACAAGTCTCCTTTCATCTTAGATTTTTCCAGAAATTATTTGTTTGCTTTCTTTTGTTTTCATGAAATACACCAAATATTTATATTTTCATTATTTAAAGACTTCATATTAACTCCTGTCTTGATATTTCATCATTTGGTATATAATTGTACTGCAGTCTTCTCCATTATTGATAAACTTGAACAGGAGTTTAGTTTAGTTGTGTGGTTCGCAATGAAATTTGGCTGCATAGAATAGCTTTATGTGTTTGTAAACTAAGTTGATTAAAACCAAATAATAAATATTTTATGCATAAAAATACTCATCTAGAGTGAATTTTTTTTTTTTTCCCCACAGTTTGCTGGGAATCCCAAAGTGGACCCTGTTTTCAATGGACACTAATTCCATGTGGCCATGTATACCATTTGCCTTTGAACGCCTCCTTGAATATGTTTTTCAGCATCCTCATCATTCTGGCTTATTTGTATGTCCATCTTGTGACAAAATTTGACTTTGTACACCATTTTCCCTATTGACAATTGTGTCAGTATGGAAGACAACATACAAGGGCAGTTTGAAAAGTAATGCCTCCAAGGACATAACTTTGTCATTAGCATTCTGAGGCAATTGACACCAATGTGAGAATATTGTATAAGTAAGTGTCCTTCAGGACATGAAGTGTCAGTTATGTGGAAAGTGGTGCATCTACACAACAGTATCCAAAATGACAACATACTTAGTTGAAGCAAAAGCTGTGATTGAATTCTTGATGGCTGAAGGTTGTGCACCCATCGACATACATCAAAGAATGAGAGCGGTATATGGTGTGGATGTAAGTTTAGTTTAGTTTTAGTCGTCGGATCATCACTGCACGTCAAATCAATTAGTCCATAAGTGCTCCGATCTCCCCATCAGTATGTCTCTCAGCGCGTGGCGCCTAATAACCACGGTTCTTTATTGGTTTACTATTCTTCTTTGTCTACCAGCATAACGTTCTTGTCTAGCTACATCACACTTGACTTGGAGTTCTTGCAGTCTGGTTATTGTTATAGATCTTCTAAATTTTTGAAAATAGTCATTTTAAAAGTATAACAACAGAGCAAGCTGCTAAACTTGTTTTTAATAAATTTGAAGATGAATTAGTCTTAGAATGTGATTATTCTGATAAGGATATAGAAAGTGAGATAGATGATCATTTAGACAAGGAAGAATTGTTTTAATCGATTGATATTCAAGCTATATATCTTCAATATGGAGAAAATCTTCATATATGGGAGTATTCACGGCCATACCAACATATTAAATCAAATACATTTTTAAGTTAGTATTCTGCAAATAGAAAATAAGCAGAAATAATGGAGATGATGGGGTAAGTCAATAACACATTATAGAGCACTTAAATGTGCTAAATTATTGATTTTTAAAATAACTAATATGGGTGTTTTTGCCCAGGAGCTCCATGGAAGGGATTTTTAAGGTTCAGGTGGCTAGGGTTCAAAGGTTAAGCCCTACTTTCCTTGATTTGTTGTTTAGTAGTTTGAAATTTAAAAAAAAGGACCAATAGTTTCTGTTCACAAGAAGCAAATGTGTCTGTCTGTTTGAAATGTTGTTGATGTTGACATAAATTGATAAACCACAAAGATATTATTATTATATGTAGATCTAAATCATAATACTTTGAGTCCCTAGATTCAATAGTTCCAACTCTGAGAAGCTATAATTAAGAAGTTAAGCCACTGACAAAGTTGCAAAGATGGGAAGACACCGCAATGAAACAACATAAGGTCAACATATCAGGTGATTAAAGTAACTTTCATAGTTACTCTAGAACAAAATATAAACAAACTTAACCAGGTAAAAACATTTAATATTTATGGGTCGGTTCATCGTAGTGAGAAGTCCGGCTGGGGTTTCTTGGCTAATGTGCACGGTAGGGTTGTTGAAGAGCAAAGTGGAACATACAGGACAACTACTTCTAGTATGAGGATGGAGGTTGAGGCCGTTACTGCTGCCCTCCATTGGATATCTGAGACTTCATTTACTGGGGCTGTTGTTGTATCTGACTCTCAGTCGATGCTTCACAAGATCCAGAAGGGCAGGTTTCGGTATGAGTGGATGTCGTCTATAGAAGTTTCTAACCTCCAGAGGCGTACATGGATATACTGTCCTGGGCATGTGGGTGTTTACGGTAATGAGAGAGTGGACAGGCTTGTGTCAACAGCATCGATTGTTGGGGAATTGAAGATGAATAAGGGGGATATTCTTCGGTCTCTTGCGACTGTCTGTTGGATGAGGACACTAAAATTGATGTTGAATCGATCAAGCGATTTAGACAGTATGGAGTTACCCGCTGTACAAGTCGAACTGGATGCCTGAGAGGCAGAGTGAGAGGTGTGTTTAATCAGCGAGCCACGGGAACCATCAGTATGCATACTCTTCGATATCTGTTGGGAGAGACTGAGCACCTATGGGTCTGCCCGGAGTGCAATGACGTCAGTTTAGTAACCAATAACCAATTTAAAGTGCTTATTTGTTGGTTCATGCATCTGTCCATATTCTTCATGCAGCATTAGTAAAAAAACAAGCATTATTGACATGTGTTACATAGCAAATACTTTTTTTTGTCTAAAGTATGTGCACAAAGCAATACTTGCTCTAAGAAATCAAAATAATTGTTTATTCCCAGAACAATTTATAACTGTTATTTGTTCCATTTGTGACTGAACCCACCCCATACAGAGAGAAAGCTAACATTTGTGACAACCCACCCTATACAGAGGGAAAACTAACATTTGTGACTGAGCCCACCCCATACAGAGAGAAAGCTAACATTTGTGACAACCCACCCCATACAGAGAGAAAGCTAACATTTGTGACAACCCACCCTATACAGAGAGAAAGCTAACATTTGTGACAACCCACCCTATACAGAGAGAAAGCTAACATTTGTGACAACCCACCCTATACAGTGAGAAAGCTAACATTTGTGACAACCCACCCTATACAGTGAGAAAGCTAACATTTGTGACTGAACCCACCCTATACAGTGAGAAAGCTAACATTTGTGACAACCCACCCTATACAGTGAGAAAGCTAACAACTATGCAATCAGATCAAGAAAACTATTTCACTAGTGTATTTCTAACTTTCTTCTACTGCCATGTTAAAACAACGCTGCTGTATTTATTTGAAGGATTATAAGTTTCCTTTAACTTAATCCAAACTTAATAACTGCCGCAGGGTGCACCAAAATTGTCAATTAAAATAACCCAACTGCCATACACTGCATACATTTGTACATACATCCATGAAATTAAAATGTGAACAAAAATTAATTTGGCTACAGCGAGTTTTTCAATTCATTAGTGAATGTGTTAACTCTTTCCACACTTTTCGCGGCACTCGCCACTGCGGAAGTCCGTTGAATGTCATTAGATCACACTGCGATAGAGAGTTGCTTCCCTTATAAGAAGTCTTTCTAGTTTTACTTCTACTGTTTTAATTATACTACTTTTTTAACCTTATTCTATTGGGTTGTCCAGTTTTTTTTCAATTTAGTATATAATAATAAATATATGTTTATTTATTGACGAGTAGTTAGGATTGTTGTTTTTGTTTTTAAATTTTTTTCCTTCCTTGAATTAACTGTTTAAAAATTGAGGAAATAACTCAGTGTGGAAAGAATTAAGCATTGGTCTTAATCAGGATTTCCATGTCTGCCGGTTTTTCTATGAAACTGGCATACAGAACCACATCTCTGAATCCTCAAGTGATCTACATTTTTTCCTTCATAGTTCATGATTTGTTATCAACATGATTATATGTATCTTTGTTCATAGAAGAGCTCTCACATTTCCATTGGCAAACATTGTTGCTTCGGTTATTACTGTATTTTATTAGAATATGTGTGTCTTTATTTCTGACTTGCATATTTAATTTGTTGTCATGACATATGCTTTGACATTTAAATTCATAAACATTCTTTGTTTGTATACATAATTCCGCCCGAGTGGTTACCGGGGCCCAAATTTGGGACGTAAAGAATAGAACCACTGTTACCTGCCACGCATGTCGTAAGAGGCGACTAAGAAGGTTTGGTTGAAATCGGATGCATGTGTCCGCTAGGGAATGCTAACCCGAAACAAATGCTTGCAGAAAACAGATGCACCAGGGCCGTAGGGCATAACATGGTGCAACGACCCTCACAATAAGGAATGGGATAACGGATTCTATGGTCGCCAATCTGCCTCTGAGATTTAGCCACGCGGTAAGAATGTCAGACCTACAGTCACGAGGGTTGCCAAAACTTACTGCTGGAAGAGGTCGGCACAAACGGGAAGCAGAAATCATAGGAATTATATCCTACAGAACTGCCCCCAGTATGCAGACTTGAGAAGAAAGAGGTGGCCCACTTACACTAGTGTCCAAGACAAACTGTATGACGTGGCTGATAATCTGAGACAGACGGCTGCCTTTATTAGAGAATCCAAATCCCAATCTAGTGAGAACGCAGAAGACAAACTGTATGGCGTGGCTGATAATCTGAGACAGACGGCTGCCTTTATTAGATAATCCGAAATCCCAATCTAGTGAGAACGCAGAAGACAAACTGTATGGCGTGGCTGATAATCTGAGACAGACGGCTGCCTTTATTAGATAATCCGAAATCCCAATCTAGTGAGAACGCAGAAGACATACTGTATGGCGTGGCTGATAATCTGAGACAGACGGCTGCCTTTATTAGATAATCCGAAATCCCAATCTAGTGAGAACGCAGAAGAAGAAGAATACATAATTCATTGGAGTCTCTGTGGTAAAGTGCTTACACTTTTTGTCTTGTTCTCTAAAGGTTGTAGGTTCAAACCTGGACCACATCGTTTGGTTCATAAATGTATTTTTTCTGAAATCCCTAGGATTGTTGCCGGAGCTCCAGAGTTTGTGCTTTGTGCAGTACTCTGGGCAACTGTGGCCATTTCTGCAGAAGGACTGAGTCTCATGGGTTGTGTTTTGTGTAGCACTCAGGCAGTTGTGGGCCATTTCTGGGGGAGAAGGACGAGTCACATGGGTTGTGTTTTGTGCAGTAACTCTTGGCAAGTTGTGGGTCATTTCTGGAAGAAAGACTGAGCCACATGGGTTGTACTTTGTGCAGTACTCTGGCAAGTGGTGAGCATTTCGGGGGGAGAAGGACTGAGCCACATGGGTTGTGCTTTGTGCTGTAACTCTTGACAAGTGGTGGGCAATTTCTGGAAGAAAGACTGAGCCACATGGGTTGTACTTTGTGCAGTACTCTGGGCAAGTGGTGGGAATTTCTGGGGAGAAGGCTGAGCCATATGGAGAAACCCGGTGCAATGAAGTCAATCTTTGACCTTAAATGCCTTTTTAAAACGTTTTTATGTTTGAATATTTTTGCTAGAGTTATCTTATATTTAGCTTAACAATCTGAGCTAGTTATCTATGACATATTTCAAGCTTTAACAATCTAAGCTAGCAGTTATCTATGACATATTTCAAGCTTTAACAATCTAAGCTGGCAGTTATCTATGACATATTTCAAGCTTTAACAATCTAAGCTAGCAGTTATCTATGACATATTTCAAGCTTTAACAATCTAAGCTAGCAGTTATCTATGACATATTTCAAGCTTTAACAATCTAAGCTAGCAGTTGTCTATGACATATTTCAAGCTTTAATAATCTAAGCTAGCAGTTATCTATGACATATTTCAAGCTTTAACAATCTAAGCTAGCAGTTATCTATGACATATTTCAAACTTTAATAATCTAAGCTAGCAGTTATCTATGACATATTTCAAGCTTTAATAATCTAAGCTGGCAGTTATCTATGACATATTTCAAGCTTTAACAATCTAAGCTAGCAGTTATCTATGACATATTTCAAGCTTTAACAATCTAAGCTAGCAGTTATCTATGACATATTTCAAGCTTTAACAATCTAAGCTAGCATACATCTACATGAATATACTTCTATGCTTTCAATTTTCTGAGATTAGTCTAGACATATTTCAAACTTATTTGAATGCACTAAGAAGCAGAAATCATGATATATCTCAGAACTCCCCAGTATCAAGCTGAGAAGAAATCTATACATATGTTCAAGCTTTAATAATCGAGACAACGGCTCCCTTATTAGTCTAGAATATTTGAAGCTTTAAACAAACTGTATGCTGGCTATTAATCTGAGACATATTTGCTTTTAGATAATCTAAATCCAATCTAGTGAGAATTTCAAAGAATATAATAATTCTTAGAGTCTCGTTAGTCTTGACATATTTCAGCTTTTCTCTAAGGTTGTAGTTTCAATGACACATGTTAGTTATAAATATTTTCTGAAATCTAGATTGTTGAGCTCAGAGTTATGCTTTCAGCTTTAACTACATCTAAGGGACTGAGCATGGTTCTTGACTTTTGCTTAGCACTACTAAGTTAGCATTTCTGATGACATATTCAAGCTTTTAATTGTGCAGTTATCTATGTGATATTTCAAAAAGCTGACAATCGTAGCTTGTGCAGTATCTAGGGACATATTTCAGAAGACTTGAAGCAATGTATGTGCTGTGCTGTATCTTGACATATTTCGAAGAAAACTGAGCCTACAGTTATACTTGACATACTTTCAAGTTGGGAATTTCTGAAGCTGAGCAGGGAAAGTTAAATCTTGACTTAAATGCCTTTTTAAAACGTTTTATAGTTTGAATATTTTAAGCTAGGAGTTATCTATGACATATTTCAAGCTTTAACAATCTAAGCTAGCAGTTATCTATGACATATTTCAAACTTTAATAATCTAAGCTAGCAGTTATCTATGACATATTTCAAGCTTTAACAATCTAAGCTAGCAGTTATCTATGACATATTTCAAGCTTTAACAATCTAAGCTAGCAGTTATCTATGACATATTTCAAGCTTTAATAATCTAAGCTAGCAGTTATCTATGACATATTTCAAGCTTTAACAATCTAAGCTGGCAGTTATCTATGACATATTTCAAGCTTTAACAATCTAAGCTAGCAGTTATCTATGACATATTTCAAGCTTTAACAATCTAAGCTGGCAGTTATCTATGACATATTTCAAGCTTTAACAATCTAAGCTAGCAGTTATCTATGACATATTTCAAGCTTTAACAATCTAAGCTGGCAGTTATCTATGACATATTTCAAGCTTTAACAATCTAAGCTGGCAGTTATCTATGACATATTTCAAGCTTTAACAATCACAGTTTGAATCATTATTCAGAATTTGGAGCCAACAAATGTAACAACTTAGAGGACCAGCGCAAAAACCACATATTTGCTTTCCATTTTTTAAATAATACATTTTATATTACAGCTACTATTATTTTTGTTATAAAATCTGTTATTTTATATTTATGGAACATCTACCATATATCAAAATATTTAGAACTGAGCGCTCTGTTTATTTACATTGGTGCAATATTTCAGAATAAGAAAAGGGAAATGCAAAATGATTTTTAGTAACATGGAACAAAAATATAAAATAGTAAAATTAGAACAAAATTGTCAGCACTCGTATACATCTGCACGCCATAAAAGTGTTTCTATTTATACTACTTGTATAATCACACAATCCAGGAAAATTTCATCAGTTTTTATGAACAGATATTTTTTTACGTATTTATGTCAGAAGGTGAAGCCCTTTTTCAAGTTGAAATTGCATGTAAACAAATCAGTTGACATTTTTTGTCAATTTTTCCACAGTTTACTGAACTAAAATTGAAAACAGCTATGTTCACATGTGGAGCCGGAAATGGCAAATGACCTTGTGTTAAATTAATAAAGGTGGACTGGAATATAAATTTACTACAACTGTTTAACTCTTAGATTTAAATAACACCCTTTAGAGAGGCATTTATAAATTGGTGTCCAACACAGACGCCCTTTAACTTGGTATTTGGGCTTCTAAGAGTTAATGCACTATTTTTAAATATTACTTCCCATCTTTATATTTTTATAGTTTTTTTTTAGACTTGTGTGCTTATAACTTTTTCTTTTCTTAAACCACATTTTGTTAAATTGATATCATTATGACATTTACTTTTGTCTCCACCCTCACTCCAGTTTCCAAACTTACTTGACATCCCTCACTCCAGTTTCCAAACTTACTTGACATCCCTCACTCCAGTTTTCAAACTTACTTGACATCCCTCACTCCAGTTTCCAAACTTACTTGACATCCCTCACTCCAGTTTCCAAACTTACTTGACATATGTAACAGAGTAACTAGTGGGAGAGAGAATATTAAAACTCTAACAGAATAGCATAGAGATAGAGAATTATTAGCTTAATAAATGTGTACATGACAACAAGGACTTAAATTTCGTTCTGAACTTTGCAATGATCATTTAGAAAAGTTTGGCACACAAAGATGTGATTAGAAGCTGATATCAAATCTTGGCAGAAGTATATTGAAAGAAAAGTTTGGCAAACAAAGATGTGATTAGAAACTGATATCAAATCTTGGCAGAAGTATATTGAAAGAAAAGTTTGGCAAACAAAGATGTGATTAGAAACTGATATCAAATCTTGGCAGAAGTATATTGAAAGAGCTTAGAGACCACCTTGTAAAATCTTTATGACATATTGGATGACATGTTACATAATAATAATAATTTCTCATTTCTCTTGTACCATTATACATTACATAGGGCCTGTGAGCAATTTCTCTATACCGCTCTATCCTGGGCAACTCATTCAATCTCCTCCATGGAACTGAGACCGATATTTCTTACTTCTCTCAGCAAAGTTATATATGAAAATGTTAAATATAACACATGGACTGCAAGTTGTGAGTGACTGCCAAAATGTTAAATATAACACATGGACTGCAAGTTGTGAGTGACTGCCAAAATGTTAAATATAACACATGGACTGCAAGTTGTAAGTGACTGCCAAAATGTGTGCAAACAATTGTTTTTACCATCGATCATCGCCCGCATGGTTACCGGGGCCCAAATTTGGGTTGTAAAGAATAGAACCACTGTTACCTGCCACACATGTCGTAAGAGGCGACTAAGGAGGTTTGGCTGAAACGGATGCACATGTCCTAAACATGTACAAGTCTATGCGTTTAGGGGCCTACCAAACCAATGTGCAACGTATACACGTTCTTGGCAAAGATCAAACATTCACAGAGAGTGATTAAAATTGGTCGTAAAGAACGAACGCAAAGAAGAAGAAGACCATCGACCATCTGATCACAAGCAAACTTAGTGTTCTCAGAAAGATAATATTCTTAATTGGAAAACAATGGCAAGGGCAGATAAATATTAAAACTGGGAGGAGCAAACTTAGTGTTCTCACAAAGATGTTCATATTGAGAGCAATGGCAGCAGATAAAATATTAAAACTGGTAGGAGCAAACTTAGTGTTCTCACAAAGATGTTCATATTGAGAGCAATGGCAGCAGATGAATATTAAAACTGGTAGGAGCAAACTTAGTGTTCTCACAAAGATGTTCATATTGAAAACAATGGCAGCAGATGAATATTAAAGCTGGTAGGAGCAAACTTAGTGTTCTCACATCATCATCAAATAGCTTGTCCTGAGCAGAACTTTGCCACCCCAACAGTCCTCCGGAATTTCTCTCTCTCATAGGCCAGATGTCCTGCCTCTGCAGCCGCCACATCCAAACCATCAGTTACATCCCGAATCCATCTTCTCTGTGGTCCCCTCTTCTTCTCCCTGCCGTCATGCCTCCTTCCATGATGGGTCCCCCACCAGCCCTGTCTTTCCACATGTCCAAAATATCTCAATTTTCTCTTTCCCATTTGTAGCATCAGCCAGTTCCCTTTGATTTTGAGTTCCTTCTGGATAGATCTATTTGTTCTCTTCTCTGTCCAAGATATATGAAGGACTCTTCTGTAACACTTATATTCAAAAGCACATATATGTTTTTCCACTGCTCTATTAAATGTCCATGCCTCACACCCACATTTTGCCACTGGGAACATGCATGCTCTTAGTACTCTGATCTTTGCTTTCCCATCAGCTCCGTTCCATACTGTTTTGAGTTGTCTAATTTTTTGTAAAGCCATGTTTGTTCTTCTTTTAATTTCTTCATCCCATTTCCATCTGTTGTTAGCAGTGAACCAAGATATTCAAAACTGTTCACATTTTCCACTTTCTCTCCATTGATAAAAATATCACTTGTCATGTTCGCTTTATCTGTTGTCATTACTTTTGTTTTTGCCACATTGAGACACAGATTTTGTTCTTCGCTTTCATCCCTCACTTCTCCTAATAATTTCTCAATCACAGAGATCTCACAAAGATGTTGATATTGAGAACAATGGCAGCAGATGAATATTTAAGCTGATAGGAGCAAAACTTAATGTTCTCACAAAGATGTTCATATTGAGAACAATGGCAACAGATGAAAATTAAAGCTGGTAGGAAAAATGATTTTAACAGAATGATTGAGCTGATTGTATGGATTGTATCATATAAAAGCCAGGAACACAAAACTACAAAGGGAAATTTTAGAAATCAAACAGGAGATAAAGAAGACGTAGCAGTAAGTTGATCAGCAGCAAAGAATGACATCCTAGAACTGGCGAGTGGGCCCACTGGATGCTGCTGCATTTGTTGAGGTGGAGATTAGAACACCTATGGACATGTCCGGAGTGCTATGATGATAGTCCTCTGATAATTGAAATCGTTTTTAACTTCGCCATTTATTATAACTACATATTCAGATTTGTACATATAAGATAGCTGGGCTAATTACAAATGGCAGGGAACAAACAAAATATACAATGTATGGCAGTTTTACACAGTACAATTTTCTCAAGTATAATATCCACATTTATGCATGTCACCAAATTTAATATTTCAAAATCTTGTATTCAATGTAACTGCTGTTATGTTCAATATTATATTTACACTAACCGACAACAGCAACAATTAGATAAGTCTAAGTAAAAGTATGTTTGTACTAATGAGATTTTAGATATACATTTTTCTACTGCTGATGCTGTTAACATTAAGATAATTGGGCATTTCATTGTTTATATTAAGTTTATCTAAACTGCATCTCTGAAGTGTGATTGTAATTTGTGTCTCATAATTTATTGAAGTTTGAAAATATTTTGGGGTGAACCCAATAATAGTTTGTATGTAATTCATTAATTTATTATATATATCAATATATATCAATATATCATTTGGATGTGTATCTCTTCACGGATAGTGTTTGAACTGTTTTTTCACTGTGATTACTATTCGCTGGACCGAAGTTCTTGTTCAGTTGGACATTATTTTCTGTACAGTGTTGTGTTTTCTAGTGGAGCTTTTCAGTGGCAACGTAGGTTGCTACAGTGCACTACTCATGAAAAAAGTTACACCATCGGCAGGCCGGTTAAGATGGCGGCTATGTTTTCTAGCCTCTAGTCCGTGTCGTTCTGCCGCAAGGCCAGTCAGGTCGCGCTGACATGACCTTTGGTCAGTATGTTCGGCGCGCGCCTACAAGCCGCATCGCGTCTAAGTGGGTCAGCACACTGATGACCCACAGCCAGGCTATAGCCATGGATGAAAATGTTTACGACACACAACGCTTGATTTAGCTGGTTACCAGTCTTTTCGTGGAATGCATTTCTTCCATCTGTCTCTCCTATCAGAATTTGAAGGGAATTTAAAAACACTCACATATTCTTTAGTCGAGTCGTAGTTCGATTTATATCCATAAACACAACACTTTTTGACCATTTTAAGATGAAAACAATACGCACAAATTTAATTTAACACTCTGCAATATCAGTAATCCAAATATTTGTTGTCGATAAATATCCAAGGACTCAAAATCGAGTAAAATAACAAGACAAGCTGACGTTCTATCTGTTTACCAGACACAACAAAAAAAATGTCGAGACCACTTTACGGAAGAGATAATTAGAGCCGGAAGGCCCAGTAGTTTATAGTTGGCTCTGGATGACCCCTACTTTTAAGGCGCATAGCAAGGAAGCCAAAATGATATGGTGTGCCAGGGATTGGTAGTACCTCTGTAACAAAGCTGTCATGCCCGTTTAAGGGCAGATTTCGGAACATTGTACCAAACCTGTCATTCAGCTCTCACCTGTTGCTCATAGCAGTTGTCAGCATGCGGCAGTAGCCATCATATGGGCAATGGCTTTGAAGGCCAACCAAACCAGACTGAGGGTAGCCGGATGGTTAACTAACCAATCGGTGAAATAGGTCTTGCCTACCTTGCATGTAAAGACTGGACTCGACAGAGGGTGCGGAAGAAACCACTCTAGTGGCTCAACGGACACAACGGCGAGTACCAGCAAAGCGCTGTGGAGCGTACTGAGCACGGTGAGGCACGTAGTACACCCTGGTCATCCACTGCACCTGAATCCTCCACCAGTCGTCTCGACTTGTCTTGCCACTGGATCTTGTTGGAAACAGGAGAGAGTGAGGTCGACTTACGCAACTCTTCTCACTTTAATCAAACTTGCTGCGATAGTCACTGATTCATCCTTCACTGATACTACATTTGTTTGTTGGATGAGTAACTATGTGGTTATAATCATATTTGATTGACGAACATTATTATATATATCAATATTTCATATATATATATATATGAAATATATGCCATAGCAGCCAAGTTCTGATAGCAGGCAAGTTCTGATAAATACAAGCTCTAGATGATTATTATTTATATATATATGCTTATCCTGGCGCAGGGTTTTATGAAATGATGAAAAATTAGAAAAAGGACATAAGTACAACTATCAGTTTCTAACCTTATTTAACTTGATGACAGACTTGAGAAGATTTCTTAGTAGACAACATTTTATGCAAATTTCTCATCACTTTGTTATTACTCAGAAGTTTACCTTGCAACTGACTGTTTACCCTTGAACTGACTGTTTACCTTGCAACTGACTATCTTTGATAAACACTTTTGATGTACTGATTAATTTTGATCATGATAAAGCTACACACAATCGTCCATTGGAAATTGTGGGTCCATGAAGATAACTGTGTCTATTGTCTTTTTTTGTTTTATTTTAATGTATTTGGTGCATGACTACCTTGAGAACTGCTGATCATCAATTTGTTGTGTGTGCTAGAATTATTGAAAAGTGATGATATTTATGATAAATATAGACTAGCAAGGCAGACATCGGCTAGAGTAATCAAGCAAGAAAAAGAAAAATCTTGGACCATATATGGTGAAAATCTCAGTAGATTATGTGTAGAGTCCAGTAGACAATTTTATAAGGCCATAGAAAAAATGAGAATGAGGGACGAACCCTTCCAGCCATCCGAATATATAAATGATAGTCAAGGTAAACCTATACATGAAGAAGTTAAGATCAGAGAACGATGGGAAGAATACTTCAAAGACCTCTTGAATATACCAGATACTGGGAATAAAACATCATTCAAACCGAGACATGCAAACATCGAAGAACCTGAAATACTAGTAAGTGAGGTAAGAGAAGCTATTTAGAGAAGCCCAAAGAACAAGGCTGCGGGAATTGATGGAATAACAGCAGAAGCAATAAAGGCGTGGGAGAGATTGGGAGTAACCTGGGTACATTACATCTTCAAGAAGGTGTGGGAAGAAAGAACTGTTCCTTCAGATTGGCAAAAAGCTATTATAGTACCAATATGGAAGAAAAAGGTAAAAACAAGACTAGTAAATATAGAGGCATCTCCTCCTAAGCCATGTGGGAAAAATCTTTGCAAGAGTTCTGGAGCAACGAATAAGACCAATTGTGGAGCCAACACTCACCCCACAACAGTTTGGGTTTAGAAAAGGTGCACAGATGCAATATTTGCCCTAAGACAAATTAGTGAAGGACTATAGAATACAAAAATCAAATGAATAGACCAAGAGAAGGCATTTGATAGGGTTAACAGAGACATATTATGGGATGTTCTCGAAAACTACGGAATAAAAGGAACGCTGCTAGACTGTGTTAGAGCCATGTATATAGAAAGTGAAAGTGCCATACGAACAAGCGCCGGACTCACAAATTGGTTTCCAGTAACATCAGGAGTGCGGCAAGGATGTGTTTTATCACCTCTCCTCTTTATTATATACATGGATAGTATCACCAAAATAGATGAAACATCACTCAACGCAGACCACAAAATGAACTGCTCTTTGCTGACGACCAGTGTTTATTCCATAATAATATTGAACAGCTTCAAGAACACATAAACTTACTCAACAATAGCTGCCTCAAATACAACATGAAGATCAACATTCAAAAGACAGAAGTCATGACTATAAGCAGAGAACATAAAGATATCAACATACAAATAAATGACCAAACGCTAAAGCAGTTGAGAGAATTCAAATACCTTGGAAGTATCTTCACATCTGATAGACTGGACAGAGAGATCGAAACTATAATCCAGCAAGCCAACAACATTACATACCAGCTTACCCCAATCTTGAAACACCCAGCAATTCCAGTAGAGACTAAAAGACAGATTATAAATTCAATCTTTATACCAACACTGTGCTACCAGAGCCAAACATGGGCACTGACAAAAGAACAAGAAAGGAAAATTACCACATGCGAAATGAGATGCTTGAGGAAAGAAGTAAATAAAACAAGAAGAGACTATATAAGAAATGAGGAAATTAGAAGAACAGTCGGAACAACACCTGCTGTTAGATTTATTGAAAAACAGAGACTCAAATGGTTTGGCCACTTGGTCAGAATGAACCCGAATACAACAGTTGCAAGAGCGTACAACCTGAAAATGGAATCATCAAGAGGAAGGGGCAGACCAAGAAAAGATGGGTTGATGGAGTTACAGACATTTTAAAACTCCACAATACCACACCATATCAAGCGACCGAGCGTGCATTATCTCGGAAACCGATCATCAGTTAAACCTGCTTCGCCTAGCGGCAAAAAAGCAGAGAAGGACAAAAGAAAGAAAAGAAAGATGATATTTCAGTATAAATGGAAGATTGACATTACTTAGAGTAAGGTTGATTCTCAGGATGGAGATGACTTTGTCTCAATTATTTTCCAATATAATTTCATTGATAATGAAGTCCTTTTGCAATGATCTCACCATCAGGAGTGTTCTAATGCAAACATCTGTTTCAGCTGAAGATTTCACAGCAGCATGATAATTTACTCAGATTTAGTTTGTCTTCCACCATTATCTCTCAAATCCTATCCAAAGTTTCTTGGCTCTGGTCTGATTGCCATATGCACTTCTCTTACAAATTATTGTTTCTTTGCTTAAAGTATCTTTGTCTTCCACCATGATTGTAAATATTGTGCTTATTAATGATCTTCAGAGTTTTCTGTCTTCAGAATTTCTAATACTTTGTTTATTTTGCAGTTGACAATTGATTATCTGTAAGTCAAGGATATCTCATTTATTTCCAACATATTGTATTTCTGGCTTCACTGTGAGCCAAGGCTGGTTCTTATCTATCTGATACATTTTTGTGTTATTCAGCTCTATCTGAAATTGCCACAACGGATGGGCCCAGTACATTTGAATGTGTAAACTCCTAGCATCATCATTCTTTCGAATGAGACCTTCTCTAAGTTTTTTTTACATGTGCTCTTCTTCTTCTTTCCGTTCGTTCTTTACGACGAATTATAATCACTCTTTGTGATATGTTTGATCTTTGCCAAGAATATGTATACGTTGCACATTGGTTTGGTAGGCCCCTAAAGCATAGACTTCTACACGTTTAGGACACATGCATCCGATTTCAGCCAAACCTCCTTAGTCGCCTCTTACGGCATGCGTGGCAGGTAACAGTGGTTCTATTCTTTACACCCCAAATTTGGGCCCGGTAATAATCCGGTAAAACACGTTATACGTGTGTTTAAAGCCGAAGAATTGACTTAATTGCACCGGTTTTTACCCCATATGTCTCAGTCCCTCTCCGCAGAAATGGCACGCTACCTGCCGAGAGTATTGCACAAAGCACGAACTCCTTAGCTCCGGCAACAATCCTAGGGGTCTCTGGAAAAACTGCACTCGTGAATAGAAAGACGTCCGGAATCGAACCCATGACCTTCAACTCGCAAGGCAAAGGGCTTAACCACTCAGCCACAGAGATCCCCGAATTTTTTATGTGTGTTTATTGTGCCATTTTGGAGTTTTATAGACTCCTGCCCTTAGGCTCTGATAAAGTGTGCACTACACTTTGATCTTTATTTATTTTTTGGGCCATACTGGAAGTGCAGCGACGAGTGGACCCTGTACAATTGAACCTGTAAATTTTGAGCTTCATCACCATTTCTAATGAGAACTGCTTGGAGTTTGTTTAAGTGAGTTTGATTGTGCCACTTGCCATTTTTTAAAGGCTCCCACCTTTTGGTCGCGATCAAGTGGGCAATACACTTTGATCTTATTCTATTTTTATAGGTCCCACCCCTGAAGTGCCAGACCAGGTGGACCCAGTACTAGTGAACATGAAAACATTTTGAATCTCCGAGTGCCATCAATCCTTCGATCAAGAGCGCTTGGAGTTTGTTATGGGGTAGTATTTTGCCATTTTGTGTTTAAGTCTTTCCCAGTCAGTGAAGGTTCCCAGTCTTTGGCCTCGATCAAGTGAGCACTAGCACTGTAAGAACAGATACTACACTTTGGCCTCGATCAAGTGAGCACTAGCACTGTAAGAACAGATACTACACTTTGGCCTCGATCAAGTGAGCACTAGCACTGTAAGAACAGATACTACACTTTGGCCTCGATCAAGTGAGCACTAGCACTGTAAGAACAGATACTACACTTTGGCCTCGATCAAGTGAGCACTAGCACTGTAAGAACAGATACTACACTTTGGCCTCGATCAAGTGAGCACTAGCACTGTAAGAACAGATACTACACTTTGGCCTGGATCAAGTGAGCACTAGCACTGTAAGAACAGATACTACACTTTGGCCTCGATCAAGTGAGCACTAGCACTGTAAGAACAGATACTACACTTTGGCCTCGATCAAGTGAGCACTAGCACTGTAAGAACAGATACTACACTTTGGCATTGATCAAGTGAGCACTAGCACTGTAAGAACAGATACTACACTTTGGCCTTGATCAAGTGAGCACTAGTACTGTAAGAACAGATACTACACTTTGGCCTCGATCAAGTGAGCACTAGCACTGTAAGAACAGATACTACACTTTGGCCTCGATCAAGTGAGCACTAGCACTGTAAGAACAGATACTACACTTTGGCCTCGATCAAGTGAGCACTAGCACTGTAAGAACAGATACTACACTTTGGCCTCGATCAGTGAGCACTAGTACTGTAAGAACAGATACTACACTTTGGCCTCCATCAAGTGAGCACTAGCACTGTAAGAACAGATACTACACTTTGGCCTTGATCAAGTGAGCACTAGCACTGTAAGAACAGATACTACACTTTGGCCTCGATCAAGTGAGCACTAGCACTGTAAGAACAGATACTACACTTTGGCCTCGATCAAGTGAGCACTAGCACTGTAAGAACAGATACTACACTTTGGCCTTGATCAAGTGAGCACTAGCACTGTAAGAACAGATACTACACTTTGGCCTTGATCAAGTGAGCACTAGCACTGTAAGAACAGATACTACACTTTGGCCTTGATCAAGTGAGCACTAGCACTGTAAGAACAGATACTACACTTTGGCCTTGATCAAGTGAGCACTAGCACTGTAAGAACAGATACTACACTTTGGCCTTGATCAAGTGAGCACTAGCACTGTAAGAACAGATACTACACTTTGGCCTCCATCAAGTGAGCACTAGCACTGTAAGAACAGATACTACACTTTGGCCTTGATCAAGTGAGCACTAGTACTGTAAGAACAGATACTACACTTTGGCCTCGATCAAGTGAGCACTAGTACTGTAAGAACAGATACTACACTTTGGCCTTGATCAAGTGAGCACTAGCACTGTAAGAACAGATACTACACTTTGGCCTTGATCAAGTGAGCACTAGCACTGTAAGAACAGATACTACACTTTGGCCTTGATCAAGTGAGCACTAGCACTGTAAGAACAGATACTACACTTTGGCCTCGATCAAGTGAGCACTAGTACTGTAAGAACAGATACTACACTTTGGCCTCGATCAAGTGAGCACTAGCACTGTAAGAACAGATACTACACTTTGGCCTTGATCAAGTGAGCACTAGCACTGTAAGAACAGATACTACACTTTGGCCTCGATCAAGTGAGCACTAGCACTGTAAGAACAGATACTACACTTTGGCCTCGATCAAGTGAGCACTAGTACTGTAAGAACAGATACTACACTTTGGCCTCGATCAAGTGAGCACTAGTACTGTAAGAACAGATACTACACTTTGGCCTTGATCAAGTGAGCACTAGCACTGTAAGAACAGATACTACACTTTGGCCTTGATCAAGTGAGCACTAGTACTGTAAGAACAGATACTACACTTTGGCCTTGATCAAGTGAGCACTAGCACTGTAAGAACAGATACTACACTTTGGCCTCCATCAAGTGAGCACTAGCACTGTAAGAACAGATACTACACTTTGGCCTTGATCAAGTGAGCACTAGTACTGTAAGAACAGATACTACACTTTGGCCTCGATCAAGTGAGCACTAGTACTGTAAGAACAGATACTACACTTTGGCCTTGATCAAGTGAGCACTAGCACTGTAAGAACAGATACTACACTTTGGCCTCGATCAAGTGAGCACTAGTACTGTAAGAACAGATACTACACTTTGGCCTCGATCAAGTGAGCACTAGCACTGTAAGAACAGATACTACACTTTGGCCTTGATCAAGTGAGCACTAGCACTGTAAGAACAGATACTACACTTTGGCCTCGATCAAGTGAGCACTAGCACTGTAAGAACAGATACTACACTTTGGCCTCGATCAAGTGAGCACTAGTACTGTAAGAACAGATACTACACTTTGGCCTCGATCAAGTGAGCACTAGTACTGTAAGAACAGATACTACACTTTGGCCTTGATCAAGTGAGCACTAGCACTGTAAGAACAGATACTACACTTTGGCCTTGATCAAGTGAGCACTAGTACTGTAAGAACAGATACTACACTTTGGCCTTGATCAAGTGAGCACTAGCACTGTAAGAACAGATACTACACTTTGGCCTCGATCAAGTGAGCACTAGTACTGTAAGAACAGATACTACACTTTGGCCTTGATCAAGTGAGCACTAGCACTGTAAGAACAGATACTGTAACAGTTTCACTGTTATGTCTAGGGTATATTCGGGGGCAACCAAACCACCCTCCTTATTGCACTGGGTGTCCTTGAGTCTGTATGTAAACACCTTGTTTACAAATACTTAGTTGCTGACCAGTAGTTTACAAAATCACAACGGAATTGGTTTATCCCATGGTATTCGGGGACTCCATAAAACTCGGAAATCTCGAGACCCAGGTAGGGGCAGCTGGGGTTTTTGGTTGGAGATATATCAGTTGAGACATAGATTTAGAGGTAGTTAAGCGAGAAAGAACTGAGTAGTAAGCCAGAAACCACTGAGGAGACGACACAAACTACAGAGGAGATATAGTTATAGACAGGAAGAGAAAAGGACTCGAAGAGGAACACTAAGCTTTGAACAGTGAGAGAGATAGACAGAAGTCAACTAGCGAAGTGAATAAGAGAATATTGTTTTCATATACGGAGAGACATATAACCTTCCAATCGACTGATGAATATTGGTGTTGTTGTGAACAAACACCCAGAGACCTTGATGACCAGAGAATATTGTTTTCATATACGGAGGGACCTATAACCTTCCAATCGTCTGATGAATATTGGTGTTGTTGTGAACAAACACCCAGAGACTTTGATGACCAGAGCATATTGTTTTCATATACGGAGGGACATATAACCTTCCAATCGTCTGATGAATATTGGTGTTGTTGTGAACAAACACCCAGCGACCAGAGACCTTGATGACCAGAGAATATTGTTTTCTTATACGGAGGGACATATAACCTTCCAATCATCTGATGAATATTGGTGTTGTTGTTGAACAAACACCCAGAGACCTGATGACCAGAGACAAGACGACCAGAGACCAGACGACCCGGTTCTAGAGAGGCCACTTCTACGACCTAAGCCGAGACGACGTCCGAACTTTTAGTATGAGGATTCAAAAACAAACTTTAACACTTGTAAAATTAACTGTATTCGAGGAACTAGAAAACCCTGTTCAACGAACTTTTCAGTGACGGGAGAAAGTTCAGAGAGCGGCCACTTTTAGACCACTATATTTCTGAACAGAGTGTGCAACCAACTAGCATACACAGAATTGCTGGCGATGACCATGTCAAATCCTTAGGCTGATGGGAGTTGACGCTAAGGTAAAGAACAATTTCTGAACTAAGATATATTGTTTAATTGTGAAATGAACTAATTGCGGTGAACTTATAGAGATAAGACGGTTTCCAATTAGAGTATAGAATGAATTAGGTTGATGTGAGTTGATGCCGAGGATTGATTTATTAAAATATACATTACAGGTGTCCAAAGTGACGTTGAGTTAGGAGAGTTACCTGTGAATCAATATTTTCTTTGCTATTAAAATTTATTGTTTTGAAGACCTAAGTGTCTACTTATGTGTGTTCCTTGCTCTTCATGAGAGAGTATTATTCTATTAAATTAACACTACTACCTCTTTTAACTGGGACCTTGTACCAGCTAGTCTGTTACAATACTACACTTTGGCCTCCATCAAGTGAGCACTAGTACTGTAAGAACAGATACTACACTTTGGCCTCCATCAAGTGAGCACTAGCACTGTAAGAACAGATACTACACTTTGGCCAGAGCCAACTATAAACTACATAATATATGGGCTATAGCCTGGCTGTGCTTTGGCCTTGATCAAGTGAAAACTAGCACTGTAAGAACAGATACTACACTTTGGCCTCCATCAAGTGAGCACTAGCACTGTAAGAACAGATACTACACTTTGGCCTCGATCAAGTGAGCACTATTTTTTTTTTATATAAGGGGCCCGTCCCAGATGTGCCATACCAGGTGGACCCTGTACAACAGAACGTGAAAACGTTTATAAACTATAAAACCCCATCAATCCTTCGATCGATGGCACTCCTAGTTTTGTACAAGGGTAGCCATGTGGCATTTAATGAAGGCTCCCAACCTTCGGTTTAGATCAAATGGGCACTAGTTCCGTAACACATGCTGATAACTTTGTAAACCCATATAATGATTCACGTGACAGATATCAAGCGATACAGATACTACACTTTGATCTTAACCAAAAGGCTGTTTTTATGAAGTTGATAAAATTCCTTTATAAATGTGTTGACTGCATTAGTAAATGTTATGTAGTGTTAACCATGTAAGTAAAGCTGGGATCATACAGAAGAAAATATATTTAACTGTTTGGAATAACTTTTCACTTGCCTAAAAATGTTAAATTGTTGTTAATAATGGTCCACCAGCTAAAACATATTTTCCTTTTTTGTAAGTCATTGATTTCACAATAGATTTGTGTGTGTGGCAGGGGGTTATTAAGGGAATGAAGTTGAACAATGACTGCAGTGTTTTTATTGCTATATCATTTTCAGGTAAGTTAAGTTAAAAAAGAGAGCCGCTGTAGCGTAGTTGTTAGTGAACTCGCTTCGCAAGGCTGGTGGTCTGGGTTCAGCTCCCGCAATGCGCGTGGAAATTTTCCCGACCACGACGGCTCTCAGGTCGACCCAGCCTCAACTGGGTACCAGACATTCTCTGGGAAAGTAAAGGCGGCCGGCGTGATGCTGACCACATCACCCATTGTGTGCCGACGGTCAATGAAAATACAGGCCTAACACTGTATTGACCCATATACCACGAGGTATGAAAGGGTTCCTTTACTTACTTTTACTTAAGTTAAAAAAGCCTGCTTTTCATATCATGTGATAAATTGGGAAAGACAGTATTATGCCTGTTATGTTATGTTATGCGATCGACGTCACGGCACATTGGGCATTCCATGCATGCTCTGTCCTCCGCTGCAGCAGCCATCCTAAAGTCCATTTGCTCACCGTACCCATGAGAAGTTGATTACTATATTTTTTCTCTCTCTACCACGAAGACGACACTGTCTGGCATGTCCACACTTAACGCCTAATTCTCGAACTCGTTCAAGTGTCTGAGACGTGCCCATGTCACATAATTGAGAGCGTACCGCATTGATGATATTGCCTCTGTCCATACTTCTGCCCGTTTGAGTCGGGGCATTGTTTGCAAGAAAGTCAGCACGCTCGTTACCCTGCACTCCAGCATGTCCAGGTGTACAGCCAAGTCATTTTCTTGAGATGTGATCTCCGAATGCTGTCCACCCATTCCACACGCATACTTCCAGATTCAATCAGCCGAAGCATATTCATCGAGTCTGATATGATGATCGTATGGGTAACCTGTTGCTCAGCCGCCCATGACAGAGCCCTGGAGGCAGCAGTGATCTCCATAGTCATGCTCGATGTCGTTGTCTCGAAGCGCCGCAGTCCTCATGAAGTGTGTGACCATTTCGGTGAGCTGAATAAGCCCTCGATGATCTGGTTCCTCGTCTGACAGAGCCATCGGTGTAGATAATGATATCATCTGGATGGGAGTGCTCATCCACGAGTGCAAGAATCTCCACATTGACGACGCCGGGGCCATTCTCTACAGCGTCTCCCAAGTGTACTGACAACCATGGTGTAAGAAGTCATATCCTCTGATATAGGTATCCATTCTTCACCATGTCTCAGCTCATCTAGAGTACAGACCTGTTTAATATCCTCTGCCTCGGCCATCCAGGATCGGCCTCTCTTCAATCGCCTGCCCTTGTTTTCATTTATGGATGTGTGCAGAGGATGATTTTTGTCAGCAGAAACACTCAGATAAGCTATGGTTTGTCTATGTTAAATGTTATGTTATGTTATGTTATGTTATGTTATCTGTTATGCGATCGACGTCATGGCAACAGTCATTTCCCATTCTGTGTCTGTCCTCCGTTCAGCAGCCATCCCAAAGTCCATTTGATCAAAGTACCCATGAGAAGTTGATTACTATATCTTCTCTCTTACCAGAAGACGACACTGTCTGCATGTCCAAATAACACCTAATTTCGAACTCGTTCCAGTGTCTGAGATTCCCCTGCCATGTCAAAACAATTAGAGCGTCACGTACATTGATGATATCGGCTCTGTCCATGCATGAGTCGGGCACTATTTGAGAGAAGTCAGACTGCTTCTGTTACTCAGAATAACCTTTACCTGTAGCGACTTTGTGTCCGATGGCTACGTTGGCAATCCGAGACATTGCCGCACATGAGTGTCCTGTGTTAACCAGTTATAGCTTCATCAGCTTCATTTGGACCCTGTCTAACTTATCCAGCGAATGATTCTGCTTCTGTCAGAAGACCAATACCATAGTCCACCACGCTCAGCACTATCCTTGATAAAAAGAAGCGCAGACGTTGTTCATATCCGCCTGCACATGAACTTTGAGGGCAGTTAGCCCTTTTCTTGCTTTAGGATTACTTCTCAACATGACTCTTTAAATGACAGCTCTGTCACTGATTTTACAAGATATTTGAGTGTTTCGTTCTTTCTATGTCTTTGTCTACATGCTGACAACTGGAGTAGGTGTCTTACTATGTAGTGTTAAGAGAGAACCATCTCAGAAAGCCTCTTAGCTGGGTTTACACTCGCTTTAATTCATTGACCAGTCACCAATCCTATTCAGTTCATATTGTAATGCAGATGAGATCTCATTTCTGTCTTCCTCATGCGATACACAGACATAGTCATCGCGGTTACTGACATTATGTTCTGCCAATGCCGCCTTCTGTTGTTTTTACCTGACTGTCGTAACATTGAACAGGACTGGCAAGTGGTGACCTGAGAAGACTCCATAAGGACTTGTTTGTTATCCATGAACCACAACCAATGATATGGGCTTCAAAAAGCGTGAGAAAGCAATCACACTGACCAAGCCTGACTTTCTTTCTTTCTCGAATCCTGTTTGCCTCACAGCGTCAGGTCAGAAGAGATTTCTAAAACGGGCCCTAGTATGCGCTTTGTAAGTAGTCTCTTTCGTCGCCTCTGTTATCTCTGAGGTCCATCTTTTGCGTGACCGGCCTTTTGCTTTGTACCCATTGTATCGGAGCAGCATTGCTCTTTGTGGTGCACTGATGTTAATCTGCTTATGTGGCCGAACCATTTAATTTGTTGTTTCTTGATGAAGTCTATATTACTGATGTTGTACCCACTTTTTTCCTGATATCCTCATTTCTCAACCGGTCTCTTCTTGTTACACCCAGCATTCTCCGTAGACACTTCATCTCTGTTGTGACTAGTTTTCTTCTATCTTTGTTGTCAGCGTCCAGGTTTGGCACTGGTAACATAATGTGGGAAGAAAGATTGTGTTGAACATTGCTCTTTTTGTGTTCATGGTGACATGTTCGCATTTTAAAATTGGCGCAATTTGCCCTATCATTTGATTTGCTTTGTTGCATCTGTGTTGAATTTCATTAGTTATTCTTCCGTTTGTTGAAAAAATGCTCCCCAGGTATGTGAAGTCTTTTACTTGATTTAGTGGGCGATTGTCAATGGAGATATTGGTAGTGTTTTCCTCTCTGTCGAATGTCATTAGTTCTGTTTTGTCGCTGTTTATTCTCATGTTGTATTCGTTACATGCTAACTGGAGTCTGTTAATATGTTGTTGTAGCTGTTCTTCTGTTGTTGATATGATTGCCTGATCGTCTGCAAAAATAAATTCATTTAAGAGCTCTCCGAGGTTGTTTCCTTCGCTGGTGTTAGCTATTTTACAGATGTGGTCAATATACGTGAAAACAGCAGCGGGGATAGTACGCAACCTTGTCTTACTCCTGACCCTAGGTGAAACTTTTCTGATAATCCTGTATTTGTTCTAATCGTACATTGGCTGTCAGTATAAATGCTCTTGCAAAGGTTGATTATGTGGTCATTAACCCCATAGGTTGTTAGTATTTTCCACAACTTGTGCCTATCTACGCGGTCGAACGCTTTTCCTGATCTACAAATGCAACGTGTAGGTGTTTGTAGGTGTGTGGGCTACAAAAGACTGAAGTTTATACAAGAGACAACGTTGAATATATAGCCAATATTTAAAGCAAATGAAAGGAATGACATAAAAGGGTGACTACTTTGTTGGTCAGTGGCCAATGATATAAAATTAAGAAATTACAAATAATTTTATATCTAAATATTAACTTGATGAATACTTTTTTTCACTGTAAGGTGACATTATATAGTATAACATACCTAATTAGAATACATTGACAAAACAACGAAGAAGGAAAATAATTTACTACATTCATCAAGGCTAGATTTCTTTTCATACGCTGTTCAAAACCAGTTTCTTTTCCAGTGAAGACATTGTACATGATATCTCATGAATATGTCTGAGCAACAAGCCATCCATACGATTATCATATCAAACTCAGTGAATAGCCTAGGCTTCAAAGGATTGAATCTGGAAGTCTGCGAGCGGAATGGTTGACAACATTTGGAGGTCACATCTCAAGACACTGACTTGGTTGTAAACATCTGGACATGCTGGAGTGCAGGTCAACGAACGTGCTGACTTTTTGCAAACAATTCCCCGACTCAAGCTGGCAGAAGTATGGACAGAGCCGAAATCACCAATCTGGTGCATGCTCATTTATGTGATATGGGTGAGTCTCAGACACTGGGCCAACTGTGAGAATTATTAGTTAAATTTGGACATGCCAGACAGTGTCGTCTTTGTGGTAGAGAGAGAAGATATTCCAATCAACTTCTCATGGTTATGGTGAGCAAGTGGAGTTTGGGATGGCTACTGCAGCGGAGGATAGAGCATCATGGGAATGTCCAATGCGCCTGATATCAATTGAATAACATAACATGTCATGAATACAAGCAGTGCAAGAGGATGATGTAACATTATATAGTATAGACAACTTTTGATATATTGATGGCACTGTCACACAATGGTGATAGGCATGCATGCAGAAACCTTTTCAATAAAACTACAAAACACAGCCATCACACAAACTAGTGAGTTCAAATACCCAGAGGCAATTTTTACTTCAGATGAAAAAATTAAAAGAGAAATCAACATACAGTGCGCTACGGCAAACCAGGTACTGGGACAACTAACCCTACTGCTGAGCAATCAAAGCATATGTGCTTACACGTGCTTATTAAAATTAATCTTATAAGAACTATTTTTTGACAAACATTATGCTATCAATCACTGTCATTGATTCAATGTCAATCATTGTCACTGATAGCAGCTAATGAGCGGAGAGTCATTTTTTTGTTCCGATCCAGAAGCACTTGAGCTTTTCAGCTCTTCGCTGGTGCTCATGGACATCGGAACCCTTCGGTTCGGTGCCACGAACACCGTAAATCTGGGGAATCTGTGGCTTTTTCTGCCATCCCGCGGGAATTGAACCCGCACACACAGAGGGATAGTCACCCGTAGTCCAGCGCTACGAACACGCTGGGCAGACGGGCGTGGAGAGTCATAACAGGAGAAATAATGACAGATGAAATAAAAGAATTAGAAGATTATGAATGAAACTAATCATACAAGTCATAAAATAACAACAGATTAAATGGTTTAGTCACTTGACAAGAATGTTCTGATATCATCTACCACAGAGAGCAACAATAAACACAAATATAATGAATACAAAGCAAAAGGAAGACCAGGTGAAAGATAAAGTGAAAGCATCAACAAGTTTAGAGAAATTAATACCAACTTACAAAGTGAATTAGATAAGATACACGGAAGGTTCTTACAACACCCCCAGTACCTCACTGATGTACAATGAAGGAAAAGAAAAATAATATGACACTGTCCGAATTGCTACATGTTAAAGTGAGATGTATATACATAAACTACTCGAGACATGACATTATGAGTCATGGACAGCAAACACAGACAAATCCCTGGACACCACAGAGATGTGGTTTTACAGAAGAATGATGAGGTTCCCATGGACTGCTAAAATGACGAATGCGTAGGTGCTGAATGAGGCCAAGACACAGAAAAATTATTATCGATATAAGAAAGAGGCTGTCATCATTTTTCGGACATACATGTGATGAGAAGGGGAGGTTTAGAACATATTGTAACAACAGATACAATCGAAGGGATACGAGACTAAGGAAGACAGAGATATAAAATTTGGGACAGCCTGACTCCATGGTACGGAAGGACGTCAATATCTGAGATGATAGCAAATACTAGAGATTTGTGGCGATCCAATATCGTCTAAGCCAGCCGGCACGTCACCTGATGATTGCTGGCTAATGCTATGTATTTCAACCGAGAAAGTAAAGCTGGAAATCTACGGCCAACGTGCCAATAGGCAGAATTTAATCAACATCCTGTCCATGTTCGTTTTATGATAGCATTAACAGTGATCTAGTGTGTTGAATATGTTTTACCTTGTCGGCTTAGGATTAGGGGACGCGAAAGACATTACAGTGAAAGGTTTGGAGATAGTAAAAAATGCAGAGAGAGTTTATCTTGAAATTTACACATCAATATTGACTGGAGGAAAAGAAGCATTAGTAAGTCGTATGAAATCAGAGAGACATGATCATGACATGATGATGATGAAGTCAGAAGTGGAAGAAATCCTGATTCTGAACCGAAATGTTCTGAATCTGATATTGAAAAAAAATACTATTCTCAATCTGGAATTGTCACATTGTGTGACCAGTAAATGAGTGTTGAGACATAAGTGTTTGGTTGTAAATTTATGTATATAATATTAGTGACGTAGTGTAGAATGTGTAGGAATAATACTCAATTACTCATGTCTAATTTGTCTTCATTCTAAACACATTCATTTGATTCATGATTCAATATCACATGGCGGTCAAAATATTTTATCATATTAATTCAATTGATATTGGGACCGTGATTGTGATAAAATGAGTGACTCGATCATAATCAATAATCATGATAATCAACGTCCACGGGCATAGTCAACTCAGATCGAACTGGACATATACGTTTGCTGCTAGAGGTCTGTGGCTACCATATCAGCCCTATATTTTTGTTTAATTTAATGTGATGTTTGTTAACTGCGATCAAAGACTATTCCAACATAGAGCAACCTGTCACAATTGGTATCCGACTCTCAAATGTAACATCTCTAGGTAGATCATCATCATCAAATAACTTGTCCTAAGCAGAACTTTGCCACCCCAACAGTCCTTCAAAATGTCTCTCTCGTATGCCAGATGTCCCGCAGCTGTCATGTTCAAACCATCATTTAGTAGTTACATCCTAAATCCATCTTCTCCATGGTCTACCTCTTCTCCTCTTTGCTGATATGCCTCCTTCCATGATGATCTTCTCCAGCCCTTCGTGAGCCACATTAATATAGTGCATTTCAAATTATGTGTTGGTTTTACTAGAAATTATTCCATTGGTTGTACATTTGTTATTGACATGCATTTATTTAACAGGAATCATTCTATGGAAGGGAGGTCATCCTTGCTGATAGAGACATGGTGGAGCAAGCATCAGGTTTGTGACAGCTTATTTTTTGTCATTGTAATTTTAACTACTCAGTTTTACTTACAACAGTCAAAATAAGATGTATCTATATATTATATATTTGTGTGTATCACAGAGATTCATTCCTTAAATAGAGCTGGAGGGAGTCTAACACAGTATCACCCAACACAAAGCTTGACAGAAGCAAAGACTCCTGAAACAGTCCAGAAAAATGATGTGGAGAAAAACAAAATGGAGGATACAATCCAGAGCTTAACAACATAAATAAATTAAACAGAAAAACGCAGACCACAGTCTTCAGACTTTAAATGGGAAACTGCGGTCTCAGAGCACACCTCCATCAAATGGGTCTCAGGGACTTGGTTGCCTGCACCTGTGGAGCACCAAAGCACATCCTCGAGGACTGTCTCAGTCTGAGCAGCATGAGAAGGGCAATCTGGCCAACAGGAGCAACTCTTCAGAACAAACTATGGAAGAATTCAAGCACACTGCCCTGTTTATAACACATATTGAGTATAGAAGAAATTGATCGCAGAAGAATATTTCTTAGGATTGGAAACATGAACATTGGATTATCCACAGCACCTCTGAAGTTCTAGAGGAGATTTGGTGCAAGTTCTTTTTATATAACAATATACTAGTACCAATATTTGGAAATTATTCGTCCAAATGAGATGTAACTTTTACCACTACTGTGTGTATTTTTTCAGATACCTGTATCCAGATGATAGTTAATGTCTATGATATATGATTACATTTAGTTACCTTGAAGGATCAACACATAGTTCTCTGTGAAAGTTATTGTCTTGTCTCTTTCAACTAGTCTTCTTTCCACAAAATGGAGACAATTGTACTACAATGATTAGTAAACTAGATTCAAATACAAAATGTACGGAGCATAAAATCTTGATGTGTTTGGTTCCCTAGTTCACCCACTTGAAAATATAAACCCAACATTCTGAGCCACATAACAAGTTTGGTATTATCAACAGAATTACTAACATTCTGAGCCACATAACAAGTTTAGTATTACCATCAGAACTACTATCAAATCAATTTATTGTACAGTGGTTAATGCACTTACTTCTTTGTCTTGGTTTCATCACTGGTTGGAGTGAGGTTTTTCAGATTTCACACAACTCTCAGGCCAACCAGGTCTTAATTGGTTACCAGAGAAACACCTGGCAATAGAGACAGTCACTGTGGTGTTGACTTCATCACCTATCATGTGTCGTCTGTCGCCCGAGTGGTTACCGGGCCCACATTTGGGGTGTAAAGAATAGAACCACTGTTACCTGCCATGCATGTCGTAGAGGCGACTAAGGAGGTTTGGCTGAAATCGGATGCATGTGTCCTAAACGTGTAGAAGTCTATGCGTTTAGGGGCCTACCAAACCAATGTGCAACGTATACACGTTCTTGGCAAAGATCAAACATATCACAAAGAGTGATTAAATTTGGTCGTAAAGAATGAACGCAAAGAAGACAAAGAAGAAGATGTGTCGTCTGTCAAAGAAAAATATGGACCTAGCACCCTATTCCCCAATATACCTCATGGTATGAAAACAGATCTTTTACTTACTACTGACTGTTGTGTTGCTGGTTTTTGTCAATCTAAAATAACATTTGAAGTTCTTTGCAGTCCAACACAAAAAACTAATCTAAGGATATATAAGAATTGTATATATTCAGTACTTTTATCTGAATGGTGGAGAACAATAGAAAAAGAAACATATTGACTGTCATCATTTCATACAACCTGTCTGAAGAAAATTATTAGAATAGTGTCAATCATCAGATCACAGCATCATTGAACTGTATGAATTACTTCAGGCCATCCATAAAGCCACTGAGCTTCACAAGTTGTGTCTCTTTTCTTGTGGAGCTGACATTCATGAAGGATGTGTTCTGCAGTCTCTGAGCTCATCGCACAAATATATCTCATAAATTTCAAGTGAAGTGATTCAGAATGCATCACACAATCTGCAATGCAACATACTCCAGGGGAAAAAAACAATGATGGTGGAGCTGTACAGTATAAATCAGACACCCTGCAAGTGATGCCCACGAAAACACATTGCAAGATTAAGAGATCTTGTTCTTGCCCTACAAGATGTCACAAGCCATGTTGGCAGCTGGCTAATTTGTCAGTCTGTGACCAAGAAAAAAGGAAAAGATATTTAAGTGTATGCAGAAACACACAAAAATAATAATAGTGTATGGAGCAATGAAATAATCTTTAGAATATCTTGCATACATAAAATATAATGAGGAGGGAGATTTGAAGTTATTAAATATCTAAGCTTGTATCAACTTCAATAATAAATTCAGCAGTGCCGGTGTATAGATATCTGTTTATTGGTGCCTCTATGAATTCATGATTATCAGTTCTGTCTATGACAGTTCAATTGTTGCACTTGAACTTATGACTACATTTCACTTCTGAAATAATATCAGTCTCTTCATTGAAGTCGTCTTTCATCTAATCATCTACCATTTTTGTCATTTAAAAATCTCTATATACTCCCATTTTAAAAACAAATTTGTTCATGTTTTTCATCAGATGAATTGATGGCACAAGCAGATTCCATTGATGTTGCATTTCTAGTGGTTGGAGATCCTCTAGGGTAAGCAGCAGTGCTGAGTGTTTATAAGAGGATGTTCTATTGATACTGTAGTAGGGTTTTAATTTAATAACCACTTGTCATGTTCAACTGATTCATTACATTATTATTTTGTTTTCCGGATAGAATATTATTACCCCAAAAATTGTGCACACTTAAGTTAGTTTATGTAAAGTTTTTCAAATATATATTTAGTCGAACTCTGATAAGAAGAATTTCGCTTAAGTCAATTCGATCAGCTTAGTCCCAGCCATTTTCCTTCTTTATCATTGCATTAAAAGTCCTGTTACGTCGAACTCTGTTAACTCAAATAGTTGGATTAGTCCAATCTAAAAATGAATACCGACTATATCATTCACAAATGTTATAGAATGTTAATTATGTTAATAAAAAAAGAATGCAGCAAATAAATGTCAAATTCTATTTCTTGTTAGCTGATTCACTACCTAATTATTTTAGCCCATGGACAGAATTATTTTTGTCTTCTTAAAAATTGCGAACATATGTTAAATTGACCTGAAATAGTAACACTTCATTTCAATTAAAATATAACTTATTTTATGAGAGATTGAATTTATTAAATGGATAAATTTTATAAATATGTTGACTTGTCCGTGCTCAATGGGGCCCGAGGAAGCAAAGAATAGTACCACTGCGACATACAATGCATGTCGTAAGAGGTGACTGATATGAAGCCCTAGGGATGTTACCCTAGTAAATAAAAAGCAGCACAGAAATCAAATGTGCTGGCCTACTTGTAGGCGCATAACTGTCACAATGTACAATCGCTCTTAGGCTCAGATCACATACAAATCACACAGAGTGGTTGACAAGTGGTCGATATGGAACATTCAAGAAGAAGAATATGTCTACTACGTTGGTAAATGTGATGCAGAGATATCTCAGGAATAAAAAAAATACAAGCAGGATGCAAAAAACGATTTGAAATTGATAGAAAAAATGTGTCCTTAACTATAATCTTCCAAATGCAATACTTTAGCTATAAACTCTAACTGCTAATTTCTTGTAGATAATCCTTGTAGATTACAACTGAAAAAATGGTTATCAGACACAACATGTGTTGGTCACACATTGAATCGAGCATGACTATGGAGATGACTGCTGCCTCCAGGGCTCTGTCATGGGTGGCTGAGCAACAGGTTACCATCTGCTGCCTCCATGGCTCTGTCATGGGTGGCTGAGCAACAGGTAACCCATACGATTATCGTATCAGACTCGATGAATATGCTTAAAATGATTGAATCTGGAAGTATGCGTGTGGAATGGGTGGACAGCATTCAGAGATCACATCTCAAGAAAATGACTTGGCTGACACACCTGGATATGCTGGAGTGTAGGGTAACGAGCGTGCTGACTTTCTTGCAAACAATGCCCCGACTCAAGTGGGCAGAAGTATGGACAGAGCCGATATCATCAATGCGTACGCTCTCAATTGTGTGACATGAGTGAGTCTCAGACACTGGACGAGTTAGAGAATTAGGTATTAAGTTTGAACATGCCAGACAGTGTCGTCTTCGTGGTAGAAAGAGAAGATATACTAATCAACTTCTCATGGGTATGGTGAGCAAATGGACTTTGGGATGTCTGCTGCAGTGGAGGACAGAGCATGCATGGGAATGCCAATGTGCTGTAACGTCGATCGCATAACATAACACACTGAACGCAACACCAGTTTGCGTTAAAATTCCATTAAAAAAATTGTGAGATTGATGTGTTTTTATGACATGTTTAGACATCCATGTCAGTGGGTATAATGACAAAACCGACAGTAAAATGATAAAACCATGTCAGATATATAAAGAAAATCTTCTACTTCTTATAGTCATTTAATTCTAGCAATAGTAGTAACATTAAAGTAATCCAAGTGAAAATTGAACATAGGCATAGACACACAGAAATTGTAATAATTTTTCCGTGATGAGAACAAGGAGTTTTTGGAAGAACCCAGAGGAAGCAACGCATAGCGAAGAATATGATCAACAAATAAACAATGTACAGGTATTAAGTGCTTCTGAAAAAACAAATAGACAAACACAGGATTCGAACCACTTATCCTCATTTCTTCTTACGACACCCATCGCCTAGCAATACGAGCTCTACGAACACAACCAGCATCCTTCATAATAATTTTTCCAGGATTTAATTACTGAAGTAGAAAAACAAAATGTACATCTGTCTAATTATTATTGCTACAATACTGTTCGAAGTAATAGATTTGTAGGGGAGGAATTTTGTTTCTTTCCTCTTTGAGATGTCCTCTTCTGAACTGTGAACCAGTGATAATTTATCTTGTCAGAATTATAATTTAAAGATGCCTTTCAATTTGACAATGATCAAGATCAATGAATATTGAACAATTTGACTCGGATCTCGTGGAGAGAGATAGAGAGAACAATTTGACTCGGGATCTCACGAGAGAGAATAGAGAGAACAATTTGACTCGGGATCTCGCAGCGCTGGAAGAGAGAACAATTTGACAATGATCAACAATGAATATTGAACAATTTGACTCGGGTCTCACAGAGAGAGACAATTGACTCAGGATCTCATGCAGAGAGAGATAGAGAGAACAATTTGACAATGATCAACAATGAATACTGAACAATTTGACTCGATCTCACAGAGAGAAGAACAATTTGATTCGGGTCACAGCGCGGTGGAGAGAACAATTTGACTCGATCGAGAGAGAGGAGATAGAGAGAACAATTTGACAATGATCAACAATGAATACTGAACAATTTGACTCTCTCAGAATCTTATCAAATCCTTCGTTCCCATTGTTTGTGTATGAGATGTTTACTTCTAATGGAACGTTATATCTGGTCAATATAAATTACGGGAATGAACAAAATATTGAACATCTTTTAAAATCTGTTTGTTTGTATGCCTGGTCTTTCCTAAAGATGTGTTTTGTGCTGTATTATTCCAAGTTATTTAATGCAAATTAAAGCTCTCATCCCTACGCTTAATGGCAAGAGTGGACAGCCAATTACATCTTCCACCTGGGAATAGACAATAGAAAAAATTGAATGTTGTATTTGTTATTGTTGAATAGTATATTCTGTGCATTTATCACATAACATATATCACATGACATTTATCACATGACATATATTGTGTTATTTAACCAGGGCCACAACTCACACTGACCTTATCTTAAGAGCAGTAGAAAAGGGTATCCCTTACAAGGTGATTCACAATGCATCAATCATGAATGCCATTGGTTGCTGTGGACTGCAGGTCAGTGTAGCTACTTAACCATGTCAGCTGTAACACTTTCTACCCAGTTTCTGTTTCACAACTTTGTCATTTTTATAACAGTGCTGTCCGGTGCCAGTAGAGTTTATAACAGTGCGGTGCCCACGGATGCCATTGTGCCTGTGTCAAACATTTAAGGAGCTCTATTTTACTCTACTGGCTATTACGCTAATCAGACTTCTCAAGAAAGCACAAGTTTTTCGTATCACTCTCATAAACATTTATTTTCTTTCTCTTGCAATCTTGTTATCTTTTGTAACCATTCTACTGTCTCTTAACCCCACCTGTTGCTTGTTCACTGGAGATAGCATCTGCTTCTCAATTCTACTAACATTACTCTTCATATTAGTAATAGTAGTAGCAATATTAGTAGTAGTAGTATTGTCATTTGTAATCATCACAGGTTCATCCTCACCTTCACAACCATCAGTCAGATGCGCTCAATATATAAAACGTTGGACAGCCTAGTTTATACTATGTCCAAGCATCTGGCCGTATATCATAGACCAGTTTATACTATAGTCCAGCATCTGGCAGATATATCATTATTACATAGACCTAGTTTATACTATAGTCCAAGCATCTGGCAGATATATCATTATTACATAGACCTAGTTTATACTATAGTCCAAGTATCTGGCAGATATATCATTATTACATAGACCTAGTTTATACTATAGTCCAAGCATCTGGCAGATATATCATAGACCTAGTTTATACCATAGTCTAATCATCTGGCAGATATATCATTATCACATAGATGTTATTTTCTTTCCTGTCTATTATTTGTTAATTATTTGATCTTTTTGTTGTTCTAATTCTGTCAGCTTTATAACTTTGGAGAAACTGTTTCTATTGTGTTCTGGACTGAGGACTGGCAGCCTGAGAGCTTTTATGACAAGATAATCTCCAACAGAGAGAAAGGCATGCACACACTCTGTCTACTTGGTAAGTTTTGTCTATGTCATGTGTAAGTTTTGTCTATGTCATGTGTAAGTTTTGTCTATGTCATGTGTAAGTTTTGTCTATGTCATATGTAAGTTTTGTCTGTCATATGTAAGTTTTGTCTATGTCATATGTAAGTTTTGTCTATGTCATATGTGTCAGACATGTCTTCTGGGTAACAATGTTGTGAATATTATATAAAGGATTGAAAGAAAAGAAGTAGCTAACAAATAAATGGTTTATGATTTTAATTGTTCCGTACAGGATTACACATCAGACATTTCTTGGACTGTGAATTGTTTAACTTGTTGTCATAAAAATAGCTAACCCAAAATGATTGAAATATCTGTGCCAGGCAAAAACATTCTTCTAAAAATAAAGAGCATTATATACAACAAAAAGTATTCTTCAGTTCTACTGGAGTCCAGTTCTGACATGAGAAATTGAAGGACATGATATGCAACATGTCTTCTATAGAAATCAGAAGTGAAAGTGATTTTTCTTTAACAAGTTCCTTCATATGTTCATTTGGTTAGTTTGTCATATTTTCTTTAACAAGTTCCTTCATATGTTCAGTTTGTCATATTTTCTTTAACAAGTTCCTTCATATGTTCAGTTTGTCATATTTTCTTTAACAAGTTCCTTCATATGTTCAGTTTGTCATATTTTCTTTAACAAATTTACTTCATATGTTCCTTGTTTAGTTTGTCATATTTTCTTTAACAAGTTACTTCATATGTTCAGTTTGTCATATTTTCTTTAACAAGTTCCTTCATATGTTTAGTTTGTCATATTTTCTTTAACAAGTTACTTCATATGTTCAGTTTGTCATATTTTCTTTAACAAGTTCCTTCATATGTTCAGTTTGTCATATTTTCTTTAACAAGTTACTTCATATGTTCAGTTTGTCATATTTTCTTTAACAAGTTCCTTCATATGTTCAGTTTGTCATATTTTCTTTAACAAGTTACTTCATATGTTCAGTTTGTCATATTTTCTTTAACAAGTTACTTCATATGTTCAGTTTGTCATATTTTCTTAACAGTTCCTTCATATGTTCAGTTTGTCATATTTTCTTTAACAAGTTACTTCATATGTTCAGTTTGTCATATTTTCTTTAACAAGTTCCTTCATATGTTCAGTTTGTCATATTTTCTTTAACAAGTTACTTCATATGTTCAGTTTGTCATATTTTCTTTAATAAGTTACTTCATATGTTCAGTTTGTCATATTTTCTTTAACAAGTTCCTTCATATGTTCAGTTTGTCATATTTTTTATAAGTTCCTTCATATGTTCAGTTTGTCATATTTTCTTTAACAAGTTCCTTCAAATGTTCAGTTTGTCATATTTTCTTTAACAAGTTCCTTCATATGTTCATTTGTTTAGTTTGTCATATTTTCTTTAACAAGTTCCTTCATATGTTCAGTTTGTCATATTTTCTTTAACAAGTTACTTCATATGTTCAGTTTGTCATATTTTCTTTAACAAGTTCCTTCATATGTTCAGTTTGTCATATTTTCTTTAACAAGTTACTTCATATGTTCAGTTTGTCATATTTTCTTTAACAAGTTACTTCATATGTTCAGTTTGTCATATTTTCTTTAACAAGTTACTTCATATGTTCAGTTTGTCATATTTTCTTTAACAAGTTACTTCATATGTTATGCACATTTCATGTTGTCCTGATTAGCAAATCATTATATTTGGACAGATATCAAAATGAAAGAACAAACTATTGAGAATCTAATGAGGTAAGAGATTTAACATCTATTTCTGGCACATAGTCACTACTCAAATGATCAATTGATAGGTATGCCAATTTGGACTATTGAATTTCAGATAGAAATTTGAATATATAGTATTTGAAAATATGAGATTTGACAGTGTAAAGTGTATACTTAAACTGTCTTCCATCGTAAAAACACAGTGACTCGAGACAACAATCATGATGATACTCTTGCCCTGAACAATTGAAACACATGCCTAGAGTGTAGTAGAGCTCGGTATCACCAGCAGGCAATCTGATAGTGGGGCATGACCAGCGGGGAATCACCAGCAGGTAATCTGGTAGAAGAATCACCAGCAGGTAATCTGATAGTAGAGGAATCACCAGCAGGTAATCTGATAGTAGAGGAATCACCAGCAGGTAATCTGATAGTAGAGTAATCACCAGCAGGTAATCTGATAGTAGAGGAATCACCAGCAGGTAATCTGATAGTAGAAGAATCACCAGCAGGTAATCTGATAGTAGAGGAATCACCAGCAGGTAATCTGATAGTAGAGGAATCACCAGCAGGTAATCTGATAGTAGAGGAATCACCAGCAGGTAATCTGATAGTAGAGGAATCACCAGCAGGTAATCTGATATAGTCTGTCCATTAATTCGTGAGCACGTTTGAAATTGATTTTCTGAAAACTACCTTTTGGGATCTCAGTGATTTTTGCATGCAGCCTTAGAATATCCATGACGCTAAAATAAAGCTAACCAGTAGTCCATAGATGCTAGGATTTTGCACATCAGTGAATTCCTTTGATCTTTTATGACAATTGCAAATACGGGGGGGCTCAAATTTTAGATTTTACAGTATCCCTAGAATTTGTCCATGTCAATTCTATTCATAGGTGTATTTCCATATTAACTTGATAGGTCAAGTAATTAAGTGTGTTGCCCTTTATGTGCAATCGTGAACTTGGATACAATATGCAACAGTTAGTCCTCCCTTCGGTCACCATTAGACCCCAGGTGTCTTAACTTCACCACAAATTGTATGATGGTAGACGAATTTGGATATGGAAATGTATACGTTGCTATTTCTCAGTCTGTAATCAAAATATGATTTGTATCATCCCGAATCTTACGATTCCATGAGGTTGATAATTGTTACTGGCTGGACAAATTGTAATCCATCTCGGTGCCAGTACTGCTTCCTCTTGAGCACATGTTCAACACACTTCTTCCAGAACTGCATGTCTATCATTGAGAGGGACTCACGTGTCAGAACTTCAACATCACACATTTTAAACGTCCTGTTCTGTTCGCAACTTGCCCTTTTACTTTAGCCCAGACAAGCTCTATTGGATTGAGGTGAGCATGATATGGAGGTAGTCGCAAAGACGTGTGGCCGTATTCCGCAATGATTTTGTCAATATGAAACACCTTTGTCTTATTTGTCATCCTCACCAGGTGCAACAACTCGGTTTCAAATATGTATCATCGAAGCTGACATTTTCCTTAGCAAGCCAAGTCCTAATTTGATCTTTGTATTTGATGCAGTTGGTACTTTGTCTTCCGCTGATACTGCGTTGTGATAGGATGCATTATCCATTACCAAGCATGATGGTCTGTTTAGAATTGGAAGTAGATCTTTCTCCATCCAGTGCCTGAAAATATGTCCATTCATTTCTGTGTGGTAGTCCCTACACGTGTACTTTTGATTGGAAAATAAGTCCAGCGTCATGGACAAGACCTTCTTCACTGCTTCCTGCATGTGTTAGTATAATACCCTGGCCTTTGCTGCTTGGTATTTTTCTTTCTGTTCACCGTCTACTGATTGCCATTCTTTAGCATTGGTGTGGTGAGCATTGACCCAGGATTCGTCCAAATATACAATATCATAGCCTTGCCTCCGCCGCTGACGGATCTGCCTCAGGTATTTACTTCGGCAGCAATTAAATGTGGCTTTTCACAAATAATATTCCTGTCGCCTATAGTTTTTCTGAAGGTGAAGCTGCCTCTTACAATTTTCTCAGAGTACTTTTAGAAATGTCTATGCTGCAATCTGATTGCAGTTTTAATTTCAGTTTCCTGAGAGTAACAAGTTGATTTGTCGCAAACATTTTCAAGAGCTCCGCCTTATGACATCTATGTCAAAGTCGTCAATTGTTCTTTTCCGTCCTTGCTTGACATTAGTGCACTTTGTGTCCTGTTTAATCCATCGGGAAAAGGATTCTCTATTCAGACCAAGCGCCAGTTTCGCTCATTTCTCAGGGTTATGAATATCGCAATATAGATGACCTCTCTTAGATTCCCTACGGAAGTGTTGGTATAGTAAAACTGTAACCTTCTGCATTGTTATAAATGTGCACTTCAGACTCATTATGAATGCGATATCAATGTCAGTTTGATAAGCCAACAAATATGATACAATAGCTTCATACAAATAGCGAGATACGCCTATAACTATACAACGGTATCCCAATTATAACGTCATATGCTTTCCGCTTTCAAAGTCGACTAGTTAGGTGCAGGATTGTGAAATTGTGTATACTCGATATTTCTATGTTACCATAATGTATTTTTAGAACAACGCTTCTGTGTACCGTAGATCTGTTACTATTGTGTACAATCCGGTGAGGTTGATTTTAATATAACCTGAAGAAGAAATATTTCAAACTACATCAAATTTTCTTGGAAAAAATATTTCTCTAGCGTCATGGATATTCTAAGGCTGCTTGCAAAAATCACTGAGATCCAACAGGTAGTTTTCAGAAAATCAATTTCAAACGTGCTCACGAATTAATGGACAGACTATAGTAGAGGAATCACCAGCAGGTAATCTGATAGTAGAGGAATCACCAGCAGGTAATCTGATAGAGGAATCACCAGCAGGTAATCTGATAGAGGAATCACCAGCAGGTAATCTGATAGGGGAATCACCAGCAGGTAATCTGGTATAGTCCGTTCAACAACTTATGCCCACAGTCCAATGCGAATTGTAGCAAAACCATCAGTTCTACAGTAGCGAAACTTTGCACCCAACCTTAGAATTATACCAACGCAAATGTATGATGGAAGAAATTGCTATAGGAAACCTGGATTTTGTAATATAACGGTTTCCTTTGATGTTGGCGCATATTTGGCTAATCTGAAACGATATTTTAGTTTTTACATTAAACGCACACATATGACATTTGATGACAAGTCTCATGCAAAGACGTATCATCTCAGCTTATACATGGGGCCAATGTTGATACTTGCAATACAGTCATGAAATAAACAGGAAATGTAGACATAGTTGTAATGTTTTTAAATAACTTACATTACAGATAATTTTAGCTTCCATGTCATAATGCCATCCCCCTTTCACGTTCAGGCTTGGGACTGGCAATGGTGGAGCTACTTGGAGACGTTCTTTTCAAATCGCAACTTCTCGGTACAATGTGCGTGTGTTAACATATGTGGTAGGGAGGTATCACTACAATAAAATAGCTCTTTTCTCTGGTTCTTGTATACTGTAGTACAGATGACCCATATGTGCCTCTTTGCGGAAAAGCGTTTATAGTATTAATCACACTTTTTACATTGTAACTTCAAACTCATTAGAAATGTTATATCAATGTCTGTTTTGAGAAGTCAATAATATGACCCAATAGCCTCACACTAATTTATATATAAGCCATTGACCAAAAGTCCATCACGCACTAATGACGTTATTTCTTTGCCACGTTCAATCCCGAGTCGATTTGGTGCATGGAAAATGCAAGAATTGTTTAAAAACTACGAATTGCACTGAATGTTGCTATTTTTGTCATCAATGTATAAAATGGCTGTAAACATTAGTTTTCTCCAACCATGCCAATGGAGGTGTTAAATATATAGCACAAAGAAGGCAACGTCTAGATAGTATGAATGGCAAAAATATTTTGTAGCTCGGAACATGTGTAGTTCACATGCAAGTTTTCAAATTATTTCATCAAATGGTTACAAAGATACAAATTTGTATCTATGGGCATGAGAAGTTGAACTGACTATAGTAGAGGAATCACCAGCAGGTAATCTGATAGTAGGGGAATCACCAGCAGGTAATCTGATAGTAGGGGAATCACCAGCAGGTAATCTGATAGTAGGGGAATCACCAGCAGGTAATCTGATAGGGGAATCACCAACAGGTAATCTGATAGTAGGGGAATCACCAGCAGGTAATCTGATAGTAGAGGAATCACCAGCAGGTAATCTGATAGTAGAGGAATCACCAACAGGTAATCTGATAGTAGGGGAATCACCAGCAGGTAATCTGATAGTAGGGGAATCACCAGCAGGTAATCTGATAGTAGGGGAATCACCAACAGGTAATCTGGTAGTAGAGGAATCACCAGCAGGTAATCTGGTAGTAGAGGAATCACCAGCAGGTAATCTGGTAGTAGAGGAATCACCAGCAGGTAATCTGGTAGTAGAGGAATCACCAGCAGGTAATCTGGTAGTAGAGGAATCACCAGCAGGTAATCTGATTGTAGAGGAATCACCAGCAGGTAATCTGATTGTAGAGGAATCACCAGCAGGTAATCTGATTGTAGAGGAATCACCAGCAGGTAATCTGATTGTAGAGGAATCACCAGCAGGTAATCTGATAGGGGAATCACCAGCAGGTAATCTGATAGGGGAATCACCAGCAGGTAATCTGATTGGGGAATCACCAGCAGGTAATCTGATAGTAGAGGAATCAACAGCAGGTAATCTAGTAGTAGAGGAATCAACAGCAGGTAATCTAGTAGTAGAGGAATCAACAGCAGGCAGTCTGGTAGTGGGCACTGCGTATAGTGACCCTTACCTTTGCTGCTATATCATTAAGCAGTACAGAGAGCCACCTATCACTAGAACAGTTCAATTCAGACTTTTGTCCGGTGTAGATAGAAAATCTAGAAACCCCATTTCTTCAATTCAGACTTTTGTCTGGTGTAGATAGAAAATCTAGAAACCCCATTTCTTCAATTCAGACTTTTGTCTGGTGTAGATAGAAAATCTAGAAACCCCATTTCTTCAATTCAGACTTTTGTCTGGTGTAGATAGAAAATCTAGAAACCCCATTTCTTCAATTCAGACTTTTGTCCGGTGTAGGTAGAAAATCTAGAAACCCCATTTCTTCAATTCAGACTTTTGTCCGGTGTAGATAGAAAATCTAGAAACCCCATTTCTTCAATTCAGACTTTTGTCCGGTGTAGGTAGAAAATCCAGACACCCCATTTCTTCAATTCCATGTCTACATGACATTAAGTCGAAGAACAAGAGTTCAAGCATCACTGGGTCAGAGAAAGAGGAGACAGAATCTATTTTGTAATCAAAATATAAATTTGTTTTAAAATATCTTACACGTTTTATGAAGTATTAAAAAAGTATTTTTCATTTGCCTTACTGCCTGTTGTTGGTAATCATGGAAATTGAATAATGTCTTGTCCCAAGTGTTGTTAAGCAGTTCTGTTGTTGATTTTCTTCAATGCAGTGAGGTAGCATATATTCTCTTTCTCTTCATTCTTCGTTCCATTAATTTGGTCCAATGTTATGATGTTCTCCAACCTTCTTCTCATTCAATGTGTTCCATCAGTTGATGGCTTCCATGTTCTGATATTTATGTGTGTGACAAGTTTACTTTCTTTTAACCCTGGCCACCTGTACCTTAAAAATCTCTTCCCCGAAGCTCCTAGGCAAAAACAGTCCACATCAGAGTTATATTAAAACATAATAATTTAGCACTCTTAAAGGCTCTATAATTTGTTATTGATTTAGTACATCATCTCTGTTATTCCTTCTTATTATATATTTGCAGAATACTAAACTTTACAATTTATTTGATTTAATATGTAGGCAGGCCGAATATCCAGTATATGAAGATGAAATACTTAACTAATTACCTTATCAGTACAATAAAATCACACAACAGCTCCGCATCTGAAAACAATGTAGAACACATGAGTTGTGTTTACGTTTCATTTCTACACAATATATTTTCAAATACTGAAAAATAGGGAAAAAATTTGCTCAGACCAATATATCGGGAGCTCCGGGTATGGAGCGCTTACATTCAATCTCGAAATACGGGCCAGGTTCTAAGGGTTAATACTTGTTTGTTGTAGCTGTCTATGGTATTCATAACTTTAAGTTTCAGTTTGGAATATCTTCATTGCACTCCGGACATGTCCATAGGTGCTCTGATCTCCTTCACAATATCTCCAACAGCGTCCAGCGACTGACGTACCAGTTCGATTTTGATTGATGAGCCTACTCAGTACCTGTTATGCTGTTCTTTTCTTGCTACTCCAATCTTCAAACCCAGCTCCTGAATCTAGCAGTTGACGTGGATTGGTTTAAATGAAAATCTTCTTGGCGGCCACACTCTATGAGGGCATTCAAAATATCAGCTCTATGTTCATAACATTATTCTGTAATAGCAAATCTCTCTTCTAATAATCTTGAATGTTTATGTTTTTATTGTTCACTATATCACTTGATATAACACTCAACAAATGTCTGTTCTGATGTTCTACATTGACAAGGCGTTTTCATTTTCTGGAAGGATGTTTTTCTGACCTACCTGTCTATTAACTTTCATTAAATCCCATAACACGCACTGACTTCTATTTGATCTCATAATATTATTATGTTTGTGATCAGGGTCAGGCCAGTAAAACTCCACGTTTTAATTGCAAGCCTTGCTGCACAACACTGCTGTATTGTGGAGAGAAGAGATCAGGCAAACAGTCTACTGCAGGGGGGTGCCACTGACAATGTTCATCTTCTTTACTGTCTTATTGTCATCCAGCATTCATTTCACTAATCATTGTGCAGTGTGTGAAAATATCAGCTGTGATTGGGCATGATCAACTAGTTAGTTGTCCTGACCAGGTGATGAAGCTTCAATGCTATATCAATGCCTGGTTTATCTTGAAGGCAGTAGCAAACTCTTGTAACCATCCTTGTGTAAGGTAGCCATATGTTGTCCTGTGTAAGGTATACCATATGACTGTCCTGTTGTAAGGTATACCATATGACTGTCCATGTAAGGCAGCATATGACTCTATTTAAGGTATACCATATGACTGTCCCATTAAGTAAATGACAATGTAAGGTACCAACTGGTTGTCCCATGAAGGACCAAATGACTGTCCAGTAAGGTAATATTGACCATGTGGTCCAACTGATTGGTTTGTGATCCCATCTCAGCTTCATAGTTCTAGTTAACATTGGTCTGCCTGTTCTCTTCATCTTCCACGGGCTTTTCTTGGATTGGTGAGTTCTGGGGATGGTAGCAGAATACTTCAGAATATGGTCAAACCAGTTTTAGCCAGCCTGTTTGTTATTATAGTGTTCATGTCATCTTGATCTATTTGTATATTTATCTATATAGGAGACTGTAGTAAAACTATGTAGTAGCAATTGTGAAATATATAAAAAGAAAAGTACTGTAATTTTACACTGTACAATAACAATACTACAGTATTATTTGTTATTATAGTACTCATATCTTGTCCTGTATGTGTGTTGCTGTGTAACTACACCTTGAACTTTCTATACACCCTGAACATTGAATCATTCTAACTCTAACCCTGAACTTCATGTTTTCAGACTTGACCTCAGATACAGTATGTGTAGCCGTGGCCAGAGTTGGTGCAGACGACCAAAAAATTGCAGCTGCTACTTTGAAAGAAATGTCAACATTAGACATGGGTCCGCCTCTTCATTCTGTAGTCATACCTGGCCACATGCACCCCTTGGAACAGCAGATGTTGAAGATATTTGCAATCAGTAATCATATCAGAAATATTTTATTAGCAGAGGACAGATAGCATTTTGTTTTTGTTATACTAGTCTGTTTGTGATTAATCATTTCCATAAACATTCTGGCTTGTTCAATCGTATGTGCTACCAGTGTGATCATATGTGCTGCCAGTGTGATCATATGTGCTGCTAGTTTGATCATATGTGCTACCAGTGTGATCATATGTGCTACCAGTTTGATCATATTTGCTACCAGTTTGATGACATAATTACAATAATAATTTCTGAGATAAGATTAGATATATCAGAATATTTTATTACAGAGGACAGATAGCATTTTGTTTTGTTATACTAGTCTGTTTGTGATTAATCATTTCTAAACATTCTGGCTTGTTCAATCATATGTGCTACCAGTGTGATCATATGTGCTGCCAGTGTGATCATATGTGCTGCTAGTTTGATCATATGTGCTGACCGAGTGATCATATTGCTACCAGTTTGATCATATTTGCTACCAGTTTGATGACATAATTACCACATAATAATATTTCTGTAGATAAGATTAGATAACATATTCTTTTCTTCTTCTGCGTTCTCACTAGATTGGGATTTGGATTCTCTAATAAAGGCAGCCGTCTGTCTCAGATTATCAGCCACGCCATACAGTTACACTAGTGTAAGTGGGCCACCTCTTTTCAAGTCTGCATACTGGGGGCATTTCTGTAGGATATAATTCCTATGATTTCTGCTTCCGTTTGTGCCGACCTCTTCCAGCAGTAAGTTTTGGCAACCCTCGTGACTGTAGGTCTGACATTCTTACCACGTGGCTAAATCTCAGGCAGATTGGCGACCATAGAATCCGTTATCCCATTCTGCATTGTGAGGGGTCGTTGCACCATGTTATGCGCCTTACGGCCTGGTGCATCCGTTTTCTGCAAGCATTTGTTTGGGTTAGCATTCCCTAGCGGACACATGCATCCGATTTCAACCAAACCTCCTTAGTCGCCTCTTACGACATGCGTGGCAGGTAACAGTGGTTCTATTCTTTACGTCCCAAATTTGGGCCCGGTAACCACTCGGGCGAGATAACATATAACAATCAATCTAGACTCTTGTGTCTTAACATGAACTTGTGATGATGACGACGACATACAAACACATACAGGACTAGCTCAGTGTACACACACAAATAAAAAGTCACGAGAGAGAAATGAGTTGAACATGACATCATCATAATATAGCATACAATGTCTTACTCCAGCTCAATTCTCTCTCTCTCTCTCTTGTGCCAGACGACACCAGTTGATGAATGTTTGCAATTTATTCCTTATTCTTTTAGTTAGTTCTCCATGTTCAGTTCAATACTACTGGTCCGAAAGTGGTCTTCCAATATCTCACATGGACGATGCTAACAAAATCAGATGACATGATCAGATGAATTTGTAAAAATTAGTTCAACTTAAAGAGTTCTCTCGATCGTTCTTGTTGGCCATTTTGATCATTCTGGAGTGATATATAAACAGCCTTTGCCAAGAACGTTTTTTACATCACATCTTCAGTACCAATTGCATCTCTGGTGCTTGTCTTTCGGCGACGTGTCTGATTGCAACCAGTGTTTACTGGGTTTGTTCTCCGTTAGCCTTTGACTGTCCTCAGCCGACCTGCAAGGCAACAGGTTGCTATTTTCTTTTAGGGTAGCGACCTTAGAGCGACTTACCCTCCCGGGTTGTTGAGCGTCATCTGCCCAGATACCAGTCTTTATTTGGACTACTTGGTTTTCCTGCCATCCAGTTTTGTGTACGGTTTACTCCGCTAGCCTTTGATTGTTCCCAATCAAACTACAAGGCAGTAGTAGTTCCTGCAAGCGGAAACGCGCACTGGATTCTCTCTCTGCGATCGTTCTAAAGCCATTTTTATCATTCTATTGTGATATTTTAAACAGCTAAACATTAGAACGTAATGTACGTGCACCAGCCTTCAGCATCTATTGAAGCACAGTCCTATTGAATCCTTGGGTGGGGTGTTCAATTTCAGCCAGCGTTTGTGTGCGGTTCGCTCTCCGCTAGCCTTTGGCTGTCCCCAGCCGAAAACCCACAAGGCAGCGGGTTGCCATTTTCTTTTAGGGCAGCGACCATTAGATAGCCTGCCCTCCCGGGCTTATAAGCACCATCTACCCAGCAAAACCGGTCATTTTAATGAACACCTTGGTTTGCCGCCCATTCAGGTTTATGTACGGTTTGCTCCGCTAGACTTTGATTGTCCCCAATCAAACTACAAGGCAGCAGTAGTTCCCCGCAAGCGGAAACGCGCACTGGCTTTACCTCTGCTGGGCTTTCCAGTTGTTCTGCTCATGTGGATGGGACGCACACCCTCTTGCCTGCTATGCTCGCCGCTGCAGTGCCTGCCTCACTTTCCACGCTTGCCATGCTGACCTGCCCCTCGGTGGGGCCTACTGTGGCTTTGCCAGTGTGCGTGCTAGCTTTGCCCTGGTCACCATCGGCTTTTTCCGTGCTCACATTTTTCGTGCCCACATTTGCCTGGGCTGTCTCAGTCTGTGACTCAACCCGGTCCCCCACCCATGAGATGGGGTCACGGGTTTCGTCCCATGTGGTGCCACCCTTGCAGCATCTGTATGCGTGCTCGTTCTGCCCTGGTGCCTACCTCACCATTTCCGTCAATTCCCACTGGGCTGTTCGACTCCGAGGGACAGAAACCGAGTTTCGCCCATGATGGTCCACATGCAGCTCAACTTGACTCCCAGCATACTCATCGGCTCTAGAGGCGGCTCATGAGAGAGCATGCGCGGGCTCCGAATTTCACCACATGCGAGTTAATGTCTCTTCTATGGCTTTGATTCGTGCCCCCATCTCTGTGATAGGGGCTAGACTTTTGACCTATGTGGACCACAGTGCGGTCCAACTTGTCACCCAGCATACTCATCGGCTCAAGAGAGGAGACTCAAGAGAAAATCCGCGGGCTCCGAGTTTCGCCACGTGAGGTTCCACTAGCTTTTCCCATGACGGGAGGCGAGTATTAATAGTCACTCTGGGAGTTCGCTCGTCTATGTTGCAAGCAGATCCCATCAAACATGGCTACCTTTGCATCTCTACTTGCCCCAGAGTAGCTCTCCCACGGCACCTGCCCTCTTAGGCAGACCGGAACTACCGTCTGTTACCAGGGTCACCACTTGGAGGTGAGAGCAGGGAATTAGAGCCATCTCCTAATCCTGGCGCCGCTTCCTTGCGCCTTTGACCCACACTGAATTCAAGCCGCTGCTGTCCAGTTTTTGCGCACTAGGTGGTCCGCTCACCCCTTCGTTTGCCACCACTTTTCATTGCTACATCATCAGCACGTTCCTGTCTGCCCCACCGGTGTATCGTCCGCATGTGTGTTCGCACTGCCTTTGTGCCTGCTCACCATGTTTATCACCATGCCCACATTAAATGCAGACTGCAGGACATGCAACTCAACTCGGGCCCCGCCTCAGGCTTCGAGATTCACCCTATGTGGGCCCATGTCTCGTCTCCCTCATCCTTTGTTGTTTATTTGTCCAGCTTTTCCCATTGGTTGGGAGAGACGTGCATTAATAGTTACTCTGGGATTCTGCTCGTCTGTGTTGTGAGCGGATCTCATCAAACGTAACTGCATCTACATCACTACTTGAACCAGAGTAGCTCTCCCTCGATCCCTACCCGCTTAGCCAGACAAGATCGGTTGTCTGTTTCCAGGGTCACCACATGGAGGTGGGGTAGGATATTGATTTGTGCCAGCTCACTAATCCTGGCACAGCATTGTCCCTATGCACCTTTGACCCTTAAAGAGTTCAAAAATTGCTGTGTTCGAATTGTTTCAGTCTGGAGAAAGTACAAATATACTTTTAAGAAGAAAAATCTGTCTTAAAGAAAGAATTAAAAATGAAACACCTGAATGTATGATATTCATTTATTTCAAGGAAGACAAAAATAATCAGTAACAGATGATGGCACAAGATGAAGTCAACAATTGATGCACATTGTCAAACATCCTCTGTGATTAGTGAACATGATATGGTGGTTTCAAGGATAAATGGTTTCTTCATCAAGGATACATTCATGTTCTGTGTAAACTTTCAACTTGAATATTTGTAATCTTCTTCTTTGCGTTCGTTCTTACGACCAATTTTAATCACTCTTTGTGATATGTTTGATCTTTGCCAAGAAGCGTCCATACGTTGCACATTGGTTTGGTAGGCCCCTAAACGCATAGATTTCTACAAGTTTAGGACATGTGCACCCGATTTCAGCCAAACCTTCTTAGTCGCCTCTTACGACATGCATGGCAGGTAACAGTGGTTCTATTCTTTACACCCCAAATTTGGGCTCATAATATGTATGATACTTGTCAATGCATCATCCTCTAGCTACCTAGTGATAGCCACATGTTAAGGCTATCAATACCTTCTGCTATTCAGATGATGACATGTAAGTACAATGTTTAAGGCTATCAATGGTTAGCTATCAATACTTCAATAGATGCCCTTAAACTAATGTTTAGCTAATCAAGCCTTCTAGTGATGGCCATGTAAAGCTATCAATGTTTAAGCTATCAATGGCTTTCAAACTCTTCTAGTGATGATAAGCTGTCAATGTTTAAGGCTATCAATGCCTTCTCAAGCTACTTCTAGTGATGGCCATGTAAAGCTATCAATGTTTAAGGCTATCAATGGTTAAGGCTATCAATACCTCCTCAAGCTTCTTCTAGTGATGGCCATGTAAAGCTGTCAATGTTTAAGGCTATCAATACCTTCTCCTAGCTTCTTAGTGATGCCATGTAAAGCTGTCAATGTTTAAGGCTATCAATACCTTCTCAAGCTTCTTCTAGTGATGCCATGTAAAGCTATCAATGTTTAAGGCTATCAATGGTTAGAGGCTATCAACTACCTTCTGTCAATATTGCATACTTCTAGTGATGACCATGTAAAGCTGTCAATGTTTAAGGCTATCAATGCCTTCTCAAGCTTCTTCTAGTGATGACCATGTAAAGCTGTCAATGTTTAAGGCTATCAATGCCTTCTCAAGCTTCTTCTAGTGATGACCATGTAAAGCTGTCAATGTTTAGGCTATCAATACTTCCAAGCTACTTCAGTGATGCTTAAAGTACATGTAAGAAATAAATTCATGTTAAAGGCTCTAGAAATTTGCTTGTTACTACCAGTGATAATTTCAGACCCTGGGAGGTACAAGCAACTGACATGATGTTGACAACATCACCCATTATGTGTCGTTGGTGTGGGAGGCACATGCAACTGACATGATGTGTCGGTGTGAGAGATACAAGCAAGTAACATGATGTTGACCACATCACCCATTATGTGTTGGTGTAGGAGGTACATGCAACTAACATGATGTTGACTATACCACCCATCACGTGTGTCGTTGTTGAAAGAAAAAAAATAGATCTAACACTATTCCTCAATATATTTTATTATAGGAAAGTGGATTCCTTACTTTTCTCTTAGTTCAGAAACCTTCTCAGACTTTCACAAGTGTAGTTTGGCAGTTACAAAACTGGAATTGTCTTTCTTTTATTGAATTATTGTATTTTGTTGTACAAACGACATAAACTTTTAGATTTATTTCCGACTTAACATACCTGAATAATATTGTTGTACACTATATCTCTTTTAACTAATGAAATTTCATGGCATCCAAAATATTTGTAAATAAGCACAGGACTGTATTCTCTTATTGTTATATCTCTTTATAAGCCCAACACTATATTCTCCAGGTTAAAAAAAAAATACATTGATTTCATTTAGTATAGAAATTGACAATTTTCTCTGCTAACTTTGGTGTTTATCTTGGATGTATGTTCTTTGCTTCAAGCATACAACCTACACCTAGCAATAATCTCTAGTCCTGCTCAAGGTTTCTTTATAATGTCCTGTTGCCATGGTCACTGTCTGCCGTATCTTCCAGCAACCATGTTCTCCATAATTGTTCTCTCTCTAAATTACTGTGACGTTTAATGTTACTAAAATATTTCAGTTTCTGAGATATGATATTGTTTCTGAGCAAATATTCCGGTCTTGCAGGATGTCTCTGAGATATGATATTGTTTCTGAGCAAATATTCCGGTCTTGCAGGATGTCTCTGAGATATGATATTGTTTCTGAGCAAATATTCCGGTCTTGCGCGATGTCTCTGAGATATGATATTGTTTCTGAACAAATATTCCGGTCTTGTAGGATGTCTCTGAGATATGATATTGTTTCTGAGCAAATATTCCGGTCTTGTAGGATGTCTATGTTCTTCCTCTTTTTTTTGTCCAAGGTGGTGTCAGAATTTTTATGTAGCACTTTATTTCAAAATATTTGATTTGTATTCTTTCCTTGTGTTATTGATTGTCCATGATTCACATCCATATGTTGTTGCCACAGAAAAAATGCATATCTTCAGAAGTTTGACTTTTGTTTTCTTGTGTATGACTAGCCAATAGTTTAACTTTTGTTGAATCATACTGCATTTTATTTTAGTATGAAATAGTTTGTTGGAGATATATATTGGACATACTCTGAGAAGAAATGCTCAAAGAATCGTAAAGCAGATATTGAAGTGAGAGACAAATGGTTTCAGAATAAAAGGATTTAGTTTAGTTTAGTCGTCGGATCACCATCACTGCACGCTGAACAAATTAGTCCATAAGTGCTCCGATCTCTCCCTCAGTATGTCCATCAGCGGTGGCGACTAACGACACCGGTTCTTTGTTGGTTTACAATTCTTCTTTGTCTGCCAGCATAGCGTTCTTGTCGAGCTACACCACACTTAACTTTGAGGTCTTGCAGTCTGGTTAGTGTTGTGGATTCACCGCTATCACCTGAATCATGTACACGCCTCTCTCCCTTAAGGAATTTATAATATCAGCCTGGTCCATTGCTCGTCCGCTTTGGACAGCAGCCATACCTGCAAGCCTATCCGCACGCTCATTCCCTTACACCTGCATGCCCTGGCACAAAATAAAACTGATCCTTGTCAGCTTAGACCTCCCCAGCGATTCTATCCAATGTCTCCTAGCCCATCCTGTTTCAATCTTCCTGAGCATACTCATTGAGTCACTGAGAAAACATGCATGGATAAAAGTCTGTGATTCTAGCCAAATCATCGCTTTGGTAACCGCCATGATTTCCATAGTGAGACTGCTTGTAGTCACGGCAAAACCACCACTGTCTTCCTTCACAACATCACCTCCGACCTGAGCAGTGAAAGCCCACGAGCTCCGCACATGTCGAATCACCGAACCATCCGTATAAATGATTACATCATGCTCAGATGCGTTCTCAGAAATTAATGCCTGAACCTCTGCCTCCACAATAAAAGGATGCCCTAGGGAAACCCTGACACAAACTTTACTGAGGGAGGTTAGAAATATCAGACTCTATTCCATGGAATAGATTGAGCAAGTTGTCCAGGATAGAGCGGTATGGAGAAATTGCTTGCAGAACTGCATAACGATAACGGTACAAGAGGAATACAATATCAAATATAATAGTTTCTAATGAGCGCAGTAGTTCTTTGCCATTTGCACCTGTTAATTTTGCATTTTTATGTTTTCAAATCCCCTTTCTAATATAGTTAGTCAAAATACCCACTCAGTTGGTACCTGCTAGTTAGACAGTCAAAATACCCACTCGGACGTACTGCTAGTTAGACAGACAGTCAAAATATCCACTCAGTAGGTACCTGCTAGTTAATGAAGTAACACAAAGTAACTGTTGAATTGGGAATACAAATTGCTATCTTGAATTTTCTCTCTCTTACACACACACACACATGACTTTGTCCCTTTTATTGACTACCTTTGTAAGTCTTCATAGATTTCATGATTCAATCATTCAATTAAACAAATAATGAAGGATGATGGGGGGGAACAAACAAAAAAATCAAGCATTTTATAAAGAAAGAGACACAGTTGAAAACCATATTAGAAGTTTTGGTTTGAAGAAAAGATGAAACAAAGCTGTAAAGAAATATTTGACGGTAGACAACCAGAAGTTAGAATACATCACCATTTGATGCCTTGGGAATTTATTTGAACCAGGAGAGGAATGGATTACTGTGCCATTTCAATTACAGACCTCTTTCACAGTTATTATATCTATCAAGAAAAACTGAACAAAATAATCCATCACTAATTAACGCAGAGCGTTGAGGCCTCGATGACAACATCAATGAAACAGATGCTGTTATTTCACTGCGGTTCAGTCATTAGCCAACTTTGTGCGTGGGCGTTTTCAGCACGCTCAGGAGGAAGAATAATAAGATAGGTCAGTGGTGTCTTCGACAACCACAAGTAGTTTGACAATGGAGGAGGTACGGGTGGTTACAGAGGCAGTGACTTGGTTGGCATCTCATAACTACTCATGTTTTCATACTGACTGACTCCATGAGTATGATTTGTAAAGTCAAAACAGGAATGATGAGACGAAACTAGGTGGAGTCACTGGTACAACAGTCATATTGCTTACTAGTATGCTTTACAATAGTAAATCTACTGACAATTTGTACAATCAATATTTTCGTTGTTCAACAACGACATACAATTATTCTTAATCACAAATTCACATTCTGTTGTTGTTTCACCACAAATTATTCTTATTGAACACCATTAATCTAAATTGTATCTTTGGTCAAAAGTGAGTGTTTATAACAATATGTTTGTTCACAAATGTTGCTATGACTACCAGATGATTCTTAACAAACTGATCCCTCACTTCAAGCTGTATGGTGTGACACAGTCACGCTCTGGAATGATTTCATTTAACAATACCAAAGATGTGCACAAAAACACCAGGTGTATGGAATATTTCTGAATAAACTATTAATCCTGTAACACAATCGTCACACTGTGCGAAGTCGTTTCACACAGTGATGCAACAATTGCCACAATAGTGAAGCAACTATCACACAGTGATGCAACAATTGTCACAATAGTAAAGCAACTGTCACATAGTGATGCAACAATTGTCAATGATCACAATGTGATGCAACAATTGTCACAATGATGCAACAATTGTCACAGTGTAATGATTCAACTGTCACATTGTAAAGATGCAACATTGTCACACTGATCTGAACCACTGTGAGATGTCATTGTTATGAAGAAGCACTTTGAGTTATTATCATCAGTCAAAAGTGACCGTGCGAAGAGCATTGTTCTCTGCAATCTCAAATGTGGCCACTGCTCCATCATTAAATTTGAAAGACATTCCTCCATCAACCACCAGACAAGCATCCCACATTCTGGAACGGATGATGATCCTGAGAATACACAATTCAGATCATAAACTCACAACTAGTGGTAAAAAATACATACTAGTAAGCACACACCAGCGTTAAACATAAAAACCTATTAAAAACATTCTTCTTCTCTTCCACCATTTATTCTTTATATAATGTTACTGATGGCATGTACCAAGTCGCATGCATCATCCAGAACAAACTGAAATAGCTGACTGATGGGATGTACCAAATCACATGCATCATCCAGAACAAATTGAAAACTGACTGACGAGATGTACCAAGTGCATGCATCATCAGAACAAACTGAAAGAGCTGACTGCGAGATGTACCAAGTCGCATGCATCATCCAGAACAAACTGAAAGAGCTGACTGATGGGATGTACCAAGTCACATGCATCATCTGGAACAAATTGAAAGAGCTGACTGATGGGATGACTCGTTCATCATCATCCAGAACAAATTGAAAAGAACTGGCTGATGGGATGTACCAAGTCGCATGCATCACATCATCCGGAACAAATTGAAAGAGCTGACTGATGGGATGTACCAAGTCACATGCATCATCATCAGAACAAATTGAAAGAGCTGACTGATGGGATGTACCAAGTGCATGCATCATTATCCGGAACAAATTGAAAGAGCTGACTGATGGGATGTACCAAGTCGACTGCATCCATTATCCGGAACAAATTGAAAGACTGCTGATGGGATGTACCAAGTCGCATGCATCACATCATCCGCAACAAATTGAAAGAGCTGACTGATGGGATGTACCAAGTCCATGCATCACATCATCCGGAACAAATTGAAAGAGCTGACTGATGGGATGTACCAAGTCTCATGCATCACATAATCCGCAACAAATTGAAAGAGCTGACTGATGGGATGTACCAAGTCGCATGCATCACATCATCCGGAACAAATTGAAAGAGCTGACTGATGGGATGTACCAAGTCGCATGCATCACATCATCCGCAACAAATTGAAAGAGCTGACTGATGGGATGTACCAAGTCGCATGCATCACATCATCCGCAACAAATTGAAAGAGCTGGCTGATGGGATGTACTGAGTCGCAGTGTGGGTGCCATGAACAAAAGAACAACTTTAGACATGATCTACTCCCTGAGACAGATACAAGAAAATGCAGAGAACAACACAAGCTACTCTTTACTGCTTTCATCGACCTCGTTAAAACATTTTACCTCATTAACAGACAGACTATTCAGAATACTAGAAAGGTTTGACTGTCCACCAAAGCTGTTGAGTTTGAACCAGTACTTCCATCAGGATATATCTCTCGATCGTTCTTTTTGGCCATTTTGATCATTCTTTTGTGTATATATGCCTTTGCCAATACGCAAGAACGTAATTTTACACCACATCATTCATTGCCATTTGGAGCTTAGGTGCTTTTTTCGGCGACGTGTCCAATTTCAGCCAGCGTTTACTAGGTTCACTCTCCGTCAGCCTTTGGCTGTCCCCAGTCGACCTGCAAGGCAGCAGGTTACTATTTTCTTTTAGGGTGGACCTTGCGACCTACCCTCCGGGTTGTTGGCGTCATCTGCCCAGGTTATCTGTATCTTTTTGGACTACTTGGTTTGCCTACCGTCAAGTTTGTTGTACGGTTTGCTCCACTAGCCTTTGACTGTCGACAATCTAACTACAAGGCAGTAGTAGTTTCCTGCGAGCGGAAAAGCGCACTGGATCAAGAATCTGCTGAGCTTTCTAGGTTTTTCTGCACATTAGGATATCAGGATATGAAAGGCACAGTGTAACATGATGGCTTGACATCAGAAGACTTCAATATCAAGAGTCAAAGCAAAGATGTGGACTTGTTCCAACACTGTTTATCATTTACTTTGCTTCAATACTAAATCACACCTTAAAGTACGCAACATTTCATTAAGTGAATTGATACTGTCAACAAAGTCAATAGAAAAGTCCAGAATAGTGATCTATTTAATCATATTAATCTTATCTTAAAATGTTATAGTTCATGACCTTTTTTCATTGAGATTTGTTAAGTATATAATCATTATTTATGACAATTTCAGTCAGATTTTCTCTCTCGATCCAGTCAGATTTTCTCTCTCACGATCCCAGTCAGATTTTCTCTCTCTCTCGATCCCAGTCAGATTTTCTCTCTCTCTCACAATCCCAGTCAGATTTTCTCTCGCGATCCCAGTCAGATTTTCTCTCTCGCGCGCGATCCCAGTCAGATTTTCTCTCTCGATCCCAGCCAGATTTTCTCTCTCTGCCCAGTCAGATTTTCTCTCGACCCCAGTCAGATTTTCTCTCTCGCGATCGTCAGATTTTCTTCTCGATCCAAGTCAGATTTTCAATCAGCTGTAACTTAGCTTATACAACGCGCTATTGAATCTATAACTACACTACAGTACGTAAATTTGAATCTACTAATCTACATACATACAAGTCACGTAATATTGAATATACTAATCTACATACATACAAGCCACATACTATTGAATGTACTAATCTGCATACATACAAGTCACTAATATTGAATACTAATCTGCATACATACAAGACATAACATTGAATGTATAATCTGTATGCATACATGGCATGTAATATTGAGATGTACTAATCTCAACATACCTCTACAAATGATACTCTGTATTACATCATACACATACGTCAAAGTTTCTATTATTGGTAAGTGAGGATAGGCAACAGTGAACTATTAATACTTTCGCTGCGTACTTTTGCCGAGCTTGAGTTGCTCGAGCGATGTCTTTTAAAGGGATATGCTTGCGAGCAGGGTTCCGTGCGTACTACTTCGTATTGTTCGCGAGCTCTCCAAAATGGCGGTTCTACCAGCGTAAGCGTCGTATAAGTCCTATTTTTTCATAAGTAAACAAAAATTTTCAAAATGGACGTAGTAGATGATGAATAGTGATGTTCAAAATGACTCTTTTTCGGACTTTTTAGCCAGTGATAGTGTTAAAGCGAACTCTGAATGTGATATGAATTTGAACTGTGATTCACGTGGCGATGTTTATAGATCGATAGCAGACATTTCCAGGGGTACAGGAGTAGATGACGGACACCACGCAGCGAGGAATGTCGTACTGTAGATAGGTATGGGGATATCAGTTACTACAATAGCTTGTGGATTATAAAGAATAGATTCCACATATAGACAGGTTAGTAGCTCATTAATATATGAACACTATTCCACAGTTTAAAAGTCCTAAGTTTATTAGTTTATTTTTACGATTTTTTGAAATTGTCACTCTGAAAACTGATCATACCGAAAATAGCGTGGCACTGGGCCAGACTTTGTTGAAAAATGCGTGCAGCGAAAGTGTTAATGCACGATAAAACAGCTGCATCATTAACTATAGATTAAGTATTAATAATCTATAGAAATTCTATGCAGATACAATTTTATTTTCAACATTTAAAAAAAAACCACAACTATAAGCTTCTAATTTATGAATTAGTTGCTTCACTTGTAACTGAGCTAATTATCTGAACTTTCTTCTACCCAATAACTGAGCTAATTATCTGAACTTTCTTCTACCCAATAACTGAGCTAATTATCTGAACTTTCTTCTACCCAATAACTGAGCTAATTATCTGAACTTTCTTCTACCCAATAACTGAGCTAATTATCTGAACTTTCTTCTACCCAATAACTGAGCTAATTATCTGAACTTTCTTCTACCCAATAACTGAGCTAATTATCTGAACTTTCTTCTACCCAATAACTGAGCTAATTATCTGAACTTTCTTCTATCCAATAACTGAGCTAATTATCTGAACTTTTTTCTACCCAATAACTGAGCTAATTACGAGGCGTGTTCAAATGACAACGGGACTTGTGGATTTATTTTAAAAGTAGCATACGCAAATTAACAGTTTCAACTGAATTAAATAAAGCAACCACTTGTGAATAAGAATGCACCTGGGTTCATCAGAAAAATCTCCGTATGCATTTAGGCAAGCATCCCACTGTTTAGGTAGCCGTCGAATGCCGTCCGAGAAAAAGGTGCGTGGCTGCTCACTGAACCATGTGGTCACGCTGTCTTCCGTCTGCGTCGCTGTTGAATCGCTGTCCCTTTAGTGCTTTCTTCAGCGGTCCAACAAATGGAAATCACACGGGGACAAATCGGGACTATAGGCTGGGTGATGAAGAACTTCCCAATTCTTCTTTGCCAATGTTTCCTGCACAATTTTGCGCGTGCGGATGAGTCGTTCGGGCATTGTTCGCTTGCAGAAGAATTCCATATGTCAACATCCGTGAGACCCACTGTGAACACACCTTCCGATAGTTCAATTTCTTCCGAACAACCATGTGGGCTGTCCCAATTGACATATGGAATTCTTCTGCAGCACGAATCTCCGGCGACGCTCGTCCTGCATCGTAAAATGTGCGAACTTGCAAAGAAAGTTGGGAAGTTCTTCATCGCAGCCTATAGTCGATTTGTCTGTGATTCCATTTGTTCGGACGTTGAAAGCACTAAAGGACAGCGATTCAAGCGCGCAGGCGTGGCGTGACCACATGGTTCAGTGAGCAGCCGCGCCTTTCTCGGGCGGCATTCAACGTCTCACAAACAGTGGGATGCTGCCTAAATGCATGCGGAGATTTTCTGATGACAGGTGCATTCATTCAAGTGGTGCTTTATTTAATTCCATTGAAACTGTTGATTTGCGTATGATCTTTAAATAAATCCGCAATCCCATTTTCATTGAACCGCTCTATCTGAACTTTCTTCTACCAATAACTGGCTAATTACTGAACTTTCTTCTACCCAATAACTAGGCTAATTGCTGATAGTTTGTATAGAAGATAACAAGAAACAACAGCTGATAGTTTGAAAGTTTGTATAGAAGATAACAAGCAACAACAGCTGATAGTTTGAAAGTTTGTATAGAAGATAACAAGAAACAACAGCTGATAGTTTGAAAGTTTGTATAGAAGATAACAAGCATAACAGCTGATAGTTTGAAAGTTTGTATAGAAGATAACAAGCAACAACAGCTGATAGTTTGAAAGTTTGTATAGAAGATAACAAGCAATAACAGCTGATAGTTTGAAAGTTTGTATAGAAGATAACAAGCAATAACAGCTGATAGTTTGAAAGTTTGTATAGAAGATACGAGGCGCTGTAGCGTAGTTGTTAGTGAACTCGCTCGCAAGGCTGGTGGTCTGGGTTCAGCTCCCGCAATGCGCGTGGAAATTTTCCCGACCGCGGCGGCTCTCAGGTCGACCCAGCCTCAACTGGGTACCAGACATGCTCTGGGAAAGTAAAGGTGGCGGCGTGATGCTGACCACATCACCCATCGTGTGCCGACGGTCAATGAAAAATACAGGCCTAACACTGTATTGACCTATATACCACGAGGTATGAAAGGGTTCCTTTACTTTTACTTTTTATAGAAGATAACAGAAACAACAGCTGATAGTTTGAAAGTTTGTATAGAAGATAACAAGCAATAACAGCTGATAGTTTGAAAGTTTGTATAGAAGATAACAAGCAATAACAGCTGATATAGTCTGTCCATTAATTCGTGAGCACGTTTGAAATTGATTTTCTGAAAACTACCTGTTGGATCTCAGTGATTTTTTGCAAGCAGCCTTAGAATATCCATGCCGCTAAAATAAAGCTAACCAGTAGTCCATAGATGCTACGGATTTTGCACATGGGCGAATTCCTTTGATCTTTTATGACAATTGCAAATACGGGGCTCAAATTTTAGATTTTACAGTAATCCTTAGAATTTGTCCATGTCAATTCTATTCATAGGTGTATCTCCATATTAACTTGATAGGTCAAGTAATTAATTGTGTTGCCCTTTATGTGCAATCGTGAACTTGGATACAATATGCAACAGTTAGTCCTCCTCTTCGGTCACCATTAGACCCCAGGGTGTCTTAACTTCACCACAAATTGTATGATGGTAGACGCATTTGGATATGGAAATGTATACGTTGCTATTTCTCAGTCTGTAATCAAAATATGATTTGTATCATCCCGAATCTGATGATTCCATGAGGTTGATAATTGTTACTGGCTGGACAAATTGTAATCCATCTCAGTGCCAGTACTCGTCTTCCTCTCGGAGCACATGTTCAACACACTTCTTCCAGAACTGCATGTCTATCATTGAGAGGGACTCACGTGTCAGAACTTCAACATCACACATTTTAAGCGTCCTGTTCTGTTCGGCAACTTGCCCTTTTACTTTAACCCAGACAAGCTCTATCGGATTGAGGTGAGCATGATATGGAGGTAGTCGCAAAGACGTGTGGCGTATTCCAATGATTTTGTCAATATGAAACACCTTTGTCTTATTTGTCATCCTCACCAGGTGCAACAACTCGGGTTTCAAATATGTATCATCGAAGCTGACATTTTCCTTAGCAAGCCAAGTCCTAATTTGATCTTTTGTATTTGATGCAGTTGGTACTTTGTCTTCCGCTGATACTGCGTTGTGATAGGATGCATTATCCATTACCAAGCATGATGGTCTGTTTAGAATTGGAAGTAGATCTTTCTCCATCCAGTGCCTGAAAATATGTCCATTCATTTCTGTGTGGTAATCCCTACCGTCGGTACTTTTTGATTGGAAAATAAGTCCAGCGTTATGGACAAGACCTTCTTCACTGCTTCCTGCATGTGTTAGTATATAATACGCTGGCCTTTGCTGCTTGGTATTTTTCTTTTCTGTTCACCGTCTACTGATTGCCATTCTTTAGCATTGGTGTGGTGAGCATTGACCAAGGATTCGTCCAAATATACAATATCATAGCCTTGCCTCCGCCACTCACGGATCTGCCTCAGGTATTTACTTCGGGCAGCAATTAAATGTGGTTTTCACAAATAATATTCCTGCCGCCTATAGTTTTCTGAAGGTGAAGCCGGCTCTTACAATTTTCCATAGAGTACTTTTAGAAATGTCTATGCTGCAATCTGATTGCAGTTTTAATTTCAGTTTCCTGAGAGTAACAAGTTGATTTGTCGCAAACATTTTCAAGAGCTCCGTCTTATGACATCTATGTCAAAGTCGTCAATTGTTCTTTTCCTTCCTTGCTTGACATTAGTGCACTTTGTGTCCTGTTTAATCCATCGGAAAAGGATTCTCTATTCAGACCAAGCGCCAGTTGCGTTCGTTTCTCAGGTTATGAATATCGCAATATAGATGACTCTCTTAGATTCCCTACGGAAGTGTTGGTATAGTAAAACTGTAACCTTCTGCATTGTTATAAATGTGCACTTCAGACTCATTATGAATGTGATATCAATGTCAGTTTTGATAAGCCAACAAATATGATACAATAGCTTCATACAAATAGCGAGATACACCTATAACTATACAACGGTATCCCAATTATAACGTCATATGCTTTCCGTTTTCAAAGTCGACTGGGTTGGTGACGGGAGTTCGTGAAATTGTTGTTTACTCACGATTTTCAATGTTACCATAATGTATTTTTAGAACAACGCGTCTGTGTACCGTAGATCTGTTACTATTGTGTACAATCCGGTGAGGTTGATTTTAATATAACATGAAGAAGAAATATTTCAAACTACATCAAATTTTCTTGGAAAAAATATGTCTCTAGCGTCATGGATATTCTAAGGCTGCTTGCAAAAATCACTGAGATCCAACAGGTAGTTTTAGAGAAAATCAATTTCAAACATGCTCACGAATTAATGGACAGACTATAGTTTGAAAGTTTGTATAGAAGATAACAAGCAACAACAGCTGATAGTTTGAAAGTTTGTATAGAAGATAACAAGCAACAACAGCTGATAGTTTGAAAGTTTGTATAGAAGATAACAAGCAATAACAGCTGATAGTTTGAAAGTTTGTATAGAAGATAACAAGCAATAACAGCTGATAGTTTGAAAGTTTGTATAGAAGATAACAAGCAATAACAGCTGATAGTTTGAAAGTTTGTATAGAAGATTACAAGCAACAACAGCTGATAGTTTGAAAGTTTGTATAGAAGATAACAAGCAATAACAGCTGATAATTTGAAAGTTTGTATAGAAGATAACAAGCAATAACAGCTGATAGTTTGAAAGTTTGTATAGAAGATTACAAGCAACAACAGCTGATAGTTTGAAAGTTTGTATAGAAGATAACAAGCAATAACAGCGACACTTACTTCTTGGAAAACCCACCGGTAGATCCTGCTTTAAACACTGCTGAAATTAACAATATATTGTTATAAATTTGTGAAATAATAAAATCTATTTATTTTGGTCTGAAAGTTTATTCATGACTTATTTTTGAATGAGATTTGAGATTATCTGATATCTCTCATCTGTTTGATGATTTCATTTTCTATTTGAAGGTTAATGAGTGTGGACCACATTCTTGCCCTCAGGTATGCCCTTGCAGTAGACTGTTCTAAGGACATGTTCTGTCATCATATCTATCCATTCATAGTTACAGTAGCTAGAGATCTTGAATTTGGTGTACACATCATGTACAATGCTAATGTGATCTGTTCTTAGCTGACATATAACAACCTGGTTGACTCTAGACGTGTCATAATATCCATTTTTGACTGTGTCTTTGGATTTTTGTTATCCACTTTTCATTGTATTGTTCTTTGTCTGTGGCTTTCTCATAGCTAACTAAATAGTTTTCTCGTTGCAATTTTCCTTATTTTGGTATCATAGCTGACTAAATAGTTTTCTCGTTGCAATATTCCTTATTTTGGTATCATAGCCACTAAATAGTTTCTTGCAATTTTCCTTATTTTGGTATCATAGCTGACTAAATAGTTTTCTAGTTGCAATTTTCCTTATTTTGGTCAATCAGATTTTTCAATTCTCTTAATGTTGTAATGTCAAGTTATCCACTTAATCACTACTTTCTGCAAGTTTCAAGTCATCCAGTCACAATTTCCTGAGAACATTCATTTCGGTGTTCTTGTGATATTTCAATGTGGTTATAACTGACAATACCTGGGAAGTAAAGAAAGTTAACCACATCACTCATTGTACGCCATTGGTCACAGAAATTACAGGCCTAACACCGTATTCCCCAGCGTAAGTCCTGCTATGAAAACAGGTTTTTTTTTACTTAGAACTGACAAAGTAGTAGTCAACATCACTAGTTAGTTTCCTATAGATCTGGTGTTTTTGTTGTAGTGTTATTTCTTCTGTTGCCCTGAGAGCTTGCATTTCTTCTGCTGCCCTGAGAGCTTACATTTCTTCTGCTGCCCTGAGAGCTTGCATTTCTTCTGCTGCCCTGAGAGCTTACATTTCTTCTGTTGCCCTGAGAGCTTACATTTGTTCTGTGCCCTGAGAGCTTGCATTTCTTCTGCTGCCCTGAGAGCTTACATTTCTTCTGCTGCCCTGATAGCTTACATTTCTTCTGCTGCCCTGAGAGCTTGCATTTCTTCTGATGCCCTGAGATCTTGCATTTCTTCTGTTGCCCTGAGAGCTTGCATTTCTTCTGTTGCCCTGAGAGCTTGCATTTCTTCTGCTGCCCTGAGAGTTTACATTTCTTTGCCCTGAGAGCTTGCATTTCTTCTGCTGCCCTGAGAGTTTGCATTTCTTCTGTTGCCCTGAGAGTTTGCATTTCTTCTGCTGCCCTGAGAACTTGCATTTCTTCTGCTGCCCTGAGAGCTTACATTTCTTTGCCCTGAGAGCTTGCATTTATTCTGCTGCCCTGAGAGCTTACATTTCTTTGCCCTGAGAGCTTGCATTTCTTCTGTTGCCCTGAGAGCTTACATTTCTTTGCCCTGAGAGGTTGCATTTCTTCTGCTGCCCTGAGAGCTTACATTTCTTTGCCCTGAGAGCTTACATTTCTTTGCCCTGAGAGCTTGCATTTCTTCTGTTGCCCTGAGATCTTGCATTTCTTCTGCTGCCCTGAGAGTTTGCATTTCTTCTGTTGCCCTGAGAGTTTGCATTTCTTCTGTTGCCCTGAAAGCTTGCATTTCTTCTGTTGCCCTGAGAGCTTGCATTTCTTCTGTTGCCCTGAGAGCTTGCATTTCTGCCCTGATATTGTAGTATTAACAAGACTACTAATACAATTAATGATAGTCTTTGACTAGGAACACAGCAGTCAGAAAGAGAGATCAACATTGACAATCATAATTCAATGAAATAAGAATAGATAAGCACCAGTTTTACAATCATTACATATATTAGGATTAGATTAGAATAGATTAGGATAGCTTGATAGGTAGATTAGATAAATAGATAGATAGATTAGATTAATAAGATAGATTAGATTAGATAGATAGATTAGATTAGATGGATAAGATGGGTAGATAGATAGATATAGATAACCCAGCTAACATGACAAAATTCTCTTCTATATACAAGCAATTGGATACTCTCACTACTCACCATTTCTGATTGGATCTCGTATAGTGTAGGCCATCCGAGGTTCACTGGGGTCAAAACGCAAGCTGTTATTGAAAGTGTTCATGACTTTTTCTTTCATTTCTTTATCATGGACTGGAAAATTACTGCCAGAGACATCATTGGCTGAACAGAAAAATATGAAACATTTAATAACAGCTGCCATTGATGGAACAGAAAAATATGAAACATTTTTTGGTAAAAATACCCTCAAAAGTAGGTAAAAAGCTTTTTTGGGGGTCTGTTTACCCAAAAATTCATAAAAATGTAATATTTAATATATCCTAAAAGCATGTGTAATATTTTAGATATTACAATTGCTCACCTTAGAGTGAAAACAGAATTCATTTATATTCATTAGATTCAGAGCCTTAGGAATTTGAAATTTTGTGTTTGGTGGCCATTTTGTATTGTTTCCATGGCACGCAATGACATATTTATGAAAGCAACGAAAAGTTTCCAGACCACCAGAGTCCCTCCTCCCTTAACAACAAGCACTGAAATAAAAGGCTGATATAAGGAGAAAGTGTACTATTCTCAAGGCATGAAGAGGATAAACACATAGAAACAAGTCAAACTCTGGAATGACCTGTAGAGTGGTGAAAGGGGGAAAGCTGATTGGGAATATTTAGGTAATAATTGGAGTAAACAGATTGTCTACTGTTAGCCTGTTATTTCTGCTGATAATGGACAGAGTAATGAAAACATCCAACGAAGGTCAAATAACGTGAGTAGTGTACATCATGGACACAACTGGAGGATCTTGAGTATGGGCAACCTGACTGTTGGCACACAACCACCAGCAATAGTGTACATCATGGACACAACTGGAGGATCTTGAGTATGGGCAACCTGGCTCTGTTGGCACACAACCACCAGCATTAGTGTACATCATGGACACAACTGGAGGATCTTGAGTATGGGCAACCTGGCTCTGTTGGCACACAACCACCAGCAAATGCAAGCAAAGATAAAATATCTGGCTAATGTCTACAAAATCTTATAAGAACTGATAAGGAGAAGAAAGAATCAGTCATTTTTCTAGGAAAGGCAATCAAAGACATGAAGTCATTCAATTACTTGGGCAGTATATTAGATATAATAGGAGACACAGAAGCAGGTGTTCAAAGAAAGGTATGAATATCATTTCTACAACTAAGTATTGTATGGAGGTCCAACATCATTAGTACTAACACCAAGATAAGGATATTCAACTACAACGTGAAAGCAATACTCATGTACACATCACAAACATGGAGAAGCAATACTCATGTACACATCACAAACATGGAGAAGCAATACTCATGTACAAAATCACGATAGCAGGCCTGAGAAACGAAACCTGGCCGGAAAATACAGAGCTTCCTTCCTTCCTTTCGTTCGCTTGAAATATGTCTATATATTCAATGTTGTAATACAGAGCTAAATGAGAAGCTGTACGAATGGACGGAGTCCCTAAAAACAACAGCAGAATTTATGTGGAAATCCGGTACATCAGTCTAAGCGGTGATCGCGAGAGAGATGTACACATCACACACATGGAGAACTACAAAGTAAATTATCAACAAAATACATGTATTTATTACTAGTTGCCTGAGTAAGATCTAATGTATACATTGAACAATCGCCCGAGTGGTTACCGGGCCCAAATTTGGGGTGTAAAGAATAGAACCACTGTTACCTGCCACGCATGTCGTAGAGGCGACTAAGGAGGTTTGGCTGAAATCGGATGCATGTGTCCTAAATGTATAGAAGTCTTGCTTTTAGGGGCCTACCAAACCAATGTGCAACGTATACACGTTCTTGGCAAAGATCAAACATATCACAAAGAGTGATTAAAATTGGTCGTAAGAACAAACGCAAAGAAGAAGAAGACATTGAACAATGGAACTTAGTCATAAATTAGTCATAGAGCTATGGTATAGAACCAAGCAAAGAATAAATGAGAAAGACATCTACAGAAGAAGACAGAGATGGATAAGACAATAGTGAAGAAACCTTGTGAGACACACTCACATTGAACTGGAATCCCCAGGACAAGTGGAAGTGAAGCACACCAAGATATACATGTTGACAAGAACTTGACAAATTTATCAAACAAATGTTGGGAAGCTATGGAGAGGGATACACAGATCAGAATTAGCTGAAGAACTATGGTTGATCATCCTATGCTCCCAAGGGAGGTCAAAGACATAATATATTATAGATATGTAATTTCATAGTAACTTACCAATATTAAGTATCTTCTCTACAGAATCCATAGACAAGTGATTGATGTGAAAGTGCCAAGAGCTTGAGCCTGTTCCTGTGCAGACTGTTACTCCTGAGCTCTTCTGCTTTTCTTTGTTGGTGTCATCTGTAGTAATTTCATAGTACGAGACTCTAGAAATGAGAACACATAGAGAAACATATTTCTTTGTTAGTGTAATCTGTAGTAATTTCATAGTACGAGACTCTAGAAATGAGAACACATAGAGAAACATATTATTTGTGTTTCCTGTGTTAACTGTCAACTGAGACAAAGTCAAACACTTTATTCATTGACGAGTAGGATTGTATGGACATGTCAAGTGACACATTAGTGAGGTAACAAGACACCAGTGACAAAGTGACATGACATATTAGTGAGAAGTACACTCCAACAGAACACATGTAGATTATCTTTGACTCACCTGGAAGAGAGAGATTCTCCTATAAACACTTCATTCAGAGCTAAGCAAGGAAGTGTCCTCGATGGGAATCGCATCTTCTCCGGTTCACGTTGTCGAAGAACTCGAACCTGCTCATCCTCTGCTATGTGTTCAGTGAAACGATGTTCTGGAAAAATGAGCTGCTGGTCATGAAGTTCAACAGCATCATCGTTGATATATCTTGAACATTGTTACCTGAATACGCTGTCTCCACTTCCACCTTGATATTAACAGAAAGTAAATAAAACAATTGAACTAGATTTCAAAACTGTCTACAGTTTTAATAACTTCTATCTAAACAAAACTGTTCATACAGTTTTAGCAAGCATAATCTTCTATCTATCTAAACAAAACTGTTCATACAGTTTTGAGCATAATCTTATCTATCTAAACAAACTGTTATACAGTTTTAGCAAGTAATCTCTCTATCTAAACAAAACTGTTTATACAGTTTTAGCAAGAAGTAATCTCTCTATCTAAACAAAACTGTTCATACGTTTGCAAATAATCTATCTATCTAAACAAAACTGTTCATACAGTTTTAAGATAATCTCTCATCTATCTAAACAAAACTGTTCATACAGTTTTAGCAAGCAGTAATCTCTCTATCTATCTAAACAAAACTGTTCATACAGTTTAGCAAGAGTAATCTCATCATCTAAACAAACTGCTATCAGTTTTAGCAGAGTAATCTCTCATCTATCTAAACAAAACTGCTCATACAGTTTTAGCAAGCAGTAATCTCTCTATCTATCTAAACAAAACTGCTCATACAGTTTTAGCAAGCAGTAATCTCTCTATCTATCTAAACAAAACTGCTCATACAGTTTTAGCAAGCAGTAATCTCTCTATCTATCTAAACAAAACTGCTCATACAGTTTTAGTCAAGCAAGTAATCTCTCTATCTATCTAAACAAAACTGCTCATACAGTTTTAGCAAGAAGTAATCTCTCTATCTAAACAAAACTGTTTATACAGTTTTAGCAAGCAGTAATCTTCTATCTATAACAAAACTGTTTATACAGTTTTAGCAAGCAGTAATCTCTCTATCTAAACAAAACTGTTTATACAGTTTTAGCAAGCAGTAATCTCTCTATCTAAACAAAACTGTTTATACAGTTTTTTACAAAGTAATTTTCTATCTATCTAAACAAAACTGTTCATACAGTTTTAGCAAGAATAACTCTCTATCTATCTAAACAAAACTGTTCCATACAGTTTTCTAGCAACAAATAATCTCTCTATCTATCTAAACAAAACTGTCATACAGTTTCAGCAAGCAGTAATCTCTCTATCTATCTAAACAAAACTGCTCATACAGTTTTAGCAAGCAGTAATCTCTCTATCTATCTAAACAAAACTGTTCATACAGTTTTAGCAAGCAGTAATCTCTCTATCTATCTAAACAAAACTGTTCATACAGTTTTAGCAAGCAGTAATCTCTCCATCTAAACAAAACTGTTCATACAGTTTTAGCAAGCAGTAATCTCTCTATCTAAACAAAACTGTTTATACAGTTTTAGCAAGCAGTAATCTCTCCATCTAAACAAAACTGTTTATACAGTTTTAGCAAGAAGTAATCTCTCTATCTAAACAAAACTGTTTATACAGTTTTAGAAGCAATAATCTCTCTATCTAAACAAAACTGTTCATACAGTTTTAGCAAGCAATAATCTATCTATCTAAACAAAACTGTTCATACAGTTTTAGCAAGCAATAATCTCTCATCTAAACAAAACTGTTTATACAGTTTTAGCAAGAGTAATCTCTATTCTAAAAAACATGCTCATGACAGTTTTATGATACTTTGATTTAAAATAAAACATGTAGAAAGCATACAAATTCTCCTCTAACAGTCGTTTCAGTGCACTGTCAAATTTGGTTGCAGCATAATCTTCTTTGCAAGCATAGATGACCTCTGATCTGTTGTAGTAAATGATTGTTTTAAAAGCAAGTCAGAAATTACAATAGAAATAGCTACAAAATTAATGATCAATTAAATTAATTAAATAAGATATATAATGACCAAGGATAATTTCAATAGTATGAGAAAGTTACTGACATCCAAACAAATCACAAACAGGCTAAAAATGAGAATTATCAAATGCTATATATATCCTATATTAATTTATGGCTCGGAAACATGGACAATGAACAAGCAGTTAGAAGACAGAATTGATGTATTTGAGATGTGGATATATAGAAGAATAGGCAGTCATGGACAGAAAAACAGACAAATAAACAAGTTTTAGGAAAACTAGGCATGAAGAAACAATTATTAAGAAAATAAAATTCAGACAAGTAAAGTATTTTGGGCACATAAAAAGACATGACACGATGATAAAACATTTACTAGAGGGGAAAGTTGAGGGGAAGAGCAAGAGGAAGACCGAGAGATAAGTGGGAGGAAACTTTAAGAAATGGACAGGTTACAGTCTGGCAGTGTGCAACACCAAGGTGAAAGACAGAGGATGCTGGAAATTCATTGCAGCCAACCTTCGATGTGGAGACGGCACCTGATGATGATGATATAATGACACAACAGTAAGAACAAAAGATAATTTTAGGGGAAAATATTATGGATTCTGCCATCTATCCATCTTTTTCTTGGTCTTCCTCTCACCTTCTTTCCTGATGTTCTGTTATAGAAAGAAGTCTCTGTTTACAGTGCAGTTTGGTTGAATTCTTATTATGTGGCCGAACCACTTCATTCATTTGTCTCTCGATGTAATTCAAGCAAGGTTCTGTTCCATCTTTCTCTCTTATGATGTTGTTTGTGACTCTGTCTCTTCTTGTGTTGGTAACTTTTCAAAGACTGTATTTAACATAGTTATTTTTTTGTAACTGTATTTTGTTCATTGTCCATGTTTGGCACTGGGAGCATGGTGTGGTCATGAAAATGCTGTTGATCATTTGTGATTTAGCTGTCAAAATAATGGGTTAGCTGATAGGTTACAACATTTGTTTTTCAACTCTAGCCTCTATCTCTAATCTTTCATATTCTGTGAATATGCATGCTACCTAAGTATTGGAATTTTCGCACTTGATTGATTACAGTGTTCATTATATTTTCTTCCTATATGCATTACTTTGCTATTAGTGTTATTGATTTTGGTGTCATGTTTTATACAATTTTTGTCAATTTTTTTGTAGGCCTTGTTCTTTTGGTGCATCAGGCACTGATCATCTGCAAAAAGTAGTTCATTAATTTCATTATTATCTGAATTTCACTCTTTTGAGTTATTTTATCCATATATGTGATTCTGAAATCTGATGTAATGAAGAACTAGTCGGTCATTCCTTCTGTTGTTCTTACGAGATAACTGTAAAATTGAATATTTTTAAAATATTGACGTACTTTTACGAAATTAAAAATGTGAGGTGCTACCTCAAGGCAGGGATTTGACTCTAGAAAGTTACTCTGGAGCAAGAAATGTGAGTGCTACCTCAGGCGAGCTGAATTTGGACCTAGTTATCTAGGGAAGCAAGAAATGTGGAGGTGCTACCTCAGGCGCGAGCTGGAGATTTGGTACTCCTAGAAAGTTACTCTAGGGGAGCAAGAAACGTGGAGGTGCTACCTCAGGGCGCGAGCTGGAGATTTGGTACTCCTAGAAAGTTACTCTAGGGGAGCAAGAAACGTGGAGGTGCTACCTAGGGCTGAGCTGGAGATTTGGACTCTAGAGTTACCTAGGGGCAAGATGGGTGGCATGCTGGAGGTATATTTCGCTGTCTCTAGCTGAGTAATTTCAGATTCTCTTGGATGGAATTTATGTTATTCTAGCCTAAATGTGATAGACACTACTTAACCCATCTAGGAAAATATGATGAAACTGATGACTAGGTCCAGCCAGCTGGCAGTGGATTGTATAGGTCTCAAGAAGAAATGAGAAGTTCACATAAGCTTGAAACCTAGAATGAATGAAAGATGGACATTTTCTATCTTGGTATAAACAACAAAACAGGATATTATAGAACAAATGAAATAAAGAAACATCACAACACAATAATAAGCGTAGCAGACACACAGATGAAGAAACAAGGATACAGACAGATACATTGAAATTCCACATTATTATTTGTGGAAGTTGTCAAGACAAAGTGTAAACATGGAGTAGGTTTCATTTGAACCAATAATCAGAAAATGTATTCTGGACATTAGTTAGATTTCTGAAAGGATTATAACAGTCAAATACAAAAAAAGGAAATACAAATATATACAGGTATATGTCCCATGCAGTATCACCAAAAATGAAGAATGCGACAAATTATTATTATTTTTTTTTTTCGATCCAGAAGCACTTGAGCTTTTCAGCTCTTCAGCTCGGTGCCATGGACATCGATATATCTTCATTCGGTGCCACGAACCCCATAAATCTGGGAATCTGTGGCTTTTCTGCCATCCCAGAATTGAACCGCACACACAGAGGGATAGTCACCGTAGTCCAACGCTGCTACTAACACGCTGGGCAGATGGGCAACGACAAATTATTTAACACCCATAACAACACCAAAAATAAAATTGAAAAGGAAAACAGAAGAACACTTATAGAATTGAATAACCTAAATAACACTTCATATCAACAAACTATAAATAATACATGTAAAAATTACAACATGAAAATTAACATTGAAAAAAACTGAGGTTATGACAATATGAAGAGAACAAATATCTTCATTAGCAAACCAACAACTGGGTCAAGTGAAAACTTCATATTTCGAACCGATAACAGCAGATCTCAATAAGCAATACAGAAATACAACAAAGATGCAACAAAGCAAGCTAAATCATCAACCAAATGACACAGATACTCAATAGCAAACATGTATCTTGAACAAGACAAAACAAGCATTATACAATACGATCTTCATACCAACTTTGTGCTATCAGTATCAAAATTGGAGTCAATGAAGAAAAAAGACAATTACAACAATAGAGATGGAATGCTTGGAGAAAAAAACATAATTCTCACAACATATACATTTGAATATAATAGAAAAACATACTATTGGTGTACCTGTCTGGGTCTGTATTGATTCCAATAAGAGGTTTCCTGGTGTTGATACATCTGTTTGCTGCAAGCAGATAAGTGCCATCACCACCAGCAGTGAAAATGACATCTGCCCAATCTACAACACTCTGATTCAGATCAAATCTATGTACAACTCTTGTTTCTATATTAGCTTTGCTGTAAATGTTCAAGAGATATTTTGTCAACAACTTAGATGATTAAATGAGAATGACAATTTTCCTGTCAATAAATGTTTCAGTTTTCTATTTCTATTTCCTGCCTAAACTTAACCAATTATGCAACTATGGTGCACACAAAAATACACTATTGTCTCAGCAATGAACATGTAACATTTTCATTCCTGTTATCTTTATAACAATCATTTTGTGCACATGCTTGCAATAACTTTTTAAATGTCAGCACTTCAGGTAGACAATCAGTGTTCAGTATCTTTAGGCAAAATGATGAAGAGTATGAAAGCTGAGGACTCCCGTAGCTCCCTGATTATTTTATTTGAATCCATCCTAACAGGCACCTTTCAATTTCATATTTTCTCAGCCTCTGGACCACACCTCCACCTAGGTGAAAGCTATCACTTATAATCTAGTCTCTCTGTATTTACTAAACAAGTACAGTTCAAGTACATCTTTGGTTTTATACATCACCAACATGATATACTCAGAATCTGAAGTGAGTCCAAATCTGTGCTACACACTTGCCAAGCTGCACTATTTCATTTGAGGGTGATCCTCACAAATTTTGTGGCTTCATCAAACTTAAAACTCATCAAACTAGGTTGAGTGTAGTCTCCTTTCACAAGTCAGTATTAATAATAGTTTCAAGTGTGCTTAACTGTCCATTGTTATATATGTATTTGAACTGTCAACTAGTATTACTAATTTATAAATATTTATTTTGTATGTGTTATGTGTACTAGAAAAATACAAACATAACTTTCACTCATTTCAAGCTTCTACGGCAGCAGTTAGTTTTATCGAAATTTCTTCATACTGATAGAACTATCCAGGCCAGTTGAAATGTATTTTCGATATCTCTCTTGCGTGCAATCATCTGACTGATGTTCCAGATTTCCCCATAAATTCTGCAAACATTTTTTGGGCTGTTTTTTCATTATGAAATCTGATTCATGCAACCTATGCATGGGTGTGTTTCATCACACCTTCAGCATCATTTGGAGCTCTGGTGTGTATCCTTCGGCTATGTGTTCGGTTTTAGCCAGTGTTTACTGGGTTCGCTCTCCATCAGCCTTTTATCTGTCCCCATTAGGCTTTGACTGTCCCCAATCGAACTACAAGGCAGTAGTAGCACTGGATTCAAGTCTCTGCTGGGATTTCCAGTTTTTCTGCACACTTGGGCTGTCCGCACACACCCCCACCGGGCCCACCTATGCATTGTCTGCATGCGTATTCGCTCCTCTCTGGTGCCCGCTCCCATCGGACCTCTCACCGTGCTCACACCCACCATGCCTCGAGACCGCCAGGACACGCAACTCAAGCCCCCACCTCAGGACTCTCGAGTTTCGCCCAATGTGGACCCACGTCTCCCCTCCGGATGCACCTCTCATTCCCCTATGTTCACCTGTCCAGCCTCTCCCATTGGCCGAGAAACCGACAACTGTGGCGCGACCGTTGACCCGTTCCAGCCCATGGACTCCTGCCCCACAGCTGGCAATTCCAGTGGTCATCCACTCCGGGGGAGCCAGCACTCATTCACAGACGACTCGCACACTACCACTTCCCACGCCTCAGCAACCAACTTTTCATCGGACATTGGCCAGGAGATGCATGCACTCTGTTCAGGGCCCTGGACCTGCATTTGCCTTCCGTGCCTGCACCACTACCCACTCTCCTTCAATCCCCACCCGCCCAGCCAGACAGGACCCTCTGTACGCTTCCAGGGTCACCATGTGGAGGTGGGGTAGGATCTTGACCAGTGTCAGCCCACCAATCCTGGTGCTACGTTGTCCCCATGCACCCGTAACCCCATATTATCGATATAAGGGAAGACTGCAGTTAAACTTTGATGTAATGGCGAAACATGTAAAAACAAAGTACTGTAGTTTTACAAAGTACAAAAACAATACATGCAACATTTCGACCAAAATGCCTTATAAAAAACAAAAAATGAAGCAGTCAAATAAAGTGTATACTAATAGAATCACTTATACAACATAAGATGAATAACTTTCATGATCCATAAACTTACAGAAGTTCCTTCTGTACAATATCTAAAGCAGAGTAATGGTTCTTGTGACGATCTAGAAGTCCCATATAATCAGAATCTTTTGAATCAAGCTGGCAAAAAAGAAATCAACAAATTTGAATAAGTCCTGGCAAAAAAATCCTCAATTTTCTTCTACTTCAATGCTCAAATCTGTGCTCTTTATTTTGTTTGCAGTAAAAACAATATTTCTCATATAGTAGATACATGTCTCTAGTCTCATATTTATATCTATGTCTTACTTATGCTTGTCACTGTTACTACACTAGATCAGTCCATATCTCAGAATATCTATGTTGTCCAACCATTTTGCTTCTGACATAGCACAAGATATTTAAATATACAAGGAAAACCAAAAAAAACTTGTATTTAAATGAAGAGAAATCAATGCTTTTATTGACTTACATATTCTCTAAATTCAACGTCGGACATGCCATCACAGACTTTTCTTTCAAACTCGTATCTTGTCATTTTGGTCAGAATTACTGCACGTCTTGGCTGAAACACTGGCACAGTGTCCTCTTTCGTCAAACTCAAGTCTTCTCTCTTTGACTTAACGATGTCTAGATCATAACTGCTTTGATATCTTTTCAAAACGTTTGTACAATCTTCGGTCCGCAAGCACTTTTTCCATTGCTGTAGCCGATTTATGAAAAAAAGTGGGTAGTTCTGCATGCATCCTTTCATGTACATGGCTCTGTTAACAACGCTACTATAACTGTGCATTATTAAATACTATATAATTATTTTTGGCGAATAAATCCTGATTATTGCAGTCACTGTTAAATGACTAACAATGTATAGAGGAGTAAACTACACCCAATGAGAATTTGGTCTCTGGAAGCAATTTACGGGAGCTGCCATGTTTGATTTCAACTCAAAATACAATCATTTTCTTTTTTTAAGGTGGTATCACCAAAAACATTTACACACATCATTACAAGGTCACGTCTGATTTCTTTTCGAAAATATAAAGTAGTTGACAACACTTAAACATGATTATAAACTATTAGAATAATTTCCAATTTAAAAGTCCGTAAATTAGGTAGTTAGAAAGTGAATAATTGCAATCAATTGCGAAACTGTAGACAGGAAATAGTGTTTCCATTGAACACACAGCCACGACAGCTGTAAGAGATTGCTGATGACTGTCGTCGTCTGTGAAGATTAAGTTTGTCTCATAGCGTGGCATGTTCGATTCATCAGCATAACTTTTTAAAATTATATTTAAAATGTTGCCTTTGCACAGCGGGGATAAATATCGGCCTACCTCAAAAATAAAAGAAAGAGTCCTAGGATTGATAAGGTAATTAGTTAAGATTAGATTAGACTAGTTAATTAGTAGTTTTTTAGATATCTGGTCAATAAACTAACCAGCACTACTTACTTAACTTACTACTACTACTTACTTTACTTACTAAGCAGTTAAGATTTGTTTTGAATAGAGTAGAAGATAGTAGTAGTAGCAGTTAGATACTTAGTGCTGGTTTAGTGGTTATGATAATAATAATTTAATACTGATGACAGTATTAATTGACAGTGGACGTACGTGGATGACTGGTGATCATGATGAAAATTTGAATTGATCGCTCGTTTATTATTTCAAAATGAAATAAAACTTTTCAATCAATTTGACAATTATTGTTATCAGTTTGAATTAACTTGAACTTGATTCATTTTACACTTTTTTGTGGGGTTTTTTCAATAAGAAACCTCATTTTAAAAATAAAAATTTAATACCTGTTGACAGTGTTGAATACAGAGTAATATAAATAAAGTGTACCAGTGTATACTGTTGTATATATGAATGAATATAGAGGTTGATAAACTCAGAATGAGGGAATGGTGTAGCAATATAATTGCCGTGAAGTACTGGAATTGTAAAGTATATCAAAATAAATTAAATAAATACAAACCATTATCACAAATATCTAAGATATAAATAAATTCAGAGATAAATGAGATCTGATCCCAAAAGCAGATCAGTGACCTGTTACAGAAGCTGACATTAAGATCATGTAAGAACCTAATATGGCATCATGCTACCACTCAAATTATAAATGGATTTAGCCTGCTTTCTTTAACTATGCTATCCATACAGGTCTGATTTTGACATTAAGCACAATGCTAAAGTAGCAGAATCATGAAGCGCTTTCTGGTCACAGTCTTGATGCTATGTTGGTAGCAAGATTCACATAGTAGAGTGTTTGATAAGACTTGACAGTAATAAGATCTTGCTCATTGAATGTTGTATATACTCTTCCCCAACTTTGATGAAATATCTGTTAGTAACACATTCCATTAGGGCTTATTCAGCACCACGAAATGGTCGCACACTTCATCTGTTAGTAACACATTCCATTAGGGCTTATTCAGCACCACGAACCTGTTGCACACTTCATCTGTTAGTAACACATTCCTCCATTATGGATGCTGATCACAATGTGGTTCACAGCTTCAGTGTATCAAACATGCCATGCGTTATGTCACCAATGGCGTCAAACAGGGCTAGGACTGGCTCCAACACTCTTCAGCATGATATTTGCTGCCATGCTCATGGATGTCTTTTGGGAATGTGATGAACTTAGAGTAAAGATTAGATACAGGACAGATGGTGATCCATTAAATCTCAGCTTAAAATCCTCTACCAATGTGAAACAACAGTCTCAAACCTAATGTTTGCTGATGACTGCGCCCCCACTACCAACTCTTAGGAAGACATTCAGACCTACATGGACAGAATTTCTATGGCCTGTGATATGTTTGGCCTTACCATTAACACCAAGAAAACTGAGGTTTTTCAGCCCGCTCCTAGATATCTAGTTATCAACATTAAACACCAACGTCTCCTACCAGCTGACATCGTTGTCTCAGCATGCCTCTAGAGAGCAGTACCATGATCTAGTCATCAATATTAAACATCAACGTCTCCTACCAGCTGACATCGTTGTCTCAGCATGCCTCTAGAGAGCAGTACCATGATCTAGTCATCAACATTAAACATCGTCTCCTACCAGCTGACATCGTTGTCTCAGCATGCCTCTAGAGAGCAGTACCATGATCTAGTCATCAACATTAAACATCTCCTACCAGCTGACCTCATCTCAGCATGCCACTAAAGAGCAGTACCATGATCTAGTCATCAACATTAAACATCGTCTCCTACCAGCTGACATTGTTGTCTCAGCATGCCTCTAGAGAGCAGTACCATGATTCAGTCATCAATATTAAACATCGTCTCCTACCAGCTGACCTCATCTCAGCATGCCTCTAGAGAGCAGTACCATGATCCAGTCATCAATATTAAACATCGTCTCCTACCAGCTGAAGTCATTGTCTCAGCATGCCTCTAGAGAGCAGTACCATGATCTAGTCATCAACATTAAACATCGTCTCCTACCAGCTGACATCGTTGTCTCAGCATGCCTCTAGAGAGCAGTACCATGATCTCGTCATCAACATTAAACATCGTCTTCTACCAGCTGACGTCATTGTCTCAGCATGCCTCTAGAGAGCAGTACCATGATTAAGTCATCAACATTAAACTTAACATCTCTACCAGCTGACCTCATCTCAGCATGCCTCTAGAGAGCAGTACCATGATTCAGTCATCAATATTAAACATCGTCTCCTACCAGCTGACCTCATCTCAGCATGCCTCTAGAGAGCAGTTTAGTTTTAGTTTAGTCGTCGGATCACCATCACTGCACGTCGAACAAATTAGTCCATAAGTGCTCCGATCTCTCCCTCAGTATGTCCATCAGCGTGTGGCACTAACGACACCGATTCTTTGTTGGTTTACAATTCTTCTTTGTCTGCCAGCATAGGGTTCTTGTCGAGCTACACCACACTTAACTTTGAGTTCTTGCAGTCTGGTTAGTGTTGTGGATGCACCGCTATTACGTGAATCATGTACACGCCTCTCTCCTTAAGGAATTTATAATATCAGCCTGGTCCATTGCTCGTCCGCTTTGGACAGCAGCCATACCTGCAAGCCTATCCGCACGTTCATTCCCCTACACCTGCATGCCCTGGTACAAAAATAAAACTGATCTTTGTCAGCTTAGACCTCCCAGCGATTCTATCCAATGTCTCCTAGCCCATCCTGTTTCAATCTTCCTGAGCATACTCATTGAGTCACTGAGAAAACATGCATGGATAAAAGTCTGTGATTCTAGCCAAATCATCGCTTTGGTAACCGCCATGATTTCCATAGTGAGACTGCTTGTAGTCACGGCAAAACCACCACTGTCTTCCTTCACAACATCACCTCCGACCTGAGCAGTGAAAGCCCACGAGCTCCGAACATGTCGAATCACCGAACCATCCGTATAAATGATTACATCATGCTCAGATCGTTCTCAGAAATTAATGCATGAACCTCTGCCTCCACAACAAGTGGGTTGTGTTGCCTGCATTCTTTATCAAGTTCGATGCATACAGAAAAGGATGTAGCGAATGCTCTTGGCACTGGTATCCATTCTTCACCGGGATCAATGTCTTCAAGTGTACACACCTGTTCAATACAGTCCTCGCCCTGACCCATCCAAGATTTTCCTCTTTTTAACCTATTTCCTTTTGTCTCTTTATTTCCAAGTGCAGAGGATGTTGTGTGTCAGCATTGACTCAAGGTATGCTGTGCACGGCTCATCAGTATTCTATACTCCATAGTAGGATAGTCAAGGAGATAGCGCATCGCCTTGCACGACGTGTCTTTAGTGCAACCAAGTATAATGCGCATCGCCTCGTTCTGTATTCTTTCCAGTCGTTCTATCTGACTATGACTGAGAGTCAGGATCGCCAGCGCATACTCATACACAGAAAGGACCAGACCCTGGTATAAAATACAAAGATGGCGCTGTTCACAATCCGCAGCAGCCATTACCCTCATCGCCAGCAAACCTTTCCTCGCCTTCATTATCACATGAGCTATGTGTTCCGTAAAGCTAGACTACGATCAAACGCAACCCCAGGTATTTCATAGACTGAGATCGCTCCACTACCTCTGAACACAAAACCACAGATGGTGTTGGAGTGTTGACGATGTGGTTGTTTAAAGAGAACCATGTCACCGCTGCTTTGTGGGGTTGACCAATGCTCCTGCTTCAACGCACCATCTACCTGTGCGGTCGAGTTCTGACTGAAGTTCCTCCACAAGCTGTTCTCTATCCTTGCCCTGACGATACACCAACACATCATCTGCATATGACATTGTCCTTCCTCTACCCGTGATCTGCTCTTTGTGATGCTCACAGTATAGGCATTGAACAACACCGGAGATAATGGTGACCCTGTGGTAAGCCAGGTGGATTGTTGTTGCTGATGACGCCCAACTGCCACATTTAAACACTATCTTTCGCTGGAAGAGGGCCACAAAGATCCAATTGAGGAGGAATGGGCTGATATTGAGTTCAGTCAGCTGCACCATTAAAAATGCAACGGCACTCTATTATAGGCATCTTCAAGGTCAATTGCAGCAGCACATGTCTCAATGCCGAGTGAAAACCCTCATAGACATCGTAGGCGAACACCGCTGCGTTACGCCATGTCTCTCTATATGGACGTACCCTCCAAGGGTGGGTGGAAGAGACGTAACCTCTCTAGTTGGCAGGATATTTTTCTGGCAATTATTTTCTCCAGCAACTTGCCTATTGTATTCTGCATGGTGATTACCCGATAGCCCTGAATTTTGTGTGGTCTTTGCCAGGCTTCGGCAGAGGTACCAGGTAGCTGTGCAACCATTCTTCGTTGATTATTGCAGTCGTAATGCTTTTGTTGTAGATGCCAGTCTAGAGAGCAGTACCATGATCCAGTCATCAATATTAAACATAGTCCCCTGTCAGCTGACATCGTTTTCTATCTTGGCAGCATCCTATCCAGATCGGCAAACATAGACTCTGAGGTCAACAATGAATATCCAAGGCCAGTGCTGCATTTGGAAGGCTGCGTGTTACTGTGTGGGAACGGAAGGGGATAATCGTAGCCACAAAGCTGAAAGTTTACTGGGCAATATTGATAACCACGCTACTCTACTCCAGCGAGACATGGAAAGTATATAGCAGATACACAAGAAAACTAAACCACTTCCACACAAACTATCTAAGCAGACTACTAAAAATAAACTGGCAGGATAAAATTTGAGATGCCGAAGTCCTCATAAGAGCAAAGATCCCAAGCGTCAACAACCTGTTACAGAAGCCTGACATTTAAGAGCCATGTTGAGAACCTAATCCTAAAGGCAAAAAAAGGGCTAACCGCCCTCAAAGTTATAGCGTTGGTGGATATTGAACAACGTCTGCTGCTTCTTCTTTATTAGGACTAGTGCTAGCGTGTTGGACTATGGTCTTGGTCTTCTGACATTAAGCAGAACATTGCTGGATAAGTTAGACAGAATCCAAAATGAAGCGATGAGGCTTATACTTGGTTGCACGCATGACGCTTCATGTGAGGCAATGCGATATGTCCTTGGATTGCCAACGATGGCCATTAGACACAAAGTCGCACAGGTCAAAGCTTATCTAAGAGTTTCTGCTGACAGAAATCATCCTCTGCACAAATCCATAAATGAAAACGAGGGCAGACGATTAAAGCGAGGCCGATCCTGGATGGCAGAGAATGTTATTAAACTGGTCTGTACTATAGATGAGCTGAGACATGGTGAAGAATGGATGCCTATATCAGGGGATATGACTGCTTGCACCAGGGTTGTCAGAACACTTGGACGCTGCTGTAGTGAATGGGCCCTGGGCTCGCAATGCGGAGATTCTTGCACTCGTGGATCAGCACTCCCATCCAGGTGATGTCATTATCTACATCAATGGCTCTGTCAGACACGGAACCAGATCATTTCGGGGTTATTCAGCGCAAAGAAACGGTAGCACACTTCATGAGGACTGCGGCGCATTCGAGACAATGGCATCGGGCATGACTATGGGGATCACTGCTGCCTCCAGGGCTCTGTCATGGGTAACTGAGCAACAGGTAACCCATACGATTATTATATTAGATTCGATGAATATGCTTCAATCGATTGAATCTGGAAGTGTCGCGTGGGTGGACATCATTCGGAGATCACATCTCACGAAAATGACTTGGCTGTACACACCTGGACATGCTGGAGTGCAAGGTAACGAGCGTGCTGACTTTCTTGCAAACAATGCCTCGACTCAAGCGAGCAGAAGTATGGACAGAGCCGATATCATCAATGCGGTACACTCTCAATTATGTGACATGGGCAAGTCTCAGACACTGGAACGAGTTCGAGAATTAGGCGTTAAGGTTGGACACGCCAGACAGTGTCGTCTTCGTGGTAGAGAGAGAAGATATAGTAATCAACTTCTCATGGTTATGGTGACATTCTCTATTCTTTAGGTCAGTTATCATGTAAATATATAATAGTTCCATTCCACAGTGGGAGCTGACATTTTTTCTGACCGTAATGGCTCTCATGTCTGCCTAGCCTCTATTGAGTACCAGAAAAGCACTGGAAAGTAAAGGCAGGCTGCAAAATGTTGACCACATCAACAATCGTGTTCTGATGATAAAAAAACAAATACAGACATAACAACATATTCTCCAATATAATCTTATGGTAGAAAAGAGGTCCTTTGCCCTTTTTATATAAATGTCATTTATAAGATTTGTTTTAGAATACAGCTAGTTTTACTGTCATCACTTCTTGTTATTTCTTCATCAGATTAATATTTTCTGAAAAAACCTCACGCCGGCTGCTGGGCTTCCTGATATTAAATTTGTCGTTTGCATTTGTGGAGCTGTCATATGGTATCTGGACAAACAGTCTGGGACTTATCTCGGATTCTTTTCACATGTTTTTTGACTGCACTGCTCTCCTCGCTGGTCTTGTTGCATCTGTCATTTCCCGTTGGCGTGCTACTGAAACGTTTTCATACGGGTAAGTTAAACCACAGAGGATCACTAGGTAAGAGCTTGTATACTGCTGGTTATCGATAAAGAGGGAGACTGCAGTAAAACTTAGTAAAGTAGCGAAACACATAAGAACAAAGTACTTTAGTTTTACAAAAACAGTGACAATACACAGCAACGTTTCAACCAAAATGCCTTTATCAAGCCAACGATACAACAGAAGTTAACGAATTTCAAAGAACACTACATATGGACTACCACATATGGAGACATTCAAACGTTCCTAATGAAAATCTGGGAATAAAAATGAATAATGAAATAAATGCAACACAAAAAAACACATACAAAAACTAGAAGTGGAAAAGAAGAGAAACAATAAAAAATCAAGTAAATATATAACTTATGTACATGTAACATATACACATATAGATTACAAGGCATGCGGAGAGAAAGTACTAAGAAGCATAGGAATGTAATGCGTTGAGTCCAAGTGGTCGCAAGGTACCATACAGTGAAATAAACCGATTCTCCAGAGCAAATTGACTATAATAATCAGAAGAACATGATCGGATGGCTGTGACCTGGACATTGTGAGCTTCTAAATGACCAGTATCATTGAAATGGTGGCTACAGGGGTCGCAGAGCATTGCGATATTGCCGCAAGTGTTGGCGAATCGGTCACTAAGTCTCTTGCCTGTCTTCCCGATATAAGCCTTGTGACACCGCTTGCAGGTGATGGCATAGATTAATGGCATAATATTCGAGACTCGATGTGAAACCATCTTCAATAACAAACGTGGCTAAAGGAAAAGATACAGTACAGGTCTGTATCACATAAGCACATGTATTGCAGCGTCGACAGCCACATTGGGCGGTGCCAAAATGACTCTAGATATTGGACTTAAGGTGACTGTGTACAAACATATCCTTAAGACTTCTGTCCTGCTTGTACGCCACCAAAGGATGGTGTTGGAAGACTGAACGTGTCTCAGGATCAGACTTAAGAATAGACAGATGACGGAATAAAACTTTCCTCATAAGTGAACTATGAGGGTGGAAAGTTAAGATAAGTTTGAAGTTCTATGCTGGTTGAAATGGACCTCCTGGTGAGCAATTTTCTGAACGTGATGCATAGCAGGTACAAGCACATTCTCTGGGTATAGGTGCTTGCGGAAGAAATCAAGCATCTCGTGAGCTCTATCAAGAAAATCATTGTCCTCGCTACGAACGCACACGAGCTGGGAGAATGGTAAAAAATCACGACCTGCCTGGTGATGGGAAGAGGTATAAAGGAGAAGACTGTGCATCAGTAGGCTTATAATATAGTGATGGTGGATAGGTTTATGGTGATTGTAAAATAATATACTGCTGGTGCACAATATACAAATACTACACCTACTATAGTCAATTCATTACCAATAGTATTAGGGAGTTGGCACATCTGACTTTGTTCAATTCCTGTTACAAATGATTCTCTAGTGTGTCCGGCTGAGTACCTAGACTGTCTTAAATTCTGGAGGAAATTTGTAATCATTACTGAATTGACTGTGGGAGTACTTTGTTGCTGACACTTTCAACTAGCTAAGAGAAGCTGTGCACCTATATGGACTGAGAGAAGTGGATTCTAACCTGTTTTGTAGTTTTCATATATTTGTTGCATTATATATGCTTAATTGGTATTTACAATTTAATATTTCACTTCTTCTTTTAGTTGGAGTGGTCATACTATATCCTTTGGTTTATTGCCAGGACCAAGTCCTTAATCTTTTTCAATTCCTTGAGGCAGTCTCATAATTTTTGTTGTAGTTCTATAGTCTCTGTCCAGGTCTCTCTCTCACGATCACCGATGTACCAGATCTCCCCATAACTTCTATTCATGTGGAACTTTGATTCATGCAGCCTTAGCATTGGTGTGTTTTACGTCACATCTTCAAGTGGTTAGTTCTCAAACAAAACAGGATGGTTTGTTGGCTATTATGAAGCTGGTGGCCTATGTTCAACTTGTTGTCTGCATCTATATTTTATTGACATGTTAGAGCTGCAGATATGATGACTTTGCCTCATAATGGATCATTGAATTGCTCCATTTTGCCTCCAGCTGTGTAGTGTGTATGTAGCAGAACATTAGCTTACGCAACCATATATTGACTGCAGTGTTCTAGCACACATGTATAGAGATTCTCCAGTGATTAGATAATCTGGCACTACACAAGTATGTTCGGAAATCGTGGACTGTGTATCAGCATCATGCCAAGAAACATATCCATGTTAACACAGTCTGTCTAAGTAAGGTCATGGGCATCAGAAAGTCCCAGACACTGTAGTCCTCCACAGAGCGGATCTACTCGAGATCTACATGATCTTGTTGCAGTCCACATACCTGCTGGACATCTCAAGTAGTTTGTGTGTCAAATCATCAGCTGCCAAAAAGGGCTTCTATTTGATGAACTGGAGAATGATGAAGATATCACTAAAACTTTTGGTATTTTTTTTTCCAATCCAGAAGCACTTGAGCTTTCAGCTCTTTGGCTCTGTGCCATGGACATTGTAACCCTTTGGTTCGGTGCCACGAACACAGTGAATCTGGGAAACCTGTGGCTTTTCTGCCAGCCCGCTGAATTGAACCCACACTCACAGAGAGCTAGTCACCCGCAGTCCAACGCGCTGGGCAGGCGGGCAAACTTTTGGTATAAACACTGACATGTGGGAAACTTGAACATGATGGAACAATTTGGCATACATTGCTTTGTCACAGTGATGTGCTTTGGAAAGCACATTGAACTACATCAGTGGCACAGAGGAGATACGCCAGAAAAGAAATACATCATCTAAAAATTGCAAATGTTCCCTGTAAAAGAGAGACATTCAAGCCCACATTGGACTCATGAGTCATCTAAGTACCCATTGACATACTTGACACAAGTAAAACAAATTGTATTCATTGAATGAACATGAACAAGAGTGTGTTAACATTATCACTTGGGATAGATGAACAAACAAAATATTCTGTTATTTAGTACAGCACATTTCATCATCATCAAATAGCAGCTTGTCCTGAGCAGAACTTTGCCACTTTAACAGTCCTTCAGAATTTCTCTCTCATATATCAGGTGTCCTGCCTCTGCCGCCGTCATGCTCAAACCATTATTTACATCCTGAATCCATCTGCTCAGTGGTCTTCCACTTCTCTTTGGCTGGATGCCTCCTTCCATGTTTTTTTTCTCCATCCTTTCATATCTCTTTATACATCACATTTAGATAGAATTAAAGTGACTGGCAGATGGTCACTTCCTCCTAATTAGCCATTTACAATTCCTGTAATGAATCGCTGGACAACCCTCTGATGTTATACTAAGATTAGATCTGATTGTTGTTTTTCTACACTCTGGCTTAATAGTAAGTTGGTGTGTCAATTGAATGTTTTATGTATAATATTTCAGTCATATATTATTTGTTTCAATATTCATTGTTATATGGTGTGTATTGTATCTCTTGTTAGGTATGTCCGTGCTGAAATCTTGGCAGGTTTTGTAAATGGCCTCTTCCTTCTCTTCATTGCATTTTTTATATTTTCTGAGGCTGTTGAGGTAAGTTCATCATTTTATTTTGTATTTATTTGCTAAGTATTTGGTGATCATCATATATATTTGCAATATGTTCCATCATGCTAGAGATTAGGTGTGGTTTTGTACTGAAAGTTGATCATTTAATCATGCTAGAGATTAAGTGTGGTTTTGTACTGAAAGTTGATCATTTAATCATGCTAGAGATTAAGTGTGGTTTTGTACTGAAAGTTGATCATTTAATGTAGTCATGATTTTGGACTAGGGTTGAAACTTGTCAAATATGTTTATTCTACATGACTCGGGTTTCTATAAACTAGGGTGCAATGTATTCACATTCTCTGTGCAGACCACACAGATCACAATGAATGATCAGCTTGGTTGAGAAGAAGATGATATTGTGGACAAATGTTATCAAGTAAATATATAATGTCATGTCCAAGAAGACTTAGATGAGAAAGTTTGTTAGAACAACGTAGAAAAAGATAAAAAGAACATAGTATTGTCAAAATTATAGATAATGTTTAGAATATCTGCCATGGACAAGTGTTTCTTAAAGCACCAAGAACGCTTGTTCACAACTACTGTTTCATTATGTTGTTATATGCATTTCACTGGCCTGAGTTTTGCCTACAATTCTGAGGAAGAAAACTTGAGTTTTCATTCAAATATCATTGTAAAGTGAATTGTGTTTGTGACATTATCCTTCTTTTATGCATGTCTGTCAGATGCAACAAAGCTGACCAGACACCATCACAGAAAATTAGCATGAGATTGAGAAACTGTGATTCATAAAGTATAAGCAGATATGTTTACTGACATTTAACTCAAGAGACAGCAACTGCTGCTGCTAGAGATATTGTAGTGTGTCATCTTCTTTCTTTCTTTTCTTCAATCATGTTTTACCTCACAGCGTCAGGATAAGAAAAAATGTGTAGAACGTGTGTCATCTGTAAGTGTATAATACCACAACAGTCTAATTTCATTTAGCAATTGTTTTAGTTTCATGTGTCCAAGAACTGTACAGATGAAAGTTAATTTACCAGCACAAAGCCACACATGTCAAAGAGTAGACACATATTAAAGATATGAGTACCATGTTGTCTTGCAGTCAGGCTGGGAACAACCATAATACATTCATGCCTTTTGAGAAGTGACTGTTGACATTAGTTATACTGTGACCACATGATGAAATAATACACAGTATATTCACTTGAAGATGAAACTTAATGGCTGTATCTATTTCACACATCTATTTCACATGCTATCAATTGTATTTCTTTATGTTGTCTTGTCTTGTTTGTGGTTTCAGAGAGCAGTTGAACCTCCAGATAAAGCATGAGCTTGTTTCTGGTATCAGTAGGAGTTTCATTGTCAATCTTGTAGGCATCTTTGCTTTCAACATGGACACTCACATGGAGGAGGAGGTGGAGGTAATGGCATGCTGATTGTTGTTGTTGTTTCATTTCTTTCATAGTAAATGTTTTTAATTGAATTCACATCAATATCCTAGATTTGTTTTATATTACACATATGATATTCTCATGAACTGATATCCCTGTCTACTAAGCTGTGTTATCACTACAGCTGCTAGGTTAGATATGTGTTATTGGCTTCAGCTTGCATTATACAATCAGTTTTAGGTAACCAGTGATTATAAGTTGTTGAGGGCACCACTGCATAGTACTATTATTCATTGAAGTATTTCATTTCAAGTACAATATTTTTCCATTTCTTTCAATAATTGATAACAATAACTGATAGTTTTCTCTGATCAAACATTATGAAACGCTCTTTATTTTTGTCCCCATCTAATTGAGTGCCATATTACACTAGTAATAGACAAATAATAACTAACCGTTACTCAAATACTAATACTGTCTAAGTTGGTTAGTAATTACCACTAGGAATCAAAATTCCTACCAAATAGGAAGAAATGCACAGTTCCTTGGTCCTAGTTCCACTAACAATTTCAAAATGATATATTCTATTTACAATATCAAATTGTATAGTAGTCTCTGTGATGTAGAGGTTAGGCACTCGGTTTGCTCCCTTGTGAATCAATCAGGATATTTTTCCAGAGCTCCCTAATCTCAGTGTAGGTGAGATCGAGTTCCTGGTCCTATCAGATACCGACAATAAAACGTAGATCCAGTATTAAAATTGAGAAGAGCATGATGGGAAGCCGCTGCCCTGGTAAAATTAATTAGATTTTTTTTTTTTATTTGCTACAAAATATTTTCACTATCTTCAAAATTACACTGTGACCCTCGTCAGTGGGGCCCTCGTCAGTGCTACAGAGCTCATGCACTGCCAGTGAGATCTTATTGTGGGCCCTCGTCAGAGCTCATGCACTACCACTGAGATCTTATTGTGTGCCCTCGTCAGAGCTCATGCTCTGCCACTGAGATCTTATTGTGTGCTCTCGTCAGTGCTACAGAGCTCATGCACTGCCACTGAGATCTTATTGTGCAAGAAAGAGATTGGAGCACACATGGTTACTCACCAAAGTGCAGTGATGATGGTCCATTCAATCTAAAAACGTAAATCGTAAAACGAATGGAACTTGATTTTTGTATTGTTTTTCTTATTTTTCCACTTACAGCTTTCCTGTATTTATTTCTTTATTCATTTTAGTCACATTTTCATTCATTTTTAACCGGTGCTATATCTTTGTTAAAGTCTGTATGTAGTGTTCTGAGTTATCCGTCAGGTTTGTTGTATCGTTTGCTTGATAAAGGCCTTTTTGGTCGAAACGTTGCTATGTATTGTCATTGTTTTTGTATTTTGTGAAACTACAGTACTTTGTTATTACGTGTTTCACCATTCAACAACAATACAGTAAGATCTTTATAATTGTGTTGCTGCAGGTAGCAAAGTTGATCATACCCTGCGTTCATGACCATGCTTGGGCCAGGAATTTTGGAGTGTGCACTGTACACTGCTAGATTGCAGGAAACTGTGATCCTCTACTTGGGGATCTAAATTACAAGTACCTCGGAAGTCAAAGTAAGGCTCGCCTGCTGAATGGCAAGAGGCACTGATGATAAGGACTCATGTAAAAATCAGTCAGATGTCTACGACCAGGCCAGAATTCTTAGCAGACGAATATTTGTTAAAACTCTTTATAATTATCTTGCGAAGACAATGACATCCTATTTAAATCTGCCATCTCTACTTCTTCTTCTTCTTCTTTGTGTTCGTTCTTTACGATCAATGTTAATCACTCTTTGTGATATGTTTGATCTTTGTCAAGAACGTGTATATGTTGCACATTGGTTTGGTAGGCCCCTAAACGCATAGACTTCTACATGTTTAGGACATGTGCATCCGATTTCAGTCAAACCTCCTTAGTCGCCTCTTCGACATGCATGGCAGGTAACAGTGGTTCTATTCTTTACACCCCAAATTTGGGCCCCAGTAACCACTGGGCGTGTCATCTGTTCTGAAATGTTTGGTATTTGAGATTTACTAAACAAGTGCATTAGGTTTCTCTGCATTAGATAATACTTATTAAATATTATTGTTGATGGCCTACTTGTAGGCGCATAACTGGCACACCATTCAATCGCTATTAGACTCGGATCACATACAAATCACAAAGAGTAGTTTAACAAATGGTCAATATGGAACATTCGAAGAAGAAGAAGTAGTACACTAGCCAAGTAAAATAAATAAATTGTCTACCTTAAAATTAAATGGTGATTTGGATATTAAATTATTCATTTCTATTGGAACATTTATGATGCAGGTGTGTTGATGCCAACTCTATCATCAACAAAATAGATAAATATAATGTAACATAATTCTTCTTTCGGTTGATGGCAACATCATCGGGTAGTCTAAATGCTGCCTGTTTCAGAATAATTCATGTATAAACTGGAACAAAGAAGATACTATTTAATGAATGGCAACTGTATCATCCAGTTCTAAGCTGTTTCAGAATGCCAACTGTATCATCCATTTTTGTGTAACGCTCCATATTGACCACTTGTTAACCACTCTTTGTGATTTGTATGTGATCCTAGCCTAAGATCGATTGTGCGTTGTGAAGTTATGCGCCTAGAAGTAGGCCAGCACATCCAATTTTTGTGACACTTTTTATTTACTAGAGTAGCTTCCCAGGCCCGACCTCAGTGCCTCCTACGACATGCCTTTAGGTCACCGTGTTACTATTCTTTTCTCCCGGCAACACACAGGTGACCCAGTTCTAAGGACATACAATGTATTACTACCAGGTTTGTTTCTTATTATTGAATATTATCATAACTTAGACGAGAATATCATTCATTCTGTTACTTTGTTGTCTTGCAGATCATGGCCATTCACATGGATTAAGTAGTCATGGGCACAGTCATGGCGTAGGTCAGTATCTAGAAGCACATATTTCTCTAACCTTGTTTCTCTCTTGCACTAATTCTAATTTAAAAGATAATATTTGGACAAAGAATCTTGGTATGTTGATACGACAACTGCTTATTGATTTGTTTTGTTTTTCACTATCAAATAATAGTATCCATCATTTATTCCAACTCTCTGCTATCAGTGCCAAACATGGCCCCTGACTAAAACACAAGAAAGAAAGATTACAACATGTGAAATGAGATGTCTATGAAACACTGTCAACGTTACAAGGAGAGATAGTGAGAAACGAGAATATCAGAAGCATCGTTGGTACTATACCACGCATACACACATCGAGAAGCAAAGAATCAAGTGGTTCAACCATCTAATGAAAATGGAACCACATTTACTACCATCACGTGCCTACAATAATCGACACTCTGGGCACAGAGCACGAGGCAGACCAAGAACACAATGGATAGACAACATCTCAGAGTCCCTGCGAAAGCATGGACTGACAACGTCAAGCTCAACACACCTGGCACAAGATAGAAAACTAACTCTCCTCACAACGCTTCACGACACATGTGGTTAAGATAATAAGTCTCCATTGAGATATATTTCTCAAGTGTTGACTATAGAAAGATTTTCTACAAATTAAATAGGATTTCAATGAGAAGAAATTCTATGTTTATTATTAGTTTAGTAGAATGTTCATTTTCATGAGATGTCAGTACATTTTAACTCTTTCCTTGCTTAGTTATTTTCTCTGTTGTACACAGTTAATGCAAGGGAGGCAACAAATGCAAGGGGTTATTTTTTAAAATCAAAATAACTTGTTAATAAATAAACATATATATATATATCTTATTATATATTAATTTGAAGAAAACTGGACAACCTGTTAGAATAAAAAGGTTAAAAAGCAATACATGGAATATTTTAGAAGAAACTGGAGCAAATATGACAACATAAATAGCCAAAAATCTAAATTGTCAGTGATGTATTCAACACTTACTTGACCTCATAACAGCATCTCCAAAATGTATCCCTTCGTGCTTCTAGTGATCAATTTGTAATCCAATTTGTGAAGTCCAGGTGACATTTGATGACACTATATCCAATAGAAATTAAGATTTGACACATAATTATGATAATGTGCAGACAGCTCAGTATCAGAATCATACTGTCTACAACAAGCCGGGCCTTGATGGTCTTATGGTTCATCATCTGCCTGATTCTAAATCTGAATCGTTACTAATATTACTTCTATCTGTAACCTCCATGTATTTTTGTATCAAATGCGCGCCTGCTCTCCTGTTATAGGCATGGGACGCTGATTACTTGGAGTGTCTGGTTCCATCATAAACTGTTTACAATTAGCGCATCTGTAGCAACCACAAATACACTAGAATCAAATGAAAACTTTAGTAAATGAACGATCAAATCCATATAAAATGTGACGCTATTATTGTGGAGAAACCGGAATGAAAAGAATACGCTGTGGCGGAGTGTGCGGTGATTGGTATGGAAAGAGTTAATCAGATATTGTTGATGGCTTGGACTAGAACTAGAAGAGAGACAGGTGATAGTTTCATGGGACATTCTATCATGAACATCTCTACACCTCTACAGTGTAAGTATAATGATATTTTTCTTTCTGTTAATATTTGTGCCAGCACATCACAGAAGTTTTCATTTTTGTTCAGGCTTAGAGGATGCAAGTGAAGATCATGGACACAGTCCTGATGATCATGGACACAGTCATGATGATCATGGACACAGTCATGGAGATCATGGTCATAGTCATGGAGATCATGGACATAGCCATGGAGATCATGGTCACAGCCATGGAGGACATAAGGAAAAAGCATCTAATACAGCCAAAATAGCCCAGGCACAGATTATGCAAGGTAAGTGTAGCAGTAGATTCTTTTCTAGTTTCAATAGGTGGAATGTTCTAGCACATCATCATCATGTGCGTGCTGGTAAATATGATCATGAAACTGCACAACTTTATCTTCCTGTTACTTATCAGTTCTGTTGAACTTGAGTTAAACTTTTATTCCCTGATATGTTAAGGGGGGATTCGGTCTTGAAAATCAAGAATCTATTTTCGTTGTTTTCATATTAATATAAAATTTATATAAGCATTTTGAAAGAGTATGACTTAGAATGGTAGAAAAAAATTATAAAAAAAAAGTCAAAGTTTGCCATGGAAACAATAAAATGGCCAAAAATAAATTTCAAATCCTAAGGCTCTGAATATAATGAATATAAATGAATTATGTTTTCACTCTAAGGTGCGCAATTGTAATATCTAAAATATTACACATGATTTTTAGGATATATTAAATATTTAATTTTTATAAATTTTTGGGTAAAAATTCCCTCAAAATTTGGTCAAAAAGCTGTTTTGGGGTGTGTTTACACAAAAATTCATAAAAATGTAATATTTAATATGTCCTAAAAGGATGATGTATTGTAGATATTACAATTGCTCACCTTAGAGTGAAAACAGAATTCATTTATATTCATTAACTTCAGAGCCGTAGGGATTTGAAATTTTGTGTTTGGCGGCCATTTTGTATTGTTTCCATGGCAACACGTTGACTTTTTTTACTATTTTTTCTACTATTCTAAGTCATAATCTTTCAAAATTGTTATACAAATTCTACATTAATACCAAAGCAACGAAAAAGTTTCAAGACCAGAATCCCCCCTTAACTAACTTCTATTACATGATATATTAACTAACTTCTATTACATGATATGAAGGATATCTCTCTTATCTCCTAAATATTTCTGACTTTTGATATAATATTATACCGTCTGTCCTCTGCTTCTATAACGTGCTCAAATTGGGAAGTGATGTGCTCTCTAAACTTATGTTAATGCTATAAAAGAGGACCCAGTTTACTTCTTCTTTTTATTCATGACCATAGGTGGTACAATGAAATTAGGTGTAAAGGTAGTCCCAGGGTCAGTGAACTGGCACTTACCAAGACCCTAAGTCACTGAAAATAGATTTCTTCAATTAGTCTGGCAAAGAGGGTACAGTACAGATCAAAGGGTGGCTACCCATTAGATTAGGTAGTAATTTATGCACAGCTGCAAATGGTATGAGATTTAATTACACAGTAGTCATGGGCTGCAGGTGCAATAAATAAAATGGACACTGTTGCACCAAGGGTCTTTGAACTGGCATTGACCAAGACCCTACCCCACCTCCACATGATGGCCCTACAAATAGACTAGCGCACTTTAATCTGGCTAAGCGACTAGATATCAAAGAAGAGCTACTCTGGTATAGGTAGTAATGTAAGTACAGTCACAATTGCTATGAGATCTGTTCGCAACATAGACTAGCAGAATCTCAGAGTTAAAATGTGTCTCCTGGCCGACGTCTAGTGATGGAGAAATTTGCATGAATAGAAAACAAATGGAAAGAGTAAGGAAATGGTACTAATAATCTGTAAGCATTAACTAACTCATTGAGACTGATGTCAGGGGTACTAAGGAAGATTGCAGTAAACTCTGTACAAGAGGCTAAGTGCAGATGAATTAGTTGGGTAAGGTTGACTGTATGCAAAACCTAAAGTTGCATTTTTATGCATAACGAAACTGGGACAATTGGTGTAAGTAATGCTGGATGTGCATAAAATCTAAAGTTGTATCCTTGCTTCTGATAAAGGCGCCTAGCTCAAGAACTGGGGTGTGTAACGCTTAGCGAGCACAAAATCAAAAGTTATGTTTCTAGCACTTATTAAAACTGCCCTAGCTCGAAGAACTGGAGTGTGTAACGTTGGCACACAAAATCAAAAGTTGCATTTCTAGCGCTATTGAAACTGCCCTTGTTTACTTGTGTCCAACCTCAGCCTAATGTTTCCGCCTTCTGACAGGAAAATACAGTGTAAAAATGCAAAGTGTCCGTACAACACACATCCAAAAGCGGTTGAGAATTTTTAATCTCAAATAACCTCAACATGGTCAGAAAAACAAGACGAAAATGTAAAGGATTGTCTTCTTGTGCAAACACTGTCAAAGGCAGAAATTTTTCTAGCTTGATTGCACTACAAGCATGCAAAGGCTCCCTGGCTCAGATCAAATAAAAACCACAATAAACATCCAAAAATTTATCTTTCAAGTTGGGGTTGGATAGTTGTTTTTTTTTTTTTTGGGAAGGACAAAAGTGACGAATAAGTAGTCTGCTGCTGACTGTAATTTTAATTTCTCAAGAGACATATTCATTATTTCATTGATGAGATTTTCATTTCTATCAGCTGTAACCAATGGGAAAACCTTGTCTTTACAAGACCTGCACAAGCTGAGGAATTTGTCTTGGTGACATACTTGATGTACATTACCAAGGATGTCAACAGAAAATAATGTTTATAATTAAAACAGCATCAGTCTAATATTGTGATTTTTTTCTTCATTTTTCCTTCAGGTGTGTTCCTACATATTCTGGCAGATACGTTAGGTAGTGTTGGTGTGATAGTCTCTTCAATTCTTATTTATCAATTTGGCTGGATGATAGCTGATCCTGTGTGTTCTATGTTCATAGCTACACTCATTGGTATTAGGTAAGTTAACTGCTACACTCATTGGTATTAGGTGAGTTAACTGCTACACTCATTGATATTAGGTGAGTTTACTGCTACACTCATTGGTATTAGGTAAGTTTACTGCTACACTCATTGATATTAGGTGAGTTTACTGCTACACTCATTGATATTAGGTAAGTTTACTGCTACACTCATTGATATTAGGTGAGTTTACTGCCACACTCATTGATATTAGGTAAGTTTACTGCTACACTCATTGATATTAGGTGAGTTTACTGCTACACTCATTGATATTAGGTGAGTTTACTGCTACACTCATTGGTATTAGGTAGTTAACTGCTCACTCATTGATATTAGGTAGTTAACTGCTACACTCATTGATATTAGGTGAGTTTACTGCTACACTCATTGATATTAGGTGAGTTTACTGCTACACTCAGTGGTATTAGGTGAGTTTACTGCTACACTCATTGGTATTAGGTGAGTTTACTGCTACACTCATTGGTATTAGGTGAGTTTACTGCTACACTCATTGGTATTAGGTAAGTTAACTGCTACACTCAGTGGTATTGGGTGAGTTACTCTCTTGGTTGATATTTTTGTAGGCAACTATGGTTGCTGAAATTGCTGTGTGTTTGTAGCTGTTGCTAAATTTTATACTTGATTGATTGATAGGACCATCATCATTGCACTTTGGTGAGTAACCAGTGTGCTCCCATCTCTTTCTTACATAGGAAGATCTCATCTGCAGTGCACGAACTCCGTAGCACCGCAAGGATCCCGATGTAATTTTGAAGATGGTGAATCTATTTATGGAGGAAATCTTTTCAATGAATTTTTTCCGGCAGCAACTTTTCAGCCTGCTTTTCTCCATTTTGAACTGCCAATGGTTCTTTTACGTGCTGAAATTGAACACAGGATCTGCGTTTTATTGTCCATCTCCGATATGACTTGATCTCACCTACACTGAGATCAGGGATCGCTGGAAAAATATCCAGATGGCTCCACGAGGTAGCTTTGGCATGAGAGACGAGCACCTAACGTCTACTCCACAGACTTCCTAAAATGTTATACTTATCTCAATGAGTCAATCTTCAGATATGCTGATATGAAGTCATGATTGCCAGACTCTTTGTCTGGCATTTGAAATCTTCAGATACCCAGAGGAGACCCGTTACATTGGGTTCTCAGTCATATAAGAGTATATATCAGACAGCATACTCAAGTATTACTTCAGAAAATATTTAATTTTGTTACAAATCACTATTTCAGAAAAAGTTTCTTAACTCCATGGACTTTACTTGAATGTCAGGTTTAACATTCTAACAATTGACTGTCTAAGTAAGGAACGATGACAAGAAGGCAAACAGACCATGCCCATCTTCAGCTTAGTACTGTATGCGTTCTCACTTTACCCAACCCTATTTAGTTACATCAAGAGTTGGAAAATGATAAAGATATAGAAAGCAAGTTGAATGCATTTGAAAATAGATGTCTGCGTAAAATAATGAATATAAAATGGAACGAATTCAGAAGTGATGAAATCAGAGACATGTCTGGTCAACCACTAGTGACAACTGTTATAAGAAAAAGAAGATGGAGATATGTAAGGCACACCTTGAGGAGAAATGATCAACGCATATCAAAGCAGGCATTGAAGTGGGATGCAAAGGGTTCAAGAAAGAGAGGTCGACCTAAGGAGACCCTGAAATGAACTTTGCTGAGAGAGGCAGGAAATATCTGTCTCAGTTTCATGGAGGAGATTGAGCGAGTTGCCCAGGATAGAGCAGTATGGAGAAATTACTTGCAGGCCCTATGTAACGATTAATGGTACGAGAGGAATTATTATTATTTAGTTACATTAATCAACATTGTTCTTGGGGACAGTGCCCATGTATTGCCGGGTTCGCAAGGAGCAAAGAATAGTAACACCGTGACCTACAAAACATGTCGTTAGGGTGCAGGAAGCTACCCTAGTAAATAAAAGCGTTGCAGAAATCGGATTTGCTGGCCTACTTTTGTAGGTGCATAACTGGCACAATGTACAATCGCTCTTAGGTTCAGATCACTTACAAATCACAAAGGGTGGTTTAACAAGTGGTCGATAGAGCATTTGAAGAAGAAGATGTGGACAGAATTGTAATTATTATGTTTGTCTGTGAGGAAATATACTTGGTTTCTCTTATTTGTTTGTCTTTGTTTCCTCAGTGTGTTGCCATTGTTACGTGAATCTATTGGAGTCTTGATGCAGCGAACACCAAGACCATTAGATCATCAACTACCAGGATGTTATCAAAGAGTAAGATATTCTATTTGATATTTTCTGTTATTTGTCCAAGTGTTTCGAACTTGAAACAATTTATTGTATTATATTTGTTATTTGTCCAAGTGTTCTGAACTTGAAACAATTTATTGTATTATATTTGTTATTTGTCCAAGTGTTCTGAACTTGAAACAATTTATTGTATTATATTTGTTATTTGTCCAAGTGTTTCGAACTTGAAACAATTTATTGTATTATATTCTTCATTTGTCCAAGTGTTCTGAACTTGAAACAATTTATTGTATTATATTTGTTATTTGTCCAAGTGTTCTGAACTTGAAACAATTTTATGTATTATATTCTTTATTTGTCCAAGTGTTCTGAACTTGAAATAATTTATTGTATTATATTTGTTGTAGGTTAGTCAGCTTGAAGGTGTATATAGTGTACAGGAACCACATTTCTGGACCCTATGTACGGATGTCTATGTGGGAACTATCAAGTTGGAGGTGGCATCTAATGCAGACAGTCGATATATTCTCAGTCAAACACACAATATCTTTACTCAGGTAAGAAACTATCTAGCATATCCAGAAATTATTGCATTCAGAAACTGTCTCTAGCATATCCAGAAATTATTGCATTCAGAAACTGTCTCTAGCATATCCAGAAATTATTGCATTCAGAAACTGTTGCTAGCATATCCAGAAATTATTGCATTCAGAAACTGTTGCTAGCATATCCAGAAATTATTGCATTCAGAAACTGTTGCTAGCATATCCAGAAATTATTGCATTCAGAAACTGTTGCTAGCATATTCAGAAATTATTGCATTCAGAAACTGTCTCTAGCATATCCAGAAATTATTGCATTCAGAAACTGTTGCTAGCATATTCAGAAATTATTGCATTCAGAAACTGTTGCTAGCATATCCAGAAATTATTGCATTCAGAAACTGTTGCTAGCATATCCAGAAATTATTGCATTCAGAAACTGTTGCTAGCATATTCAGAAATTATTGCATTCAGAAACTGTTGCTAGCATATTCAGAAATTATTGCATTCAGAAACTGTCTCTAGCATATCCAGAAATTATTGCATTCAGAAACTGTTGCTAGCATATTCATAAATTATTGCATTCAGAAACTGTTGCTAGCATATTCAGAAATTATTGCATTCAGAAACTGTTGCTAGCATATCCAGAAATTATTGCATTCAGAAACTGTTGCTAGCATTTTCAGAAATTATTGCATTCAGAAACTGTCTCTAGCATATCCAGAAATTATTGCATTCAGAAACTGTTGCTAGCATATTCAGAAATTATTGCATTCAGAAACTGTCTCTAGCATATTGTTATGTTTATGTTACAGATTGGAGTAAGACAATTAGAAGACATTGACTAGAGATTGTATATATATATATATTGTTATGTCTATGTTACAGATTGGGAGTAAGACAATTAGAAGACATTGACTAGAGATTGTATATATATATATATATATTGTTATGTCTATGTTACAGATTGGAGTAAGACAACTAGAAGACATTGACTAGAGATTGTATATATATATATATATATATTGTTATGTCTATGTTACAGATTGGGAGTAAGACAATTAGAAGACATTGACTAGAGATTGTATATATATATATATATTGTTATGTCTATGTTACAGATTGGGAGTAAGACAACTAGAAGACATTGACTAGAGATTGTATATATATATATATATTGTTATGTCTATGTTACAGATTGGGAGTAAGACAACTAGAAGACATTGACTAGAGATTGTATATATATATATATATATATATATATATATTGTTATGTCTATGTTACAGATTGGAGTAAGACAACTGTATGTACAGATAGATCATGCTCCGATGTAGATCTGGATTTCATTCATACATCACATCTGTTTACTACTTTTAATCTTGTTTGAAACAAGTTCACATTGAAGAACAACAAGTTCACATTGAAGAACTCTCCGGTTTGGATGACAGCTCCCTTAAATCAGATCCGTAGAAAACCAAGGAATTCAAGAGGAAGGAATTCAAGCGAGTTACCTTTTTCTGTCCATTATTATCTTTATTCATTAAGTTCCTTACATTTTTATCCACATTTTTGGTAGCGGACATAAAAAGAAAAATGGGACACTTGGATTACAAATCTATTGTAGTCCTAAAATAGAACATCAACATATATATATATATATATTGTAATGAACATAATAGCATTGCCATTTTTTGTTTGTTTATTATTATCTCATGCCATACAGTGATGTCTGCTGAACTGGGTGGATATTTCAGAGTTTTATAACTGAGTTTTCTTGAAATAGTACAGTCCTTATAGGGCTCTGCTCTTGAATGAATAAATGGTGCTTTAATGTTTCTGTGTGAAGATATGGTGCCAGATGTGTTGATTTTCTCAGACTATGTTTGTGTATTTATTTGTCGTCAAGTTGGTTAGCACATTCACAGATCAATGATACTGCTCTAGTCAGGTGTGTTCTTATTTTGTTTGTTGATACTAGGATCTTGTCGTCATGTTGTTATACATTTTCTTTGCTTCTCATTGCTCTGGAGGACTTTGAGGATCTTATCTCAAGGTACGCCACATACAACATTGGTTTTCTTAACTTGGGGGGGGGCACGCGTCTTATGGTAAGATATTCAACCACATATAGCATTTCATCTCTTAAAAAGGGTTTAACGCCGAAGGATTGACTTCATTGCACGGATTTTATCCCATATGGCTCGGTCCCTCTCTGCAGAAATGGCACGCCACCTGCCGAGAGCATTGCGCAAAGCACGAACTCTGTAGCTTCGGCAACATTCCTAGGGGTCTCTGGAAAAAATTGCAATCGCGAACAGAATGGTGCGTTCCGGATTCGAACCTCCGACTCACAAGGCAAAGGACTTATCCACAGAGACCTCGTCTCTTTACTGTAGGGGAGGGATGTCTTATGGTGAAGTGCACTGCGTTCAACCACATATAACATTTCTTCTCTTTACTATGGGGAGGGTGTCTATGGTGAGGTGCACTGCCTTCAACCACATATATCATTTCTTCTCTTACTGTGGGGAGGGATGTCTTATGGTGAGGTACACTGCGCTCAACCGCATATAGCATTTCTTCTCTTTACTGTAGGGGAGGGGTGTCTTATGGTGAGGTTTCACTGCGTTCAACCACATATAACATTTCTTTTGGTTATATTAGTACCTGTTGGTATTTTTTCTTTGTGTGACCATGTCTCTTGCTATTGGTGATTTTATGGATATTAAATAGATATATGGTTCTGGTGAAATCCATCTAGCAAGACAGCGCTGTAGATGGGCTAGGTTGCACACACACATACACAACCATCATTTAGACATGTAATGCTTGAAAGTGCTGATTTGTTTTCTAAAACTCTTAGTCATTGTTGTTTAGCCTACCCAATGGCAAAATTCTGGTATATTGAAAGTATTTAATGTCTGTCAGGCCCTAGGAAGAGATAACACCTGTATGTATTGATTTTGTTTGTCATTGCTTGTCTTCCCACCGGATGAAACATTTATTTTGTCATATTTTAACTAGATCCTTCCTAGCACAAACTTACTCAATATATTTCTGACATCATCAAGTCAATGCTAGCACACACTTACTCAATATATTTCTGACATCACCAAGTCAATGCTATAGTCGTTTCAAAGCGTTCGGTCAACGATTGACCTCAAATATCTCCATATTCATTGCATGGATGAACATGATTTTTGCATGTGGTGTTGTATTTTCGATGTCCCAACGATTTTCTAAAATTCAATGTTGCAGGTAGTGTACTTTTCTTGCAACGACTAATTCCTTTGATCTTTTCATACCTAGTAATTATTTGGTGCTGGAAGAAAATAATTTACCGTAAATTTAAAAAATCACATATTTTCGCCATAGGCGTATATACAATTCGAATTTTGGAGGGTGAGATAACTCATATTATATAAATCATATAAAGTGTTTACTCACTTATTCTGAGTCAGATGAGTCTAACATATTGATGACTATTCTTGGCTCACTGACGACAGTCCATCTTTGTCCCAGTAGTCATTTTCCTCCTTTAAGACATGGTCTTGCATTTACACCACTAATCTCTGTCTATCTTCGACAGGGCGGCATATGTTAGTTCTTTCATATTGCTTAGCTTGAAAGTTTTATTTTCAGCTGCTACCAGTCCTTTAACTTTGGCCCAAATGAGTTCAATTGGGTTTAAGTGTGAATGATAAGGTGGTAGTCTCAAACACACATGACCATGCTGTTGAATCAACTTGTCTGTTTGGAATACCCTGGTCTTCTGTGATGTTTTAACAATAGATAGTGCCCGTCTGCCCAGCGTGTTCGTAGCGCGTTGGACTACGGGTGACTATCCCTCTGTGTGTCGAGTTCAATTCTGCGGGATGGCAGAAAAAGCCACAGATTCCCCAGATTTACGGTGTTCGTGGCACCGAACCGAAGGTTACGATGTCCATGGCACCGAGCCGAAGAGCTGAAAGCTCAAGTGCTTCTGGATCGGAAAAACAAACAATAGATAGTAATTCAGGCTTCAAAAACCCTCGTTAAATGGAATGTTCTCCTTTCTGAGCCAAACGCACTATAAACGTTTTGTAATACACCTATGCTCTGAAAACACAAACGTAAATTGTAACTAAACACACCGGAAGGATCATTATACATTTTTTAAAGTGTGATAAAGTGATTAAAATCGGAAAACCACATGAAAAGTCAAGTCGTAGAACTTGCAACATCTCACAAATATGAAGGGTAATACTTCTCATTATATGGTTGGCTAAGGAGATGGTCACTTTTATATACTTTACATAAAGAAAATTTTAAACCATAGATTTGTTATTGAGTAAAAAATATCAACCTCGGGACATTACGATCATTAGATCATATGCAAAGTTACAACAATTACGGTCAAGCGGTTGCAGAGATATTAAATTTTCCCGCGGAAAATCATTTTAAAACGCACTATAGCACAAACTTACTCAATATATTTCTGACATCATCAAGTCAAAGTTAGCACAAACTTACTCAATATATTTCTGACACTCACCATCAAGTCAATGTTAGCACAAACTTACTCAATGTATTTCTGACATCATCAAGTCAATGCTAGCACACACTTAATATATTTCTGACACCATCAAGTCAATCCTAACACAAACTTACTCAATATATTTCTGACATCATCAAGTCAATGCTAGCACAAACTTACTTAATATATTTCTGACATCACCAAGTCAATGTTAGCAACAAAAGAAAATGACTAGAAGGACAACAGTTGTGTAAACTATTACAATATCTCAGATTAGCTAGCTTGTAAAGATATTTGATTTCCATCAAGTAATGTGAGTATTCTCATATATTTCTTCCACTCAACATTTCCCAATTATGTGAGCTACAGACCAACATCTACATTCTATTGACAAGAATTTCTATTCCTTTCTGTTTTGTTCTACTTCTTTGCGTTCGTTCTTTACGACCAATTTTAATCACTCTTGTGATATGTTTGATCTTTGCTAAGAACGTGGATACGTTGCATATTGGTTTGGTAGGCCCTAAACGCATAGACACCTACATGTTTAGGACACATGCATCCGATTTCAGCCAAACCTCCTTAGTCGCCTCTTACGACATGCGTGGCAGGTAACAGTGGTTCTACTCTTTACACCCCAAATTTGGGCCCCGGTAACCACTCAGGCGTCTGTCATGATAATTTGTACATTGTCTGGATTCAAACTCACCAGGCAAGCACTCAGGTCGACAAACTCGGCACATAGCATTTTCATGGCTAGAGCATGGCTGAGCCATGTAGTATCTGGTGCGGCAAGACTGAGTGCAGACGAATCAAAATGTCCATGGATCTGTCTATACTCATAAATAGCTGTTGCTCTAGTAATTCCAACAGTATTAAACTGTTGTATGGTTGATTTGTTTAAGAAATCGAGAAACTGAGACCTTTCTTCAGTCTCTTTTGTTTGTTTCACTAGCCCAGCAGGTTCATCTGAGTTTCTTCTTTGTGATTCCATGTGACTGGGGGCGCTGGGAGGATGAGGGAAAAGAGCGGCATAGCTAGTAAATTTCTTCAGCTGTCGCTCCCTGATTGTTTTCATCAACTTTAAGTGCTTTAATTGGTGTGGTAGACCAACTTGACTAGGTGTGCATAATATGATGTCAGGTGATTCGTCCAAACTTGCGCCTTTTGCTATGTCTGAAGAAATCACCTGCTGATTCATCTCGGGTGATTTAAGTGCAGGACTTGATTTTCAGACCATCTGTTCATTTTTATGAACACAGTCCAATGTGTCCGCCACCTCGCTATGTCTTAGTAGGGGACTTGGTATGGCCATGGTCATACAGACAGCACCTCTGGCATCAGAGGAAGTTGATGCGAGTGCTGTCTGAATTAGCCTGACGCCAGGTATTGGAGACATATCTTTGCATGGTTGAACTGTGGGTTTGGGCAGACTAGGTGAACTCGTCCCCAGGACAGCAATGTCAGCACTTGGGATGCTGCCCTTCCCATTTACTGAAACCATGTTGACAATTTTTGTATTCTTTGCCAAAAGTTTAGGGTAGAGAAAGTCTCTGGAAAATTAGATGGTTGTGGACAAATTGTTGGGATCATTACTGATTGACATTGCCCCTATAGAGTCTTGCAACATTCTTGTCAACTTGCTGTCTCTATAGGGTATTCTAGCCATGTTCTGGTTTATTGCATCAACAACTGATCCCAAAACAAATAGCGATCTATTTATGGAATTGCTTTCTTTGAGTCTTATTCCTTCATTGCCTGTACATTGGTTGTCCTCTGATCTGGCCAAATTGACCATATATACTTTTCCTTGGTAGTGTTGTGTTTCCGTTCTCGATCTGATCTTCAGTAAAATAATACTATGTCTTCTACTGCTAGTTATATTCAGCTTTGTTGCCACGACAGTTCTTTTAGCACACGCCGGAAAAAAATGCTGACTAAATCCTTCCAAGGAATCAATTCTTGTCTCAGATAAACCCTCAACAAAAATGTTGTGGTGGACATCTTCTCGGATAGGAAGGTCCAGCTTCCCTGACAGTAAATCGTTGATCTTGTCGTTTTATATCTCCATGTAAGATAATGTAACTAGATGTTTGCTTTCCTCTTTGACTGTGTCTTCTTGTGCAAGAGTAAATATTGTCTAAATTACTCTTGGAATAATTCCCGGGTCCATTTTCTTACCAAGCATCATGTGATTTTTCCTTTACCAGTTGGACCATAAGCAAATATGGACAGGGGGCTCGACAGAGCCAGCGAATACGGAAATTTCTTTCTGTTTTTGTCGTCACACTGCTACCAAGTTGTTGCCCAGTTTTGTAGTTTTCTGTTTTTGTCTTGCGCTGTTCTGGTGGCTTGTGTGATTGTTATTTTTGCTCTTTCACAGGATTCTGCTATGCCATCTAACCATCTTTTCCGTGGTCTTCCTCTCGCCTTCTTTCCCGATGTTCTGTTGTAGAAGACTCTGTATACTGTCGAGCTTGGATGCATTCTTATTAAGTGGCCAAACCACTTCATTCTTTGTTTATCTATGTAATTCAAGCACGGTTTTGTGCCAACTTCCTTTCTTATGCTGATGTTGGTGACTCTGTCTTTTCTAGTGTTGTTGGTAACTTTTCGCAGGCAGCGCATTTCACATGTCATTTTTTGTGACTGCGCTTTGCTCATTGTCCATGTTTGGCTCTGGTAACACAAAGTAGGGATAAAAATGCTGTTGATCATCTGTTGCTTAACTGTTTTGTTATTCTGTGAACAATTTGTTCATGAAAGTATAAGCAACAGAGATATAAGAGTTTGGCTTTCATGAATCCAGTAATGATCTACAGTAGCAGTCTCATTCTATGTCAGAGTAACTGTATGATCTATTCATGTTTCATTTCCTGGTATTATATGTCTAGTACAACCAGCCATGTTATGTCTTTGGTAGAGACAGTTATGTAGTCTTCCTGTCCCATGCTATTCTATGTCCTGATGCTCCCTGCAAGACATCATAGGTGTAAAGAGTAGCCTTTTGTTATGTTCTAATTGTGACACGCAAGAAAATTAAACCACTTCCACACAAGCTGTCTACGCAGAATACTAAAAATAAACTGGCAGGACAAAATTACAGAAGCGAAGTCCTCACAAGAGAAAAGATCCCAAGCGTCAACACCCTGTTACAGAAGGCCCAATGAGATGGGTCGGTCACGTTGCTGGAATGCCGGATAAAAACAGTCCAAAAGAGTTGATGTATGGCGAACTTTAAGGGGGCAGGCGTTCAGCTGGTGGACAGAAAACGCTTTAAAGACACTCTTAAAGTGTCTCTGAAATGCTTCGATATAGACACCACATGCTGGGAATCCCTTGCACGAGATCGCCAAATGTGGCGCTGTAACAACACAAGTGCAACCTGCATAGCTGAGAATCATTGTGCCGTTGAGACACAGAGAAAAAGGGCTGCGCGAAAAGACAGAACACACATGTCTAACCTTGATCATGTATGCCCCACCTGTGGTAGGGGATTCTGTTCTAAAATTGGACTCTACAGTCACCTCCGCGCACACCAGAGAGGTGCAGCACACGTCTGAGATTGTTGTCATTATCACTTGCGATGGACGGCTATTACAATTTTGACATCAGGCCATCGCTGCAAATAGATTCCTTATATGGAACCTGCATCAACATACTGATGTGTCATCTTATGGTTCTACTTTCTTTAGTAATTTGCTTGGCAGGATGTGCTTGCTAGCCCACCCCTCCCCCAATTCTCATCTCTCCTTACTTACTTTTGTCATGCTTGGTCTTGTACAGTTGTCCATTGGTTCCATCCTCTGTATAGAGATCGCAGATGCACATCATTGGTTTCATCCTCTGTATAGAGATCGCAAGATGCACATCATTGGTTCCATCCTCTGTATAGAGATCGCAAGATGCACATCATTGGTTCCATCCTCTGTATAGAGATCGCAGGATGCACATCATTGGTTCCATCCTCTGTATAGAGATCGCAGTATGCACATCATTGGTTCCATCCTCTGTATAGAGATCGCAGGATGCACATCATTGGTTCCATCCTCTGTATAGAGATCGCAAGATGCACATCATTGGTTCCATCCTCTGTATAGAGATCGCAGTATGCACATCATTGGTTCCATCCTCTGTATAGAGATCGCAGTATGCACATCATTGGTTCCATCCTCTGTATAGAGATCGCAAGATGCACATCATTGGTTCCATCCTCTGTATAGAGATCGCAGTATGCACATCATTGGTTCCATCCTCTGTATAGAGATCGCATGTATGCACATCATTGAGTTCCATCCTTGTATAGAGATCGCAGTATGCACATCATTGGTTCCATCCTCTGTATAGAGATCGTAGTATGCACATCATTGGTTTCCATCCTCTGTATGAGAGATCGCAGTATGCACATCATTGGTTCCATCCTCTGTATAGAGATCGCAAGATGCACATCATTGGTTCCATCCTCTGTATAGAGATTGCAGGATGCACATCATTGGTTCCATCCTCTGTATAGAGATCGCAGTATGCACATCATTGGTTCCATCCTCTGTATAGAGATGCAGATGCACATCATTGGTTCCTCTGTAGGATGCAGCATCATTGGTTCCATCCTTGGTATAGAGATTGCAGGATGCACATCATTGGTTCCATCCTCTGTATAGAGATCGCAGTATGCACATCATTGGTTCCATCCTTGGTATAGAGATTGCAGTATGCACATCATTGGTTCCATCCTTGGTATAGAGATTGCAGGATGCACATCATTGGTTCCATCCTTGGTATAGAGATCGCAGGATGCACATCATTGGTTCCATCCTCTGTATAGAGATCGCAGTATGCACATCATTGGTTCCATCCTCTGTATAGAGATCGCAGTATGCACATCATTGGTTCCATCCTCTGTATAGAGATCGCAGTATGCACATCATTGGTTCCATCCTCTGTATAGAGATCGCAGTATGCACATCATTGGTTCCATCCTCTGTATAGAGATCGCAGTATGTACATCATTGGTTCCATCCTTGGGATAGAGATTGCAGGATGCACATCATTGGTTCCATCCTCTGGGATAGAGATTGCAGGATGCACATCATTGGTTCCATCCTCTGTATAGAGATCGCAGTATGCACATCATTGGTTCCATCCTCTGTATAGAGATCGCAGTATGCACATCATTGGTTCCATCCTTGGTATAGAGATTGCAGGATGCACATCATTGGTTCCATCCTGTATAGAGATGCAGGATGCACATCATTGGTTCCATCCTCTGTATAGAGATCGCAGTATGCACATCATTGGTTCCATCCTTGGTATAGAGATCGCAGGATGCACATCATTGGTTCCATCCTCTGTATAGAGATCGCAGGATGCACATCATTGGTTCCATCCTCTGTATAGAGATCGCAAGATGCACATCATTGGTTCCATCCTCTGTATAGAGATCGTAGTATGCACATCATTGGTTCCATCTCTTGTATAGAGATCCAGTATGCACATCATTGGTTCCATCCTCTGTATAGAGATTGCAGGATGCACATCATTGGTTCCATCCTTGGTATAGAGATCGCAGGATGCACATCATTTGTTCCATCCTCTGTATAGAGATCGCAGGATGCACATCATTGGTTCCATCCTCTGTATAGAGATCGCAGTATGCACATCATTGGTTCCATCCTCTGTATAGAGATCGCAGGATGCACATCATGAGTGGCATGCTAGAAACTTGACTTTCATCTACAAGTTTACTTTATCTCCTCACATTTTTTTGTTGACTTCTAGATGCACATTTATTTGTATAATGTCAGTGTTGTCATTAATATCAGCTGTTTGATAATGATGATGATAACTTAGATATGTCTAGTCAAAGTTTCCTCACTTATATTAAAACATATCATAGTTTGTTGCTACTTGATGAACGATCAACTGTGCATATGAAGATAATATGTATGAGAAATGTGCATATGAAGACAATATGTATGAGAAATGTGCATTACTTATACTAGTAACAAAATGACAAATATTTGCTGCAGCATTCAGTAGGATTGTCATGTGACAAAATATTGCAGATCGAGATATCATTGTGACAGAATCCTGTCGCTGCAGCATTCCAAGTAGGATAGTCCATGTGACAAGATATACCTGTCGCTGCAGCATTCCAAGTAGGATAGTCCGTGTGACAAGATATACCTGTCGCTGCAGCATTCCAAGTAGGATAGTCCATGTGACAAGATATACCTGTCGCTGCAGCATTCCAAGTAGGATAGTCCATTGTGACAAGATAGTCATCTGTCGCTGCAGCATTCCAAGTAGGATAGTCCGTTGTGACAAGATATACCTGTCGCTGCAGCATTCCAAGTAGGATAGTCCATGTGACAAGATATATCTGTCGCTGCAGCATTCCAAGTAGGATAGTCCGTGTGACAAGATATACCTGTCGCTGCAGCATTCCAAGTAGGATAGTCCATGTGACAAGATATACCTGTCGCTGCAGCATTCCAAGTAGGATAGTCCATGTGACAAGATATACCTGTCGCTGCAACATTCCAAGTAGGATAGTCCATTGTGACCAGATATCTTAAATATAAGTTTGACTGTACTAGTCTTCATATTGTAGGCATATTCTATGTGTATAGCTATGTTGGTGGTCTCTGACCTAGAGGCTAGGTGCTCATCTCTCATGCCAAAGGTACCAGGCTCACTCCCTCGTGGAGCCATCTGGATATTTTTCCAGAGATCCCTGATCTCAGTGTAGGTGAGATCAAGTTCCTAGTCCAATCAAAGTTGAAAGATAAAACATAGATCCCGTGTTCAATCTGAGCACGTAAAAGAACCCTTGGCAGTTCAAAATTGGGAAGAGCAGACTGGAAAACCGCTACCGCAGCAAAATTCATTAGAAAAGTTTTTTCTTTAAATTCCTACCCAAAAAAATATCCTTACCATCTTCAAACTTACATCGGGACCTCGCTGGTGCTGCCGAGTTTGTGCACTGCAGCTGAGATCTTCCTGTGTAAGAAAGAGATGAGAGCACACATGGTTACTCATCAGATAAGAGAAATTCCCAACACAAAATTAACATGTTAATATCAAACTGAAAGCAATGGCAAACTACTGAACATATAAGTGGTGCCTAGATAACATCTGCGACCACTCATTTACTGTTGTTGATGGCGACGTCCTGGAAAGGATATGCCATCAATATAAAACTAGAACTAGGCCACTGATATATTTCACAGAGAATTGTCTATATGTTTTCATTGTAACACTTATCCTCCACTTTGTAGTATGAAGAAATATGAGAATGTTACCTCTTAAAAACAATATTTTGTACACACACAAATATGGCACACACACACACATAGCACGTTTGTGTAACATGAACAGATAACACTTGTATTATTTTTTATTTTCTAATGTACCACATACAATGCACACAGTTCCAATCTACAGACACATAAAGTCTTGCACCCTGCTTGCATTCAATAAAAATTGACATTTTTAGTTTTCTGTTGGTCTGTGCTCATTTGTGAAAGACTTTCTTATTGACTAAACCAAGCTATTATGTTATTGTGTTGATCTCCTTCTTTGCGTTCATTCTTTACAACCAATTTTAATCACTCTTTGTGATATGTTTGATCTTTGCCAAGAACGTGTATATCTTGCACATTGGTTTGGTATGTCCCTAAACACATAGACTTGTACACGTTTAGATCATGTGCAGCTGATTTCAGCCAAACCTCCTTAGTCGCTTCTTACGATATGTGTTACAGGTAACAGTGGTTCTATTCTTTACACCCAAATTTGGGCCCCAGTAACCACTCGGGCGATTGTGTTGATTAAACCAAACTATTATGTTATTGTGTTGATTAAACCAAATGTCTGTATGTGATACTTCTTTGACTTCAATGAGTTGTAGTGTATGGGTGGTGTGTGCTTTTGTTGACTATTGAAACTAATGAACATTTCATCTTTTGATAGATTTTCACATGGATAAAACGTCAGGCTCAAGCTTTCAATCAGAAGATTCATAGACAACTCTATTTTTCATTTCACTAGCAGGTTTCCTTTACTTGACGATCTAAATTACAAGTACCTCGAAGTCAAATTAAGGTTTGCCTGAATGGCGAGGGACACTAGTGGTAGGGAAAGTAAGCCTTCATGCAAAAATCAGACACCATTGGATATGCCTGAATTCAAAGCAAGTGAAGCAAAATTATGTTGATGATTTCACTATGTGACCAATAGTTTCACATATACTTTGAAGCACATACAAATCAACATATACACACACACACAAGTTTAATCAATGTTGTCACAAATGATCTCTTTCTTGGCAGGCATATTTTCTTAGCAATCTTTGCTTAACTCTTTCCACGCCCATTTATTTCCTCAATTTTTAAGCAGTTAATTCAAAGGAAGTAAAAAAAAATTTTAAATTACGATCCCAACTACTCGTCAATAAATAAACTTATATATATTATTATATACTAAATTGAAGAAAACTGGACAACCCAATAGAATAACAAGGTTGAAAAGTAGTAGAAGTAAAACAATAGAAGTAAAACTAGAAAGACTTCTTATAAGGGAAGCAACTCTATGGCGCAGTGTGCGGCTTAAAGCGTAACTAAAGGCTCTACTATATCATTTGTCAACAAAGTTTAAAGGCTGGAGTTTTGTCTCTTGAAGGAGAAATAAATAGCAATTCACAACTGGTTGTTCCTTTCTATATTTCTCTCCAGCAGTTGACATCCAGTCAGACTTTTGTGACATCCAGTCTAGACGTTTAACTTTATATGTCAGCAGTTGTGTGCAATTCCCCCACACACACACTTCATCATCATTAGGGGGTCACTGTGGCCAAGTGTAAGATGAATGCGTTGCTTCTGAAATTTGTTGGAGTCCGGATTGCCTGGTTCAGTTCACCTAGTTTAGTTCACATTTGTATTATTTTCTGGAAACCACAAAGATTGTTGCTGGAGGTTCAAAGTTTCTGATTTGTGCAACACTGCTGGTGGCATGCCATTTCTATAGAGAGGGACAGAGACGTATGGGGAAATCTGATGCATTGAAATCTATCTTTTGCCTTGAGACCCATCAGATGCACATCCACTATTAGAATGACAACTATTGTTACAGCTGTCATTAAACATTGAAACATCACTATCAGCAGTGATATCTATCACAGCCTACTATCACAACAGGTAATAAATGAAGTTTTGTGGAAGGAGATTGGATCATGACTGCACAATTTCTCTCAAATTGAAGATATTTCTCTCAACTTGATCTCACAGATTTTGTGAGCATTCCAGTTTATCAGTTTTTCTTTGTTAAATAGATAACTAGAATGTTTCAGTTTGGAATATCTTCATTGCACTTCGGACATGTCCATAGGTGCTCCCATCTCCTTCGAAAATCTTAGTTCACAATCTTAGTGTGAACAATTCGAGTAATCTTAGTGTGAACAACTCGAGTAATCTTAGTGTGAACAATTGTTATTTAATGAACATCCAACAGCCAGAACATCAGCTTTGTGTCATCTAATGAAAATGTATAAGTAATTAGCTTTAAAGGAAAAAATGATTAACCAATATATTGTATGTCTTGTCGTGTCATTATTTCTCTCAGGTTCACAAAGTGTTTGCATTATTCTCACTATATATTGTATGTCTTGTGTCATTATTTCTCTCAGGTTCCGTTAACCAATATATTGTATGTCTTGTCGTGTCATTATTTCTCTCAGGTTCCGTTAACCAATATATTGTATGTCTTGTAGTGTCATTATTTCTCTCAGGTTCCGTTAACCAATATATTGTATGTCTTGTAGTGTCATTATTTCTCTCAGGTTCCGTTAACCAATATATTGTATGTCTTGTCATGTCATTATTTCTCTCAGGTTCCGTTAACCAATATATTGTATGTCTTGTCGTGTCATTATTTCTCTCAGGTTCTGTTAACCAATATATTGTATGTCTTGTCGTGTCATTATTTCTCTCAGGTTCTGTTAACCAATATATTGTATGTCTTGTCGTGTCATTATTTCTCTCAGGTTCCGTTAACCAATATATTGTATGTCTTGTCATGTCATTATTTCTCTCAGGTTGTCCTAAGTGTTACTCACAGATATGGATATAGCATTGTATCAATTGATTTGTAGAAATCAAGAAATAACCATGACTTTATTGCTTTATTTTTCACAAGAATATAATGCACTGGGTTTTTTTTTATGCTTCATACATCCTATATGAGATGCCTCATTCTAAATCAATAAATTATATTTCTTTTTTCTATCTCTTGCATACTTCTTTTTTTCTTGCAGTTTTAATGTTTTGGGTGAGTGATGGTTTTTTTTGTCTTACAAAATTACGAAAAACCCACATTTTATTATTTACCTACCATGTTAGTTCTATGGTTCTGTTTGAATTATTCTGTCAATTTTGTGTTTGAAATTTGTTGCATTGAAATTTGGTTATAATAAGCATAGACTGACAAAAACTTCACTAAAAACAGTAACAAATGTAACTGAAAAGATAATAAAGATCAGGATACTAAGAGCATGCATATTCCCAGTGGCAACATATAGGTGGGAAGCATGGACATTTAACAAAGCAGTGGAAAAACATAAATGTCCTTTTTGAATATAAATGTTACAAAAGAGTCCTCTTTACAGCAATGGATAGAAGAGAACTAATAGATCTATCCAGAAGACACCCAGATTGAAAGAACACTGGCTGATGCTACACATAAGAATGAGAAAATGTAGTTATTTTGCACACATAAAAAGACATGAATGGTTGGAGAAGACTATTACGAAAGAGGATGACCTCAGAGTAGATGAGTTCTGGGTTTAACTGATGAGTTGAGCATGACAACTGCAGAGGTGGGACTTCTGGCCTATGAGAGACATTCCAAAGAACTGTTAGGTTAGCAAAGTTCTACTCCTGACAAGCTATTGGATGATGATGATGTCATTAAGAGAAAGACAACACATTTTGGAAGTAGATAGTAGCGCCAGACTAGAACTGAATTTTGTAGAATATTTGTTGGCTGCACACACACAAGACTAGATGTACTTACTAGTGGGGGCTAGCAATGGAAGGATGGACATGCTTTGGACAAGATACAAGCAGAAACTATCATAGAGGAAAACATTATGTAAATATTAGATAAAGTAACAAATAAAACATTTAGGACATCAGGCAATGTATGATATATACTTCTAGTTTACTAGAGGAGAACAATGATAACTATTAGGACATCAGACAACGTATGATATGTACTTCTAGTTTACTAGAGGGGAACAAGTGATAAAACATTTAGGACATCAGACAAAGTATGATACATACTTCTAGTTTACTAGAGGAGAACAAGTGATAAACTATTAGGACATCAGACAAAGTATGATACATACTTCTAGTTTACTAGAGGAGAACAAGTGATAAACTATTTAGGACATCAGACAAAGTATGATACATACTTCTAGTTTACTAGAGGAGAACAAGTGATAAACTATTAGGACATCAGACAAAGTATGATATGTACTTCTAGTTTACTAGAGGAGAACAAGTGATAAACTATTTAGGACATCAGACAAAGTATGATATGTACTTCTAGTTTACTAGAGGAGAACAAGTGATAAACTATTAGGACATCAGACAAAGTATGATATGTACTTCTAGTTTACTAGAGGAGAACAAGTGATAAACTATTAGGACATCAGACAAAGTATGATATGTACTTCTAGTTTACTAGAGGAGAACAAGTGATAAAACATTTAGGACATCAGACAAAGTATGATACATACTTCTAGTTTACTAGAGGAGAACAAGTGATAAACTATTAGGACATCAGACAAAGTATGATATGTACTTCTAGTTTACTAGAGGAGAACAAATGATAAACTATTAGGACATCAGACAAAGTATGATATGTACTTCTAGTTTACTAGAGGAGAACAAGTGATAAAACATTTAGGACATCAGACAAAGTATGATACATACTTCTAGTTTACTAGAGGAGAACAAGTGATAAACTATTAGGACATCAGACAAAGTATATGTACTTCTAGTTTACTAGAGGAGAACAAGTGATAAACTATTAGGACATCAGACAAAGTATGATACGTACTTCTAGTTTACTAGAGGAGAACAAGTGATAAACTATTAGGACATCAGACAAAGTATGATACGTACTTCTAGTTTACTAGAGGAGAACAAGTGATAAACTATTAGGACATCAGACAAAGTATGATATGTACTTCTAGTTTACTAGAGGAGAACAAGTGATAAACTATTAGGACATCAGACAAAGTATGATACGTACTTCTAGTTTACTAGAGGAGAACAAGTGATAAACTATTAGGACATCAGACAAAGTATGATATGTACTTCTAGTTTACTAGAGGAGAACAAGTGATAAACTATTAGGACATCAGACAAAGTATGATAATAGGGGGAAAACTGCAGTAAAACTTGGTAAATAGTGAAACACGTACAAACAAAGTACTATAGTTTTACAAAATACAGAAACAGTGACGATAAACAGCGACGTTTGACAAGGCCTTTTATCAAGCAAACAAACAAATTTGTCAATCCTGTTTGTTCGTTTGCTTGATAAAGGCCTTGTTGGTCAAAGCGCTGTTTATCATCACTGTTTCTGTATTTTGTAAAACTATAGTACTTGTTTGTACGTGTTTCACTACAAAGTATGATACGTACTTCTAGTTTACTAGAGGAGAACAAGTGATAAACTATTAGGACATCAGACAAAGTATGATATGTACTTCTAGTTTACTAGAAAACAAGTGATAAACTATTAGGACATCAGACAAAGTATGATATGTACTTCTAGTTTACTAGAGGAGAACAAGTGATAAACTATTAGGACATCAGACAAAGTATGATACGTACTTCTAGTTTACTAGAGGAGAACAAGTGATAAACTATTAGGACATCAGACAAAGTATGATATGTACTTCTAGTTTACTAGAGGAGAACAAGTGATAAACTTCATAAGGTTTAGGGCACAATAGATTTAGATATCATTTACTCAACAAGCTAATGATAGCAAATGTTGATGTCTGCATTTGTAACACAGATAAAATGACAACATATGAGGAATACAGACATCTTGCATGGACATCACCGTTACTATTCTTCTGAGGTATATAATGTGCAGCTTGGCACACACTTCTTCAACACGGTTCTTCAGCCTTCGAGACAGGTAGAACTGCGCGGGTAAAATAAAAACGTCAAACTAGAAAGGCAGTAAAATCCAAACAATTGCAAGTAATCCTTGCCCACATTGTAAAAGAACATTTCAAGCTTGCATCAGACTCACAAGTCATCTACGCACACACAGAAAAACCTAACACAACCACCTTCCCTTGGATGGAAAATGGTGGTCATCATCACCTGTGATGGGTGAGCATCATCAATGTGCTGATATTGACATCCTTAGAACCCAGACTTCGATATTTGCGATTTAATATAAGCGCTGCAACTGTAGCTCCCGATATTTGGTTTGAGCATATTTTTCACTATTTTCAGTATTTGAAATAATTGTGTACAAATGTGACGTAAAACAAATAATATGTCTACATCGTTTACAGATGGCAGCTATGTTAATGTTATGTTATTGTACTGATATGGTAATTAGTTCGTATTTCATGTTAAAAGATAATTTTCGAAATGATCATTCTAAAAGTATAACAGAGCAAGCTGTTGAACTTGTTCTGAATGAATTTGAAGATGAATTAGTCTTAGAATATGATTATTCTGATAAGGATATAGAAAGTGAGTTAGATGATCATTTAGATGACAAAGAATTGTTTTAATAGATTGATATTCAAGCTTTATATCTTCAATATGGAGAAAAATCTACATATACGGGAGTATTCGCAGCCGTGCACACATATTAAATCAAATAAATTTTAAAATTTAGTATTCTTCAAATATATAATAAGCAGGAATAACGGAGATGATGGGGTAAATCAATAACAAATTATAGAGCACTTAAGAGTGCTAAATTATCGTGTTTTAATAAAACTCTGATGTGGGCTGTTTCTGCCCAGGAACTCCGGGAAGGGATTTTAAGGTACAGGTGGCCAGGGTTCAAAGGGTTAAGATGGTTGTTACTTTATAAATCAAATATTCTAATTAAACATTTGATAGTTGACACAGATAAATGAGTATATGAAATATTGCGCTATATGTAATGTAGATATGTTTTTACGTCAGATAATGGCTTGAGTTTCATGAACACAATATATATATATATATGATAAGTTGTATAAGAGAAGATTGAGTTTGTTCAACAATCTCACTGCAGCAACAGTATGAACACAATATATATATATATGATAAGTTGTATAAGAAAAGATTGAGTTTGTTCAACAATCTCACTGCAGCAACAGTATGAACACAAGATATATATATGATAAGTTGTATAAGAGATTGAGTTTGTTCAACAATTACTGCAGCAACAGTAGCAGTAATAGATGACAATCAGAATGGATGTCTTGTAAATAGATTTTGCAGTTACATTTGAGAATATCATTCTTGGAAACAGATTTATTCTAGCAAGGAGTGGGGGTCCTCTGTGGTTACGCCATTGCATTGTGTTTCAAAGGTCATGGGTTCTAATCTGGTCTGTGCCATTCTGTGCATTTTTTCAGAGACCTCGAGGATTTTTGCAGAAGCTACAGGCGTTGTGCAATACTCTCAGCAGGTGGCATGCCAATTTTGCAGAGAGGGACGGAGCCATATGGGGTCAAACCCAGTGCAATGAAGTCAATCCTTCGACTGGAGATTTATTTATCAGTTTATTTTTTTAAACTAATTAATCACCATTTGTTGTACACATGTCTTCTGTAGATTTTTGATAATATTTCTGACATTGTTAGAGACATATTAATGCAGCAGTTTTTTCGTATAGCTAATTATAGACAATTTGATAGAAGCAAAGATGGACTGACACAATTTGATAGAAGCAATGATAGACTAACACAATTTGATAGAAGCAAGATGGACTACACAATTTGATAGAAGCAATGATGACTAACACAATTTGATAGAAGCAAGATGGACTGATGAGAACAAACTTTGATAGAAGCAAAGATGGACTAACACAATTTAATAGAAGCAAGATGGACTAACACAATTTGATAGAAGCAATGATGGACTGACACAATTTGATAGAAAATGTGGACTACACAATTTGAGATGTAGATATCACTAGTTATCAGAACAATGTATCTGTACATAAATATAAACAAAAGACGAGTAATTCTTACAAGTGCTTTAGAAACAATAGACCTCTATCAGCAGACACCATGATTAGCAAATACCAGTCAAACATTTTATATATATATATATATATATATAGAAGAGAGGAAAATAATTGTAATAACAAAAGATGAATGTTAGGAAAACATGGCTGCTGTCACATTGCAGTGATCTGAAATATATTTTGTTGTTATTTGTTCATATGGTGGTGGTATTTCCTTAAATACTAGAGCATATGGGTGTGTATATATATATTGTTTCTGTTGATACAACTTGACTAATGTTTGAAACTACTTCTGTATAACTGTTGTGTTGGACTGTATCTAATTATATTTTTGCTTATTTAAAATCATGCAAGTCTTGTGAATTGTTCTAAATTTAATTGGTGAACAGTCGATTTTTTTATTTCTAGTTTTTTTACTTTATTTTCTTGACATTTCAAATATTAGATGTTTCTTTGATGATAACATTGGCATTTTTGTAACCTTTCAATACCAACTGAACATCTAGTTTTCACATCAGTGATTATAATAACATTTGTGTGGGGCTGGTATCTCTGTATCAGATGACCGAAAGTAATTATTCCTTTTGTTCACTTGAAATATTGTCTATATATGAAATTGTGTACGTTGTAGATCACAGACACACACACAGAGGTATGTTTGTTAGCTGACATGCTCTGATATAAACCAACAAAGGCTCATCCTTAGATCACACACATACACACACACACACACACACACACAGGTATGTTTGTTAGCCTACATGCTCTGATATAAACCAACAAAGGCTCATCATTAGATCACACACACACACACACACAGGTATGTTTGTTAGCCTACATGCTCTGATATAAACCAACAAAGGCTCATCCTTAGATCACACACACACACACACACACAGGTATGTTTGTTAGCCTACATGCTCTGATATAAACCAACAAAAGCTCATAATTAGATTGAAAGATGCATGCCTCAGATTAAAGTCTTTCTTCTTCAAACGCTCAATATTGACCACTTGTTAACCACTCCTTGTGATTTGTATGTGATCTGAGCCTAAGAGTGATTGTGCGTTGTGCCAGTTATGAGCCTACAAGTAGGCCAGCAAATCCTATATTTGCGTTGCTTTTTATTTCTAGGGTAGCTTCTCAAGACTCCTACCTCAGTCGCCTCTTACGACATGCCTTGTTGGTCACAGTGGTACTATTCTTTGCTTCCCTTGTGGGCCCCAACACCACACGGGTGAAAGAGTATAATTTTCCACATAACAAACACAGAGGTATGTGTCGTTTTCTTTCCAATGTTGTTTCACTGAACCGGTATGTTTGTCTTAGTTTATCATATTTCATGTAGTCTTGAAGTATGTGCTCTACAGTATGGGGTTCCTGTACACATGACTGAACTGCCAATCTTGAATTGTGTATACATATAAATGTGGAGTCGGCTGTGTCCTGTTCTGAGGCATTGAATGACAATTTGCTTTAATCTATTCATAGTTTGGTAGTCATCTTTTGTTGATAGTGTTGGCTTTATCATTCATTTTTTCTTGAGTTCAAACTTATAAGCTATACTAAACTAAAAGAATACATACAGCTGAAGGAGGTTGAAGACATAAAGTGATGTTAGATTGTCTCAGGAAACAACTAGACAAAATAGCAAGACAAGTACTTCACTGGAACACACAAAGGAGGGGGGAGACCAAAGAATACCTAGCGTAGAACAGTTGAGGGCCAGAGAGGTTTTTGCCTCGTAGACAGAGTTGTTTCAGTCAGATAAGATGTCTGTATATTTCAAGTGTTAATATAATGTCTTTTTAAAAAATATTTGTTCCTTCCTTCTGCCTTTCAAACCCCCAGTTGGGACATAGACCCTCAACTAACTCATGAGCATTCATTGTTGAATTGGCTCAGTATTGAATAGACCCTCAACTAACTCATGAGCGTTCATGTTAGTTGACCCAGTGGACATAGACCTCAACTAACTCATGGGTCAGTGTTAAGTTTCTGGTATACCAGATCAATGGATTAACAGATCCAATCAGATTAGGGAACAGACAAAACTCAGGCTTATTGTTAGTTGACCCAGTTGGGACATAGACCTCAACTAACTCATGAGCGTTCATTAGTTCCTGCAGTTGGCATAGCCTAACATAACTTTCATGAGCATTCATTGTTATGAAAAGATTGATAAATGATCTGTCTCTTGTCTCTCTGCAATGTTCTAGTTAACATTTCATGTTTTCTTAAGTTTCTTTTGTAATATATAAAAGTACTTATTATTTCAGTTACATTTTGGTGCTAGAGGGTTTGCTTTAGTTGATGTAGATATCTGCTTTTGTTTGTCAGACTTATATATTTGTTAGTAGTCTTGTCTCTATAGAGATTTATAGTCATACATTTCTCAACTGTTTAACGTACAATACATTGAGATGTCAAACCTAACACAAGATGTACAGACAGACCTATGCTCTGGTGGTTGCTTGTAGGTTAGAGGTAGATATACTACAACTGTTCTAGTTTGAAGATATAAGATAACAAGACTTGATGCTCAGGAGATGAAGAAATAATCTGTAGTAGTCATGTGTTCTCATTAGAAATATCTCGTTGCCATCTGTTATTAGTGAACAGTTGATATCTACAGATTGGTATAATTGTGTTGATGTTGGCAGCGTTTAGTGTTGATATCACTTCTGTTGTGCAACTGGTGTATGTTAGTTGTAACAGAAAATATGAAAGTTGTATGAGAACTGTTGTATTTCTGAACATGTAACTGTATGTGTTAGTGTGTTTGCACCATTGTAAACTGTTATGGTGGACAAGATTTTCTGGTGCCAGTCTCTGAACTCTTGGTTCAGTCAGATATGTCTTGTAATATGTGTCTCATACATTTGTTTTATCTCTTCAAGGATTCATATTGATTGTAAGAATGTTTGGTTCAGTCAGATATGTCTTGGGAGATGTGTGTCTCATACATTTGTTTTATCTCTTCAAGGATTCATATTGATTGTAAGAATACTTGGTTCAGTCAGATATGTCTTGGGAGATGTGTGTGATGAAGATGATCCTCAAATGAACAATGTCTTGTCATTTATGTCTCATACATTTGTTATCTCTTCAGCGGTTTCATAATGATCTTAAACTAAACACAATATTGCCATAGTTGATGTTCCTTGAACATGAGCTCCACAATTGTTCATAATACGAGTATTTCACATGAATCTTAGTTGTTTGTATTACTAAATGAAGTCAATAAGAGCTTCAAATTCTAACACAATTTTTACCATTTTAAAAATTACATTGGGGACCCTTGCCGATGCTACAGAGTTTGTGCACTCTGTAAACATCAAATTTCTTCTTGTTAACAACTCTAGTTTATGTAAACATCAAATTTCTTCCTGTTAACAACTCTAGTTTATGTAAACATCAAATTTCTTCCTGTTAACAACTCTAGTTTATGTAAACATCAAATTTCTTCCTGTTAACAACTCTAGTTTATGTAAACATCAAATTTCTGGTTAGCAACTCTAGTTTATGTAAACATCAAATTTCTGGTTAACAACTCTAGCTTATGTAAACATCAAATTTCTGGTTAGCAACTCTAGTTTATGTAATATAACAATTCAGTTGTTCAATAGAAGAAAGTTATTTCTGCTGTTGTTTCCTAACATAAGTAAGAAGTTGGTCACATACTACCACTACATGTTAACATGAGATAAATCTGTGCATATTTCATATCATTCAAGTGTGTTGATAGCAAATGTTCTCATCATTACTATACATATGTCAACATTCACAAACTTGCCATTTGCTATTGTTAATAAAGATTATATGATTGTCTCCATCATGTTATCTTCTCTTGATTGTCTCCATCATGTTATCTTCTCTTGATTGTCTCCATCATGTTATCTTCTCTTGATTGTCTCCATCATGTTATCTTCTCTTGATTGTCTTGATTATTCTATTGCTATAATAATAATTGTTATTTAAAGCAGTTGTTTGACTTTGATTTCATTCAAAGTTGATCAGATTTCATTCAAAGTTGATCAGATTTCATTCAAAGTTGATCAGATTTCATTCAACATTGATCAGATTTCATTCAACGTTGATCAGAGCTGACAAAAGAATATATGTCGAAGACCTGGCATTACAGACAGAAGAAGTAGCAAAAAGATGTGACCAGGGAACATTGTACAAAATTATAAAACTAATAAGTGGTAAACATTACAGGAAATCAAACACTCTCATAAAGGATAAAAATGGAATACTATTGACAACGGAAAGGAAACAAGAAATGCGATGGACAGAGTATTTTCAAGAATTGCTAAATAGACCACCACCAACAATGGTAGCAGACATACCAGAACCAACAGAGGCACTAGAAATTGACATTGAAACACCCAGCCAGGATGAGATCATTACAGCCAGTGGCGGCTCGTCATTAAGGGCCAGTGGGGCTGGGCCCCCAAAAATAATGTGTAACGTGTATTTATTATTTAATAAATTAAAATATAACCGAACCCAAAACCATGATTTTTCTGAAAGTTTGTGTCTGGCCCCACAAACAAAAAAGATCATGAGTCGCCACTGATTACAGCCATTAAATCTCGTTAAGAATAACAAGGCTCCAGGGAATGATAACTTAAACGCAGAATTATTTAAAATAGACCCAGAACTCTCAGCTAGTGTACTACAACCCTTGTTTACATCTATATAATAATAATAATTCCTCTCGATGCCGTTATCGTTACATTGGGCCTGCAAGTAATTTCTCCGTCCGCTCTATCCTGGGCAACTCGCTCAATCTCCTCCATGGAACTGAGACCGACATTTCCTGCCTCTCTCAGCAAAGTTTGTTTCAGAGTCTCCTTAAGTCGACCTCTCTTGAACCCTTTGCATCCCACTTCAATGCCTGCTTTGATATTCGTTGATCATTTCTCCTCAAGGTGTGTCCAACATATCTCCATCTTCTCTTTCTTATAACAGTTGTCACTAGTGGTTGACCAGACATGTCTCTGATTTCATCACTTCTCCTGAATTCATTCCATTTTATATTCATTATTTTTCGCAGACATCTATTTTCAAATGCATTCAACTTGCTTTCTATATCTTTAGTCATTTTCCAACTCTCACTGGCATATGTTAGGATTGATACAACATTTGAATTGAACATTTGTAATTTAGTTTTAATACTATATAACTTGCAGTTCTATATTTTATTTCGACTTTTAAAAGCTGATTTTGCTTTGACAATTCGTATCATAATTTCTTTTTAAACATTTCCTGTGCAATCAAAATTGCTACCTAAATAGGTGAACTGCTCTGTTATTTTTATCATTTTAGATTCCAGTGTGATATCTGCATTACTTGCATAGGTGTCTTCATTACATTTGTTTTTTCATAGCTTATCTGCAGTCCAACTTTTGATGCTATAGATAACAAGTTGTCTGTTTTTCTTTGCATATCTTGGTTGTTTCTACTTAACAAGGCAATATCATCTGCAAAATCCAAATCTTCTAGTTGACTATTTTCTACCCAATCGATGCCAGTTTCGCCCTGCAACATTTTCGCATCATCAGTCAATGGCCATTCCAAACAATAGCAGAGATAGAATACAGCCTTGCTTTACTCCGGTTTCAACCATAAACCACTCGCTGTGTCCACCGTCAGTGCGAACTGCACACTGTGAACCATCATAGAGGCTCTTAATAATGTTTATTATTTTGTCTGGTATTCCATAGCATCTCAGAATATTCCACAGAGAGATTCTGTGTAGACTATCAAAGGCTTTTTAAAATCGATGAAATTTAGTATAAGTGGTTGTTGCTTCTCAATATGTTCCTCCAAAATTAGTCGTAGGGTAATTATTTGGTCTAAGCAGCTTTTCCCAGGTCTAAAACCAGCTTGTTCTTCTCTCAGGGTTGTGTCCACTGCCCCTTATTCTATTAAGAATGATTTTGCAGAAAGTCTTGGTCATACTGATAATAGGGTGATCCCTCTCCAGTTGTTGCAATCTTTGAGATCACCTTTTTGGGGGATCTTAACAATTATTCCCTTTTTCCATTGATCTGGGACAGTTTCTTCTTTCCATACTTTATTAAATAATTCTTGCACCTGGCTAATAGTTGTATCATCAGCCGCTTTGAGCATTTCTGCAGTAATGTTGTCATCACCGCTGCCTTATTGTTTATCAAGGAATGGATTGCCTCCTTGACCTCAGCTACACTTATCATTTCTTGTTAATTGGTAGGGAGCTGTTTCTTGCCTCTTTGTCAAACTTGAGTAGTACTGGTGGATCAGGTCTATTTAATATTTCTTCAAAATGTTCTGCCCATCTTTTCTTCTGCTCGGTATCTGATGTTAAAACTTTACCATCTTTACTCTTGATTGGGCCACCCTTTGAAACAAAAGTTCCAGTAAGTTGTTTTAGTGTATTGTATAGCATTTTACTGTTTCAGGCCTTAGCTGCCTTTTCCCCTTCTTCAGCCAGTCGATTGACATATGCTCTTTATCTCTTCTAGCCGCTCTTTTCACTTCCTTGTCTTTTAGTCTATATTCCTCTTTAGCTTGGATTTCATCTGTTGCATCCTTAGTATTAAATATCGCTAGTTTCATCTTCCTTCTTTCTTGAATACATTTCCAGGTGTCATCGCTTATCAAGGGTTTTCTGTCTTTCGTCTTTAATCCTGCGCTACTATTTGCTGCCCCAATAGTGTGTCCTTTATCTTAGTCCATTTGTCTTCAATGTTCTGTTCATTTTCACCATTGAGTAACCTATTCTTAAGTTCGAGCTGATATTCCTCTTTCACTTCTTTATTTTGTAGCCTTTGACTGTCTATTCGCAGTTCTTTTTTGTATGGTGAATTTTCAATTTGATACCTATGCATAAATTATGATCACTTCCTACATCTGCCCTCTGTATGCACGGACATCCAGCAATGATGTTCTAAATTGTGTATTTATGCACATATGGTCAATCTGATTCCTGGTCACTCCATCTGGTGAGTGCCAAGTAAGTTTACATCTATATGGAATGCTTAAATAATAATAATAATAATGTTCGTCAATTAAATATGATTATAACCACATAGTTATTTCATCCAACAAACAAAATGTAGTATCAGTCAATGGACACGCAGGTGACCTGTCAGTCCGATGCGTGCCCTGAAGAGTCGTGGACAGTGTGGGCATGAGACCGCCGCCACAGCCCGGGACTCGTGTGCACTGGCCTTTCTCCTTTGTCCGCGCAGCACCAATGCTGCCCCACAGGACCCTGCACCCCCCGCTTAAATAATACCTGATGCATGAAACATGAGTCATCAAGATACCCAAAAAGGGCTCCCTTGCCGATTGTAATAATTGGCGTGGAGTAACACTATTTGCTGCTCCAAGTAAAATCTTAAACAAAATCATCGTGCAACACATTACTGATGCTGTGAATAAGAAACCGAGAAAGGAACAAGCAGGATTTTGTAGAGGACGGAGCTAAATATAAGCCAAATATTTTGTCTTAGAAACATCATAGAGCAATGCACAGAACGACAAAGCAAACTATATATCAACTTAGAAACATCATAGAACAATGCACAGAATGACAAAGTAAACTCTATATCAACTTAGAAACATCATAGAACAATGCACAGAATGACAAAGCAAACTCTATATCAACTTAGAAACATCATAGAACAATGCACAGAATGGCAAAGCAAACTCTATATCAACTTAGAAACATCATAGAACAATGCACAGAATGACAAAGTAAACTCTATATCAACTTAGAAACATCATAGAGCAATGCACAGAATGACAAAGTAAACTCTATATCAACTTAGAAACATCATAGAGCAATGCACAGAATGGCAAAGCAAACTCTATATCAACTTAGAAACATCATAGAGCAATGCACAGAATGACAAAGTAAACTCTATATCAACTTAGAAACATCATAGAGCAATGCACAGAATGACAAAGCAAACTCTATATCAACTTAGAAACATCATAGAGCAATGCACAGAATGGCAAAGTAAACTCTATATCAACTTAGAAACATCTTAGAACAATGCACAGAATGGCAAAGCAAACTCTATATCAACTTAGAAACATCATAGAGCAATGCACAGAATGACAAAGTAAACTCTATATCAACTTAGAAACATCATAGAACAATGCACAGAATGCAAACAAACTCTATATCAACTTAGAAACATCATAGAGCAATGCACAGAATGACAAAGTAAACTCTATATCAACTTAGAAACATCATAGAGCAATGCACAGAATGACAAAGTAAACTCTATATCAACTTAGAAACATCATAGAACAATACACAGAATGGCAAAGCAAACTATATATCAACTTAGAAACATCATAGAGCAATGCACAGAATGACAAAGCAAACTCTATATCAACTTAGAAACATCATAGAACAATGCACAGAATGACAAAGTAAACTATATATCAACTTAGAACAATGCACAGAACGACAAAGCAAACTCTATATCAACTTAGAAACATCATAGAACAATGCACAGAATGGCAAAGCAAACTATATATCAACTTAGAAACATCATAGAACAATGCACAGAATGGCAAAGTAAACTATATATCAACTTAGAACAATGCACAGAACGACAAAGCAAACTCTATATCAACTTAGAAACATCATAGAACAATGCACAGAATGGCAAAGCAAACTCTATATCAACTTAGAAACATCATAGAACAATGCACAGAATGCAAAGCAAACTCTATATCAACTTAGAAACATCATAGAGCAATGCACAGAATGACAAAGTAAACTCTATATCAACTTAGAAACATCATAGAGCAATGCACAGAATGGCAAAGCAAACTCTATATCAACTTAGAAACATCATAGAGCAATGCACAGAATGACAAAGTAAACTCTATATCAACTTAGAAACATCATAGAGCAATGCACAGAATGACAAAGTAAACTCTATATCAACTTAGAAACATCATAGAACAATACACAGAATGGCAAAGCAAACTCTATATCAACTTAGAAACATCATAGAACAATGCACAGAATGACAAAGCAAACTCTATATCAACTTAGAAACATCATAGAACAATGCACAGAATGACAAAGAAACTTATATCAACTTAGAACAATCACAGAACGACAAAGAAACTCTATATCAACTTAGAAACATCATAGAACAATGCACAGAATGGCAAAGCAAACTCTATATCAACTTAGAAACATCATAGAACAATGCACAGAATGCAAAGTAAACTATATATCAACTTAGAACAATGCACAGAACGACAAAGCAAACTCTATATCAACTTAGAAACATCATAGAACAATGCACAGAATGACAAAGCAAACTTTATATCAACTTAGAAACATCATAGAACAATGCACAGAATGACAAAGTAAACTATATATCAACTTAGAAACATCATAGAGCAATGCACAGAATGACAAAGTAAACTCTATATCAACTTAGAAACATCATAGAACAATGCACAGAATGGCAAAGCAAACTCTATATCAACTTAGAAACATCATAGAGCAATGCACAGAATGACAAAGAAAACTCTATATCAACTTAGAAACATCATAGAGCAATGCACAGAATGACAAAGTAAACTCTATATCAACTTAGAAACATCATAGAACAATGCACAGAATGACAAAGTAAACTCTATATCAACTTAGAAACATCATAGAACAATACACAGAATGGCAAAGCAAACTCTATATCAACTTAGAAACATCATAGAGCAATGCACAGAATGACAAAGCAAACTCTATATCAACTTAGAAACATCATAGAACAATGCACAGAATGACAAAGTAAACTATATATCAACTTAGAACAATGCACAGAACGACAAAGCAAACTCTATATCAACTTAGAAACATCATAGAACAATGCACAGAATGACAAAGCAAACTCTATATCAACTTAGAAACATCATAGAACAATGCACAGAATGACAAAGTAAACTATATATCAACTTAGAACAATGCACAGAACGACAAAGCAAACTCTATATCAACTTAGAAACATCATAGAACAATGCACAGAATGGCAAAGCAAACTCTATATCAACTTAGAAACATCATAGAACAATGCACAGAATGCAAAGTAAACTATATATCAACTTAGAACAATGCAGAACGACAAAGCAAACTCTATATCAACTTAGAAACATCATAGAACAATGCACAGAATGACAAAGTAAACTATATATCAACTTAGAAACATCATAGAACAATGCACAGAATGGCAAAGCAAACTCTATATCAACTTAGAAACATCATAGAACAATGCACAGAATGACAAAGCAAACTTTATATCAACTTAGAAACATCATAGAACAATGCACAGAATGGCAAAGCAAACTCTATATCAACTTAGAAACATCATAGAACAATGCACAGAATGACAAAGCAAACTTTATATCAACTTAGAAACATCATAGAACAATGCACAGAATGGCAAAGCAAACTATATATCAACTTAGAAACATCATAGAACAATTCACAGAATGACAAAGCAAACTCTATATCAACTTAGAAACATCATAGAACAATGCACAGAATGACAAAGAAAACTCTATATCAACTTAGAAACATCATAGAACAATGCACAGAATGACAAAGCAAACTTATATCAACTAGAAACATCATAGAACAATGCACAGAATGACAAAGCAAACTTTATATCAACTTAGAAACATCATAGAACAATGCACAGAATGACAAAGCAAACTTTATATCAACTTAGAAACATCATAGAACAATGCACAGAATGGCAAAGCAAACTCTATATCAACTTAGAAACATCATAGAACAATGCACAGAATGGCAAAGCAAACTCTATATCAACTTAGAAACATCATAGAACAATGCACAGAATGCCAAAGCAAACTTTATATCAACTTAGAAACATCATAGAACAATGCACAGAATGACAAAGCAAACTCTATATCAACTTAGAAACATCATAGAACAATGCACAGAATGACAAAGCAAACTCTATATCAACTTAGAAACATCATAGAACAATGCACAGAATGACAAAGTAAACTCTATATCAACTTAAAAACATCATAGAACAATGCACAGAATGACAAAGCAAACTCTATATCAACTTAGAAACATCATAGAACAATGCACAGAATGACAAAGCAAACTCTATATCAACTTAGAAACATCATAGAACAATGCACAGAATGACAAAGCAAACTTTATATCAACTTAGAAACATCATAGAACAATACACAGAATGGCAAAGCAAACTCTATATCAACTTAGAAACATCATAGAACAATGCACAGAATGGCAAAGCAAACTCTATATCAACTTAGAAACATCATAAAGCAATGCACAGAATGGCAAAGTAAACTCTATATCAACTTAGAAACATCATAGAGCAATGCACAGAATGACAAAGCAAACTCTATATCAACTTAGAAACATCATAGAACAATGCACAGAATGACAAAGCAAACTCTATATCAACTTAGAAACATCATAGAGCAATGCACAGAAAGGCAAAGCAAACTATATATCAACTTAGAAACATCATAGAACAATGCACAGAATGGCAAAGCAAACTCTATATCAATTTAGAAACATCATAGAGCAATGCACAGAATGGCAAAGCAAACTCTATATCAACTTAGAAACATCATAGAACAATGCACAGAATGCAAAGCAAACTCTATATCAATTTAGAAACATCATAGAACAATGCACAGAATGACAAAGCAAACTCTATATCAACTTAGAAACATCATAGAACAATGCACAGAATGACAAAGCAAACTCTATATCAACTTAGAAACATCATAGAACAATGCACAGAATGCAAAGTAAACTCTATATCAACTTAGAAACATCATAGACAATGCACAGAATGACAAAGCAAACTCTATATCAACTTAGAAACATCATAGAACAATGCACAGAATGACAAAGCAAACTCTATATCAACTTAGAAACATCATAGAACAATGCACAGAATGGCAAAGTAAACTCTATATCAACTTAGAAACATCATAGAACAATGCACAGAATGCAAAGCAAACTCTATATCAATTTAGAAACATCATAGAACAATGCACAGAATGACAAAGCAAACTCTATATCAACTTAGAAACATCATAGAACAATGCACAGAATGGCAAAGCAAACTCTATATCAACTTAGAAACATCATAGAACAATGCACAGAATGACAAAGCAAACTCTATATCAACTTAGAAACATCATAGAACAATGCACAGAACGACAAAGTAAACTCTATATCAACTTAGAAACATCATAGAACAATGCACAGAATGACAAAGCAAACTCTATATCAACTTAGAAACATCATAGAACAATGCACAGAATGACAAAGCAAACTCTATATCAACTTAGAAACATCATAGAACAATGCACAGAACGACAAAGTAAACTCTATATCAACTTAGAAACATCATAGAACAATGCACAGAATGACAAAGCAAACTCTATATCAACTTAGAAACATCATAGAACAATGCACAGAATGCAAAGTAAACTCTATATCAACTTAGAAACATCATAGAACAATGCACAGAATGGCAAAGCAAACTCTATATCAATTTAGAAACATCATAGAACAATGCACAGAATGGCAAAGCAAACTCTATATCAATTTAGAAACATCATAGAACAATGCACAGAATGACAAAGCAAACTCTATATCAACTTAGAAACATCATAGAACAATGCACAGAATGACAAAGCAAACTCTATATCAACTTAGAAACATCATAGAACAATGCACAGAATGCAAAGTAAACTCTATATCAACTTAGAAACATCATAGAACAATGCACAGAATGACAAAGCAAACTCTATATCAACTTAGAAACATCATAGAACAATGCACAGAATGACAAAGTAAACTCTATATCAACTTAGAAACATCATAGAGCAATGCACAGAATGACAAAGCAAACTTTATATCAACTTAGAAACATCATAGAACAATGCACAGAATGCAAAGCAAACTCTATATCAATTAGAAACATCATAGAACAATGCACAGAATGACAAAGCAAACTCTATATCAACTTAGAAACATCATAGAACAATGCACAGAATGACAAAGCAAACTCTATATCAACTTAGAAACATCATAGAACAATGCACAGAATGGCAAAGTAAACTCTATATCAACTTAGAAACATCATAGAGCAATGCACAGAATGGCAAAGCAAACTCTATATCAACTTAGAAACATCATAGAACAATGCACAGAATGCAAAGCAAACTCTATATCAACTTAGAAACATCATAGAACAATGCACAGAACGACAAAGTAAACTCTATATCAACTTAGAAACATCATAGAACAATGCACAGAATGACAAAGCAAACTCTATATCAACTTAGAAACATCATAGAACAATGCACAGAATGGCAAAGTAAACTCTATATCAACTTAGAAACATCATAGAACAATGCACAGAATGGCAAAGCAAACTCTATATCAACTTAGAAACATCATAGAACAATGCACAGAATGACAAAGCAAACTATATATCAACTTAGAAACATCATAGAGCAATGCACAGAATGGCAAAGCAAACTATATATCAACTTAGAAACATCATAGAACAATGCACAGAATGACAAAGCAAACTCTATATCAACTTAGAAACATCATAGAACAATGCACAGAATGGCAAAGCAAACTCTATATCAACTTAGAAACATCATAGAACAATGCACAGAATGACAAAGTAAACTCTATATCAACTTAGAAACATCATAGAACAATGCACAGAATGACAAAGCAAACTCTATATCAACTTAGAAACATCATAGAACAATGCACAGAATGACAAAGCAAACTCTATATCAACTTAGAAACATCATAGAACAATGCACAGAATGGCAAAGTAAACTCTATATCAACTTAGAAACATCATAGAACAATTCACAGAATGACAAAGCAAACTCTATATCAACTTAGAAACATCATAGAGCAATGCACAGAATGGCAAAGCAAACTATATATCAACTTAGAAACATCATGAACAATACACAGAATGGCAAAGCAAACTATAATCAACTTAGAAACATCTAGAACAATGCACAGAATGGCAAAGCAAACTATATTCAACTTAGAAACATCATAGAACAATGCACAGAATGAGCAAAGCAAACTATATATCAACTTAGAAACATCATAGAACAATACACAGAATGGCAAAGCAAACTATATATCAACTTAGAAACATCATAGAACAATGCACAGAATGACAAAGCAAACTATATATCAACTTAGAAACATCATAGAACAATGCACAGAATGACAAAGCAAACTATATATCAACTTAGAAACATCATAGAGCAATGCACAGAATGACAAAGTAAACTCTATATCAACTTAGAAACATCATAGAACAATGCACAGAATGACAAAGCAAACTATATATCAACTTAGAAACATCATAGAGCAATCACGAATGACAAAGTAAACCTATCAACTAGAAAATCATAGAGCAATACAGAATGCAACAAACTATATATCAACTTAGAAACATCATAGAACAATACACAGAATGGCAAAGTAAACTATATATCAACTTAGAAACATCATAGAACAATGCACAGAATGACAAAGCAAACTATATATCAACTTAGAAACATCATAGAACAATGCACAGAATGACAAAGCAAACTCTATATCAACTTAGAAACATCATAGAGCAATGCACAGAATGCAAAGCATATATCAACTTAGAAACTCTAGACAATCCGAATGACAAGCAAACTCTATATCAACTTAGAAACATCATAGAACAATGCACAGAATGGCAAAGCAAACTCTATATCAATTTAGAAACATCATAGAGCAATGCACAGAATGGCAAAGCAAACTCTATATCAACTTAGAAACATCATAGAGCAATGCACAGAATGGCAAAGCAAACTCTATATCAACTTAGAAACATCATAGAACAATGCACAGAATGGCAAAGCAACCTATATCAATTAGAAACATCATAGAACAATGCAGAATGAAAGCAATATCTATATCAACTTTGTAGACTTCGAAAGGCATTTGCTAGCATACACCGTGAAAGTCTATGGCGTATTCTAAGATGGTATGGAATTCCACTGTTTTATAAATATTATAAAAAGCTGCTACAGAAAATGTGCATGCAGTGTTGAAACCTCCGGGCTAAAGTTTGAAGTCAAAACAGGCGTGAGACAAGGATGTGTAATGTCAGCTCTACTATTCAACATTGTCATAGATTGGGTGATGGGTAAAACAACAGAAGATAAGGCAAGAGATATCAGATGGACGCTCACATCCACCCTGGAAGACCTAGATTTTGCTGATGACATCACACTTCTATCTCACTCACATAAAGATATCCAAGAACAGACTTGCTATTTTGGCCAGTACAGTGAGATGGTTGGACTGAAAATCAATCAGAATAAAACAGAGATAATAACTCTGAACATGGCAACCCTAGCACCAGTCAAACTAGAAGATAAAATCCTCCCAAATACAACTACTTTCACATATCTTGGAAGTGTCATCAGCAATGAAGGAGGCGCAAGATCTGACATTAAAAGTAGACTGAGTAAGGCACGGAGTGCGTTCATGACCCTTCAGACAGCCTGGAAATCTGCCCAATACAGCATTAGAACCAAGACTAATATATACCGTAGCTGTGTGCTATCCACTTTGCTATATGGATCGGAATGCTGGAGAATGACAGAACAAGATATGTCCAAACCTTTCATACAGCTTGTCTGTGAACAATCTTACATGTATTCTGGCCAAATACCATAATCTAACCAAGAACTGCTCGCACGATGTCAACAAGAGAATCAACAACATGGATTGTTGGGGAGTTGAAGATGGATAAGTGGGATTTTCTTCGGTCTCTTCGCGACTGTCTGAGGACACTAAAATCAATGTTGAATCGATCAAGCGATTTAGGCAGTTTGGAGTTACCCGTTGTACAAGTTGAACTGGATGCCTGAGAGGCAGAGTGAGAGGTGTGTTTAATCAGCGAGCCACGGGAACCATCAGTATGCATACTCTTCGATATCTGTTGGGGAGACTGAGCACCTATGGGTCTGCCCGGAGTGCAATGACGTCAGTTTAGTAACCAATAACTAATCCATCTACTAGAGCTACTCTCACGATGTCAACAAGAGAATATGAGCACCATCAGCCGAAGACGACGCTGAAGATGGATCGGTCATGTGATGTGCATGAAAACTGGCTCTGACACGAAAACTGCACTGAGATGGACTCTAGAGGGTAAACGAAAACGTGGAAGACCCAAGACAACCTGGAGGAGAACAGTAGAACAAGAACTGAAAGAAATGAATCATAGCTGGAACACAATACAGAGGAAGGTATCATAGCTGGAACACAATACAGAGGAAGGTATATGCTGAACACAACAGAGGAAGGTATCTAGTGGAACACAATACAGAGGAAGGCCATGAATAGAGAAGAATGGTGTGTGTTTGTTGCTGCCCTAAACGCTGAGGGCGTAACAGGCTAAAGAGAGAGAGAGACCTGGGACCTTTGATCAAGTGTGTTTAGCTTATCCTGCATCTGATTGGGTGTATGGGACAGAAGGGCTATATCATCAGCGAAGTCCAGATCTTTTAGCTGCTCTGTCAGAGTCCATTGGATTCCATTTCTGGTGTTAGTTACTGTGGTCTTCATAATCCAGTCTATTATCAGTAAGAACAACAAAGGTGATAGAAGACACCCCTAACACACTCCTGTTTCTATTCCAAATGTGTCTTTTAGTTTACCTTCATGAAGAACTACATTCATATCTGTATATGTTGTTATTAGGTTAATAATTTTCTGTGGGATTCCATAATGCCTCATCAATTTACAGTTTCCCTATCAATACTGTCAAAAGCCTTCTCATAATCCACAAATCCGATATAAAGTGGAGATTTCCATTCAATACTTTGCTCTATTATTATACGTAATGTGGCTATCTTGTCGGCACAGGATCTATTTGGTTGGAAGTCTGCCTGTTCATCTCTTAGTTTTATATCGATGGCATCTCTCAGTTCCTCCAGGATGATTCTGCTTAGTATTTTCCCAGGTACTCACAACAGCATTATTCCTCTATAGTATTCGCACTTCTGAAGGTCCTGTTTCTTTGGTAGCTTCACCAGGTATCCTTCTCTCCAGTTTGCTGGTATTTCTTCAGTCTCCCAGATTCTGCTAAATAATTTATACAGTATTTCTGTGGATGTGTTTATGTTGGCTTTAACCGCCTCCGCTGGAATACCATCTGGACCGCCTCTTTACCATCTTTCAAAAGTTTAATGGTTTTACTAATCTCCTCCTTGGATGGTTTCTCACAGTTGATGTCCAAGTCAATTTCTGCCGGTTGGATATCTGGGGGTTTGTAGGTGCTGGTCTGTTCAGGAGTTCCTTGAAGTATTCCATCCATCTTTCCATTTGGTCTCTAACATATATCTACAAGTATATTGGATGACATATACAAACATTAACATTAGCCCTTTAGATAAGTTTAACCCTGTCAGATGCGTAAATTATTAAATTATATGTTGCTTGGTTGGTGCATCTGGCGAGAAATTTGCTGAACCCATGCATAACAGCTGCATGTTATATGTACACTTCTAACACTACCCGCAAGACATCGAAGTTCTGAAGAACAGCTGTGTTTTTTTTTTACCGGAATTGTGCTCCCCGAGTTAGTCTTGATTAGTATCAGGACGTCGCTTTCAAACTGATATTTGTGACATTGAAATACATGTCTCCGCCCCCATCTCTTTTCTCCGTAATATTGATTTCACACAATGTTGATGTGTAGCAAGAATGTGTTTTTGTGTGCTGGGAAATTACAACTGCGACTTAGATAATGCAACTATCAAACACGTGATGTCAGTCAAACACATTGTCAGCCTGGACATTCACAGTATAAATAAAGATGTCATGGGACTGTAGATTTGTATGTTAGCCTAGTTTTCCTATCAGTTGCTCTCCTTCTCTCCCATTTTCCGAGGAAATTAGCAGGCCCTGCCAGCACTGAAGCATGTCTTGTGATATGTAAGACTTCTGTTTATGGGAGTAATTATGGCACATGACGCTCTTGGTTATAAATAGACCTAGATCAGAGAGGAAGAGGGAGGGGGAGAGAGCGTGTGAACAATTCAGATAAAAATGTGAACAACAGAACAGAGGGATACACTTATAGCAAACTTTGCGAGAATAAATATATATATATATATATGTGTGTTATTAAATCCTACACACTAACCACTGGAGTTCACCGACCAAATTTCCCCTCCCTCCACCATTCTACTCGTGACGTTGAGTGTGGTGTGTATGTCAACAAATCTGAAGTTGTTCTATCCGTTCCCTGAATGGTATCTCTACTGCGTTATACAATAGGCATATACTTGCAGCTATCAGCGCCATGTTTGTTTCAGACAGTGCTACTACTATCTGTTTCAGACAGTGCTACTACTATCTGTTTATTGTAGAGTGTTTCTCCTGATCTCTTGTTAATATAGTCGGGGAGACATGTAGAGACAGTCTACTCCATATAAAGACATGAGTGACAGTTTACTTCATATAGAGACATGTAAAGACATGAGTGACAGTCTACTTCATATAGAGACATGAGTGACAGTCTACTTCATATAAAGACATGAGTGACAATCTACCTCATATAGAGACATGTAGAGACAGACTACTTCATATAGAGACATTGGTAAATACAGTCGGGGAGACATAAGTGTAAATCAGCTGCCTATCTTGGAAACATGAACGTGTGTCAGTTATTGGTTATTGGTTACTAAACTGACGTCATTGCACTCCGGGCAAACCCATAGGTGCTCAGTCTCCCCAACAGATATCGAAGAGTATGCATACTGATGGTTCCTGTGGCTCGCTGATTAAACACACCTCTCACTCTGCCTCTCAGGCATCCAGTTCGACTTGAACAAAGGGTAATTCCAAACTGCTTAAATCGCTTGATCGATTCAACATCGATTTTAGTGTCCTCATCCAACAGAGTCTCGAAGAGACCGAAGAATATCCCCTTATCCATCTTCAACTCCCCAACAATCGATGCTGTTGATGCAAGCCTGTCCGCTCTCTCATTACCGTAAACACCCGCATGCCCAGGACAGTATATCCACGTAAGCCGCTGGAGGTTAGAAACTTCTATAGACGACATCCACTCATACCGAAACCTGCCCTTCTGGATCTTGTGAAGCATCGACTGAGAGTCAGATACAACAACTGCCCCAGTAAATGAAGTCCCAGAAATCCAATGGAGGGCAGCAGTAACGGCCTCAACCTCCATCCTCATACTAGAAGTAGTTGTCCTGTATGCCCCACTTCGCTCTGCAACAACCCTACCATGCGCATTAGCCAAGAAACCCCAGCCGGATTTCTCACCACGTTGAACCGACCCATCGGTATATACAACAACATCATCATCCCTTGCATTATCTTCTATCAGCTGCTTAACTGCGAGATCAGCCTTCATGTTGCCCCAATCTCTACATTCTCTTCCAAGAGTAATGATAACGTTGAGATAGTTCATCATGCTTCCATCTGTTGGGATCCATTCTTCCCTTTTTGGTAGAGTCGCAACCGTAGTCACCTGGCCAATCGTTCTCTCAGTCTGCTCGACTAATAGAAGAATGGTAGGAAACGGGACATGTCTTGTAGGTGGAAATGCGCGGAAACTGTTATATTCCATGTCATTGTGTAAATGTCTACAATAATACATGTAACAATCCATGTTTTTATTATATCATAAATTATTGATTGTATTCAATGACACTGTGTTTTGAACGACTAGGTGGAAATAACGTACGCATCATGTACTGGAACTGTGTCAGTGTAAAACAAAAACGACCTGTCCTCGACAAACTCTTATATGGTGCTGACATCGTTGCCCATCAAGAAACCAATCTAGGGGAAGGGACAGTCCGCATTGCCGGTTTTCATGGCTTCTACAACTGACATCGTTGCCCAGCAAGAAACTAATCTAGGGACAGGGACAGTCCGCATTGCCGGTTTTCATGGCTTCTACAGCAGACATCATCTTGGACAGGCCATTCGCCCGAGTGGTTACCGGGGCACAAATTTGGGTTGTAAAGAATAGAACCACTGTTACCTGCCACGCATGTCGTAAGAGGCGACTAAAGAGGTTTGGATGAAATCGGATGCACATGTCCTAAACGTGTAGAAGTCTATGCGTTTAGGGGCCTACCAAACCAATGTGCAACGTATACACGTTCTTGGCAAAGATCAAACATATCACAAAGAGTAATTAAAATCTAGTACTTTCCACCATTGAATATGCACTGGCCATCCTCACGGTTAATAAAACGCAAATTGAAAGACTGAAGAGAATACAGAATGGGGCTATGCGTATCATCCTTAGTTGTACACGGGATACACCCTGCGCGACGATGAGGTTTCTACTGGATTTCCCGACCATGGAGTATAGACTCAAGATAGCTAGAGCACGTGCGTACCTCAAAGTAAGTGCTTAAAAGGATCACCCATTGCACGAGCTGATCAGCACCAGTGGGGGAAATCGGTTAAAGCGGGACAAGTCGTGGGTTGGCCGTGCCGCAGACACTGTTCAGCTGGTATGCGGGCTCACAAATATCGATTATGAGGAAGAATGGATACCGATGCCTCCAATATACGGGAACACTTTTTCCACCATCATTAAATTTGACAAAAGTTGCAGAGAGGGAACCCATGGCGCTGGATGCAGACATTAAAGCTATCATTGATGAAAACTGTAATGAGGGTGCCGTTGTGATTTACACGGATGGATCGGTAATTCGTCACGAAAAGTCTGCATGGGCCTTCTCTGCAAGCTCATGTGGCAGAATGGTCAAGGAAGCCAGTGGTGCATTTAATATGACAACAAGCAGCATGACAATGGAGGTACTGGCGATGACTAATACACTACGCAGGCTGGAGTCACAAAACTACACTCATGCGTGCATTCTGAGTGATTCATTGAGCATAATCCGCAAGGTAGAGACTGGTTCGGTGCGCAGGCAATGGACTGAATCACTACAAGCGTCAACAATTTGCAGAATCACACTTATCTTCGTTCCGGGCCACATTGGTATCGTTCTCAATGATAGAGCAGACAGGTTTGCTGGCTCTGCTACCATATCAGACGGCCAGCCAATGGATAAAGCTGATATTTTGAACGCCCTCATAGAGCGTGGCCGCAGAGAAGATCTTCATCTAAACCAATCCACGTCAACCACTAGATTGCAGGAGCTGGGTTTGAAGATTGGAGTAGCAAGAAAAGAACAGCATAACAGGTATATGAGTAGGCTCATCAGTCAAAATCGAACTGGTACGGTCAGTCGCTGGAGGCTGTTGGAGATATTGCAAAGGAGATCGGAGCACTTATGGACATCTCCGGAGTGCAATGAATATATTCCAAACTGAAACTACGTTTTGTAAATCGACAGCCGTTAAGTCGTACTGTAGGCTAGGCCTATATCCTGGCATAACATTTTTGTTTGCCATTATAAAGTTACATAGTGTGATATTACAAGTTTAAATTTTGGAGCGTTCTTAATCAGCTGCATTTTTGGGTATGTGTTGTTTTTGTGAAGCTAAAATACCTTGCTGATAATGTGTATTCGAACCGTTCAAAATGTGTTCACTCAAGAGGAAACAGAACGGCATACCTACCTTTTGTACATAATAAAAAGTTTGCTGCGAAACGACCTCTTTAGGAATTTCTAGGAGAACATTAGCACACAAGCTGGCATATATTTTTTAGAGCAAGATAGACCGAACAGGAACTGTTATTAAACGTCGTGGTCACGTCAAATTGCTTAATACCATCGCTCATGCGGTACACGTGTCCCAGACATCTCAGACTTCGCTGATTCAGCCAGGTCTACATCTTGGAATGCCATCACTGTCCAGGACTTCTATATTGGAGATGTGACCTTGCCATCGGATGTTGAATATTCGCCTGAGACAACCCATGTAGAATGTGTTTTTATGCGATATTCTTATCTGACGTATGTTATCCACATCTTACTATCGTGCTGAGAACACGTCACGCTTGACTTATTTAAAACATATCAGTTGGTGTCTCTAATGTGATTGCTAATTTCATCATCTAGGTCGAGGTTGCTGCTGATGACAGAGCCAAGGTATGTAAAGATATTGACTACTTCGAGTGTATGACTTCCAATGTTAATAGGTGGGACTCTGCTAATACCTTGGTGTCTTGGTACATACTTGTTTTTGTTTACTTCAGGCTGATGGTCACGCTGATTCAATTCGATTTATGCTCCAATAAATTTGTTCATGAGATATTGAAACCTTTTCTATTTGCGCGGTGTTAATGCTGTAAATTAGAAATGAAGAAATCAGAAGAAGACTGGATGTGAAACCAATCATGCAATTCATAAAAGAACAACACAGTAAATGGTTTGGACACCTGGCAAGAATGCCCTGGTATCACCTACCACAGAGAGCCACACAGAAAAAGTATAATGAGTACAAAGCAAGAGGAAGACCACGCAAAGATAGAGCGACGGCATCAAGAACAGCCTTACGAAAATGAATATCAGCTTACAAAGTGCCTCAAAACACTCACACAGAAGATCACTTCGGTACTTCCCCTACCACCACCCCACACTTCTATAAAGAAGTAAATGGTATAAGACAAAGTATGCTGCATCGTCGACGTGAAGTGTAGCACAAAATCGATACTAATAGTTACAGACAAATCAGAGAACCTTGCAGTAATCGATTTCACTTGCAGCATTTCAAATTGTGTTTATCGCGTTGTGTTATACAATATTTAAGAATAATACTCTTGCATCATGTTCTAATTATAGTGTTGTTATCTTCATGTTGGTACAAGACATGTTCAACAGAAATGTATGAACATAACTTCTTCACTCTAAGACTTGCACACCATTAAGGGAAAAAAAACAGCGGAACCATATTGAATTGTTAAAACAAATTGTTCATTAGAAATTTGCTTGCCATAAAACGTTTCCATTTTGTAAACATTTGGTTGCAATTATGTATCTATTTTTCTCGTTAGTACTTTCTTGTTATTACTTCCTTTTCTACTTCCAACACTACATATCGACCACTTCTTAAACCATTCTTTGTGATTTGTATGTGATCTGAGTCTAAGAGTGATTGTACGTTGTGCTAGTCATGCACCTACAAGTAGGCCAGCACATCCGATTTCTGCGACGTTTTTTATTACTAGGTAGATGAGACTGCAGTAAAACTATTTGATTGGCGAAACACGTAATCACAAAGTACTGTCGTTTTACAAATTATAAAAACAATGACAATATACAGCAACGTTTCGACCAACAAGGTCTTTATCAAGCAAACGAACAACAGACGTCCATATGTTTTGCTTTTTAAATTTGTCACTCCTGTTGTTCGTTTGCTTGATAAAGGCCTTGTTGGTCGAAACGTTGCTGTATATTGTCATTGTTTTTGTAAAACTACAGTACTTTGTGATTACGTGTTTTATTTACTAGGGTAGTTTCCCTAGGCCCCTACCCCAGTCGCCTCTTACGACGTGCCTTCTAGGTCACAATGTTGGTGTTCTTTGCTCCCCTTGTGAGCCCCGGTAACACACGGGCGACTTAAAGGACTCAATACGCAGCAATTATTTGTTTTAAAACATAATGCTATCGGATAATGCACTTTGTGGTGTAACAGTTGTCTTTTAATCATTGACTTCAACAGTGCACTCACCATGGTAACAGTTGTCTTTAATCGTTGACTTAACAGTGCATCACCATGGTAACAGTTGTCTTTAATTATTGACTTAACAGTGCAATCACCATGGTAACAGTTGTCTTAATCTGACTTCAACAGTGCAATCACCATGGTAACAGTTGTCTTTTAATTATTGACTTCAACAGTGCAATCACCATGGTAACAGTTGTCTTTTAATCATTGACTTCAACAGTGCAATCACCATGGTAACAGTTGTCTTTTAATCATTGACTTCAACAGTGCACTCACCATGGTAACAGTTGTCTTTTAATCATTGACTTCAACAGTGCAATCACCATGGTAACAGTTGTCTTTTAATTATTGACTTCAACAGTGCACTCACCATGGTAACAGTTGTCTTTTAATTATTGACTTCAACAGTGCAATCACCATGGTAACAGTTGTCTTTTAATCGTTGACTTCAACAGTGCAATCACCATGGTAACGGCTGCCCTTAAATCGTTACCATTAACAGTGCAATCACCATGGTAACAGTTGTCCTTTGTAAAGTCCCAAAATAACGCAACACAAATATATATTTACGTCACACACCCTCCTTCTTCACAATCAAAGCAGAATTTTATGTTAAAGATCTACATTTATCAAGATGAATGTACTGTCAAGGTTAAACAATAAAGAACTATATCCTCCAGCCCCCTCCCCACCATGATAAATGTGCAACAGTTCACCAGAAACTGCTATTCCTAAAGAAACATTGTACAAGTTATATCCAGGTAATCTTATAGGGCAGAGAATATCTATAATTATGTCCAGGTAATCTTATAGGGCAGAGAATATCTATAATTATGTCCAGGTAATCTTATAGGGCAGAGAATATCTATAATTATATCCAGGTAATCTTATAGGGCAGAGAATATCTATAATTATATCCAGGTAATCTTATAGGGCAGAGAATATCTATAATTATATCCAGGTAATCTTATAGGGCAGAGAATATCTATAATTATATCCAGGTAATCTTATAGGGCAGAGAATATCTATAATTATATCCAGGTAATCTTATAGGGCAGAGAATATCTATAATTATATCCAGGTAATCTTATAGGGCAGAGAATATCTATAATTATATCCAGGTAATCTTATAGGGCAGAGAATATCTATAATTATATCCAGGTAATCTTATAGGGCAGAGAATATCTATAATTATGTCCAGGTAATCTTATAGGGCAGAGAATATCTATAATTATGTCCAGGTAATCTTATAGGGCAGAGAATATCTATAATTATGTCCAGGTAATCTTATAGGGCAGAGAATATCTATAATTATGTCCAGGTAATCTTATAGGGCAGAGAATATCTATAATTATGTCCAAATCCAATATTAATGTTTAACAAACTTGTTTAAAAAAAATGAATGATATCTCAAGTGTTGTATATATATCTCTCTCGCGATCCTCAAGTGTTGTATATGCTGACGTATACGTTGCAACAGTCTTTCCCTCATAGTCTGGGCCGTGCCATGCTATGATACAGATAGGCGGCCGCATCAGGCGGAATCGTAAGAGGGCGACATAAGCAGAGAAATCAAAATACATTTAAAACCATTCAATAATTTAAAATCTTTACACAACGCTATTCTATATTCATCTATGTTATTCTGATATTGCTTTACACAACGCTTTTCTATATTCATCTATGTTATTCTGATATTGCTTTACACAACGCTTTTCTATATTCATCAATGATATTCCGATATTGCTTTACACAACGCTTTTCTATATTCATCAATGTTATTCCGATATTGCTTTACACAACGCTTTTCTATATTGATCTATGTTATTCCGATATTACTTTACGTAATGCTTTTCTATATTCATCTATGTTATTCCGATATTGCTTTACACAACGCTTTTCTATATTGATCTATGTTATTCCGATATTACTTTACGTAATGCTTTTCTATATTCATCTGTTATTCCGATATTGCTTTACACAACGCTTTTCTATATTGATCTATGTTATTCCGATATTGCTTTACGTAATGCTTTTCTATATTCATCAATGTTATTCCGATATTGCTTTACGTAATGCTTTTCTATATTCATCAATGTTATTCCGATATTGCTTTACGTAATGCTTTTCTATATTCATCAATGTTATTCTGATATTGTTGTATACGATTTATGATTTATCGCACGCCTCTGCCTACACGCTTTTGGTACCCTTTGATTACTGTTTCTGGTGCAGGTACATCGTTGGCGAGCTCTTGCCGAAAGACTTGATTTCATGACAGTGCGAAATATTACTTACGTATTAATACTGGGTATGGACTGGGTATATATCAGGAGCGTGTGGTCAATTTCATAGATATTCATTATCTATTAATTATGTTATGTTACCTACAAATCTTGCTAGCTTTGCAACACATTTCTATCGCTATTTTATCAAATTTAGCTGACTAGCTTTACAACTCATTTCTGATGAGCAGAACAGCATACAACGCAAGACAGTCACTCTCAGTTTACTTGATGAAGAATACCCACATGACCTCTGGGTCCGGGTATACACGGATGGGTCAGCAGAAAATGCAGTGAAGAATGGAGGAGCAGGAGTGTACATAGAATACCCAAACAACGCTAGAGATGCGATTAAAGTGCCAACGGGGAAATTCTGTCACAACTATGATGCAGAAATTCAGGCAATCAAGGTGGCAACTGAAAACTGTTGAATACCAGACCCGATCCTCAACCTGTTGTATTTTTGACTGATGCAAAATCAGCACTCCAAGCACTTCAGTCCAGAAAATTGCCAGGTCTACAGACCCTACTGTCTAAATTGTCCAAGCATTGCAGGGTTGTCTTGCAGTGGATACCCTCTCACTGTGGAATACCAGGAAATGAAACAGCAGACCGATTGGCCAAGGAAGGTGCTGCAGGAGAGCAGCCGATTGTGCCAGTTACCTACCACCAAAAGAAAAGGATGATTAAATCAATGAGAAGCCACAAATACCAACACAAGACGATTACTATAATATGAGCAGATTGGAACAAGTTGTGATTCTGCGCCTTAGAACAGGACACAATCGGCTCCGCAGCCACATGTATACAAAATTCAAGATTGGCAATTCAGCCATGTGTACATGTGGACAGGCAAACCAGACTGCAGAGCACATACTTCAAGACTGCCCCAAATATGATACACTGAGGCAAACTCACTGGCCTAACGAAACAACACTCGACATAAAACTACACGGACCTCTGTGTGAGCTACAAAAGACAGTGAAGTTCATACAAGAGACAACATTGAATATATAGACATATTTCAAGCGAACGAAAGGAAGGAAGGAACTCATTTCTATTGTTATTTTATCTGACTAGCTTTACAACTCATTTCTATTGTTATTTTATTTGACTAACTTTACAACTAATTTCTATTATTTTATCTGACTAGCTTTACAACTCATTTCTATTGTTATTTTATCTGACTAACTTTACAACTAATTTCTATTATTTTATCTGACTAGCTTTACAACTCATTTCTATTGTTATTTTATCTGACTAGCTTTACAACTCATTTCTATTATTATTTTATCTGACTAGCTTTACAACTCATTTCTATTATTATTTTATCTGACTAGCTTTACAACTCATTTCTATTGTTATTTTATTTGACTAGCTTTACAACTCATTTCTATTATTATTTTATCTGACTAGCTTTACAACTCATTTCTATTGTTATTTTATTTGACTAACTTTACAACTCATTTCTATTGTTATTTTATCTGACTAGCTTTACAACTCATTTCTATTGTTATTTTATTTGACTAACTTTACGACTAATTTCTGTTGTTATTTTATCTGACTAGCTTTACAACTCATTTCTATTGTTATTTTATCTGACTAACTTTACAACTAATTTCTATTATTTTATCTGACTAGCTTTACAACTCATTTCTATTGTTATTTTATCTGACTAGCTTTACAACTCATTTCTATTATTATTTTATCTGACTAGCTTTACAACTCATTTCTATTATTATTTTATCTGACTAGCTTTACAACTCATTTCTATTATTATTTTAACTGACTAGCTTTACTACTCATTTCTATTGTTATTTTATTTGACTAGCTTTACAACTCATTTCTATTATTATTTTATCTGACTAGCTTTACAACTCATTTCTATTGTTATTTTATTTGACTAACTTTACAACTCATTTCTATTGTTATTTTATCTGACTAGCTTTACAACTCATTTCTATTGTTATTTTATTTGACTAACTTTACAACTAATTTCTATTATTTTATCTGACTAGCTTTACAACTCATTTCTATTATTATTTTATCTGACAAGCTTTACAACTCATTTCTATTGTTATTTTATCTGACTAGCTTTACAACTCATTTCTATTATTATTTTATCTGACTAGCTTTACAACTCATTTCTATTATTATTTTATCTGACTAGCTTTACAACTCATTTCTATTATTATTTTAACTGACTAGCTTTACAACTCATTTCTATTGTTATTTTATTTGACTAACTTTACAACTCATTTCTATTGTTATTTTATCTGACTAGCTTTACAACTCATTTATATTGTTATTTTATCTGACTAGCTTTACAACTCATTTCTATTGTTATTTTATCTGACTAGCTTTACAACTAATTTCTATTATTATTTTATCTGACTAGCTTTACAACTCATTTCTATTGTTATTTTATTTGACTAACTTTACAACTAATTTCTATTGTTATTTTATCTGACTAGCTTTACAACTCATTTCTATTGTTATTTTATCTGACTAGCTTTACAACTCATTTCTATTATTATTTTATCTGACTAGCTTTACAACTCATTTCTATTGTTATTTTATCTGACTAGCTTTACAACTCATTTCTATTGTTATTTTATCTGACTAGCTTTACAACTCATTTCTATTGTTATTTTATTTGACTAACTTTAAGACTAATTTCTATTGTTATTTTATCTGACTAGCTTTACAACTCATTTCTATTGTTATTTTATCTGACTAGCTTTACAACTCATTTCTATTATTATTTTATCTGACTAGCTTTACAACTCATTTCTATTGTTATTTTATTTGACTAACTTTACAACTCCTTTCTATTGTTATTTTATCTGACTAGCTTTACAACTCATTTCTATTGTTATTTTATCTGACTAGCTTTACAACTCATTTCTATTGTTATTTTATCTGACTAGCTTTACAACTCATTTCTATTATTATTTTATCTGACTAGCTTTACAACTCATTTCTATTGTTATTTTATCTGACTAGCTTTACAACGCATTTCTATTGTTATTTTATCTGACTAGCTTTACAACTCATTTCTATTGTTATTTTATCTGACTAGCTTTACAACTCATTTCTATTGTTATTTTATCTGACTAGCTTTACAACTCATTTCTATTGTTATTTTATCTGACTAGCTTTACAACTCATTTCTATTGTTATTTTATCTGACTAGCTTTACAACTCATTTCTATTGTTATTTTATCTGACTAGCTTTACAACTCATTTCTATTGTTATTTTATCTGACTAGCTTTACAACTCATTTCTATTGTTATTTTATCTGACTAGCTTTACAACTCATTTCTATTGTTATTTTATCTGACTAGCTTTACAACTCATTTCTATTATTATTTTATCTGACTAGCTTTACAACTAATTTCTATCGCTGTTTTATCTGACTAGCTTTACAACTCATTTCTATTGTTATTTTATCTACCCTATTTTAATAGCATGATAAGCATCATCATATTTAATCATTTTCCAGGACCTCCCTCCCCTGTCTCTGTAACTAGTGGGAAAAGAAGCTTTTCCAACTAATAAAACACTACTTAAGAAGTTCATTAAGTCAAACAAAACTTAAAATCCTGTCATTAATTTCTATTGAATCTACATTGACTGTCACTCTAGACTACACATCACTAATTAACGAATTTGCTCAAGTTAAAGGTGGGCGTCCGTAGCATAAGCTGTAGTGAGCTCAATCACAACCCAATTGTACTTGGGTCAAACTACGCAACAGGCAGTTTGGAAGCAAATTCGTTTCCGTGGGATTTGTTACGAATGGTATAAATAGACCTCAACGTTCAGGAAGCAACGGCAAACTACTGAATGTATAAGTAGTGCCTAGAAAATCGTTTAATGAATCAATCGGTTGATGGCTACGTCCATGTAAAGGATATACTAATATTTTCAAAGTTAGAAGGGTAAAACGGTAGTATATTGTTGTAGTTGATATTATTATTTTGAAGTAGTTTAGATTTGCAAAATAAAAATAATATCCGTAGCCTACATTTATTTCAGTTTAAAAAAAAAATATTTAAGGGGTGGCATAGACTTGTATCATACCGAAAACAATATACATCTGTGGTGCAATCACAGTCTGAGCACGGCCAAGGCCGTGGTCTGAGTCAGTCTGCGCTAGTCCGACTGTGTTGTAGTGTTTCTTTTATTTAAGTGTTTGTGGTTCTAGTAAGTACAAGCCAGGACTGTCGTAAGCTGTAGTACGATAAATATGTTTGCTTTTGTTGTGTTTGAGACGTCTCAGTCGTATACTGTCTAATTTCAGGCAGATTTTAATATTCATATTATCCGGTACGGGTAAGTAATGTCAATAAGAAACGATCATTATTTACATGTTAATTACTTCTTCGAACGTTCCATAGCCATATCTAGTAATCGACTACTTGTTAACTACTCTTTGTGATTTCTATGTGATCTGAGTCTAAGAGCGGTTGTACGACGTTGTGCCAGTTATGCGCCTTCAAGTAGGCCAGCACATCCGATTTCTGCGATGCTTATTTACTAGGGTAGCTTCCCAAGGCCTACATCGATCGCCTCTTACGACATACCTTGTAAGTCGCAGTGGTACAATTCTCTTTGATTCTCTTGGGGGCCCAGGCACTACACGGGCGATATTATTTACTTGAATTTTCTTCTTCAGGTGTCGATGCTATCAAAAGCATCAGAGTAATGGAAGGGGGGAGGGGTAATGAATATGTATTGATTTGACACTTAACTGTGCCGTGGCGACTGTGCTATTTACTTCATAAACTTCTAGGTTTGTGTGTGTATATTTCTATTATCGAAACAGTAAAAACAAAGTAGTAAAACAAAGTATTATCGTTTTACAACACACAGCAACATTTTGATCAAAATGACTTTACCAAGCAAAGGATTCAACAGGAATGACAATTTCACTTCGTTCACATCACACTGCATAAAGACTACGACAGGAACATCATAACGGCCCTAAAATCTAACTATATTTTTATTTTGAACATTAACATAGTAGTCTAGGAATGTGGACAGAGTATAAGAATGTATAACTAGTGTGAGCAAAGGGAACCATCAGCATAAATATCTTCCATCAAATTGCTGAAAGAGAGTGATCACTTGTATATCTACCTAGGCTAGCTCACATTGAGGTCTGTACTGTAAATGAATAATTTAAATATAGGATATTCAGAATCTTGAAAAACGTATGCCAAGACTGACATTTGAATAGCAGACTATTTGCTTCCTGGTTCCATTTTGGAAAATGTTGAAATAATTGTGAAATAGAAAGAAAAAAAACACCATATCTTGAATGTTAATTGAAATACATATTCTTTTCTTAATTTATATTTACCAACAATTAGTTTAATATTAGATTGGTTATCTCACATGTAGCCTACAGATATACATGTGCAATTCTTTGTTTTCTTTTGCATCACACTGTTTCTTGGTTGTTGCCTTGTCTTGGCAATGTCTAGTACTGGCTGTTCATTTTTTCGTTTTGTCTTGTGCTGCTCTATGTCATCACACTGTTACTGGGCTGTTGCCCAGTGTTGTGTTTCGTTTTTGTCTTGTGCTGCTCTTCTATGTGTTGCATGCCCACATCTGTTACTGGGCTGTGCCCAGTGTTGTGGTTTTCTGTTTGTCTTGTGCTGCTCTATGTCATCACATGTTACTGGCTGTTGCCCAGTGTTTGGTTTTCTGTTTTTGTCTTGTGCTGCTCTAATGTCATCACACTGTTACTGGGCTGTTGCCCAGTGTTGTGGTTTTCTGTTTTTGTCTTGTGCTGCTCTAATGTCATCACACTGTTACTGGGCTGTTGCCCAGTGTTGTGGTTTTCTGTTTTTGTCTTGTGCTGCTCTAATGTCATCACACTGTTACTGGGCTGTTGCCCAGTGTGGTTTCGTTTGTTTTGTATGCTCTATGTCTACACTGTTCTGTTGTTGCCCAGTATTGTGTTCTGTTGCTTGCTCTAATGACAGAGGGAACTCGACTGCATCACAGACTGGTGTGATGTCTCTGGTGCACTAGTTAACCCTACCAAAGCATCAGTGACATGGTTCTCACTCAATAATCACACCGTTAACACATGTACGCCTAGTGTGAAACTTCACAGTATTGTTTTGCCCATAGATAAATCGATGAAATATTTGGGTGTGACATTTGACCTGAGTCTGTGTTACCGGGAACATGTTGAGTATGTCATTGCCAAGGCACCAAAGGTTTGGCATCAATGAGAGTCATGGCGGCTGTTAACATAGAGCAACGACTGCTTGTCATCCTGTATCAGACACTGGTTCTCTCCACCATTGAATATGCAATGGCCACCCTCACTGTCAGCAAAATGCAAATCGAAAGACTGGAGAGAATACAGAACGAAGCTATGCGCATCATCCTCGGTTGCACAAAGGATACACCCTCTGTGGCGATGAGGTTTCTCCTGGATTTTCCGACCATTGAGTATAGACTCAAGTTAGCTAGAGCACGTGCCTATCTCAAAATAAGTGCCAATAAGGATCACCCATTGCATGAGCAGCTCAGCACCAGTGGGGGAATCAGCTAAAGCGGGGCAAGTCATGGGTTGGCCGTGCCGCAGATACTGTTCAGCTGGTATGCGGGCTCAATAATATTGACTATGGGGAAGAATGGATACCGATACCTCCAATATACTGGAACACTTTTTCAGCCATCATTAAATTTGACAAAGGTTGCTGAGAGGGACATCCCGTGGCGTTGAATGCAGACGTCAAAGTCATCATCGATGAAAACTGCAATGCAGACGACGTTGTGATTTACACGGATGGATCAGTAGTTCGTCACGAAAAATCTGCATGGGCCTTCTCTGCAAGCTCATGTGGCAGAATGGTCAAGGAAGCCAGTGGTGCATTTAGTATGACAACAAGCAGCATGACAATGGAGGTACTGGCGGTGACCAATGCACTACTCTGGCTAGAGTCACAAAACTACACTCATGCGTGCATTCTGAGTGACTCATTGAGTATGATCCAAAAGGTGGAGGCTGTTTCGGTGCGCAGGCAATGAACTGAATCCTACAAGGGTCAACAATTTGCAGAATTACCCTTGTCTTGTTCCAGGGCACATGGGTGTCGTTGGCAATGAGAGAGCAGACAGACTGGCTGGCTCTGCCGCTATATCAGAGGGCCAGCCAATGGACAGAGCTGATATCGTGAACGCCCTCATAGAGCGTGGCCGCAGAGAAGACCTTCATCTAAACCAATCTACATCAACTACTAGATTGCAAAACTGGGTTTGAAGATTGGTGTGGCAAGAAAAGAACGGTACAACAGGTATACGAGTAGGCTCATCAATCAAAATAGAACTGGTACGGCCAGTCACTGGGCGCTGTTGGAGATATTGGAAGGAGATCGAGCACCTATGCACATGTCTGGAGTGCAATGAAGATATTCCAAACTGAAAATGAAATGAAGATAGTGTTATCATATTGTTACCGGGCTGTTGCCCAGTGTTGTGGTTTTCTGTTTTTGTCTTGTGCTGCTCTCGTGGCTTGGATGATAGTTATTTTTGCTTTTTTTACAGGATTATGCTATGCTATCTATCCATCTTTTTTTGCTGTCTTCCTCTCAACTTCTTTCCTTTGGGGGTCTTTATGATGAAGTGGTTAGGATGTTTGCCTGATGCTCTGAAGGGTGTGGGTTTGAATCTGGACAGAGTCACATGTGCAATTTTTAATGAGATCCCTAGACTGATTGCTGGAGCTACAGAGTTCATGCTTTGTGCAACACTTTAGGTAGATGACATGCCATTTCTGCAGACAGGGATGGAGCCATTTGGGAAAACCCGATGCAATGAACTCAAAACTTCACCTTTAGACCCTTTCTTCCTCTTCTGTTATAGAAGACTCGGTATACAGTAGAGTTTGCTGTTGTTCTGTTGTAGAAGACTGTATACAGTGGAGTTTGCCGTTGTTCTGTTGTAGAAGACTGTGTATACAGTGGAGTTGCTTTGTTCTGTTGTGAAGACTGTTATACAGTGGAGTTTGCCGTTGTTCTGTTGTTGAAGACTCTGTATACAGTGGAGTTTGCTGTTGTTCTGTTGTAGAAGACTGTGTATACAGTGGAGTTTGCTGTTCTGTCATTGAAGACTCTGTATACAGTGGAGTTTGCTGTTGTTCTGTTGTTGAAGACTCTGTATACAGTGGAGTTTGTTGTTGTTCTGTCGTTGAAGACTCTGTATACAGTGGAGTTTGGATTTCAATATGTACGATGTAAATTTACAAAATTAGTTATGCTAATTAATGAGAAACTCCTCATTTGAGGCAGTTCTCAACCAAAAGAAATGCTCTTCCTGAACAAGCTCTTGAAACTGGTGAGAGAACAATTTTTTAAAAGTCTTCAGAACACAAAGGCAATATGGCATCTATCTTCTGTTATGATGGAAGACCTATTACAACCTTCGATGTGCAGGTGTTGACCCTCTATCTCTCTCGCAATCGTTCTTAGGCCGCCTTTATCATTCTATTGTGATATATAAGCAGCCAAACATCAGGAACGGATGTACATGCACAGCCTTCAGTACTTATTGGAGCTCAGATGCTTCAGTGGGGTATTCGAATTCAACCTGCGTTTACTGGGTTCGCTCTCCATTAGCCTTTGCTGTCCCCAGCCAAAACCCACAAGGCAGCAGGTTGCTATTTTCTTTCAGGGCAGCGACCCGTAGACGACCTGCCCTCCCAGACTGATGAGCGTCATCTGCCCAGTTATACCGTCTTTTTATGTACGGTTTGCTCTGCTAGCCTTTGATTGTCCCCAATCAAACTACAAGGCAGCAATAGTTCCCTGCGAGCGGAAATGCGCACTGGCTTTACCTCTGCTGGGCTTTCCAGTTGTTCTGCACATTCTGGTGGTCCGCACACCCTCTCGCCTTCCTTGCATGCCGTGCCATTGATGGGGAGATGGTACTTTATCTGAACTAGACAAGAGACAGAAAATGTTGGATATTAATTACAACCAATCTTCGATGTGGAGATGATACTCAATATTTTTCTGACTAGCACAACTTAGAAAAATCACATTTGCTTTTTCAATATTTTCTTGATGTCTATTATTCAGTCATGAATTTCATATGTTTGATATGTAATGTTATATATAAATTGTCTAGTACTATTTCATATGTTTGATATATAATGTTATATATAAATTGTCTAGTACTATTTCATATGTTTGATATGTAATGTTATATATAAATCGTCTATTACTATTTCATATGTTTGATATGTAATGTTATATATAAATTGTCTATTACTATTTCATATGTTTGATATGTAATGTTATATATAAATTGTCTATTACTATTTCATATGTTTGATATGTAATGTTATATATAAATTGTCTATTACTATTTCATATGTTTGATATGTAATGTTATATATAAATTGTCTATTGCTCACAGGTCTTTTACATATCAGGGAATGATGGAAGAAACTAACCATGAATATGATCAGGATATTGACCTACATCTGAATGTTGACCAGAATCTAGACATTGACATACATCAGCTAAGTCATGAACAGGAGCTGCAGATAGAGGTTCTAGATTTACGATATAAACTTCATCATCTCAGAGCACAAAACTCTATTCGGAATCAGGAAAATCAAAATCTGCTAGAAATGGAGAAACAAAGATATCTTGTAATTGTACAAGAATTGTCAGTTCTACATCAGATAGTGAATGAAAATAATGCTAAAATAAAAAGGTTGACAGCGGCTAACCAAACACCAACAACTTTGACAAAACATGAACAAAAAGATTCTAATGTGCAGAGACAGCTTAGTGAGATGCAAAGAACAATAAGAGAGACAAAGATGAGACATGAAACTGAAGTGAAAGAAATCAAAGCAAAGTATAATGCACATATCATGACGCTTAAAGACCTCATCAAACAAGTAAGTCTAACACAAGTTCTTGTAATAACTGTCTAGAACAAGTAAGTGTAACACAAGTTCTTGTAATAACTGTTTAGAACTAGTAAGTGTAACACAAGTTCTTGTAATAACTGTCTAGAACAAATTTGTGTAAAACAAGTTCTTGTAATAACTGTTTAGAACAAGTAAGTGTAACACAAGTTCTTGTAATGACTGTCTAGAACAAGTTTATGTAACACAAGTTCTTGTAATGACTGTCTAGAACAAGTTTGTGTAAAACAAGTTCTTGTAATGACTGTCTAGAACAAGTTTGTGTAAACAAGCTGCAGTGCACAACTCCATAGCACCGCAAGGTGCCCTAATAAATGAAATGTTTGTTCATCTAGCTATGTCCATATTATTTATATGTGTATGGGAAAACTAAGATACTACATCATCCCACAGAAGCTCATAGTCTTCTTGGAAAAAACTGTCCTTACACTCATCACCACACTACAACTTTCAGACAGCATCACCACACTGCAACTTTCAGACAGCATCACTACACTGCAACTTTCAGACAGCATCACCACACTGCAATGTTCAGACAGCATCACCACACTGCAACTTTCAGACAGCATCACCACACTGCAACTTTCAGACAGCATCACCACACTGCAATGTTCAGACAGCATCACCACACTACAACTTTCAGACAGCATCACCACACTGCAATGTTCAGACAGCATATACACTGTCAATTACAACATCATACACACTACAACTTCAGACAATCACCACACTGCAATGTTCAGACAGCATCACCACACTCAACTTTCAGACAGCATCACCACACTGCAATTCAGACAGCATCACCACACTGCAATTTCAGACAGCATCACCACACTGCAATGTTCAGACAGCATCACCACACTGCAATGTTCAGACATCATCACCACACTACAACTTTCAGACATCATCACCACACTGCAACGTTCAGACAGCATTGACATTCTGTCACATAAAAACAAACATATTTAAACAAAACAAATTACGGCTAATCAACACTGCGAGAGGAATAGGACTTAAATATAATACAAGTAAAACCAAAATTCTATCAAATTATCCACATCAGCAACTCGTGTATTTAGGAGACGAATCCATGGAATATGTGTGAAATAGTTCACATATCTTGGCAGTGTAACAACACTTGAACGATTCTCAGTGTGACTAAACAAAAATGTTCAACTTTCATATACCAGTTCTATTATACATATCAGAATGATGGACAGTGACTGACAAAAACAAAATGTTCAACTTTCATATACCAGTTCTATTATACATATCAGAATGATGGACAGTGTGACAAAACAAAAATGTTCAACTTTCATATACCAGTTCTATTATACATATCAGAATGATGGACAGTGACTGACAAAACAAAAATGTTCAACTTTCATATACCAGTTCTATTATACATATCAGAATGATGGACAGTGACTGACAAAACAAAAATGTTCAACTTTCATATACCAGTTCTATTATACATATCAGAATGATGGACAGTGACTGACAAAACAAAAATGTTCAACTTTCATATACCAGTTCTATTATACATATCAGAATGATGGACAGTGACTGACAAAACAAAGATGTTCAACTATCATTACTCATATTAGCCTACAATAACAATTTTATCCTGTTCCAAAAAAATATAAAAACTGCAGATTTCTCTTAGACACCAACTAAGAAATTATGAAAATATTCTTGTAAAAAAACAAAAGATGGAACATGAGAATGAAATATGACAAAAAACAAAAGATGGAACATGAGAATGAAGCATGACATAAAAAAAAACCCAAAAGATGGAACATGAGAATGAAACATGACATATAAAAATAAAAGAACAACTATCACTTGAATGGCAGAAAGAAAAAGAAGAAAAGAAAGCCCAAACAGAACTTGGAGGTGCACAATAAAAGGCTGTCTCTCATATGGAATACTGCGATGAAGCCACAAAATACGGGGTGCATGGAGAGTCCTTGTAGATATACCTGATATGCAACAGAGTATGATAAATATGAACTAATACGTATCAGTTTTCTTTGATCCCAAACGTACATAAACCAGAGACAACCAACAAATGTTCACTCACTTTCATCTTGTGTCAAATGGCATTCAAGATCTTCATGGGAGACAGATTTATCTGTTTCTGTTTGACAGTGTGTGGTCATCAGCCTCACACACACCCACCCCTTATAGTTGCCTTTTACAGCATGCTAGAGACTGGTTTTATTACAGCATGCTAGAGACTGGTTTTATTACAGCATGTTAGAGACTGGTTTTATTACAGCATGCTAGAGACTGGTTTTATTACAGCATGTTAGAGACTGGTTTTATTACAGCATGTTAGAGACTGGTTTTATTACAGCATGTTAGAGACTGGTTTTATTACAGCATGCAAGACTGGTTTTATTCTACCTTGAAACCAGTCTGGGAAAATATTATAGCATGTTAGAGACTGGTTTTATTACAGCATGTTAGAGACTGATTTTATTCTACCCTGAAGGCCCGCCTGCCCAACGTGTTCGTAGCGCTTTGGACTACGGGTGACAAGTCCTCTGTGAGTGCGGGTTCAACTTCGTGGACTGACAGAAAAGCCACAGCTTCCCCAGACTTACAGCGTTCATGGCACCGAACCGAAGGGTTACGATGTCCATGACACCGAGCCGAAGAGCTTTCAGCTCAAGTGCTTCTGGATTAAAAAAAAAATTATAATTCTATCCTGAAAACCAGTCTGGGAAAATATTACAGCATGCAAGAGACTGGTTTTATTCTATCCTGAAAACCAGGCTGGGAACATATTACAGCATGTTAAAGACTGGTTTTATTCTATCCTGAAAACCAGGCTGGAAAAATGTTACAGCATGTTAGAGACTGGTTTTATTCTACCTTGAAAACCAGTCTGGGAAAATATTACAGCATGCTAGAGACTGGTTTTATTCTATCCTGAAAACTAGTCTGGGAAAATATTACAGCATGCTAGAGACTGGTTTTATTCTATCCTGAAAACTAGTCTGGGAAAATATTACAGCATGCAAAAGACTGGTTTTATTCTATCCTGAAAACCAGTCTGGGAAAATATTAATATTGAATGTCTCAAACATATCAAGATATTTACTGCAGAAACAGAACACACATTTTCTCTCCAATTTTGCCTCTCAGCCTCATGGGAAGGATGGGTTTTCTAATCTGAGTCATTTGTGTTGCATTGATTGTTGTGAGTCCTTATTGTGGTAGGATTTATGTAATGTTGTTTATCCATCCACCTCCTTGCTGTCCTTTTTGTTATCTGTCCATCTATCTCTTTGTCTTGCTCATGTTGTCTGTCCGTCTATCTCTTTGTCTTGCTCATGTTGTCTTTCTATCTCATTGTCTTCCTTGTGTTGCCTATCCATCAATATCTTTGTGTTCCCTGTTTAGGTCTAATAATGTATGATCTCCAACACTTCATATGCACAACAACATATATATATATAAACTATTACTGTTCACTTATTTCTATTATCTGAACCTTCTTATCTATTTATGCTATTATGAAAACATTGATATTGATCATGCAGTCTTATTGAATTCAGATGAAGACACAGAGTGAGTTGCAGATACAAGAGAAAAAAACCATTGAAGATGAAAACAGAAAACTGAGAAGTGAGCTACAAAACATTACTGATGATGCATATGATGATAATGAAGTTGTCAGTATCAAACAGCTTGGTCGATTTGAAATACAGAAAAAAAACATTGAGTGTGGAAATTGCCATTGTACATTTGGTTCCATTCATGAGCTGAGGACCACAACGTGTAAATTCCACACTGCACATCCTTCACCTACAGGTTAGTCGACCTCAAATATAGAGACATTAAAATCTTACTATTGTTTTCTAATCAAAATGAAATTTCGCTTCTTAGTCTAAGACTTGTTCATTCTTCCTGCCACTTATTAGTTAGATTAATAAACTTGTGACCTCTACGAAAGCTTCTGAAAATCTTGAATGTACATGTGACTTCAGAGCCTGTTGTGAGCCATTTAAAGTCTGAATAGGTCTGTCGCTTTCATGGGGGATGGTGTGTTGGGTCATTTGGATTATTGTCATGGTAACTTTTCCTGCCTTGATGTGTGTGTCTGGGATTCATATGTTGAGAGTAGTCTGCTATTGATTGTTTCAAGGAACCAACTTTTGTTATCAGGAAGTCAGCTCTGTCATTTCCTGCTATATTGAAATGTCATGGAAGCCATTGAAGAACCACTTATTTAGCCATTTGACTCAGCTAATGGAATAATTTATTAACCATTAGAACCTGGCCCCCCCAATATTTGGGGATTGAATGAAAACATTGCATATCCCGAGGCCCCCGAAATACCGGCCCCAGATGATTTTATCATTATTTTTTGGTATTCGATAATAAATTGTGTACAAATGTGATTTGAAACACAACCCACATGTTCTGCGATGGTTTAGCCAGATGACAGACGCTGTTGTGGGATTTTTGTTGGGTACTGATAAGGTAATTAGTTCAGTATTTTCATGATGAAAAGATGCTGAAAATTTTGGAAATGGCCACTCTAAAAGTATAACAAACAGAGCAAACAGAACATGTTTTGAATGAATCTGAAGATAAATTAGACTATTTTGGAGGGAATGTTGTTGTTCTTCTACTACTAGTAACACAAATTTGGTATTGGTATGGTCAACTATTTCATGGTTATAGCAGTTTGGATCCAACAATGTGAGGAGCACTGTCTATACAATTCTTGCCATTTCTTCTCTATAGTACAAGGAGTACTTTCTTGTGGCACTTAATTTCTCTGAATGGTGCAGCCATCTGTTCCTTCTATTAGTATACCATCTCTATCACCCCTGACTGTTTTTTGTTGTTGCAGATCCATCCGTGTAAACTCTTGCCCTTCTAGACTGAGAACTTTTGATTCAGCATTTGAATAGGAATTTCTTGTTTTTTTGTCCTTTCTGATTTAGTTCTATTATGCTGTCACTAATAATTGAAAAAAGAATGCAGCTCCAGGGTGGACTTTTCATGTAGCTTGACAAAATCATTTGCATTTTTCTTTTTCTCTAATCATGTTTTGCCTCACAGCATCAGGATAGGAAATTTCTAGAACGAGCCCTTGTGTGCGCTTCATAAACAGTGTCTTTTGTCGCTTCTGTTAACTCTTTCCACCTTTTGCATGGCCGGCCTTTTACTTTTACCCACTGTATCTGAGTAACATTGCTCTTTGAGGTGCACTGTCTGCTGACAATCTGCTTATGTGGCCGAACCATCTAATTTATTGTTTCTTGATGAAGTTTAGTACTGATATTGTACCACTTTTTTTCTTGATCTCTTCATTTCTCAACCGGTATCTTCTTGATACCCCCAGCAATCTGAGTAGACACTTCATCTCTGTCATGACTAGTTTTCTTCTATCACTTGATGTCAGCGTCCAGGTTTGGCACTGATAAAATGTTTATTGCATCTATATTGAATATTGTTAGCTATTCTTCCGCTTGCTGAAAAATCCTCCCAGATATGTAAAGTCTTTAACTTGTTTTAACTGATGTTTGCCTTTCGAAATATTGGTCGTGCTTTTGATGTATTATTTTAGCTGTTCTTCTGTTGATGTATTGTTTTAGCTGTTCTTCTGTTGATGTATTGTTATAGCTGTTCTGTTGATGTATTGTTTTAGCTGTTCTTCTGTTGATGTATTGTTATAGCTGTTCTTCTGTTGATGTATTGTTATAGCTGTTCTTCTGTTGATGTATTGTTATAGCTGTTCTTCTGTTGATGTATTGTTATAGCTGTTCTTCTGTTGATGATATGATTCTCTAATCGTTGACAATAAGCATTTCCTTTAGGAGTTCCCCAAGGTTATCTTCTTCACTGCTATTAGCTATTTTACAGGTTTGGTTAACATGTGATGAACAACAACGGTGTCATAATATGCATCCTTGTCTTACTCTAGACCTAACGTGAAGCTTTTCTCACAGATCTGTGTTTATTCTAATGCATAGATTAATAAAGTTAAACAAAAATTTCATAAGAAGTAAAGAACAAATGAGTTTCAATGGAAACATGACCAAAATTTCAGCCATGTTTGTATTAGCAAATTGAAATATCTGTCCAATGTTTCAGTCATGTTTGTATTAGCAAATTGAGATATCTGTCCAATGTTTCAGTCATTTTTGTATTAGCAAATTGAAATATCTGTCCAATGTTTCAGTCATGTTTGTATTAGCAAATTGAAATATCTGTCCAATGTTTCAGTCATGTTTGTATTAGCAAATTGAAATATCTGTCCAATGTTTCAGTCATGTTTGTATTAGCAAATTGAAATATCTGTCCAATGTTTCAGTCATGTTTGTATTAGCAAATTGAAATATCTGTCCAATGTTTCAGTCATGTTTGTATTAGCAAATTGAAATATTTCTCTTGTATTTCAGCCACCAATGGATGTTACTTTTGGAAATGTTGTCAGGCCATGTCTGTTGGTAAGTCATCTCCAGGCTGCAAGGAAGGTTTTCATGTCCGATACAAATAAACCTAGCCACAGACGGTCGCTCACGCCAGTCGGCACCTGATGACTTGTATAAACTATTAACAATTTGTTTGTTTCAGTTTAAAAGTTATAATCTTTTAACTTAGTGTTTGTTTTCTACTTTTTAAATTGTATGTATAGATGATGTATTCCTAATATTTTTCATGACAGATGAATGCATTTTATTGTATGTATAGATGATGTATTCCTAATATTTTTCATGACAGATGAATGCATTTTATTGTATGTATAGATGATGTATTCATAATATCTTTCAGTCTGCAATGACTGATGTTTTTCTAATATCTTTCAGTCTTTAATGACTGATGTATTCCTAATATCTTTCAGTCTTCAATGAGAAATGTTGAAGAACACATTCTCATACTATCTATGATCATTTGGAATATTCATGTGATATAAGATAATCTACAACCTGCAATTTATAGCAGTGTCTCCAAATCCTTTCAGAAGTGTATACATCCTATTGCAGACTCCCAGAGTAATTTGTAAAATGGTGGAAATTGTTGTAGGATTTGTGTGTGTGTGCATGGGCAGCAGTTTTGTAGTCTACTTAGTTATTTTATGTGTACACAACTATTCAACTGTAATTCCTTGGACACTTCAAGTGTAGATATATGGTGATCAATGGTTGAGAAACACTGATTTCCAGAGTGATACAGTTATAATCCAAGTATTATATGTACATCATGCAAGCACATATGCACGTTTTGAGAAGAACAGTGTTATATGACTTGAATTTTGTGAATACTTTGTCTATTACCAAGAACAAACACACATCTTTTCTGTACTTTGTCTGCTATTACGAAGAACAAACACACATCTTTTCTGTACTTTGTCTGCTATTACGAAGAACAAACACACATCTTTTCTGTACTTTGTCTGCTATTACCAAGAACAAAAACACATCTCTTTTGTACTTTGTCTGCTATTACCAAGAACAAACACACATCTTTTCTGTACTTTGTCTGCTATTACGAAGAACAAACACACATCTTTTCTGTACTTTGTCTGCTATTACCAAGAACAAACACGCATCTTTTCTGTACTTTGTCTGCTATTACCAAGAACAAACACACATCTTTTCTGTACTTTGTCTGCTATTACCAAGAACAAACACACATCTTTTCTGTACTTTGTCTGCTATTACCAAGAACAAACACACACCTATTTTGTACTTTGTCTGCTATTACGAAGAACAAACACACATCTCTTTTGTACTTTGTCTGCTATTACCAAGAACAAACACACATCTCTTCTGTATCAATTGCATTATAATAAAACAATAACTTTTATGTTGATATATTTTAAACACTTTTTTGTCCTATATTTACGAAGTTTATCTTCTAGCATTGTGTCTTCCTCTCATTTTGTCATTATTTAGTCAGTTTGTAGCATTGTGTCTTCGTTTAATTTTGTCATTATTTAGTCAGTTTGTAGCATTGTGTCTTCCTTTCATTTTGTCATTACTTAGTCAGTTTGTAGCATTGTGTCTTCCTCTCATTTTGTCATTACTTAGTCAGTTTGTAGCATTGTGTCTTTCAAACCAGTGAAGCTTCCAAAGAAAGGAGACCTCCATGATTGTGCAAACTATGGATGAAGAATATTGTCATTTATGGGGGAAATACTAAGCAGAATCTTCCTGAAAAGATGTCATTGACAACAAAACTAAGGAAAGATGTCATTGACAACAAAACTAAGGAGATCCAGCGCTCATCAGATAGACACATTATGCATAATAATAGAGCAGTGTATCAAATGGACATCCCCCCTCTCCCATGCTATGTTGGATTATGAAAAGACCCTTGAGAGCATAAATAGGGGAACCCTTTGGAAATTGATGAGACACTATGGGATCCCACAGAAAACTATTAACCTAGTAAAGGAAACACATATGGGCATGAAATGTTGTGTTCTTAATGAGGGAAAACTAACAGATTTAGAATAGGACCAGGAGTTGCGATAGGAGGCATGCTATCATCTTTGTTGATCCTACTGACTGTAGACTGGTTTATAAAATTAACAGTAACTACCACCAGATATGGATTTCAATGGACTCTGATAGAGCAGCTGGATGATCAGGACTTTGCTGATGATGACTTCTGTCCCATGCATGTATCCTGATGCAGGATAAATGAAACACTCATAAGAGAATGACAAAGTTGATGAGAGTTAACCAAGCAAATGATAATCAAACTTTGTTGGTGAAGCCCTACTTCAAGAGATAGAATCATACACATACATGAGCAACAATGTAGACAAACAGGGTGGAACAGATAGAGATGTTAGAATAAAAATACAGAGACCTGAGAGCAGTGGAGTTTTAAACAAATCCTCCCCGATCATTAGCTACCACAATCTGAGCGCTGAAAGAGATACTTCTAAACTAATGTTTCAACTTTACTTCAAGACAAGTATATCCTGATTTGAACATTGTTAGGCTAAATATTCACTTCAAATAATGAACATGTTTGACACTGTTGATTAACTTAAAATCAAATAAACAGCATAATTCAATGAGAAACATCAGAAAATTAGACGTATGATTTATTTTTTACATGTCTTTCATTTGATATCTACTACAAGAGTGGACAACCATTTATGTCATTTGATATCTACTACAAGAGTGGACAACCATTTATGTTGACCATTAAGGGTTGTGTACACTGCTAATGAAATTAGAAAATATCATTTACAAGCATAAGAAACATATACATGAACGGCAGCCTAACTAATAATGGTTTAATGTCAAATATGACTTTTTTTCTTGGTAACAAATTTCTACAAGATGCATTTCTTTGATAAATTTTGTTTATATTCATTGAAAAAAAATTGTATCCTGCTTTTTCAAATAAAGTTGCTTATATATATTCTGATTTGGTGTATAATTGGGTCATCTCATATATATATTTAAAACAAATCATGAATGTATGATTGAATCAGCAGAACACACGACAATATGTTTGATTTTTGAAGATGCATTTTATTCAAGGGACATCTCTCCAAACAACTGTACTTGTGATACTCTGACATAGAAATCAAATTATTATGTCTGCCACCATCTTGTGTCTTATGTTACTACAATCTTTTCCAAGGATGAAATTGTCAAACAATAACACTTCAGAGGTCAAGGTTTTTTCTTGGAAATTTGTTTAAACTTCTGCTTCAATTTGTCTAGGTTGACTTTTGAATCGTTTTCAACTTTGGCTTTTTTCTGTGGTGGTTCTGTGGTCTCTTCAGGGGCTACAAAAGATTTGTCTCTCTTTTGCTGACGATCTTGTTTAGACTGTTTCTGTTTTTGCTTCCGGAGTTCTGTCTTGCGCTGCTTTCGTTCATATTCTTTGAGAAAATATTCACCAGAAGCAAGTTCTTTATCAACCTTGGATTCTTGTTGTGGTGGTGGGAATGGTGTATATGTTTTCTTGGTTTTCTTTTTCAAAGGCTGCTTACGTTTGCTGATATTCTTGCTCTTGTACTGTGGTAAATATGGTTCCCAGTTCTGGCTGCTCATCTCTGGATTTTTTGGGTAGATCATGTTTCTCCATGATAGTCCGAATAGTGAAGAACGGATGAATGTTATTCATGCAATCTTCAACAATTTTTCTGACTTCCTTGAGTCCCCTATGAGGACCAAGTGCAGCCACTGTGTTGCCTTGTACAGCAACATAACAGTCTGTGAGACATTCAATTGCTTTTAGGGTAGTCCCGCCTGGACCAATAAGTCTTTTTCTACGTTTAACAAACCTCTCCTTTTTTGATACCATGGAGCCTATTTTAATGATATCAGAAGCAACATCATCTTCTAGAACTCGCTTGGCTTGTTCAAGGTCAACACTACGGGCAAGCAATGTTATCAGGTCTCTGGCTTTGAGAATCATGTACGGATCATATGTTTTCCGAGTTGTCTTGACACTCAGACTGCCCTTGATAAGGTCCATATCTGCCTCAATGGCATGCTCAGTTAACACTTCCTTAACAAGAGGCCATACCTTAGACAAGTAGCTCTCCCGATATTTGGGGAACAGGACTGAGAAAGAGCTCTCTGAAAGTAAAATCAGACAAATGTTATTGCAAATGCACACTATAAGATTAAGAAATTACTACAATTTGATAGAATATGTTACAGTCCACACTCAAGCAATTTATTCACCTTAAATATGACCTGAAGCTCTTCTAGTTTAAGAGAAATACTAATTAACAACTGTTTGACATAAGCATTAGTGTAAGGTTAATTGAATGGCCATCTTTTTTAAGGGAAGGTGAGACAGAGAGAAAATTTTGGATAGCCTGATGTCATGGCACCGAAGAGCGTCAACATCTGAGATGACAGCAAACACCAGATTTATGGAGATCCATGATCGCCTATGCCAGCCCGCACCTGATGATGATCTTTTATTCATATACTATTAATAAATATAGAAAAAAGCTGAATTGTACAATTCAATGTTTAACACGCTGGTAGCCGCCGAAGACAAAAGTCGACGAAATACCAAGTCCCTTTCGCTGCCGCCCGACATGTTTTTTTTAAAAAATAGGGAGTATCGCTAGCCGAAAACGGGGGTCCCGTTACGCACTTCCGTATTTTCCAGACGAACTCTCCAAAACAGTGGATCTAACGTACACACGGTAAACATATCGTAAGTAAACAAAGATGTTCAAAATGGATGATGTAGCTGATGAATAATGATGTCCAAAATGACTCTTATTCTGACTTCTTAGTCAGTAATAGTGATATAACGGACTCTGAATGTGATACAAATTTGAACTTTGATTCATGTGACGATGTTTATAGACTGACAGCAGATATTCTCACAGGTACAGGTGATAGACACCTACCTCGAAAACGGGGGCATATGATACTTTGGATAGGTATTAGACATGACACCAATATCAGTTACAGCAATAACTTGTGGACTATGAAGAATATACTCTACATATAGACAGGTTAGTAGCTCATTAATATATGAACACTATTCCGTAGTTTAAAAGTCCTAAGTTTATTAGTTTTAAAAAAATTGATTTAAAAAAATTGTCACCCTGAAAAACTGATCATGCCCAAAAAATAGTATGGCAGTGAGCCAGACTTGGTTGAAAAATGGGTGGCAGGGGAAAATGTTAAAGAGCAAAAATGACAAAGCTACAATTACGTGGTAAAAAGTTTATGCACAAGTGGAATGTATTAGCAATCCTTGACCAGCAACTGTTTGTCCTATTCCATCAACTGATTATGTCTGTGGTTAACTATTGTGATGTAATAATCCCTATCCATCACTTCTTATGTCTGTATTTGATTCTATATATGAAGCGATCATCATGCCACGACATGTCCATAGGTGCTCTGATCTCTGCCTTAACAAATCCAACAGCACAACATACCAGTTCAATGTTGATTAATCAGTACTTTTGCATATTTGGTATGTCGTTCTGTCCAGGCTGTATCAATATTGACATCCACAACCCTGAAACTCTCTGTTGAAATACTCTCAGATTAAGAATGTCATTTCGGTCCATTGCAGCTCCTGCTGATATCGTAGTCATGCCAGCCAATCTTCTGCTCGTCACTATCCTGATTCTGTGCCCAGGGACAAAAATGGTGATTTCTTTTATCCCTGTCTGTGCCAGTACCTCCACCCAGTTTCGCTTTCTGAACCATACTCATGGAGTCACTGAGTACCAAAAACAGTAATCATGAGATGCCAAGCACGTCACTGCCTCTGTAACCGATCACACCTCCATTGTCAAGCTGCTTGTGGGTTTGCGTAAGCCACTGTCCTCTCTTATTTTTCCTTGTGAGCGTGCTGAAAAAGCTCACTCACAGCATTGTTGGTGAATGACCGAACCATCAGTGTAAATAACTATTTCATTGATGTCATTCAAGAGCCTCAACCTCCGTGTGAATTAGTGACGATTATTTTTTCAGTTTTTAACGGATGTAAAAACTGTAAAGCAGTCTGAAATTGAGTTGCACAGCAATCCATTCTCTCAAGTAGTTGATTATTGCACCATAACAATTCCTATTTTATCAGTCACCTAATTATGTCTGTGGTCAATTATTATTTCATCACTAGAGACTGTCTCCTGTTTAGTCATTTGCCGGAAACATTTCTGTGGCGCCTATGATAATAGTGACTGATGGAATTCAACATTCATTGTGAGAGAGTGACTTGCTGACAACTGAAGGCAGTAACTAAGTAAACTTGCCGTAAGTCTTAGTCGGTGAAGGAAGCGTTCCCGCAGTGGAAGGACACTGACAGGATGAGGATTTTAACCACATAGTACAGTATCATAGTGTCACATGAACCACCATGCATTCGTGTACCCACCTTGACATATTTGGGCTGAAACTCAAACTGATAACGTGACTTGAGTAACCAAATTTTAATAATAAAGCCCATAACCCGTTAAGGTCGTAGGGTGTCACTGTGAGACATCAGACAAAAGCATGCCATGAATCTCTGTTTCAACTCCTCGGCTAGTCTGGAGAAACTCTGCCCCACCAGCTCTTGATGTTGTCAAACCAGGATTTACTCTGCCCTCCATTCTTTCTCCGCCCTCAACTGTTCCCTGTAGGATAGTCTTAGAGAGTGAGCAATGTCTCATCACATGCCCGAACCACGCAAGTTACACCGCAACGATTGTCAATGTCAAGAGTGGTACTTGTCTACCTACAAGGTTGTTTATTTGGTCTCTTACATAAATATTTGTCTTATGTTCTATGTAACTAATAGTGTACCCATCTGAAACACATATTTGAAAGCCTGTATTCTTCGTTCCAGTTCTGCATTGAGCAGCCTCACAACCGTATAAAAGAATGGATAGCACCAGTTAATAATAGTCTAATAGATAGATAAGAAAACTGCAAGGTTGTTTATTTGAGTAACCATTATGCTATAATAAATCTGTTATATAGAAAGTCTACACAGTTAAGCCAGACACTGATCTGGTTAGATACGTCAAGCGATTCAATAACCAGTCACACACTTTTGAGAAACCTCTATGCCTACTATCGCCTTACTAAGAAATGCTGTTATAGTTCGTCCAAAATTCGTGATCATCTTTACTCGACATAAAATCATCCACTTGACAGAAATTCTTGATTTTTGCATTTTATATAGGTAACAGTGACACTTCCAAAAGTATTTTTGCCCACCCAAACCTTTAGTTCTGTAAGAATTTTATTATATGTTATTACTAAATTTACGCATGTTGATCTGGTATACTTGTGAAATTTTACAGTGTACGATTGTCAAGTTTGTCATAACTAAGCATTTCGTGTTCCAAATGCAATTCAGTGCATGTCAAAATCGGGAATCCGTGGAATTAATCAGTTCACAATGTTTCCTATCGACTGTCATTGGTCACGGTGTATGTACACAACATTTACTTTCATTTATAGAAGTGGAAGGTATCATTTGTTCACTGTGACCTTTCTTTTTATAATATGTAATAGGAATACGCCTTGCAATCATTCGCTACCATTTTGGGTATTACTGTAAGTTCTAAACTTTATCATTTTGTTGTGCTTATGCAAAATTATATAACAAAAACGTTTTTGCATCAACTAAGCTACCTACCAATTAGTTAAACATGGATTCGTAACGCTGTGAGGTATATAAGACTGCATGCAAAAAATTACTTGTATCCATCAGATAGATTTCGTACAAATTAAACCTTAGCAAGTTAGTTGATCACAATTTTGAAGCAACTATACACTTATACAGTAGTCTGAGTAGTGTTAGTGAGTGTTCTTCTTCTTCTTTTGTCGTCACACTGCTACCGGGTTGTTGCCAGTGTAAGTAGGTTTTCTGTTTTGTCTTGCGCTGTTCTGGTGGCTTGTGTGATTGTTATCTTTGCTCTTCAAGGATGCTGCCAGCCATCTAACCATCTTTTCCGTGGTCTTTCTTTGCCCTCTTTCCCGATGTTCTGTTGTAGAAGACTCTTATCTGTGGAGTTTGGATGCATTCTTATTAAGTGCAAACCACTTCATTCTTTGTTTATCTATAAATTCAAGCACGGTTTTGTGCCAACTTTCTTTCTTATGCTGATGTTGGTGATTCTGTCTTTTCTTGTGTTGTTGTAACTTTTCGCAGGCAACGCATTTCACAAGTGAGTGTTAATACAGACAATTATCAAAATAACAAATTTACATATAACTTCACCTGCCAATAAACCTCTAGGATTGTCCTCCCTTGTAAAGGGCCTGTCTTTCCATCCTTCTGGAACGGTGAGTCTGTCATCTTGCTTTTCCCCAGCCATCTTACAGTGAAAACTTATATTTTTGTGTGTCAGATTCTAGTGTGGTTCGGACTGCAAAAAAACCAAACTTTATAGAAGCGGAAGTTGGTTTCGTAAATATGACCATAAACTTAAATCGTAGATTACTATTGTCATTATATTATTCTCAAATAACCATTGATACAATGCATCAAAAGCTTACTTTTCACATATAAAACGGTTATAATTATAATTATAAAACTAACCTAATTGTAGTATTGTGCAAATAACATGTTTGTCTCTACTTTTGTTATTGTTTGTTGAACTTTTAGTTTCTTTAGCTATATTATGATAACGATTCTATATTGTAAAATTAATCAATGAGTTATACAGGTGATTTGAAATTAGAATTAGTTATTATTATTCAAATATATCTTCATATGAATCTTGAAGATCAGAACGAATATCTTATAACAGAAGTATTATATAAAAGATGAATGCTCTTATGTATAATAAAGCGAAATATCAACAAGGTGAAGTAAGTCACGTGACGCCAACATAGCGGATACGGATACAGCCTTATCCCACTACAGTTATACTTATGGAAGCAATGTAATCAACTCAAGACTGCTTTTCTTACAAGAGTGAGGGAAAGCAATAAATAATACTTCACGACAAATATTAGCAGACAACACTTAGTCATGTTTTTGACTAGAGCTTTGGAAAAAATTATCGCAGACAAGGAGATTAAAAAAGCATACCATTCGCAACTGAAGAAAGCTTGTGAAGGAGCACTAGGTAATCATTGAATTGATTGTGTAGTAATTATTAATGCAGCAAACAGATGATACTTGACACGCCCGTACAAAATAATGAAAATATTAATAATACAAGTTTTATCAAAAAAGAATAGTAGAGTAAAAGACTAATACTATACGTAGTTGATATTGTAATTCCTTTCATTTGGTTGAAATCATGTAGACTAGTTTTCACAATAATTTCGTAGTTACATTGAATTATTTATCGTAAAAGTGATGCCTCCTGAAATGGGCAGATTTTACATATTTGAGATATTGAAATTGATATTAGTAGCTCTAAGATTGTAGTTCTGAGTCATATATTTGACATGGAAATCTTTGCATCAGCAGTCATTATAATAGTGAAATGTAGTTACAGTTTCCTTCCAGTAATCAACAGTTGATATAATTAAGGAAATCCGGAGCAGATTAATGATTCCTCTAAGGATAATGAATAACAATAACAACATAATCAACTGAACATAGACTGGTAATAGAGTAGAAGTATCAATAATAGAACTGACCCAATCCATCATTGATGTCATTAATGAGTTCAATCCTGCAGTCCAGTTCACATCTTGTTTATTCAACTCTTCTGTCAACAACCTTGGAATTTTTGTTACAATTGGTCCATCCAGCCTCTTTACTTCTGTTTATTACTAACCCATTAATTTGTACAGACATTACCACAACCTGAGGTACCTCAGGCTCTTGTTAGGAGTCACAGTTGAAGTGATAGCAGTTAATCTTTTGACCTGGTACTGATAGCTTTTATTTTTCTGGCATGGGTCTAGTCTTTTATCCTTCACGTCTACTTGGTAGCTCTTCTTCTGTCATGTTCAAGTCACATATCACATCTTGTGTTCATCTTTGCTTTGGTTGATACTGGGATTGTGCATAATCTTAGTACAATGACCTTTTTGTCCTGTCTTACTTAGACAACAAATGTTACTTTAGTCAAAACATTGTAGTACTGACTGTATTCTTCTTCGAATGCTCCATATTGACGACTTGTTAAACCACTCTTTGTGATTTGTATGTGATCTAGGCCTAAGAACATGTGTACACTATGCGCCTACAAGTAGGCAAGCACATCTGATTGTTGCAGCACTTTTTATTTACTAGTGTAGCTTCCCTAGTCCTACATGTCTCCAATTATGACATGCTTGTAGGTCGCAGTGTTACTATTCTTTGCTCCACTTGCAGCCCTGGCAACAATGGGTAGACTTTTTCAAGACATCAGATGTTATCCTAGTGCAATCATCGGAGGATTACTAGTCCAAGCATCAAAGGATTGACTCTGGTCAAGACAACACATATTTCCTAGTCCAAGCATCATAGTATCGACTAGTCAAGACAACAAATGTTATCATAGTCCAAGCATCAGACGATTGACTCTAGTCAAGACACAAATGTTATCCCAGTCCAAGCATTGAAGTATTGACTCTAGTCAAGACAACAAATGTTATCCTAGTCCAAGCATTGAAGTATTGACTCTAGTCAAGACAACAAATGTTATCCTAGTCCAAGCATCGAAAAAATGACTCTAGTCAAGCAACAATGTTATCCTAGTCCAAGCATCGAAGGATTGACTCTAGTCAAGACAACAAATGTTATCCTAGTCAAGATTGACTCTAGTCAAGACAACAAATGTTATCCTAGTCCAAGCATCGAAGGATTGACTCTAGTCCAAGCATCAAAGGATTGACTCTAGTCCAAGCATTGAAGATTGACCTAGTCCAAGCATCGAGGGTGACAGTTCCAGCATCGAGGATTGACTGTAGTCCAAGATCGAAGGATTGACTCAGTCAAGCATCACGATTGACTTCATCCAAGCAATGAAGTATTGACTGTTAGTCCAAGCATTAAGTAGTTGACTCCAGTCCAAGCATCGCAGATTGACTCAAGTCCAGCATCGAAGGATGGACTCAGTCCAAAGCATCGGGTCGACTTCCTGTCCAAGCATCAAGGATCGACCTGAGTCAAGACAAAAATATCCAGTCCAAGGACCTGACAACAAATGATAAAGAAACTAGTCACAACAGAGAGAAGTGTCACTGCAGAATGCTGGGTGCAGCAATGAAGGACTGAGTTGAGAAATGGGAAGACATCAGGAAAAAGTGGTACAACATCAGTACTAGACTTCATCAAGAAACAACAATAAGGTTGACGAAGCAGATTATCATCAGACAGACCCTAAGAGAACAAAGTGCTTCGATACAATGGGACACAAGAAAAGGCAAACACTTAAAGATAGACTCAAAGATAACAGAGGCAGAACAGACTATCTCAGCGCATACTAGCTCCCCTTCTTAGAATTCTTCCCGACCTGATGCAGTGAGGCAACATGATTTGGAGAAAAGTCCAAGGATCAACCTAGTCAAGACCAACAAAGTTATCCTAGTCCAAGATTGTAGGATTGACTTGTCAAGATCAACAAAGATCTAGTCCAAGAATTGACTAGTCAAGATAACAAATGCTATCCCAGTCCAAGGATTGATCTCCTAGTCAAGACAAAAATGTTATCCTAGTCCAAGGATTGACTCTAGTCAAGACAACAAATGTTATCCTAGTCCAAGCATTGTAGAGATCATGCCATCCTATTTTTAGTTCTATAGTTTTCAAACTAAATTACAAATTTTCAAGTCCAATCCTAACATATACCAATGAGAGTTGGAAAATAACTAAAGGTATAGAAAGTAATTTAAATACATTAAAAAATACATGTAGATGTCTGTGGGAAAACAATGAACATAGAAATAAGATGATTTCGGAGAGGTAATGAAATCAGAGAAATGTCTGGTCAACCACTAGTAACAACTGTTACAGAATAGAGAAGATGGAGATATGTTGGTTATGCTCTGAAGAATAAATTATCAAAGAATCACAAAACAAACATTGAAGTGGGATGGAAATGGTACTAAAAAGAAAGGATGCCCTAGGGAAACTATGAAGTGAAATTTAATGATAGAGATGAAACACATCAGACTCAATTCCATAGAAGAGATTGAATAAGTTGCCCAGGATAGAGTGGTATGGAGAAATTGCGTGTAGACCCTATTTAACATATAATGGTACAAGAGGAATATTATACAATTTTATATGTATAGAGTTTGACAAGACGGCAATTGTCTGATAACCACCCCATATGAAATACTACAGCTTGACAAATATGCATTACAGATTTGAACTGGTCCAGATTCTATATATATATATATATATATATATATATATATATATATATATATATATATATATATATATATACACAGGCGCATTGAAAAGTAATGCCTCCAAGTCCATAACTTTGTTAATATACATAATTTGCAAATGAAACATACATTTTCAGAAAGCTTGAGATGTCCACTACACAATAGAGTCATTATTTTTCCACATAGTCACCTCCACGTTCCACACACACACGCCAACATCGAACTAGTTGTTGCATCCTCGTGAAGAAAAATCTGATGATTTTCACGGCCAGGTACGCACATCTGCTGCCACATCCTCGTCAGAAGCATATCTGTTTCCCTTGAGATGTTCCTTGAGCTTTGGGAACAGGAAAAGTCACAAGGTGCCAAATCGGGGCTATATGGTGGGTGCGCTAAAATTGAGACACTCTAATGCTGCCGCTGTTTGTCTACTGGTGTGTGGACGAGTATTGTCATGTTGAAGGACTGCGTGTTTTCCAGGACGAACACGTAGCAGTCTTGCCCGTAGTTTCTTCATCGTTTCCACATACCGATCAGAATTGACAGTATTGCCGCGTTCCAAAAATTCTGTGTGGATTACGCCTGGCAGTCCCAAAATGGTTATCAAAACTTTTCCGCTGACGCGACAGTTTTGAATTTTTTTGGGGTGGGTGAGTTTGTACTTTAAAGTCCTTGCCCACCTCCTACTCACATCCACACAGGCGTCACCATATACCGCTCTCATTCTCCGATGCATGTCGATGGGAACACAACCTTCGGCCGTCAAGAATTCAATCACAGCTCTTTGCTTCAACCGAATTTCCATTTATGACGCCATCTTGGATAATGTTGAGCGCATGCGCAACATTCCAGACACTTGACACTTACTGTCCTGAAAACACACTTACATATACTTTATTCTGATATCGGTGTCAATTGCCTCCGAACACTATTAACAAAGTTATGGACTTGGAGGCATTACTTTTCAATGCACCCTCGTATGTATGTTCAATTATTAAATTTAATAATACATTGTAACTGAATGTTTCATTTTGTTTGCAGATGAACTGAAAAATGAAAGCAAAGCAAAGTACGTATGAGTTAGTTAGATTGTATTGACTTTGGAAATAAGTTATCACAAATAATTAGTCACAGATATATATATATATATATATATATATATATATATATAGTATAATATCATGAGATACAGAAATCAACCAAACCAAAAAACAGCATACAGTAAACAGAGATCGGGCACTAGAGCTAAGGGAAGACTAAGAAAAGATAGGTAACAATATCAAGACCACTACATAAACACGGATATAACAACAAGGGCGACTCATCTGGCCCTAGAACACAAATTAAAGCTCCCATCCCTACGTTTAACGGCAAGAGTGGACAGTCAACTACATCTTCCACCTGGGAATAGAAATATATATATATATATATATATATATATTGATTTAGCAAACCTCTTGTGCATTTTCTCATTAAAACTGGGGTTGCCAATAGCAAAGTTAAAAACACTGCGATAGTGACCATATGCCATGGACATTTCCGGGTTCGAGGCCAACTTGAGCCCCCAAAAAATACAGTGTGCACACATGGTACACAGGGTGGAAAGTGAAAGTAAACAATGAAAGCACTGTTGCTTAAATAGTCAGTCAACAGAAGTAATGGTCATCTCTAAGACATGTCAAAGTCAATGTAGACTTATAACATTCATAGATTGTGATACCTCACTACATAAAAACAATAATTGACCATCTGTAAAGATTAAAAAGGCCATATAATAACAATAACAAATGAGAGACACTTCTCTGAAATATAGAAAATAAATAATGGAATAGTTAATCAGAATCTCCCTCACGATGAACAATAAAACCAGTCTTCTACTGCATGACTAAAAATACTAGAATGGGTTGTTGTGGGTCCTGCAACACATAGTATTTTATAAAATCACATCTATGTGACCTCTAGAGATTTTACTATCTGTCTATTATCCATGACTTGCTTCCATGTGTCAGTATTGGCTGAAGGAAACAAGTGAAAATGGACATGCCATAATACACATACATAGATAGATACTTCCTTGCTACCAACTCTGAGGAAGAAATGCAGACTTACATGGACAAGTTCTCAATGGCCTGTGATAAGTTTGTCCTCACCATTAACACCAAAAAAACAGAGGTCATGTTCCAGCCCACCCCTAGAGAGCAGTACTACGATCCAGTCATCAACATTAAACACCAGCGTCTCCTGCCAACGGACAACTTTGCTTATCTTGGCAGCCTCCTTTCCAGATCGGCAAACATAGATTCTGAGGTCAACAATAGGATATCCAAAGCCAGTGCTGCTTCAGAAGGCTACATGTCACTGTGTGGGAGCGGAAGGGATAAGCATAGTCACAAAGCTGAAAGTTTACTAGGCCATAGTGCTAACCACACTGCTGTCCAAGCAGACATGGACATTGTATAGCAGACACGCAAGAAATTAAACCACTTCCACACAAGCTGTCTACGCAGAATACTAAAAATAAACCGGCAGGACAAAATTCCAGACAGCGAAGTCCTCACAAGAGCAAAGATCCCAAGCGCCAACACCCTGTTGCAGAAGGCCCAAGTGAGATGGGCCGATCACGTTGCTTGGATGCCTGATAAACGCATCCCAAAACAGTTAATGTTGGCAATTTGAAGGGGCAGACGTCTGCTGGTGAACAGAAAAACACTTTAAAGACACTCTTAAAGTGTCTCTGAAATGCTTCGATATAGACACCATGTGCTGGGAATCCTTGCAAGATTGCCAAATGTGGCGCTGTAACAACAAAAGAGAAGCCAGCGTAGCTGAGAATCATCGTGCTGTTGAGGCACAGAGAAAAAGAGCTGCACGAAAAGACAGAGCACACAACACACACACATGTCTAACCTTGATCATGTATTTCCCACCTGTGATAGGGGATTCTGTTCTAGGATTGGACTCTACAGTCACCTCCGCACATACCAGAGAGTGCAGCAGCACACGCCTGAGATTGTTGTCATCATCGCTTCGATGGACAGCTATTACATAGATAGAACAGGTGATTTACTGTTAATGAGAATTCAACTAGACTCTACAAGGGAGAGGGAAGAAGACTATCGTAAACATGGCAGGAAAACTTGAATATATAAAATATCAACCTTCAATGATGAATTATTGAGTACTTGAAACAACTGACTGAGAGATGGGTTAAAGAACTGAATTGTTACACTAGAACCAAGTAACTAATGTTGAACTGTATCTGTCATAGTTTACTGTGAATGTACTTTGTTGCATTGTATCTGTCATAGTTTACTGTGAATGTACTTTGTTGCATTGTATCTGTCATAGTTTACTATGAATGTACTTTGTTGCACTGTATCTGTCATAGTTTACTGTGAATGTACTTTGTTACATTGTATCTGTCATAGTTTACTGTGAATGTACTTTGTTACATTGTATCTGTCATAGTTTACTGTAAATGTACTTTGTTACATTGTATCTGTCATAGTTTACTGTAAATGTACTTTGTTACATTGTATCTGTCATAGTTTACCGTGAATGTACTTTGTTGCATGAAGAAGATACTCTAACCAGTAGTGTAAAGAAATGTTTTTATCTTACAATTTTCCTTTTAGGGTTGAAGTACCAGAGTCTTCAGCATTGCCTGTACCAAAACAGGCTGGTTTTGTGGAAGCAGATAAATACTTTCTTCCTTTTGAGTTAGCCTGTCAATCAAAATGTCCTCGAATTGTAAACATAGCGTTGGATTGCTTACAGGTGAGCTGTTGCCATAGTTACATGTTGTTACCTGGTCAATAGTATGCATACCTCGTGTTGGAGTGCATACAGTATAGTCTTTATTTGAGTATGTAACATACATTATATTATTTATAGGTGAACATCAATACAGAAACAAAATTGTTGCACATCAGCTTTAGAATTTTTATCAAGTGATGTATGCCATAAGAAAAGAAAATACATTTGTACAATGTGAAGATATTGCACACACACAAAACAGATGAGATGTCATAGTTTTGAGTGTCGTGGATACAGATTGTACAGTTCTATGTTACATTGTGTGGTGTCAATGTTTTGCCAGTTGAAGGTGATGCTGTGACAACATTGTGTGGGTGTGTCAATGTTTTGTCAGTTGAAGGTGATGCTGTAACAATTTTATCAGCATTCTATAAAACAAGAAAATGAGAACAATCAGAAAAAGTTAGTTTAAATAACTGAACACAACAGAATTAAACTAAAGGGGAAGGGTTGACTGCATTTTGTTCTACTCCATATGGCTATGTTCCTGTCGGCAAAACTAGCACATCATCTGCTGAGAGTTTCACAAATTCCGTAGCTCCAGCAATAATCATATGGATCTCATGAAAAAGTTGCTCATGTAACACTCGTTTCAGATTTGAACCCACAACCTTCATAAGGACATGCAAATGTCTTCGCAAGAGACCCCCTTAGCTATTACATGGAATACACCTTCGTCCGAGTGGTTACCAGGCCCAAATTTAGAGTGTAAAGAATATAACCACTGTTACCTGCCACGCATGTCGTAAGAGGCGACTAAGGAGGTGTGGCTGAAATCGGATGCACTTGTCCGCTAAGGAATGCTAACCCAAAACAAATGCTTGCAGAAAACTGATGCACCAGGCCGTAAGGCACATAACATGGTGCAACGACCCTCACAATGAGGAATGGGATAACGGAGTCTACGGTCTCCAATCTGCCTCGAAGATTTAGCCACGCAGTAAGAATGTCAGACCTACTATCACGAGGATGGCCAAAACTTCTGCGGGAAGAGGTTGCACAAACAGGGAAGCAGAAATCATAGGAATCATATCCTATAGAACTGCCCCAGTATGCAGACTTGAGAAGAAAGAGGTGGCCCACTTACACTAGCGTCCAAGACAAACTGTATGGCGTGGCTGATAATCTGAGGCAGACGGCTGCCTTTATTAGAGAATCCAAATCCCAATCTAGTGAGAATTTAGAAGAAGAATACACCTTGTACGTATAAGAGAGCTACTTAACTATTACATAGAATACATCTTGTACATACAAATGTGCTACTTGTGCATATAAGTGCACTACTTGTGCATATAAGTGCACTACTTGTGCATATACATACACTACCAGTGTATATAAGTGCGCTACTTGTGCACTGTTTGTGCATATAAGTGCACTACTTGTGCATATAAGTACACTACTTGTGCATATAAGTGTGCTACCTGTGCATATAGGTGCACTACTTGTACATATGTGTGTGCTACTTGTGTACTGATTGTGCATATAAGTGCACTGATTGTGCATATAAGTGCACAATACATGAAGTATTTGTGCACATAAGTGCACTACTTGTGCACATAAGTGCACTACTTGTGCGTATAAGTGCAGTACTTGTGCATATAAGTGCGTTAATAAAGCTTCACATAATGCTTCAGATGAAAAAATGATTTGATATAATAACACATCGTGTGCCATGCTGACTGGCATGGACAATCATGGGTCTCCACAAATGTGTGTTCTTAACTATAGATCCCTCTTGTGTTGTGCTGGTGGCCACAATTGAAGCAAAGAATAGTACCACTGCAGCCTACAAGGTATGTTGTGTGGGGTGACTGAGGTAGGGGCCTAGGGAAACTACCCTAGTAAATAAAAAGCATAGCAGAAATAGGATGTGCTGGTCTATTTGTAGGTGCATAACCGGCACAATCGCTCTTGAGCTTAAATCGCACAGAGTGGTTAACAAGTGGTCGATATGGAACATTTGAGGAAGGAAAAAGTTATAGATCATCTGTTCCAATGTGTTCACTCTTTTCAATACTATGAAGAGGTTAGGCTGTCAAAAAGGTTTTCTCTTGTCTTATCTCTTTCTTAGCAAATTGACCAATGTTGAGTTGAAATATTAATTTGTATAATGTTTTTGTCTGCAGAAATTGATAGCATATGGTCATCTGACAGGTAACACACCTGACTCAACAACACCAGGTAAATGTTTGATTGACCGGATAGTAGAAACAATATGTGGATGCTTTAATGGACCACAGACAGATGAAGGTGTGCAGTTACAGATCATAAAGGTTGGTTTCTACACAATTTGAAGATATCATATTTCAGTGTGATTGTGGAACTGCATAGTTGATCATCTTTCAGTGTGATTGTGGAACTGTATAGTTGAGATACTAACTTCCAATTTGATGTAGCATTTCTAAGATAGCTCAAACATTCATGAAGAAGTCTCTTGTCATAAATACTAATATGTCCTTCCACATCTTGACATCACACTTGACAGAGAAAGTATTCAGAAAAAAAACCCCAGTAGAATCAGGTACAGGCATTACTCCGTCAGAATTTTACAGAGGATGGCATTGTTATTTACATGGGTGGGTCGGTTGTTCCATCATTTTTGTAGCACATGTGCTTTTACAGCTCATTGTAGTTGGATAGTTGCTAGAGAAGACAACGGTGCTTCTTCTGTGACACCAAGTTGCATTACTATGAAAGTAATGGCTGTGACGATGGCAATAACCTGACTGGAGACGCAGAATGCCACCCATGTCTACATTCTTAGTGATTCTGTGAGCATGCTCAGGAAGGTGGTCTGGGTTGGTTGTGTGTGTTGACAGTGTTTGTGTAGTCAGTTGAGTTTTGGACTGCAGAGAGTCACCTTTATTTTTGTACCTCTACATATGGACGTCAAGGAAAATGAACGGGCGGAAAGACTTGCGGGCATGGCTACAGTGGCAAGCGGTATATAAGTGGACAGGGCTGATATTCTGAATGCCATTAAAGAGTCGGGTCAGACAGAGGATTCAGGTGGTGACTTAGATTCTACATTCATGTTGTGACTGGCAGGAACTTGAAGTCAAACTTGGTACTGTTAGACACTGTGTGCTGACGGATATACTGAAGATGAGATCGAAGCACTTCTGGATTTCTTATGCTATGAGGATGATCTGATAACTAACTAATATGTGTGGCTATCATTGTTAATGTATTTTTGTAAATAAAATGTGAATTGTATTTACAGTGAATTAACATGACTAAATATTAATAGTTCCAGATGAAGGAGATACCTAAGGATATCTTGAACAGAGAGATTAGTTCAACAAAATTGTTGGGTGGATAGCTTGTTTCAGTTTGGAATATCTTCATTGCACTCCGGACGTCCATAGGTGCTCCGATCTCCTTCGCAATATCTCCAGCGACAAACCATGCCAGTTCCATGTTGATTGATTAGTCTACTCATACGCCTGTTGTGTTATTCTTTTCTGGCCACTCCAATCTTTAATCCAAGTTCTTACAATCTAACAGTTGACGTGGACTGGTTTAGATGAAAATCCTCTTTGCGGCAACATTCGATGAAAGCGTTCAAAATGTCAGCTCAATCCATTTGTTAGCCCTACGATATGGTGGACTGTCTGCTCTCTCGTTATCATCGACATCCATGTGCCCCAGAGCGAAGATGAATGGTTACTTTGATACAATTTCACCCGATACTTGAGTATTTGACTTGACCTAGGTCACGGACCGTTACTAGGTCAACGTTACTACTTCTGCCCGACTCAAAATGGATTTCTTGTCTTTGTCAACATTAGTTAGGACAAAAATAGTAGTGTTGTTTATCTACATGACCATGTGATTTTACATTCAGCAAGGACATGTAAAAATAATCATGATATGGTATTATCGCTAACACCAAGACAAGATCGTTGTAGATGTCATCGCTGTACACAGGACATCATCATCAGACAAGGTACATGGCTTCAAAATTCGAATCTGACCTACAGGGATGTGGTTTTGTTTCTTTATGCCTGGTCTCAGAAGTGGACAAACGTCCGATTCTGCGATGAACAGTTCCACATGTGCAGCAGAACAGCAGTTAAGTGGAACAATATTCTGAGAGAGTGTGCGAAACACACTAATACAGACACCTGTTTGCACTGGAGTCCCAGCCTCTTCAACAGGAGAAAATATCAAGTTGGCCGGATTTTACCGCAACAGTGGGTGTTCGGTGGCATTTGCAGTGATAACAGTGAATGTTTTATGGCGTGTGTTCCAGACCGTAAAGCAGAAACTCTAATACCTATCATTACGACACACATTCGACCCGGAACAACTGTCATGTCTGACTAGTGGCGCGCCTATGGATCAGTTGGCAGTATTCCGGGCTTGGATCATCAAACAATCAACCGCTCTGTACACTTTGTGGACCCAAACACAGGCGCACATACATAGAACATAGAGCGTCTCTGGAAAACGGTGACAGAACGAAACAAGAAACAAAATGGAACACATCTGCATCTTTTGCATTCGTACATGAGTGAGTTTATATGACGTCGTCAAACAAAATCCATAGGTTTGAACCCATTTGAAACAATTATGGCAGACATTGTAAGTCTCTGCCCCAGAGCTACCATAAACCACTCACAGTCCTGTTGCCCTGTCCACTCAGTCCTTTTTAGGGCTACACAACTAAATCAAACGTTACATATCTTATTGAAACCCAAGTCTTATTATTACATGCAAGGGATGACCTTTGAACCCTGGTCGCCTATCCTGACCTAGTAACGTTCCGTGACCTAGGTCAAGTCGAATACTCGAGTTTCGGTGAAACTGTATCAAAGGACCGAGGAATGTAATTCTGCAATTTGTTGACGCTTGTAGTGATTCAGTCCATTGACTGTGCACTGAACCAGCCTCTACCTTTCAGATCATATTCAATAAATCACTCAGAATGCACACAAGAGTGTAGTTTTGTGACTCCAGCCAGAGTAGTACATTAGTTGCCGCCATTTCATTGTCATTCTTTGCTATTATGTTTCTTTCCTTTTGTTTTCTTGAAATATTGTCTATATATTCAATGTTATGTCTTGTATAAATGTCACTGTCTTTTGTAGTTTCCACAGAGGTCCGTATAGTTCTCTATCCAGTGTTATTTCGTTAGGTCAGTGAGTTTACCTCATTGTATTATATTTGGTGCAGTCATGAAGTATGTGTTCTGCAGTCTGGGATGCCTGCCCACATGGCTGAATTGCCAATCTTGAATTTTGTATACCTGTGGCTGCAGAGTCAATTATGTCCAGTACTGAGGTACAGAATGATAACTAGTTCATATCTGGCTAGAATGATGTCTGTATGTGAGACTTGAAGATATTGAACATAAATACACCAAACATGGAAGTACTTGTCAGCAACAGTCACCACTGGAAGCAAACTTTGAGAACTGTACAAGCACAGTTGTTTATCTGCACTATGCCCGGAGAAATTGTTGCAACTGTCTTTCAGTTTTAACTAAATACTTAGTTTCCATAAATAGTCATAATACAATTAGCAATAAAATTCCAGGACATAATGTTATTTGATAGACACATCCTGTGAAATAATGCACATTTTATTTTCTCTTCATAGGCATTGTTGACTGTGGTAACCTCTTCCACATGTGAAATCCATGAAGGTACAGTTCTTCAAACTGTACGTACTTGCTACAATATATATTTCATGCGAAACTTGATCAACCGCCTCACTGCCAAGGCAACCCTGACCCAGATGCTGAATGTCATCTTCAGTCGTATGGAAGCTCAGGCTGTGAGTAGCTATTGCTGTGTTTGTTCAACAGAAGATAGATACATTGATAGATACACCCACCCAGGTGACTTCCTCATCTATACAGATGGTTCAGAGATGATGATGATAAAGATGAACTTATGCAGTACAGGTAAATGGAAGGACAGTTCATGAGTAAACTAGAGCATTCAATACAACCAGCTGAAACATGACTATGAAGATAGCTGTGCTATCTCAGCGTGACAGTCTGGACATGCAGAGCTGACAGGAAATGAAGATAGCTGTGCTATCTCGGCGTGACAGTCTGGACATGCAGGGCTGACAGGAAATGAAGATAGCTGTGCTATCTCGGCGTGACAGTCTGGACATGCAGAGCTGACAGGAAATGAAGATAGCTGTGCTATCTCGGCGTGACAGTCTGGACATGCAGAGCTGACAGGAAATGAAGATAGCTGTGCTATCTCGGCGTGACAGTCTGGACATGCAGAGCTGACAGGAAATGAAGATAGCTGTGCTATCTCGGCGTGACAGTCTGGACATGCAGGGCTGACAGGAGATGAAAGGGCAGATTAATTAGCTTGAGCTGAAGCAGCATCCATTATATGTGTAAGAAGTGTGGACATAATAACTACCATCTGTTCCACACATAAGGAATCCAAATCAGGGACATTGTAAGTGTGGACATAATAACTGCCATCTGTTCCACACATAAGGAATCAATCAGGACATTGTAAGTGTGGACATAATAACTGTCATCTTTTCCACACATAAGGAATCTGAATCAGGGACATTGTAAGTGTGGACATAATAACTGCCATCTGTTCCACACATAAGGAATCCGAATCAGGGACAATGTAAGTGTGGACATAATAACTACCATCTGTTTCACACATAAGGAATCTGAATCAGGGACATTGTAAGTGGGGACATAATAACTGCCATCTGTTCCACACATAAGGAATCCGAATCAGGGACAATGTAAGTGTGGACATAATAACTGCCATCTGTTCCACACATAAGGAATCCGAATCATGGACATTGAACCACTAGATTGAAATGGAAGTTAAGTGTGTAGGTTTTCTGTATGTGGGGTAGAGAGAGAGAGAAGATGTGCCAACTAATATTACTTGAGCACAGTGAACATGGGAACATTGTGATAGCTGCTGCAGTGGACAGAGCATATATAGACTTGTGATGATGTTGATCATGAAAATGTATTGTACTTGATATGAATAAGTTATGGTTTTAGTTGTTGATCTATTCATTCATTGATTAATAATTACATCTTGAGAGCTTACATAGTGTCAGACATTAGATGGGACAACTTTAGTGTCAGACATTAGATGGGACAACTTTAGTGTCAGACATTAGATGGATGTGGCAACTATAGTGTCAGACATTAGATGGGCAACTTAGTGTCAGACATTAGATGGGACAACTTTAGTGTCAGACATTAGATGGGACAACTTTAGTGTCAGACATTAGATGGACAACTTTAGTGTCAGATATTAGATGGATGTGGCAACTATAGTGTCAGACATTAGATGGGACAACTTTAGTGTCAGATATTAGATGGATGTGGCAACTATAGTGTCAGACATTAGATGGGACAACTTTAGTGTCAGATATTAGATGGATGTGGCAACTATAGTGTCAGACGTTAGATGTGGAAATGAGGGTATGAACTTCACTTGTCAATACAATTTGTCATGGCTCATTAGATGCAGAAGTACATAACTCAGTTTTAGAATGCTGAGTAGTTAATTAATATTGAATTGTCAACAGAATTTCTCATTAGTCTGAGATACTGAAGTAAAATGGGATCTCCCAAACATTTATGACAATTAATGATCTGTTGTCACTATTATTGACAATATTACAGGCACAAGATGAGAAAACTCAAGAACGCAATGATACTAAAGAATTGAAAAAGATAGACTGTGAAGAGAACAAACTAGAGGTATGTTGTAATGTAGATAGACTGTGAAGATAACCAACTAGAGGTATGTTGTAATGTCAAGAACATGTCATACCATCTAGTATGTTGAGGAATACATTGTTAGGCTGTAGTTTTCTTTGACCAATGGCACACGATGGATAATGGGGTCAACATCATACAGGCTGCTTTTGCTTCCTTGTGTTTTTCCTGAATCCAGTTGAGACTGAGTGAACCTGAGAGCTGCTGTGGTCATATAATGTCTGGTCTCAACTGAGTATTTTGAACTTTAAGGTATGTTGTGACCTTTTGCAAATAGGGGTACAACAGAGTCGGTCTGAACTTCTGCTAATAAATGAATATGATTTTTCTGAATTCACACATAACAAAATTTATTTTGAAAGTGGCTAATAATGATTTGCATAAGCGTTTTGAAATACAGAACAACCAACCTTATGCTCAGCAAATTGTACTACTATCATAGCTTATAAGGAGGGCTTTGGCTCAAGCTTTCTGTAAGTATGTCAACTGTAGAGATCATCCCTTGCGTGGAAGAGGAACACCAAACTAAAACTCTTATTAAAATTATTATTAGTTGGAATGAAATGTTGGTATGAAATGTTTCAGCATATTTTGTCCATATAATAAATTAGTATCTTTGGATCTCACTTTAATTACAAATATTTTTGCAAGACCTGAATGTTGGGAGAAATGAAGTGAGTTTAAATATAAATCTTATTGACTATAGGTTGCCCAAATTAAGACAGGACAGGTGGTAGCTGTTCAGTGGAATCAGAGGATTCTTCCCACTTTCAAGGACAGCACCTGACACTAGCTCTGTGCCAATCCAAGCAGATGGTTTATAACTGTTAAGTGCTCCTTCCTGTGTGATGTCTCAAGACTATGAAAACTGTAGTACCATCTTCATGTTTGAGCATGTTGTTATGAAGGATTGCTGTTACACATGCACCATTTACACTTCTTCACAACTGTTGATGAATCTGTTGTTGAATGAAGAGAACTGCACAACTGATACAGCTTAAGACACCAAAGATATCACACTAGTTGCCTATTTGACTAAATACAACGACAAGCTGCTTTAGTTATCTCCAGATATTATCCTTGAGTTTACTACCAAAGTAAACTCTTTGATATGAATATGTACAGCCGTATGGCAGTACAGGTCTCCTTATTACTAAAGTAAACTCTTTGATATGAATATGTACAGCCGTATGGCAGTACAGGTCTCCTTATTACTAAAGTAAACTCTTTGATATGAATATGTACAGTCGTATGGTAGTACAGGTCTCCTTATTACTAAAGTAAACTCTTTGATATGAATATGTACAGTCGTATGGCAATACAGGTCTCCTTATTACTAAAGTAAACTCTTTGATATGAATATGTACAGTTGTATGGCAGTATAGGTCTCCTTATTACTAAAGTAAACTCTTTGATATGAATATGTACAGTCGTATGGCAGTACAGGTCTCCTTATTACTAAAGTAAACTCTTTGATATGAATATGTACAGTCGTATGGCAGTACAGGTCTCCTTATTACTAAAGTAAACTCTTTAATATGAATATGTACAGTCGTATGGTAGTACAGGTCTCCTTATTACTAAAGTAAACTCTTTGATATGAATATGTACAGTCGTATGGCAATACAGGTCTCCTTATTACTAAAGTAAACTCTTTGATATGAATATGTACAGTCGTATGGCAATACAGGTCTCCTTACACTAGATGAGATGCTGTACAGTGATAACTGATCATATCTACAGAAAACATTTGATTTTAAGTCATTGTAGTTCATTGAGTATTGATCTCTGATATATTATTTCTCATTGTTTTTATTTGAGGTCAAGAAGGGTCATGTAGATGAAGGTGTGTCTGTGCACAATGGTGATGATGTTGCTGATGCCAGGGATGAAGATGGTACACATGTTTCACAAGGTCAGCTGATACTTTTATTTATGTTGTCTAAAAATTGTAGTTTATATCTCCAACTCTGTAACTAGATCTTTGGACATCTTAGTGTAGATCTTTGGACATCTTAGTGTAGATCTAATAACATTAAATAAGATACTTTAGTGTAGATCTAATAACATTGAATAAGACACCTTAGTGTAGATCTAATGACATTGAATAAGACACTTTAGTGTAGACACAAAGTAATTGAATAAGACACCTTAGTGAAGATTGAAAAAACACCTCATATAAACATGATATAGGAATTCGTCACGTGTTTTTGCCAAATATTATTTCTAACCAAACACTGCTTGCACAATGTCTACAAGAGAATATGAGCACCCTCTTCCAAAAGAGATGCTGAAGTTTAATCAAACATGTAATACACATGAAGATAACTCTGTCACAAAAACTGCACTGAGTTGGACACCAGAGGCTAAACTAAAATGTGGAAGACCCAAAATGACCTGAAGGAGAACAGTAGAGCAAGGACTGAAAGAAATGAATCATAGCTGGAACACAATACGAAGGACCGGCAAGAATGGAGAAGAATGGTTTGCATTTGTTGCTGCCCTAAGCACCAGGGGCATCACAGGCTAGAGAGAGAGAGAGAGAGAGTATTAATTTATGACCTACTACATATAGAACATAATCTATTTGTGTGACAAGGTGCACAGTATCATTTCTTTAGTAGTCTTGTGTCTACCTGAAACTGTTTTGTGCTTCAATATTTCATTTGTGTACACTGTTCATTTCTTAACTTCAATATTTCATTTGTGTACACTGTTCATTTCTTAACTTCAATATTTCATTTGTGTACACTGTTCATTTCTTAGCATGTGTACTCTGTTTCTAATAGTTTGATGTTTATCCTGGCAGTTCTTTGTTGTGTTATTGCTATGTTCTTGATTGAGTTGTCTAGTGCCTTTCATGTGAGTTGTTTTGTGTTGGGTATTCTTTCTGTTTCCATCAAGACACTGGGCCAGTTTCCTAGCTTACATTAGTTAATCTTTAAATGTCAGTTTTTCTTGCCATGTTTTACTCTTTGTTTTTTCTTGCCATGTTTTACTCTTTGTTTTTACTTATGTGAAATATGGTCATAGCTGTGAGTTTGGTTGACACAACCAGCTTTGACGCTCAGCAGATGGTACTCAGTCTCTGTCAGCACACTGTGAGTGTGTGTACACAGTCTCTGTCAGCACACTGTGAGGTGTGTGTATGCTGATGATTCTTGTAACTTGCTGATCACTGAATTCTAATTACTAATTAATTGAGTGTTGTTGTATAGGATAACTTACTTTACCTGCTTAATATTGTATTTCATGAAATGCCTCATCAGATGAACATGAGAAAATAGCAGAGACTTCACCTGTAGTTAATCCAGTTGATATCGAGTCTACAGAAACAATCATATCAAATATACTCTCTGAGATTGTGGATAATGTCATCAAAGGTACGGTTTGCGTTGTTGGTTGTTGTTGTTTGCTGAATACAAGATTATGTCGAATATTTCATTCATCTTTAGTGTCAGCTGTTTCATCATATCTGCTAGATAACATATTTATTTGAGTTTACATTACTTAGCAGAGTATTTGATTTTAGCATGTTATAGTTGCTACTCAGTTTCTAGGATGTATATATCTACTCAGTTATAACAGCATGTTATATATGCTACATCAGTTATACAGCTTATGTTATGTATGTATCATCAGTTATAACTTAGCGATGTTATAGTATGCTACATCAGTTATAACTTAGCGATGTTATAGTATGTTACATCAGTTATAACTTAGCTATGTTATAGTATGCTACATCAGTTATAACTTAGCTTATGTTATAGTATGCTACATCAGTTATAACTTAGCTTATGTTATAGTATGCTACATCAGTTATAACTTAGCTTATGTTATAGTATGCTACATCAGTTATAACTTAGCTATGTTATAGTATGCTACATCAGTTATAACTTAGCTATGTTATAGTATGTTACATCAGTTATAACTTAGCTATGTTATAGTATACTACATCAGTTATAACTTGGCATGTTATAGTATGCTCATCAGTTATAACTTAGCATGTTATAGTATGCTACATCAGTTATAACTTAGCTATGTTATAGTATGTACATCATTATAACTTAGCTTATGTTATAGTATGCTACATCAGTTGTAACTTGGCGATGTTATAGTATGCTGCATCAGTTATAACTTGCATGTTATAGTATGTACATCAGTTATAACTTAGCTTATGTTATAGTATGCTGCATCAGTTATAACTTGGCGATGTTATAGTATGCTACATCAGTTATAACTTAGCTATGTTATAGTATGCTACATCAGTTATAACTTCATGTTATAGTATGCTACATCAGTTATAACTTGGCAATGTTATAGTATGCTACATCAGTTATAACTTAGCTTATGTTATAGTATGTTACATCAGTTATAACTTAGCTTATGTTATATTATGCTACATCAGTTATAACTTAGCTATGTTATAGTATCTACATCAGTTATAACTTAGCTATGTTATAGTATGTTACATCAGTTATAACTTAGCTTATGTTATAGTATGCTACATCAGTTATAACTTGGTGATGTTATAGTATGCTACATCAGTTATAACTTAGTGATGTTATAGTATGTTACATCAGTTATAACTTAGCTTATGTTATAGTTATATAATGATACCATCCATCAAGGAAGCACTCAGTCGTAGAAGACTAAGATTTCTGAAACATGTGAAAATAGTCGCATACCACAACAGGAGCTGTTTAATGAACTTTTGAAGGAAGAGCCACAATTTATATCACTGCTCAGATATAAATCTGCAAGGACTCAATGAAGAAACTTTCTATTTGTTCTAACAAATGTGAAAAACAACAATGACCGAGTCATGAGGAAAACAACATTATTCAAAGGTACAGAATCCTTTGAAAGAAACTTAAGGATAAGCTTGAAAGCAAGAGAAACTTAAGGATAAGCTTGAAAGCAAGAGAAACTTAGGGATAAACTTGAAAAGCAAGAGAAACTTAAGGATAAGCTTGAAAGCAAGAGAAACTTGGGGATAAACTTGAAAAGCAAGAGAAACTTAAGGATAAGCTTGAAAGCAAGAGAAACTTAGGGATAAACTTGAAAGTAAGAGAAACTTAAGGATAAGCTTGAAAGCAAGAGAAACTTAGGGATAAACTTGAAAAGCAAGAGAAACTTATGGATAAGCTTGAAAGCAAGAGAAACTTAATAAACTTGAAAGCAAGAGAAAAGGATAAACTTGAAAGCAAGAGAAACTTAATGATAAACTTGAAAGCAAGAGAAACTTAATGATAAACTTGAAAGCAAGAGAAACTTAGGGATAAACTTGAAAGCAAAAGAAACTTAATGATAAGCTTGAAAGCAAGAGAAACCTAATGATAAGCTTGAAAGCAAGAGAAACTTAAGGATAAGCTTGAAAGCAAGAGAAACTTAATGATAAACTTGAAAGCAAGAGAAACTTAGGGATAAGCTTGAAAGCAAGAGAAACTTAATAAACTTGAAAGCAAGAGAAACTTATGGATAAGCTTGAAAGCAAGAGAAACTTAATAAACTTGAAAGCAAGAGAAAAGGATAAACTTGAAAGCAAGAGAAACTTAATGATAAACTTGAAAGCAAGAGAAACTTAATGATAAACTTGAAAGCAAGAGAAACTTAGGGATAAACTTGAAAGCAAAAGAAACTTAAGGATAAGCTTGAAAGCAAGAGAAACCTAATGATAAGCTTGAAAGCAAAAGAAACTTAAGGATAAGCTTGAAAGCAAGAGAAACAAGTGCAAACTCAGTAGTTGTTAGAGTAACACATACTTGCCAAATGACCAACCTGTAAAGAGGACAAAAATGGCATTACAATAATTAGTTGATTAGTTGGACAAGGGAAAAGTTGCAACTTGTTTACAAAATGGTGTACACATTCGTAAATTTGATCATTTTGTTAATACAAAATTATCAAGCCAGATAGATTTCATTTTGGGGAATAGTTTGTTGACTAAACACCAGAGCTAGTTAGTGTGTCATGTCAGTGGGAGATTCTGAGATCAAAGCTGCAGGCTGAAGCTAAGAATAGAGGGATTACTGAGATAATACTAGCAGGCTGAAATAAATACTACTGGGTGGAGAGTATGAGATAAAACTTGTCAGTGGGAGATTCTCAGATCAAAGCTGCAGGTTGGAGCTAAGAATAGAGGGATTACTGAGATAATAATAGCAGGCTGAAATAAATACTACTGGGTGGAGAGTATGAGATAAAACTTGTCAGTGGGAGATTCTGAGATCAAAGCTGCAGGCTGAAGCTAAGAATAGAGGGATTACTGAGATAATACTAGCAGGCTGAAATAAATACTACTGGGTGGAGAGTATGAGATAAAACTTGTCAGTGGGAGATTCTGAGATCAAAGCTGCAGGCTGGAGCTAAGAATAGAGGGATTACTGAGATAATACTAGCAGGCTGAAATAAATACTACTGGGTGGAGAGTATGAGATAAAACTTGTCAGTGGGAGATTCTGAGATCAAAGCTGCAGGCTGGAGCTAAGAATAGAGGGATTACTGAGATAATACTAGCAGGCTGAAATAAATACTACTGGGTGGAGAGTATGAGATAAAACTTGTCAGTGGGAGATTCTGAGATCAAAGCTGCAGGCTGAAGCTAAGAATAGAGGGATTACTGAGATAATACTAGCAGGCTGAAATAAATACTACTGGGTGGAGAGTATGAGATAAAACTTGTCAGTGGGAGATTCTGAGATCAAAGCTGCAGGCTGGAGCTAAGAATAGAGGGATTACTGAGATAATACTAGCAGGCTGAAATAAATACTACTGGGTGGAGAGTATGAGATAAAACTTGTCAGTGGGAGATTCTGAGATCAAAGCTGCAGGCTGAAGCTAAGAATAGAGGGATTACTGAGATAATACTAGCAGGCTGAAATAAATACTACTGGGTGGAGAGTATGAGATAAAACTTGTCAGTGGGAGATTCTGAGATCAAAGCTGCAGGCTGAAGCTAAGAATAGAGGGATTACTGAGATAATACTAGCAGGCTGAAATAAATACTACTGGGTGGAGAGTATGAGATAAAACTTGTCAGTGGGAGATTCTGAGATCAAAGCTGCAGGCTGAAGCTAAGAATAGAGGGATTACTGAGATAATACTAGCAGGCTGAAATAAATACTACTGGGTGGAGAGTATGAGATAAAACTTGTCAGTGGGAGATTCTGAGATCAAAGCTGCAGGCTGAAGCTAAGAATAGAGGGATTACTGAGATAATACTAGCAGGCTGAAATAAATACTACTGGGTGGAGAGTATGAGATAAAACTTGTCAGTGGGAGATTCTGAGATCAAAGCTGCAGGCTGAAGCTAAGAATAGAGGGATTACTGAGATAATACTAGCAGGCTGAAATAAATACTACTGGGTGGAGAGTATGAGATAAAACTTGTCAGTGGGAGATTCTGAGATCAAAGCTGCAGGTTGGAGCTAAGAATAGAGGGATTACTGAGATAATACTAGCAGGCTGAAATAAATACTACTGGGTGGAGAGTATGAGATAAAACTTGTCAGTGGGAGATTCTGAGATCAAAGCTGCAGGCTGAAGCTAAGAATAGAGGGATTACTGAGATAATACTAGCAGGCTGAAATAAATACTACTGGGTGGAGAGTATGAGATAAAACTTGTCAGTGGGAGATTCTGAGATCAAAGCTGCAGGCTGAAGCTAAGAATAGAGGGATTACTGAGATAATACTAGCAGGCTGAAATAAATACTACTGGGTGGAGAGTATGAGATAAAACTTGTCAGTGGGAGATTCTGAGATCAAAGCTGCAGGCTGAAGCTAAGAATAGAGGGATTACTGAGATAATAATAGCAGGCTGAAATAAATACTACTGGGTGGAGAGTATGAGATAAAACTTGTCAGTGGGAGATTCTGAGATCAAAGCTGCAGGTTGGAGCTAAGAACAAAGCTGCAGGTTGGAGCTAAGAATAGAGGGATTACTGAGATAATACTAGCAGGCTGAAATAAATACTACTGGGTGGAGAGTATGAGATAAAACTTGTCAGTGGGAGATTCTGAGATCAAAGCTGCAGGTTGGAGCTAAGAATAGAGGGATTACTGAGATAATACTAGCAGGCTGAAATAAATACTACTGGGTGGAGAGTATGAGATAAAACTTGTCAGTGGGAGATTCTGAGATCAAAGCTGCAGGTTGGAGCTAAGAATAGAGGGATTACTGAGATAATACTAGCAGGCTGAAATAAATACTACTGGGTGGAGAGTATGAGATAAAACTTGTCAGTGGGAGATTCTGAGATCAAAGCTGCAGGTTGAAGCTAAGAATAGAGGGATTACTGAGATAATACTAGCAGGCTGAAATAAATACTACTGGGTGGAGAGTATGAGATAAAACTTGTCAGTGGGAGATTCTGAGATCAAAGCTGCAGGTTGGAGCTAAGAATAGAGGGATTACTGAGATAATACTAGCAGGCTGAAATAAATACTACTGGGTGGAGAGTATGAGATAAAACTTGTCAGTGGGAGATTCTGAGATCAAAGCTGCAGGTTGAAGCTAAGAATAGAGGGATTACTGAGATAATACTAGCAGGCTGAAATAAATACTACTGGGTGGAGAGTATGAGATAAAACTTGTCAGTGGGAGATTCTAAGATCAAAGCTGCAGGTTGAAGCTAAGAATAGAGGGATTACTGAGATAATACGGGGGACAGCCTAGAGTAGTTGATAGTAGCTCGGCCTGCTAGCTGTGAGACGCCTCATAGCTCGGGTTCGAACCTACTGTCCGGCATTTGTTCGAGTCCCTGGTCTTACTCAGGACGATAACGTGAGTACCTCTGAAGTCGGAGAAAATCTGCCTTTATGGCGAGGGAATACTAATTACGAGTACATTGAGCACACGGCTGCCAGTGTAAGTAATTTACAATGTGCACGCTGCTGCCATTGTAAGAAATTGGAAAAACAGATTTTCACGCAAAAATCAGTTTCAGAGATGAAACCGTCTGAGTTGAAAGCGGACGAAAGAAAAAAAAAAAAAACTGAGATAATACTACTGGGTGGAGAGTATGAGATAAAAAAAACTCAAGATAAATACAGAGGTAGTTTTTCTAAAACAAAAGCATCAACAAAATGCACATAGCAAGCAAATTGATAAAAATGCATGTACACAAAATCCACATAGCAAGCAAATTGATGAGAATACATGTACACAAAATCCACATAACAAGCAAATTGATGAGAATACATGTACACGGCAAAACTTGTATTAGTAGTTTTGTGATAAATAATGAACCAGGAAAGTGACACTGATCATATATAATTTCATATGGGATCGCGCGAGAGCGATATATAATTTCATATGGGATCGAGAGAGAGATATAATTTTATATGGGATCGCGAGAGAGAGATATATATAATTTCATATGGGATCGCGAGAGAGATATAATTTCATATGGGATCCTGGAGAGAGAGAGATATATATATAATTTCATATGGGATCGCGAGAGAGATATATATAATTTCATATCAATCATGTTGTGTTACACAATTCATCTTTATTTGTCTGTTGTTTGTGCAGTGCAGTAGATAATTTTCCTTGCACACAGAATTATGAAAATGTTCAGTTTTGTTGAAATCAAATCTCTGCATGTTACAGTATACTTTAAGAAAACATGCACTTCCTTTTATAGTTCTGCATGCTGTCTTGGCTTGCTTACAATTCAAATATACGGAGTTGCTCCATGGTATACGATGCTTTAGTTAACCTATTGCAACCTGCATCGATATGTTAGGGAAGAGAAACTTAGTGAGTAAGAGAACTGGCTACCTCATCTCCTGATGCTAAAACCTATTTATTGTAAGGTCTCTAACATGTTAAGCTTTCTAACATGTTACACTACTGTGCCATTATATATGCTCTCTATGGGGGCTAGTTATTGTAAGCTCTCTAACATGTTAAGCTCTCTAACATGTTACACTACTGTGTCATTATATATGCTTTCTATGGGGGCTAGTTATTGTAAGGTCTCTAACGTTACACTACTGTGCCATTATATATGCTCTCTATGGGGGCTAGCTATTGTAAGGTCTCTAACATGTACACTACTGTGCATTATATATGCTCTCTATGGGGCTAGTTATTGTAAGCTCTCTAACATGTTACACTACTGTGCCATTATATATGCTCTCTATGGGGGCTAGTTATTGTAAGCTCTCTAACATGTTAAGCTCTCTAACATGTTACACTACTGTGTCATTATATATGCTCTCTATGGGGGCTAGTTATTGTAAGCTCTCTAACATGTTACACTACTGTGCCATTATATAGCTCTTATGGGGCTAGATTATTGTAAGCTCTCTAACATGTTAGTCTCTAACATGTTACACTACTGTGTCATTATATTGCTCTCTATAGGGCTAGTTATTGTAAGCTCTCTAACATGTTACACTACTGTGCCATTATATATGCTCTCTATGGGGGCTAGTTATTGTAAGGTCTCTAACGTTATAACTACTGTGCCATTATATATGCTCTCTATGGGGCTAGTTATTGTAAGCTCTCTAACATGTTACACTACTGTGCCATTATATATGCTCTCTATGGGGGCTAGTTATTGTAAGGTCTCTAACGTTATAACTACTGTGCCATTATATGCGCTATGGGGCTAGTTATTCATTTTTTTTTTTAAATTATGTTTTTATGTACATGTTATTTCAAGAAGTGGTATGTTAAATTTGTTTTTTATGTATGAAATATTTATAGACATTGTGTTATTTCTAGAAGGTAATTCTCAGAGTATATTTTGTTATTTTGCTAAGCATGCAGATGATGATCACCAAAGTTAATTAGCTAGTAAAGCATATATCAAATGCACATGGAAACCATTTCTTGATCAATAATAGACAATTATTGACAAATCCAGACATATGAACCAAAATCAGATTGTTAAACAGGCAAAACACAATGGGAATATTCCTAGTATGACAGAAACACATGGTCTATTGAGATAATTGAGAGTAATATAGAATTCTGTGGTAGACAAATCATTTTGCTAAATAAACACAATAAACTCCCACTATTTGAAATTTACTTTAAACAAAATAAATCTTTCAATTATAGTTTGTTGATTGTGTGTAAGACTTCTGTGTTGCACACAATTCTATATAACATCCAATAAATGACATCCATGCTTCAAATGGTTAACAATGTTCTCACAACTTGCAGTCAGAATGTCAGCTGATACAAAGTTGGTAATTGGTCTGCATTGAAATATTGCATCCAAATATATTTGTTTAAAATGATCCCTGGAAAAAATGCAGTCTGGATAAAGTGATTAGTCAGTTTAATGTATTTGAGTATAACTGGACATGACTGTACTTATTTCTGAATTGTTCTATTTGTCTTGGCTGCATTTCTTGGGGGTTTGCTCAGTGGTGAATGTTGCATCTCCTGAAGAAGTTGCATCCCCTGGAGAAACGACAGAAGCTGTTGTTAGCAATGGCATTTCAAATGCTGCACAAGAACAACAGCCACAGCCAACTCAGGACCAGCAACAACAGCTGCCTCCATTAGTGATTAACTCCAATGAAGGTAATGTCAGCAGATTTGGTCAACTTTCTGATGGTTATATGAAATCTTATTTGGTCAACTTTCTGATGGTTATATGAAATCTTATTGATTGAACTGTTTTGTGCACAATAAACTACTGTAACATTATAGCAAAGTAACTTCCGGGGTATCTACTGTGGCATTCTTTACAAGTTGAACGGTTCTGACAGTCTTTAGGTGTACACTGAATACAAAGTAACTTCCAGGGGGAATCTACTGTGTGACATTCTTTACAAGTTGAACGGTTCTGACAGTCTTTAGGTGTACACTGAATACAAAGACATCAATTATAATCAATATTTATTGTTCCCTCACAGTTTGTCAATGTATGTAGAAATATTTGTTGACTGAATGTGTGTAGAAATACTTGGACTGAATGATGTAGAAATCTGTTACTGAATGTATGTAGAAATACGTTTACTGAATGTGTGTTGACTGAATGTTGAAATACTTGTTGACTGAATGTGTGTACTGAATGATGAGACACATGTTTCATCTGCCTGCATTTAGTCATGATAGTTCTCTACTGTAAATTCTTAAGTTGAGTTCGACAGTTTTAGTATAATACAAAGACATCAATTATAACAATATTTTGTTCCCAGTTTGTCAATGATGTAAAATATTTTGACTGAATGTGTAATCTGTGACTGAATGTATGTAGAAATACTGTGACTGAATGTATGTAGAACGGGACTGAATGTGTGTTGACTGAATGTGTGTAGAAATACTTGTTGACTGAATGTGTGTTGACTGAATGATGAGACACATGTTCTCATCTGCACTAAACTGACCCCATTACTTAGTCATGATATAGTTTTACTCAATACAGAATCCTATTAGATTTGTCTGTAAGCACTCATTTATTGACATGAATCTTTCTAACAAATAGCTAACTCAGCTTGGTGTACAAGACATTTAGACATTTTCTCACACATTAATTCTCCTCAAGCATTAATAAGTGTTAAAACAGTAAATAGCATGACTACTAACCCTGAACAGCATGATCCATTGTTTGCTACATTACAACCATATGTAACACTATATTATTGTTATTGTCCCCTGCCATATCTTCAGTGAACCATGCCCGCTAGTATTACTCTCTCTAATCCACTGTGACTTTTAATGTAAGCAAAATATTTCAGTTTCCAAGACTTGATATTATTGATGAGCATGTTCTCCGATGTTAGGCAACAACACTTTCGCTGCCACCCATTTTCAATCAAGTCTGGCTCACTGCCACACTATTTTTTAGGCATGATCAGTTTTCGGGATGATAATTTCACAAAATCTGTACCCCTTAAAATATCTACTATTGATCTATAATCATTGTCACTTGAATCAAAGTCTAAATTTGTTCACATTCAGAGCTCGTTTTATCACTATCATTGGCTAGGAAGTCTGAATCAAAGTCTAATTTTGTATCACATTCAGAGTCCGTTTTATCACTATCACTGGCTAAGAAGTCCGAATCAGAGTCATTTTGGACATGACTATCATCAGCAACATCGCTCATTTTGAAAATCTTTGTTTACCTACAATAAATCATTAAAAAAATTGTTGATAAATGGACTATGTGCATTTTAAACACATGTACGTTAGTTCTGCCATTTTGAAGAGCTCTTCTGAACAATAGGGAAGTATTGTGTAATACTGGTGTATGGTCAGTGAAACTTCCCATGAAAAAAGACATACCCGCGCTGACAAAAGTTGACCGTGGCAGTGAAAAGGAGTTTGTGTTTGTTCGACTTTTGTCATCTGTGACAGCGAAAGTGTTAAAACAGACAATGAGAGCCAAGAAATAATTGGTGACAACAAGGAAAGAATAAGAGTAAAACAAGCACAGAAAGACACATCCAGTGAAGATATTGGATGGTATGATAAGAAGACTGGGGGGTATGTGTGATACTGAAGTTCTCACAAAATATGTGATTTGGAAGGAATTAATGGTCAGTTACGAGGTATGGCACATGATGATAAAACACGAAGTATGACACATGATGATAATGATAAAACAGACAATTTTTGGGGGCATCATTTAGGAAGTATGAGATAGTCAGACAAATTATTTATCAATATAATTTGTAAACAATCTTGTTTGATCTTGTTCAGGGATTCCTCTATCTCCTGATGATAGTGCAGAAGGAATAGAAAGTGGAGAGCAGTTCTATGGAGCATTTAGTCATGTCCTACAAAAAGATGCTTTCCTGGTGTTCAGAAGTCTTTGTAAGCTTTCCATGAAACCACTTGCAGATGGACCACCAGATCCCAAGTAAGTGTGATGTTTAGAAGTCTTTGTAAGCTTTCCATGAAACCGCTTGCAGATGGACCACCAGATCCCAAGTAAGTGTGATGTTTAGAAGTCTTTGTAAGTTTTCCATGAAACCGCTTGCAGATGGACCACCAGATCTCAAGTAAGTGTGATTGTCATGTTGATGTTTTCATTAGATTTTCACAAGATATCAATATTCATAAATCTCATTTTGTATCATCTGTCAATGTAATATTTGGTGATATCATAGATTATCTCATCTTATACAGTAGTAACATTCTCTCTCAGTCAGTCTGTGTGTGCTTCAGGACATGCTCATGGCATCTCTGCCTGTACAGTTTACATTCAAGTTATCTTTGTTCTATCTGACTGTTACCTCATCTCCTCCAGGATCCATGATAGTTCTTTGGATGTGATGCTTTAACTGAATATAGTGTGTACATTATAAACCAGATTGCAATATATGTTAACATTTGTTACATTATGTCCATCATATTCAAGTAGTTTTTATATCAGTTATCTCATGTAGCGTGTAACAACAATGTTTAAATGAGAATCTGAGAAAAGAATGGGAAGAATTCCAATGACATCACTAAACAGAATATTGAGAAGGTGGTTCTGAAGGGAAGTTAATGAACTTTCTTGTTCTGTAATCGTGTTTTGTATCACAGTGTTAATGAATACAAGAAGTTGATGAAAAAGCAGTCCTGGCTTGTGTGTTATGAGTACTGTTCAAGCACTTGAGACAGCAGACAACATTCATGAAAAACAGGACGTCAAATAGAGATGTTGGAGAGCTTATGGCATGGAAGAAAATCATTATCAGAACTGATGACAGTAGCAGTATGGAGGTGAATTTCATTTTACATTTACCTTGCAACATAACACACATTGAAATCTGAACCACACAGCAGAACTATGTGCTAATCTTGCTATAGGAAATAGTTATTGAAGAATCTCATTTTGTTGGTTTCAGATCACACGAACTTCGTTCTAAGATCCTCTCTCTGCAGCTGCTTCTCTCAATCCTCCAGAGTGCTGGTCCAGTGTTCCGAACAAATGTCATGTTTATCAATGCCATCAAACAGTATTTATGTGTAGCACTGTCAAAGAATGGAGTGAGTTCGGTACCGGAAGTGTTTGAACTGTCACTCACAATCTTCATTACTTTGTTGGCAACCTTCAAACAACATCTCAAAATGCAGATTGAGGTATGTATATTTCTACCATACATGATAGTAGTTGTATACAAATCTCTCTCTTGTTAACGTCGCTCCATAATAGCCATGCATTTTGAAACTTGGTACATTCACACACTACATGAGACACTTGGTACATTCACACACTACATGAGACACTTGGTACATTCACACACTACATGAGACACTTGGTACATTCACACACTACATGAGACACTTGGTACATTCACACACTACATGAGACACTGGGACATTCACACACTACATGAGACACTTGGTACATTCCCACATGAGACACTTGAAATTCACACTCATGAGACAGTACATTCACACACTACAGAGACACTTGGTACATTCACACACTACATGAGACAGTACATTCACACACTACACAAGACACTTGGTACATTCACACACTATATGAGACACTTCTCTTAGAAGTTTAATCCATGCCTACCAGTTGTCACAGGCTAGTAGTTGTAATAACAACAAAACATGCTGGAGATTGTTGATGTTATCAGTAGGCTATTGTGTGTGTATCATTAAACTGAACGTGACAAACTTCTCCTGTTCCTCTCACTTTTCAGTACTTTTTCTTCATTCATTCTGCACCACCACCCTATTTGTTAATCCAAGCACTCTTTGTGGTCTGAGCATGAGTTCCTGTGCCAGATATTTCATCGAGAGACCTATAGGCCAACACATCTAGTTTCTATCTCCCAGTGTCAACAAAATGCGTATGGTTTTGCCGTTGCGCTAACGACTCATTTTTATGACGAATGATTTGTGTAACCTCAAGTAGTAGCATGTCCCTTGCAGAACGTCGCATTCATCACAGCCCGCCTGAAAAGCTCTCTGTCTCTTGCCTGCTCTCAGGCCTCTTCCAGCATCATATTCAAGGTTTCTTTGATGTCCTGCTGCCACCTTTGTCTTGGTCATCCCCTGCCTCGGTTTCCAGGAACCATGCCTTCCATTATCTTTCTTTTCAGACCACTGTGGCATTTAATATGGCCAAAATATTTCATTTTCCGGGACATGATGTTATTTATGACCCAATGCTCCTTGATATTCAGGTCTTGTAGGATGTCTTTGTTTCTTCTCTTCTCTGTCCAGGATGTTCTAAGAATTTTTCTATAGCACCTTGTTTCAAAACTTAAAGTTTTGTTTTTTAATGTTTGTGCTATGGTCCACAATTTGCATCCATATGTTGCCATGGGAATATGCATGTTCTTGGAAGTCTTACTTTTGTTTCTTTGTTGGTGTTGTGCTATAGATTCTTCATGCTGACCACCCTCTGGAAAGCCATGGCTAGTCTTCTAACTCCTTTCATACAATCTTTGTTGGTGTCGTGCTATAGATTCTTCATGCTGACCACCCTCTGGAAAGCCATGGCTAGTCTTCTAACTTCTTTCTACAATCTTTGTTGTATCTAGACAAGATTTTCAAAATCTGTAAGCTTCTAATGTCTTCAAACTTTTCATGGTAATTTTTGGGTTGATGATTTTCATTTGCATCTGGAAACCATGCTAGTCTTCTAACTTCTTTCATACAATCTCCATTGTTGTTAATAATAGAGAGCCAAGATATTCAAAATCTGTGACCTTCTCAATGTCTTCATTTTTTATGGTAAATTTTGGGTTGAGATTTTGCTTTGTCAGTGGACATAATTTTAGTTTACTTTATATTCAGAAAATTTGTGTACCCATATAGTTTAATTATCTAAATTTTCTTTCTTTCTTGATATCTATTTTTATTCTATCTGTCCACCATAAAATGTTATCATGTTGAGTACAGATTTTTCTTCTTATGTGATCAATGAAAATTGTAAGCTTCCTTAGAATATTTTTTGTATCTGGCATTGTTTGTCTATTCAACTTGTTATCGAATTTTATCATCTATTATTATTTTGTATATGGTACATCATGTTGAATAATCATCATCAGGTGCAGTTCCGGCCGGCATATGTAATCATGTATCTCCACAAATCTCTATCTTTGGTGTTTGCTATGAACTCAGATGTTGACGCTCTACCAGGTCATGAAGTCAGACTATCCAAAATTTTCTCTCTGTCTTCCTCTGTTTCGTCTACACTCTCAATTTTACCTGTTGTTACAATGTTGAATAATACAATGAGATTTAATGTATGTAGCACAATTTGCAAGCATTATATCACACATATATATGTAGTTGTTTGTTCTAACATATGTATTCCTAACCCAGGTCTTCTTTAAAGAAATATTTCTCTACATCCTGGAGACTCCTAGCAGCTCATTTGATCATAAGTGGATGGTTATCCAGGCTTTAACGAGGATTTGTGCAGGTATATTGTTATTCTATTAATGTTGAGAACAATAGTTACTTTACCACTAGATGTACTTCTACATCCAAGTTAGAGTTCTGTACTAAATCTAGAAATTTTATCTAACAAGTCTCATCCTTTTTATACATCAAACTGTCAAGGTTTTTAACCAAGGTACCAGAGATGTGTCATCAACCTACCTTACTCAATATACAGACCGTCCAAGTATGCACTATATGGTTATCAAGCTCCCTTATGTCCATTGAGGGTGTGTTTCATGCAATTTCTCTTTTCTAGACCTCCATAAACTTTACAAATAGATTAGGACCTATTAGTCTGACCTGAGACACCTGTGATAGCATAGTGGATAGTGCACTCACTTCAAATGCGCAGGGTCTGATTTCAATTCCACAGTGGGAATGGACATTTTTTTGTCAAACTGTATCAACTCAGATCGGCCCAGCCTTAATTGGGTACCAGAAAAGCACTGGGAAGTAAAGACGGTCAGCATGATGTTGACCACATCATCCATTGTGTGCCAGTGGTCAGTGAAAAATATGAGCCTAACACCACATTCTCTCATATACTCCATAGCATGAAAAATGGTTCCTTATCTTATTTTTCCTTTACCTTGATTAGTCTGATTATTTAATCTGGTCCAGTCTAAGACTATGTCATATGTTGACTGTACCTTGCAAGAAACACACAAATATATAAATAGTTTGTGAAGAACTACATGCAATTCATGATTTGACAATGTTCTTACCATGTTTATTCAATGATATTAGCTACATATGGTTACTGTTAGAATGATATATTTCCGTTTAGTTTAGTCATCAGATCATCATCACTCCACATCTAACCAATTAGTCCATAAGTGCTCCGATCTCCCCTCAGTATTTCCCTCAGCGTGTGGCGACTAACGACACCAGTTCTCTGTTGGTTTACTATTCTTCTGTGGCTACCAGCATAGCGTTCTTGTCAAGCTACACCACACTTGACTTGGAATTCTTGTAGTCTGGTTAGTGTTGTAGATTCACCACTATTACTTGAATCATGTACACGTCCTCTCTCCCTTAAGGAATTTATAATATCAGCCTGGTCCATTGCTCGCCCGCTTTGTACAGCAGCCATACCTGAAAGCCTATCCGCACGTTCATTCCCCTTACACCTGCATGCCCTGGCACAAAAATAAAACTGATTTTTATCAGCTTAGACCTCCCCAGCGACTCCATCCATTGTCTCCTAGCCCATCCTATTTCAATCTTCCTGAGCATACTCATTGAGTCACTGAGAAAACATGCATGGATAAAAGTCTGTGATTCCAGCGAAACCATCGCTTTAGTAACTTCGATGATTTCCATAGTGAGACTACTCATAGTCACGGCAAAACTACTACTGTCTTCCTTCACAACATCTCCCCCGACCTGAGCAGTGAAAGCCCACGAGCTCCGCACATGTCGAATCACCAAACCATCCGTATAAATGATTACATCATGCTCAGATGAGTTCTCAGAAATTAATGCCTGAACTTCTGTCTCCACGACAAGTGGGTTGTCTTGTCTGCTTTTTTTTATCAAGTTTGATGCATACCAAAAATGATGTATTGATTCCTGTTGGCACTGGTATCCATTCTTCACCGGGATCAATGTCTTCAGGTGTACACACCTGTTCAATACAGCCCTGTCCTGACCCATCCAAGATTTTCCTCTTTTTAACCTATTTCCTTCGCTCTTTATTTCCATGTGCAGAGGATGTTGTGTGTCAGCATTGATGCGAAGGTATGCCCGTGCATAGCTCATCAGTCTGTATTCCATAGTAGGATAGTCAAGAAGATAGCGCATCACCCTGCACTTCGTGTCTTTAGTGCACCCAAGTATGATGCGCATTGCCTCGTTCTGTATTCTTTCCAGTTATTCTATCTGACTATGACTGAGAGTCACGATCGCCAGAGCATACTCAATCACAGAAAGGACCAGACCCTGGTATAAAAGACAAAGATGGCGCTGCTCACAATTCCTCACAGCCATTACCCTCATCACAGTCAAACCCTTCCTTGCCTTCATTATCACATGAGCTATGTGTTCTGTAAAAGCTAGACTATGATCAAACAGCAACCCCAGGTATTTCATAGACTGAGATCGCTCCACCACCTCTTCACACAAAACCACAGGTGGTGTTGGAGTGTTGACGATGCGGCTGTTTAAAGAGAACCATGTCACAGCTGCTTTTGTGGGGTTGACCAATGCTCCTGCTTCACCACAGCACCTACACATGCGGTTGAGTTCTGACTGAAGTTCCTCCACAAGCTGTTCTCTATCCTTGCCCTGACGATACATCAAAACATATGCATATGCCATTGTCCTTCCCCTACCCGTGATCTGCTCTACTGTGATTCTCACAGTATAGGCATTGAACAACACCGGAGATAATGGTGACCCTTTTGGTAAACCAGGATGTGTTTCAGTTTGGAATATCTTCATTGCACTCCGGACATGTCCATAGGTGCTCCGATCTCCTTCGCAATATCTCCAACAGCGCCCAGCGACTGACCGTACCAGTTCTATTTTGATTGATGAGCCTACTCGTATACCTGTTGTACCGTTCTTTTCTTGCCACACCAATCTTCAAACCCAGTTCTCGCAATCTAGTAGTTGACGTAGATTGGTTTAGATGGTCTTCTGCGGCCACGCCTATAAGGGCGTTCACGATGTCAGCTCTGCCCATTGGCTGGCCCTCTGATATAGCGGCAGAACCAGCCAGCCTGTCTGCTCATTGCCAACGACACCCATGTGCCCCGAACAAAGACAAGTGTAATTCTGCAAATTGTTGACGCCTACAGTGATTCAGTCCATTGCCTGCGCACCAAACCGGCCTCCACCTTTCGGATCATACTCAATGAGTCACTCAGAATGCACGCATGAGTGTAGTCTTGTGACTCTAGCCAGAGTAGTGCATTGGTCACCGCCAGTACCTCCATTGTCATGCTGCTTGTTGTCATACTGAATGCACCACTGGATGTATTGTTGTTGGTGATGATGCCCAGCTGCCACATTTAAACACTACTTTTCGCTAAAAGAGGGCCACAAAGATCCAATTAATGAATGGGTTGATATTGAGTTCCGTCAACTGTACCATTAAAAAATGCAAAGGCACTCTATTATAGGCATCTTCGAGGTCAATTGCAGCAGCACATGTCTCAATGCCAGAGTGAAAACCCTCACAGACATCGTGGGCGAAAACTGCTGCATTACGCCATGTCTCTCTATTTGGACGGTACCCTCCAAGGGTGGGTGGAAGGGGACATAAACTCTCTAGTTGGCAGGATATTTTCCTAGCAATTATTTTCTCCAGCAACTTCCTATTGTATTCTGCATGGTGATTACCCATTGGCCCTGAATTTTTGTGTGGTCTTTGCCAGGCTTTGGCAGAGGTACCAGGTAGCTAGGCAGCCAATCTTTGTTGATTACTGCAGTCTCAATGCTTTTGTTTGTAGATGCCAGCCAGTTCTTCCTACTCCTCATCAGACAACTCGCCAATGTCACCATACCACATGCCATCTGGACCAGGTGCACTTTTCTTTTGCTATCTGTACCACATCCTTTATTTCCTCCACTGTCACCAAGTCATCTTCGTCTAATTCCTGGTTCTGACACTTAGCAGCAATGGATTCTCTGGCAGTGTTTCGCTCTACCATGTCGCTCTGGTCACTCTGCTCTAGATAGTGCGCAAACAGAGCCCTACCATATCTTTCTGGTCACTCTGCTCTAGATAGGGCACAAACAGAGCCCTACCATGTCTTTCTGGTCACTCTGCTCTAGATAGTGCGCAAACAGAGCCCTACCATGTCTTTCTGGTCACTCTGCTCTAGATAGTGCGCAAACAGAGCCCTACCATTTCTTTCTGGTCACTCTGCTCTAGATAGTGTGCAAACAGCCCTACCATGTCTTTCTGGTCACTCTGCTCTAGATAGTGCGCAAACAGAGCCCTACCATGTCTTTCTGGTCACTCTGCTCTAGATAGTGCGCAAACAGAGCCCTACCATGTCACTCTGCTCTAGATAGTGCGCAAACAGAGCCCTACCCTTTTTTACATCTGTCCTCTTCCAGGTAAGATCCATGCTCTGGAAGTCAGGAACACACCGATTCTTTACTGTACCATTCATACTTCTGTGCAATCGCCAGAACAGATTCGACGATTTGTCATTGCTCACCCGTTGACAAAACTCCACCCACTTCTCACTTTTTACCCACCCACTTCTCACTTTTTACCGTCCTTGCAAGAGCTTTGAAACACCCTGTTTTATTATTCATATCCTGTTTCAACTGCAAGATGTCATCAGGATGGGTAGTTCCATTTTTCCTGGCAGTTTGTCACCTCCTAACAGCACAACACTTGTCTACCAATGCCTTCTCCACCTCATCATCCCACCAGGCTGGTTGTTCCCAGCATTTATTACTGCTAATGTACTTGCCTCGTTTGACACATCTTATGCTACTGACGTCTTGCCCTGTAATATTTCCATTGATATTAGTAACAAGTGGGGATCTGTAGCTTAAGCGGTAGTGAACTCGGTCACAACCCCAATCGTCCTGGTTCAAACTCCATAGCGGACAGTTTAGAAGCAAGTTTATTTCCATGAAATTTTACAAACGGTTAAAAAAGATCAAAGGAATAAAACTAAGTTTTATGAACCTGTGTTTTTTCCTTGGCAACGTATGGTTGTGAGACATGGACCATTGACAAAGCAGCAGAGATGATCATCAATGCTTTTGAATGCCAATGCTACAGAAGAGTACTTAGAATATCACAGACAGAGAAGAGGACAAATGCTTCTGTTCTCCAACAGCTTGATATTAAAACGAGTTGACTATTAAAGAACAAAATCAAGGAAAATATTTGCATCAAACCACGAGTGCATAGAGAAGATAATTCTGAAGGGATCAGTGCCTGGAAGGAGAATGAGAGGAAGACCTAGAAGATGATGGGTGCAGGATGCCATTGACAAGCTTAGAATGACTGCTGCTGCCGTCAGGCATCTTGCACAGAATAGAGAGTTTTTCAGGGCTGCTGTCATGGGAGCCAAGTTCCTGAAGGGATAAACTACTTGATAATGATGATGAAAAATAGACATCATTCAGAAAGCAATGGCAGGCTACTGAATGTATAAGTGGTGCCTCGAACAAAATTGACGACTGCTTACCGTGGTTGATGGCAAAGTCCTGTAAAGGATATGCCAGGATTTTCATTTTCATTGACATATTGTTATTCTACTATCTAGCAAGATTGTGTGAATTATTAACATATTGTCTGTCTTCTCTCTCTCTCTCTCTCTCTCTCTCTCTCTCTAGATGCTCAGTGTGTGGTTGACATTTACCTCAACTATGATTGTGATCTTCACTGGCTAACATATTTCTCTCTCTCTCTCTCTCTTTAGATGCTCAGTGTGTGGTTGACATTTATCTCAACTATGATTGTGATCTGTCACTGGCTAACATATTTCTCTCTCTCTCTCTCTCTAGATGCTCAGTGTGTGGTTGACATTTATCTCAACTATGATTGTGATCTGTCACTGGCTAACATATTTGAACGTCTGATTAATGATCTCTCCAAGATAGCTCAAGGGAGACAAGCACTTGAATTAGGTTGGTTGCTTTTTTGTCAACTTTATTATGTTTATTAATATGTATAGATGATACAGACACTTGTCATAAACAATACACAAATACTATACATACCACAAGTGATGGATAAGATAGTAGCAATATCTATAGTCTGTCCATTAATTCGTGAGCACGTTTGAAATTGATTTTCTCAAAAACTACCTGTTGGATCTCAGTGATTTTTGCAAGCAGCCTTAGAATATCCATGACGCTAGAGAAATATTTTTTCCAAGAAAATTTGATGTAGTTTGAAATATTTCTTTTTCAGGTTATATTAAAATCAACCTCACCGGATTGTACACAATAGTAACAGATCTACGGTACACAGACGCGTTGTTCTAAAAATACATTATGGTAACATTGAAATATCGTGAGGAAACAACAATTTCACGGAATTCCTGCACTGAACCCAGTCGACTTTGAAAGCGGAAAGCATATGACGTTATAATTGGGATACCGTTGTATAGTTATAGGTGTATCTCGCTATTTGTATGAAGCTATTGTATCATATTTGTTGGCTTATCAAAACTGACATTGATATCACATTCATAATGAGTCTGAAGTGCACATTTATAACAATGCAGAAGGTTACAGTTTTACTATACCAACACTTCCGTAGGGAATCTAAGAGAGGTCATCTATATTGCGATATTCATAACCCTGAGAAACGAACGCAACTGGCGCTTGGTCTGAATAGAGAATCCTTTTCCCGATGGATTAAACAGGACACAAAGTGCACTAATGTCAAGCAAGGAAGGAAAAGAACAATTGACGACTTTCACATAGATGTCATAAGACGGAGCTCTTGAAAATGTTTGCGACAAATCAACTTGTTACTCTCAGGAAACTGAAATTAAAACTGCAATCAGATTGCAGCATAGACATTTCTAAAAGTACTCTATGGAAAATTGTAAGAGCGCCGGCTTCACCTTCAGAAAACTATAGGCGGCAGGAATATTATTTGTGAAAAGCCACATTTAATTTGCTGCCCGAAGTAAATACCTGAGGCAGATCCGTGAGCGGGGGAGGCAAGGCTATGATATTGTATATTTGGACGAATCCTGGGTCAATGCTCACCACACCAATGCTAAAGAATGGCAATCAGTAGACGGTGAACAGAAAAGAAAAATACCAAGCAGCAAAGGCCAGCGTATTATACTAACACATGCAGGAAACAGTGAAGAAGGTCTTGTCCATGACGCTGGACTTATTTTCCAATCAAAAAGTACCGACGGTAGGGACTACCACACAGAAATGAATGGACATATTTTCAGGCACTGGATGGAGAAAGATCTACTCCAATTCTAAACAGACCATCATGCTTGGTAATGGATAATGCATCCTATCACAACGCAGTATCAGCGGAAGACAAAGTACCAACTGCATCAAATACAAAAGATCAAATTAGGACTTGGCTTGCTAAGGAAAATGTCAGCTTCGATTATACATATTTGAAACCCGAGTTGTTGCACCTGGTGAGGATGACAAATAAGACAAAGGTGTTTCATATTGACAAAATCATTGCGGAATACGGCACACGTCTTTGCGACTACCTCCATATCATGCTCACCTCAATCCGATAGAGCTTGTCTGGGCTAAAGTAAAAGGGCAAGTTGCCGAAAAGAACAGGACGTTTAAAATGTGTGATGTTGAAGTTCTGACACGTGAGTCCCTCTCAATGATAGACATGCAGTTCTGGAAGAAGTGTGTTGAACATGTGCTCCGAGAGGAAGACGAGTACTGACACCGAGATGGATTACAATTTGTCCAGCCAGTAACAATTATCAACCTCATGGAATCGTCAGATTCGGGATGATACAAATCATATTTTGATTACAGACTGAGAAATAGCAACGTATACATTTCCATATCCAAATGCGTCTACCATCATACAATTTGTGGTGAAGTTAAGACACCCTGGGGTCTAATGGTGACCGAAGGGAGGACTAACTGTTGCATATTGTATCCAAGTTCACGATTGCACATAAAGGGCAACACACTTAATTACTTGACCTATCAAGTTAATATGGAGATACACCTATGAATAGAATTGACATGGACAAATTCTAGGATTACTGTAAAATCTAAAATTTGAGCCCCGTATTTGCAATTGTCATAAAAGATCAAAGGAATTCGCCGATGTGCAAAATCTGTAGCATCTATGGACTACTGGTTAGCTTTATTTTAGCGTCATGGATATTCTAAGGCTGCATGCAAAAATCACTGAGATCCAACAGGTAGTTTTCGAGAAAATCAATTTCAAACGTGCTCACGAATTAATGGACAGACTATAGCATTTATTTCACATGTCAAACAGAAGGTTGTTCATCAAATGATATCATGTTTCATTCATGGAGTTCTTCAAGGTGGATGGAGTGTCTGGAATGTTGCACCTAAAAGCATAATTCAATAGATGTAACCTGGAGACTATGTGTATAAACATCAAATATTAGAGAAATAAGTTATAAAAAAGAAAGAAACTTGGGACATGCACACAAGGGTTTGGGGTGTGTTTATATGTACATTGGCGTAATGTGTTCAAGAACCTGGGTGCCCCATTTAGCATATGCATTAGTTAGTTTAAATATAAGAAAGAGGCATCATCATTTTCGACATGTGATGAGGGGAGGTTTAGAACACATTGTAACAGCTAGTAAAATCAAGGGGAGATGAGACAGAGGAAGACAGTGAGAGAAAATTTTGGTTCGTCACGATGACTTCATGGCATGGAATTTTGGTTAGTCATGATGACTTCATGGCATGGAAGAGCATCAACATCTGAGATGATAGCAGACTCCAGAGATTTGTGAAGATCCATGATCGCCTACACCAGCCGGCACGACACCTGATGATGATGATGATTAGTTATTTTGAGCAACCTTCATTTTATAGAGATGGGCTTGTAATCCAGTTTTCTGTATGGATCAAAGGATGATGATATAACTGCTTCTTTCTAACTTTAGGATGTGGTCTTATGGGTAATTGCTGCCTATTCCTTAACTCCATGCACATTCATATTTCTCTTTGCTACTTATTTTGTCTTCCCTCGGTGAGATTATGCGGTGAAATTGTTCCTTTTTTTGGTGCATGCTTTAGACTTTTGTTGTCTTAATGATAATAAATCAGGTTGAAGATGGACATTCTGTTCTAGTGATGACTAAAATAATGATAATAAATCAGGTTGAAGATGGACATTCTCTTCTAGTGATGACTAAAATAATGATAATAAATCAGTTTGAAGATGGACATTCTCTTCTAGTGATGACTAAAATAATGATAATAAATCAGGTTGAGGATGGAAATTCTCTTCTAGTGATGACTAAAATAATGATAATAAATCAGGTTGAGGATGGACATTCTGTTCTAGTGATGACTAAAATAATGATAATAAATCAGTTTGAAGATGGACATTCTGTTCTAGTGATGACTAAAATAATGATAATAAATCAGGTTGAGGATGGAATTCTTTCTAGTGATGACTAAAATAATGATAATAAATCAGGTTGAAGATGGTCATTCTTTCTAGTGATGCTTCTAGTGATGACTAAAATAATGATAATAAATCAGGTTGAGGATGGACATTCTGTTCTAGTGATGACTAAAATTATGATAATAAATCAGTTTGAAGATGGACATTCTGTTCTAGTGATGACTAAAATAATGATAATAAATCAGGTTGAGATGGAAATTCTTTCTAGTGATGACTAAAATAATGATAATAAATCAGGTTGAAGATGGAAATTCTCTTCTAGTGATGACTAAAATAATGATAATAAATCAGGTTGAGGATGGACATTCTGTTCTAGTGATGACTAAAATAATGATAATAAATCAAGTTGAGGATGGAAATTCTCTTCTAGTGATGACAAAAATAATGATAATAAATCAGGTTGAAGATGGACATTCTCTTCTAGTGATGACTAAAATAATGATAATAAATCAGGTTGAAGATGGACATTCTGTTCTAGTGATGACTAAAATAATGATAATAAATGAGGTTGAAGATAGACATTATGTTCTAGTGATGACTAAAATAATTATAATAAATCAGGTTGAAGATGGACATTCTGTTCTAGTGATGACTAAAATAATTATAATAAATCAGGTTGAAGATGGACATTCTGTTCTAGTGATGACTAAAATAATGATAATAAATCAGTTTGAAGATGGACATTCTGTTCTAGTGATGACTAAAATAATGATAATAAATCAGGTTGAGGATGGAATTCTTTCTAGTGATGACTAAAATAATGATAATAAATCAGGTTGAAGATGGAAATTCTCTTCTAGTGATGACTAAAATAATGATAATAAATCAGGTTGAGGATGGACATTCTGTTCTAGTGATGACTAAAATAATGATAATAAATCAAGTTGAGGATGGAAATTCTCTTCTAGTGATGACTAAAATAATGATAATAAATCAGGTTGAAGATGGACATTCTCTTCTAGTGATGACTAAAATAATGATAATAAATCAGGTTGAAGATGGACATTCTGTTCTAGTGATGACTAAAATAATGATAATAAATGAGGTTGAAGATAGACATTCTGTTCTAGTGATGACTAAAATAATTATAATAAATCAGGTTGAAGATGGACATTCTGTTCTAGTGATGACTAAAATAATGATAATAAATCAGGTTGAGGATGGACATTCTGTTCTAGTGATGACTAAACTAATTATAATAAATCAGTTTGAAGATGGACATTCTGTTCTAGGGATGTCTAAAATAATGATAATAAATCAGGTTGAGGATGGACATTCTGTTCTAGTGATGACTAAAATAATGATAATAAATCAGTTTGAAGATGGACATTCTGTTCTAGTAATGACTAAAATAATGATAAATCAAATCAGTTGAGGATGAAATTCTCTTTGGTGATGACTAAAATAATGATAATAAATCAGGTTGAAGATGGATCATTCTCTAGTGATGACTAAAATAATGATAATAAATCAGATTGAAGATGGACATTCTGTTCTAGTGATGACTAAAATAATGATAATAAATGAGGTTGAAGATAGACATTCTGTTCTAGTGATGACTAAAATAATGATAATAAATCAGGTTGAAGATGGACATTCTGTTCTAGTGATGACTAAAATAATGATAATAAATCAGGTTGAGGATGGACATTCTGTTCTAGTGATGACTAAAATAATGATAATAAATCAGGTTGAGGATAGGAATTTTCTTCTAGTGATGATTAAAATAATGATAATAAATCAGGTTGAAGATGGACATTCTCTTCTAGTGATGACTAAAATAATGATAATAAATCAGGTTGAAGATGGACATTCTGTTCTAGTGATGACTAAAATAATGATAATAAATGAGGTTGAAGATAGACATTCTGTTCTAGTGATGACTAAAATAATGATAATAAATCAGGTTGAAGATGGACATTCTGTTCTAGTGATGACTAAAATAATGATAATAAATCAGGTTGAGGATGGACATTCTGTTCTAGTGATGACTAAACTAATTATAATAAATCAGGTTGAAGATGGACATTCTCTTCTAGTGATGACTAAAATAATGATAATAAATCAGGTTGAAGATGGACATTCTGTTCTAGTGATGACTAAAATAATGATAATAAATCAGGTTGAGGATAGACATTTTGTTCTAGTGATGACTAAAATAATGATAATAAATCAGGTTGAAGATGGACATTCTGTTCTAGTGATGACTAAAATAATTATAATAAACCAGGTTGAGGATGGACATTCTGTTCTAGTGATGACTAAAATAATGATAATAAATCAGTTTGAAGATGGACATTCTGTTCTAGTGATGTCTAAAATAATGATAATAAATCAGGTTGAGGATGGACATTCTGTTCTAGTGATGACTAAAATAATGATAATAAATCAGTTTGAAGATGGACATTCTGTTCTAGTGATGTCTAAAATAATGATAATAAATCAGGTTGAGGATGGACATTCTGTTCTAGTGATGACTAAAATAATGATAATAAATCAGGTTGAAGATGGACATTCTGTTCTAGTGATGACTAAAATAATGATAATAAATCAGGTTGAAGATGGACATTCTGTTCTAGTGATGACTAAAATAATGATAATAAATCAGGTTGAGGATGGGCATTTTGTTCTAGTGATGACTAAAATAATGATAATAAATCAGTTTGAAGATGGACATTCTGTTCTAGTGATGACTAAAATAATGATAATAAATCAGGTTGAAGATGGACATTCTGTTCTAGTGATGACTAAAATAATGATAATAAATCAGTTTGAAGATGGACATTCTGTTCTAGTGATGTCTGTTCTAGTGATGTCTAAAATAATGATAATAAATCAGGTTGAGGATGGACATTCTGTTCTAGTGATGACTAAAATAATGATAATAAATCAGGTTGAAGATGGACATTCTCTTCTAGTGATGACTAAAATAATGATAATAAATCAGGTTGAAGATGGACATTCTGTTCTAGTGATGACTAAAATAATGATAATAAATCAGGTTGAAGATGGACATTCTCTTCTAGTGATGACTAAAATAATGATAATAAATCAGGTTGAGGATGGACATTCTGTTCTAGTGATGACTAAAATAATGATAATAAATCAGGTTGAAGATGGACATTCTGTTCTAGTGATGACTAAAATAATGATAATAAATGAGGTTGAAGATAGACATTCTGTTCTAGTGATGACTAAAATAATTATAATAAATCAGGTTGAAGATGGACATTCTGTTCTAGTGATGACTAAAATAATGATAATAAATCAGGTTGAGGATGGACATTCTGTTCTAGTGATGACTAAACTAATTATAATAAATCAGTTTGAAGATGGACATTCTGTTCTAGGGATGTCTAAAATAATGATAATAAATCAGGTTGAGGATGGACATTCTGTTCTAGTGATGACTAAAATAATGATAATAAATCAGTTTGAAGATGGACATTCTGTTCTAGTAATGACTAAAATAATGATAATAAATCAAGTTGAGGATGGAAATTCTCTTCTAGTGATGACTAAAATAATGATAATAAATCAGGTTGAAGATGGACATTCTCTTCTAGTGATGACTAAAATAATGATAATAAATCAGATTGAAGATGGACATTCTGTTCTAGTGATGACTAAAATAATGATAATAAATGAGGTTGAAGATAGACATTCTGTTCTAGTGATGACTAAAATAATGATAATAAATCAGGTTGAAGATGGACATTCTGTTCTAGTGATGACTAAAATAATGATAATAAATCAGGTTGAGGATGGACATTCTGTTCTAGTGATGACTAAAATAATGATAATAAATCAGGTTGAGGATAGAATTTTCTTCTAGTGATGATTAAAATAATGATAATAAATCAGGTTGAAGATGGACATTCTCTTCTAGTGATGACTAAAATAATGATAATAAATCAGGTTGAAGATGGACATTCTGTTCTAGTGATGACTAAAATAATGATAATAAATGAGGTTGAAGATAGACATTCTGTTCTAGTGATGACTAAAATAATGATAATAAATCAGGTTGAAGATGGACATTCTGTTCTAGTGATGACTAAAATAATGATAATAAATCAGGTTGAGGATGGACATTCTGTTCTAGTGATGACTAAACTAATTATAATAAATCAGGTTGAAGATGGACATTCTCTTCTAGTGATGACTAAAATAATGATAATAAATCAGGTTGAAGATGGACATTCTGTTCTAGTGATGACTAAAATAATGATAATAAATCAGGTTGAGGATAGACATTTTGTTCTAGTGATGACTAAAATAATGATAATAAATCAGGTTGAAGATGGACATTCTGTTCTAGTGATGACTAAAATAATTATAATAAACCAGGTTGAGGATGGACATTCTGTTCTAGTGATGACTAAAATAATGATAATAAATCAGTTTGAAGATGGACATTCTGTTCTAGTGATGTCTAAAATAATGATAATAAATCAGGTTGAGGATGGACATTCTGTTCTAGTGATGACTAAAATAATGATAATAAATCAGTTTGAAGATGGACATTCTGTTCTAGTGATGTCTAAAATAATGATAATAAATCAGGTTGAGGATGGACATTCTGTTCTAGTGATGACTAAAATAATGATAATAAATCAGGTTGAAGATGGACATTCTGTTCTAGTGATGACTAAAATAATGATAATAAATCAGGTTGAAGATGGACATTCTGTTCTAGTGATGACTAAAATAATGATAATAAATCAGGTTGAGGATGGGCATTTTGTTCTAGTGATGACTAAAATAATGATAATAAATCAGTTTGAAGATGGACATTCTGTTCTAGTGATGACTAAAATAATGATAATAAATCAGGTTGAAGATGGACATTCTGTTCTAGTGATGACTAAAATAATGATAATAAATCAGTTTGAAGATGGACATTCTGTTCTAGTGATGTCTGTTCTAGTGATGTCTAAAATAATGATAATAAATCAGGTTGAGGATGGACATTCTGTTCTAGTGATGACTAAAATAATGATAATAAATCAGGTTGAAGATGGACATTCTCTTCTAGTGATGACTAAAATAATGATAATAAATCAGGTTGAAGATGGACATTCTGTTCTAGTGATGACTAAAATAATGATAATAAATCAGGTTGAAGATGGACATTCTCTTCTAGTGATGACTAAAATAATGATAATAAATCAGGTTGAGGATGGACATTCTGTTCTAGTGATGACTAAAATAATGATAATAAATCAGGTTGAAGATGGACATTCTGTTCTAGTGATGACTAAAATAATGAACCTGTGATCAATGTAAAGCAGAAATGTGTTTGAAATATAGTCAGATGTTAATATATACTTCAATAGTATCTGTCATATTAATTGTTGATTTTTCTTGTTCTTCTTCTTCTTGTCTTTGACTAATTTTGTGTGTGTCTATGGACATGTCCCAGTAGCAATGATGATATTTGAAACTGAATTTTTGTTTTGTTTTAACAACAGGTGCCACTCCCAACCAAGAGAAGACAATGAGAATAAAAGGTCTACAGTGTTTAGTGTCCATTCTCAAGTGTATGGTAGAGTGGAGTAAAGATCTCTATATCAACCCACACTCTCAGTCAAATCTAGGTAAGTGGTCATTCTCAAGTGTATGGTTGAGTGGAGTAAAGATCTCTATATCAACCCACACTCTGTCAAATCTAGGTAAGTGGTCATTCTCAAGTATATGGTAGAGTGGGGTAAAGATCTCTATATCAACCCACACTCTCAGTCAAATCTAGGTAAGTGATCATTAGAGATGAGAACCACAAGTTGATCAATTTGGAGTGACTAGAAAAGTAACCATGTGACATGTGCGAGACTAGGAAATGGACCTAGCGATGGGATACCATATTTTTTTACTTAAATTAGGGAGTTGACTAACGATCGTCATAATTAGATTGAGAAACAACAACATTATCGTACGTTATTCTTTAATCTGAATGATTGTTTGAAATGTGCATATATATATATATATAGATAAAGTAAAGGAACCCTTTTTCATTACATGAGGTATACTGGGGAATACATTGTTAGGTCTCTCTCTCTCTTGCGCGCATGATCACACTTAGACTGATGTACCAGATTTCCACATAAATTCTGCTGTTGTTTTTATGGACTCCGTCCCTCCGTACAGCTTCTCGTTTAGCTTGGCATTTTCTGCCCAGGTTTCGTTTCTCAGGCCTGCTAGCAGTGGGCAGTCTTGCAGTAGGTGTTCTACCATCATGTCCACCTGCTCGCAGTGGCACAGGCTAGTTGTGTCAATTTTAAATTTGTTGTACATGTGGAACCTGAGTCTGTTATTGCCGGTACCGAGGTGGAATATGACAACTTGTTTGCTACAGGACAGACCATAGTACCCATCTTTGGCGCTGTTTTGTTGGTAGTCTTGCGACTACTTGTCTCTATATCGCCATCCGATGGTTGTTTTAGCCTCCTCGTAGCTGATTTTGTAATCACTCTGCGGCAGTCGCCCTCCTGCCTTTGCTAGCTTGTCTGCCTCTTTGTTTCTGCTTATGTTATAAGTGTGATGGGATCCACTGTATGACTACGTTTGAATGAGTTTGTTAATACCTCAGGATCGTTTTAAGCTTGTTTAACTCTGTGGCGATTGAGCTTTTAGTGCCGTGATGGCCAACATGGCGTCCGTGAATATCACAACTTTGTTATGTGTGGGGCTGCTTCTCTCTAGGATCATTTCAGCTGCTATTCTTAGTGCCTCCGTCTCTGCATGGTAGTTGTTTGAGTACTTTCCTGTGGATATCAACTTCGCGACCTTCACTTTCTGTGGAAGTTTAAGCACTATTTCTCCTCCTCCATCACTAATCGCGTTCTTTGCCGATATGTCGGTGTACACGTGTATCCACGCTCTCTCGGGGTACTTTGTCACTATGAATTCTTCTGTAATTGCTCTCCTTTCGCAGTTGCTGCGATCCTTTTTGGAAGCGGGTATTGATTCTTTTAGCTCTTTCATTGTGGTCTCCCACGCCGGGTTCTTGTTGGTTGCCGGTATAAGTCTGGGTTTGCAGTTGACTAGGACCGGGTCGTCTTGGATCAGTGCTTTGGCACTTTTCGTAAAGCTGGATCTCTTTAACCTGCCCCTTTCCAATCCCGTTCATTCTGTCATACATGGGGTGGGAGTTAAGGCTCTTTAATTTCTTTGCCAATTGGGTAACTTTTCTGTCTCTTTGGTCTTTCATAGGTTGGAGGCGTGTGATTGTTTCCAGATTGTTAGGTCTGTATTTTTCATTGACCATCACCCTTATTTCCCAGAACTTTTCTCTTACCCATTTGAGGATGGGTCAACCTGAAAGCCGCTATGGCCTAAAGAAAGAACTCCCACTTTGGAATTGAAACCTGGACTACATGCTGAAGAAGAAGAAACAAGTGCACCAACCACTACTCTATTGCTGTTCTTGTATCAATATGTAGTTGTAGTTTAAATACTTCAAGAAACCAATGGTCAAGCATTAAATGATTTCTCAATCTTCATGTGGACTCTGTCTTGCCATCGCACACTAAGGGTTTCTTGTTCTTTCATGAGTCAAATAGACAAACAAATGTGTACATTACTTGGGGTGACAACATGGGGGGTGCAGCTAACTATATACTACTTGCAATAAACTTCACCTAAACAAAGAATATGCTACATTACTTGGGGTGACAACATGGGGAGGGGGCAGCTAAACAAAGAATATGCTACATTAGATGAGATATTTGTCTGCTTCAGTTTTGAAGTCAATAATTTTAATTGGTTTAATACTCTACACAAAATTATCCCAAGTCAACCTGCTCAAACAGTCTAAAGCCAAGAACTGTAATCAAGAACTGTAATCAAGAACTGCTGGACAGGTGTAATCAGGAGAAAATGCACACAGTGATGTAAGGAATGCATTGAAAGCTGAATAGGACACATAGCAATGATTCTGTTAGTATCACAAAAGCAACGCTGCTGTGCAGTGGATCTGGACAACCTGTCAAAGATGCACAGTGGTGGTCACACTTGGAGGCTTATGTAAATGATGGCAACGGAATGAGAAAGATGGATTTTTTTTTTGCTCTTTCAAGATACTACAAAACATTTCAGCCTCTGACTACCTTGCTACTCTGTGACCAAGGTGAAGAGATTTTGTTGCTGTCCTGCAACATAGCACAAGGCTTGTTGACCACTAACATCTGTGTCAGTTATGGCCAAGTAAATGAAGATTAATAATAGAATATTGTGTCATTGGCATTTATTTATTTGTTTCAATGAAAATATAGTATCACTATGTCCATATTTTATTAAATACTATATAAATTACATATGTACAACTTTATAAGTCAGTCTTAGAATCCATATTTTCTATTAAAATACTATATAAATTACATATGTGGCCAACTTTATAAGTCAGTCTTAGAATCCATATTTTCTATTAAAATACTATATAAATTACATATGTGGCCAACTTTATAAGTCAGTCTTAGAATCCATATATATTTTCTATTAAAATACTATATAAATTACATATGGGCCAACTTTATAAGTCAGTCTTAGAATCCATATTTTCTATTAAAATACTATATAAATTACATATGTGGCCAACTTTATAAGTCAGTCTTAGAATCCATATTTTCTTTGACAGGACCGGATAACAAACCATACACAGAAACAGATAATGACTCTGGCAGTGGAACTATGACCAGTTATGGCAGCACCAACTCCCTTAGCTCAAACAGTAGTGCTCCTACAACCAACACTATCTCAGGAAGTTCTGCACCTGGAGTCACTCCTACAGACAGTCCTGAGCAGTTTGAAGTTCTGAAACAACAGAAAGAAGTCATGGAGATTGGGATTGAATTGTGAGTCATAGTGTAATATTTCTATCAACCAGCAAAGGCAGTCAGAGACATTTTACAACTTACTATCTCTAGTAATGTATCTGCCATCTGTCATACTTATCTGTCATGTTATGACAATCCAACTCAATCTGCCGTATGCAGTGATTTTGTGTGTGCAGAAAGCTGGATTTTGTCATGATTGATGTTCCCTTGACATGAATTGCAATTCAAGTGATGAACAGTTTTGTGTTGACACTTTAGCCACGTCCATATGAATTTATGCAATGCTGGTTGCTTTTTGTGGTGGTACGGCTGTTTCATTTTGGAATTAGTTCACAACACAGGAGAGAGTTGTTAGTATTTTGTGTGATTTTCGTTGGCACAGGAACGGAGCCATTATGGGGTGACCTGCAGATCAAGTTGGAACCACACATATGAACACATATAAGAACATATGATTACTGTACATCTGCTGTCGGTTTACATCTGTGCTAGTGTTGATATTTCTCCATGATAAAACTGCTTTCTGTCTTTCTTTGATCTGTAGTTGTCATACTCATGAAAATATTGATTATTAATTACAATTTCTCAGATTTAACAAAAAGCCGTTGAAAGGGATCCACTATCTCCAGGAACAAGAAATGGTGGGCAAACTACCAGAGGACATTGCTGAATTTTTCCACAATGAAGAACGCTTGGACAAGGTCAACAAAACATAACTTATTCCAATCCATAATTTGTTGATGTAGTTAGCTTTTTACAAATTAAGGTAATGATATTTTTCATGGATTTAATTTTCTGTTTTCCTTCAGCACAACTTGTCTCCTTCTTCTCCTCCACCAACTAGATCAGTTATACGAGGGCGCATTGAAAAGTAATACCTCCAAGTCCATAACTTTGTTAATATACATAATTTACAAATGAAACATACATTTTCAGAAAGCTTGAGATGTCCACTACACAATAGAGTCATTATTTTTCAACATAGTCACCTCCACGTTCTACACACACACGCCAACGTCGAACTAGTTGTTGCATCCCGCGAAGAAAATATCTGATGACATCAGGCGTGTCAGGAACACCTGATGCGATATGAACGAGAAGGCGATGACTTTATCTGCCGAATTGTCACTGGCGATGAGTCATGGGTGCATCATTACGACCCTGAAAACAAGCGCCAGTATATGGAATACAGGCACAAAAACTCACCCACCCCAAAAAAAATTTCAAAACTGTCGCTCAAGCGGAAAAGTTTTGATGACCAATTTTGGGACTGCCAGGCATAATCCACACAGAATTTTGGAGCGCGCAATACTGTCAATTCTGATCGGTATGTGGAAACGACGAAGAAACTACGGGCAAGACTGCTACGTGTTCGTCCTGGAAAACACGCAATTCTTCAACATGACAATGCTCGTCCACACACCAGTAGACAAACAGCGGCAGCATTAGAGCGTCTCAATTTTGACGACATTTTAGCGCACCCACCATATAGCCCCAATTTGGCACCTTGTGACTTTTTCCTGTTCCCAAAGCTCAAGAAACATCTCAAGGGAAACAGATATGCTTCTGACGAGGATGTGGCAGCAGATGTGCGTACTTGGCTTCGTGAAAAATCATCAGATTTTTTCTTCGACGGGATGCAACAACTAGTTCG